>OW240920.1:119630737-120076133 GCA_933207985.1 Pelobates cultripes
TTATCATATCCCTTCTGAGGCGCTGTTTTTCCAAACTAAAGAGATTTAAATTCTTTAATCTTTCTTCGTAACTAAAATGCTCCATTCCTTTTATCAATTTTGTAGCTTGTCTCTGCACTTTTTCTAGTGCCATGATATCTTTCTTTAGAACAGGTGCCCAAAATTGCACAGCATATTCAAGGTGAGGTCTTACCAGTGATTTATAAAGGGGCAAAATTATATTTTCATCCCAAGAATTTATGCCCCTATTTATACATGACAAAACCTTACTGGCCTTAGCAACTGCTGATTGACATTTCATATTGCTGCCTAATTTGTTGTCTATAACAATTCCCAAATCCTTCTCATGTGTGGTTATCCCTAGTTCACTACCATTTAGGGTAACCCTGAGGGACACCACTTACCACTTTTGTCCAGCCTAAAAAATTACCATTAATGACAATTATGACATTAATGACATTAATACCCAAGCACAAGAATATTCATCTAGACCAATTTCTTTTAGTTTGAATACTAACCTATTGTGAGGAACCGTATCAAATGTATCATTGTTTTCTACAAAATATTTTAAACAAATTGGCTCTGCATGTACCAGGCAGTGAGACTTTATTAATATTAAATCAAAGAGTCTAGATATAGAATTAGCACTACCTCTTCAAACATCTATAAACGAACTGAATTTGAAACCCTCACATCCCTGTACCCTTCTCATCCAGAACCCCATCCAGAACTTTGCTCATTTGTCTCTATTGTATGTTCCTCTATGAACTTTATATCTCCCCTCAGCTCAATCACACATCAGTCTCTGCTTGGCTCACAACCTTGTCCATGGCCTGTACTAATTCTTTGTCCATCACTACACTATGCCCACATGCCCTTCTTCTGCTCTGTGTCACAAGGACCTTTATTCAAGGGCTTGCTCTCTTAACTCCATCGACGCCGACTTTCTCCATAAATGTTTATTCACTAAATTCCAAACTGTAGTGAAATGAAACCCTAAAGACAATTTTAGCTTAAAATAGACAAGCTGTGTCTATAACAGTGTTGGAGAATTAGTCCAAATAATCTATTTTAGACTAACGTTTGCCATTTGTGTTTCAATTCACTACAAGTTTAGTGAACTGTTGCCCCACTTCATGCCGCTGACAATCATGCATTTTGCCTATGTCCCAGTCCCTGGGTAATTCCATCACAACTGGACTGTGCACAGATCTGACAGCATATTATAACACACACCATCTTTCTATTCTATAAAATGAATCCAAAAAAGAAACTCAGTCACATATTGCTCAGTACATCCTTACCATTATTGCAGGGCCTAAGCCAAGAAGTCCCTCTAGAGGCTGTCTGAGTCACTACCACTAGAGACGTCGTACTGACCATTGCACTGACCAAGTAAAACTTGGTCAAATGATGTGACAGTTCATAGGAAAATATGAACTGTCCCCTTTTGCCTCCAGCCCTCCTGCCACCATGGTGCTGCCCCCAGTGGCCAAAATGCAGTATTTCGCATCTTAAGCCAAAACAGTGATTGGACATGAGTAAAGCAGCTCCATGACACCAAAAGACATTTAACTTTTTTATTCCTACCTTGTCTACTCTGGTTATCTCCTCGTTTGCAGTTTGGGTGAGTTTTCCACAAAGAAAGTTATATATATGTACCTTCCTGCTGTTGACCCCTGCAATACTGATTTCTGGCTCTGCCATAGTCTAGGCAGGACTGGCCGTGACATCACAGAAGCTGATGTCATCAAGGTTCAGCAGCTGGTATTGAAGGACCGCATTTTATTCCTTTCTCCATAGCAAGACATGGCTTGTTCATACAGTGAGAAAAAAAAGTTAACCTATTCATGACTGGAGTCAATGGCAAAGGAATGGAATGAGGCTGCGGGTGGGGAGAAGGAAAGCAACAACCCTTTAAGAATGGGACTTGGTGTGATTTTCAACTTGTACAGGGTCAACTTGGGCTGCACAAAAGGGAAGTACTATTTCAGCTCAAAAGCTGAAATAATTTGGTTTAGAAGACAAATTGTGTTCTTGTATAGAACCTTGGACAGCACATTGAAATCTCTGTGTGTCAGGTAGCAAGCAGTTAATGCTCTGCCTGGTACACAGATATGAGCCCTCTTTGACACCAGTCTCCAGTGATGGCCAGCTGTATCAGCAAGTGACGTCCAACTTGCTGGATTAAGGGCCCAATGGACCTGGAGCTGAACGTTTTGAATGTGTGTGTGTATGTAAGTTAGCAAGTGAAAGGATCAGAATCTGATGTGTTGGTGGGCTTTGAGTACCAGATCAACCTAAAGTTTTTCCTGGTTGCTTTAAGGGGGAGCACAAATTATGTACCTGCTCCCGGGACCACATGACCTAAATATTCCTCTGTGAAATGTGTATATTGTGTCCAATCACAGATTTCCCAAAGCAGCTCAATGAGACGTCTTTGCAAGGCAGGTGCTCTGGACAATTGCTGCCTTTTGAGGTCAGCTCCACTGAGATAACTAAACCAGGAAGTAACAGCCAGGGGGTGTAACAATGTTAATTTACAAAAGTGCCAATTTTTACTGAAATCTGCAATTTTTGTAAAATGAAGAAATAAAGCACATTCTTCATACATAAAGCCAGAGGCGGCTCTAGACTTTATGAGGCCTTAGGCAAAATTCAAGCATTAGGCCCCACTAACACCCAAAGTATAAAATAATAATGTGTGTAAGGAGCATTCGCTATATTAAAAGGCGGGCTTGCAGCGCTGGATACAGAGAGTCAGTCTCTGCATAAATACATTTAGTTTGCAATAAATACATTTAATTTGCAATTATGTCAATCCTTTATACACAATTGTGGGGTATGGTTGCATAGCCCAGCCAGTGGTGTATCCTGGTTTTGTGCTGCCCTAGCTGGCTGCTGGGCGGGCGGCTGGCGAGGGAGCACTTCCTCTGAGCGGTCTGCTCAGCTCCCTCGCGCGCCGCAGAGTGAGGCTGGGAGCCGGAATATGATGTCATGAGGAAGAGCTCCCTCGCCAGCCGCCCGCACAGCAGCCAGCGCCGCCCGCACAGCAGCCAGCGCCGCCCGTCCGCTCGGCATGTCTGTTAGCCGCAAGACTAACTAGGCATTTGCTCTGGGCATTTGGGGGACAGCGTTTTTTGCCGCCCCCTGAAAAATGCCGCCCAAGGAAAATTGGTTGCCGCCCAAGGCAAAAAGGTTTGACATATTAGCTGGGGGTCTCCAGATGCCACTCCCGGACTCCACCGCCTTAGCCTTAGAGAGCTGGAAACTCTTGCTTAGAAGCTTATGTTAGCTCTCCTAGCTCATTGGCTGAGAGCATCAGCTAATCACTCTGAGCCAATGAGCTAAGTCATGCGGTGCACAGCTCTCTTGCTGTGGTAGTGTAGGACAGAGCAAACCCCTGGTAAGATGTCAAACTATATAACATGACTACTTACAATGGGGGGTGCCAGGATTCTCATAGAACCATAATGACTACAGCATACTTGAGGCACATTCAGGGACTGGGGGGGCAATTAACACATGGAAGGGACTGGGGGTTATTGAAACACATGGAGGGATTGAGGAAGACACGTGGAGGTGCTGGGGGGGATGAGACACATGGAGGAGCTGGGGGAAAGAATGAGACACACAGAGGGGCTATTGGGTGAGACACATAAAGGGGGTGGGGAAGAATAAGACATATGGAGAATCGGGGGAGACATGTGGAGGAGCTGGGGGGAGAATGAGACACATGGCGGGGGGAATGAGACACATGTAGGGACTAGGGAAGAATGGGACACATGGAGGGTAGGGGGGTGAGACATATGGAGGGGGTAGGGGGTGAGACACATAGGGGATCGGGGTGAAACATATGGAGGGGGGTAATGAGACACATGGAGGGACTGGTGAGGATGAGACACATGGAGGGGGGTAATGAGACACATGGAGGGACTGGAGAGGATGAGGCACATGAAGAGACACTCTGCATTCACTACACTAACACACACACTGCATTCACTACACTAACACACACTCTGCATTCATTACACTGACACACAAACTGCATTCATTACAGTAACACACACTCTGCATTCATTACACTAACACACACTGTGCGTTAATTACAGTAACACACTCTGCATTCACTACACTGACACACACTCTGCATTCATTACACTAACACACATTCTGCATTCATTACACTGACACACACTCTGCATTCATTACACTAACACACACTCTGCATTCACTACACTGACAAACACTCTGCATTGACTACACTAACACACACTCTGCATTAACTACACTGACACACACTCTGCATTCACTACAATAACATACACTCTGCATTAACTATACACACAGCATCCACTTCACAAACATCCTGTATTCACAGTGCACACACTACATCCACATTCAAACACTCTGCATTCACTATACTGAGACACTGTAATACACACTAATACACACACTACATCCACTACAGACACTGCATCCACTAAACCCATTGCATCTAGTACACACAAACACTACATCCACTACACAAACACACACTACATCACTGTACACACACTACATCCACTACACAAACACACAATAAAACTATGCCATTGGGGTTTCCTGGTTCTGTCATCCCTGCAGCTATTCCATTCTAAAAGTGCCATCTTTTGTGAATTAAAGTCTTCAAAGCCTTCAAGCCTGAGCATTGTGAGAGTTATTCCCTCTCAAGTCGAGCCTTTCTCACCCAGAGCCATGGTTGATAGGGCTCTGGTAAATATTTTCTTTGATCAATGTATGTTAAAGGACCACTATAGTGCCAGGAAAACATACTCGTTTTCCTGGCAATATAATGCCCTAAAGGGGGAAACCACCCTGAAAGGGTTAATGTTGTAATGGACTCTAATCCCCTCGGTTCTCGATCCCTCGGTCACCATAATCAACGTTGATGGAGAATCATTTGTAAGCAATAACACACGGACAACAGCTTTACAAGACTCTCAAATGAGTGTATTCCAGAGCTGGCTTTTATACATAGTTTGCTTACATTAGCCATGGTATATGCAAATACAGTACAGACTATAAGATTTATTACTTCCTTATATTACGTTATTCTGACAATGGAAAGATAAGCTTTTGCATACGTCTGGAAAAGAATATCCTTAAAGTCGGAATGGGCAAGACATCCTGAAATTTAGCATTGTCTTACATCCTATAGAAGAAATACCTTAGTCTGTCACAGTCAGCATATTGACTTTAAGTATTCAATATCCCTTCAGTCAGCAATAATCATGTTATAAACCTTATAAAAGCATAAAATACATATAAACAAGTTAACTATTTAATATTCTTACATTCCCCTCTTTGAGCAATAAAACAATTGCTCATCTTATCGATAAAATCTTACCAGGACAGAGAAACTTCCACATGGTATTTTCAGGGGTGCTAGTCACTCCCTGCGGGACTTTCATTAATTTCTTCACCTCGATTCCCATGTGGTAATTCCTAAGGCCCAGTTTAAAGATGGGTTGATACCCTCCAGTGGCAGAGAGGAGAATTTCTAATTGTTTCTGTTCTGCATTATGGATTAATTTATGTACTCTCTTCCTCAATGTACAAGTAAGGTGACAGTTATATAAAACCATACACAATAAAATCAGGACTATAATAACAAAATGATAGATACCAGTTATATAATCATTATTAAAAGTAATAAGGCCTGTCTGTTTACATTGATATGCAACCTTAACTGTGCACATTTCTGCGTTATAAGATCTAACAATTTTCTGTGAACCTTCAAACAAACATAATGCATCGGTTTCATTAGCTGTAGACACATTTCATATGGGTAACTGGTACTTATAAGGGTTACTATTTGTCCAATTCATCCAAATGCGTTCAGTGAATGAATGATTGCATATTGCATGCTGATAGAAAGGTGGTGGAGAAAGGTTCTTGAGGGGGCGTGTGTGACGAATGCTAGATGAGGGGCTAAGGCCTAATTGGGCTGGGGGTATTGAAGAATTGTTCATCATGTCAGAGTCTTTTTCCAGAACTTGCCATTGACTTGTACTCATAATGGCATTCAAGGAACAATATCAGAGGGAGTATAACAACTCCAGAAAGCATAGCACACAACATAATCTTGGTCTCAGGTACGTATGATCCTCTCAATCTACGATATGGTGTAAAAACCATGATGCTTCGCTGAGGAGAAATTCTTCTGTTTCCGAGCGAGGAGTGGTGTTGTCTTCCTTGGTTCCCCTCTTTGGACACAGCTTCACTCGGGATGCGTGAATCCAGATGTCATGTGAATCTGTGAGGACAGCGGTTCTGGTTACAGCAATCACAGTAGCAGGTGGTCCAAAAGGGTATCCTCCTTTCTTGGTCCTGTTCAGCTGACGGATATACACCTTGTCACCGGGCTGGTATGAATGAGTAGGTTCCTGTGAAGGTAAGGGAAAACTGCGAAGAAACATTGTCATACATACCATTCGGTTTTATCAACAATTCACCTTGTGGGGATTCATTCTTATCTCAGCTAAAATAGCTGGTAGATATCTTGTCCAATTTACCCATGTTCCTGGGTAAATTCTGGGCTTTTCCTTAATAGTCCTATTCATCCTTTCAACTACCCCTGTATTCTGTGGATGATAGGGTATATGAAACTGCCAGGTAACTTGCAAGAATTTAGCAAGTTCCTGGGCAACCCCACTTGCAAAAACCGGGCCATTATCAGAGCCAATCTGCAGAGGGCAGCAATACCGGGGAATAATTTCAGTAACAATAATCTTCACTAGCATCCTCCCTAGATGTCACAAAGGCATCATGCCATCCACTAAACTGATTAACTATGACCAGTAAGTATTGCTGTTTCTTACCAATTTTGGATACATGAATAAAATCAATCTGTAAGTGTGTAAAAAGAGCAGCGTTCACACGATCTTACAAAAGACTGTACATGCTGCCTGAGATTCCTAATATAAAATGAATTCATGAAGAATTGAATGGTGCTTGCTATGTGCCTGACTGATGAAAATAAATCAGCTTGCTTCAAGTATGCCTATTCTTCAAGTATGCCTATTCTCCCCTCTTTAGAGAACAGATCATTTTGATCTTTCTCTAAACCTTGTTTAATCCAAAAGACAGATTCTGGGTATTAAAAAAAAGAATCTCATAACCACTGAAGCGCTGGGCTGTCATGTGTTGTGTGGTGAGATTTGTTATCAGCTGAGTGACCTGGTGACTGGCATGAAGTATTGTAGGATGCCCTAGTGTGATAGTAGTAGCAGTTTCAACAGCCATTGCACATGCTATCAATGCTCTGAGACACGCCGGCATACCCTGTACCGGAGCTCGAACTACTTTGGAAAAGAATGCTATGGGACGCATACCGCCTCCTTGCTCTTGTGCACAGACTGCGGCCATGGTTTTACAATTGTCCCAAGCATACAAATGAAATGGTTTACAATACACAGGTAGTCCTAAAGCCTGGGCTTGCACAATAACAACTGTAAGGGCAATATATGCAGCTAGCATGTCTGGTGACCAGCAGACATTTTCAGGGCTGTCAGAACGTACAGCCTCCCTTAGGATTGAGTCATAATGGGAGCATTCAGGGATCCATTGGTGGCAGTAATTAATCATGCCGAGGAAGGTGAGCAACTCCTTCCGAGTAGTGGGTGTAGGAATCCTCTGAATGACCTTAATACGTTTTGGACTCAATTGTCTGGTGCCTAAAGCCAGAACAAAACCTAAGTATTCAACCTTTGATTTACACAATTGCATTTTGTGTTTAACAACCTTGTGACCTACAGTTGCTGACAGTATCCACAGTGCTTGCCTCATAGCTAGGGCTACATAACAACAAATCATCAACATTTTGCAAAAAGGACGGAACCATGACCGGTGGTCCATGTTTTTTAGAGTATGTTGGAGTACCAACGAATAAACAGCTGGGGAATCCACATAGCCTTGGGTAAGCGTGTCCAGGTAAACTGACAGCCTTCAAAAAATAAAAACCATAAGTAGCTGTGTCTCTTGATCAATAGGTATAGAAAAAATGCATTACTTAAATCAATGACAGTGAAGCAAGTGGCATCATGTGGAATGGCTGTAATGAGGGATGTCACATCAGGGACAATGGGTGAAATGGGCACAATTAAACTATTCAGGGCTCTAAAGTCCTGAACTAAGCGATATGCTGGCCAGTGGTGTTGGGAGTGGGTCTGGTGTTGTTCTTGCCTACAGGGCATATTTTGAGAAAGGTGGGGTTGTTGGGGTGTGTGGGGTTTCCTGGGGTTTCCTGGGGTTTCCTGGGGTGTGGACACTCATTCCTCCAGTGGCCATATTGGCCACAGTTGAAACAAGTGTTCCTGTCTATTCCTCCTTGGTTACCCCTATAACCCTGATTTCCCTGTCTCCATCCCCTTGCCCCTCTTTGACCACCCCTTCCACGGGCTTTATGTGCTCCATCCCATCCTCGCTCTCAGCCTGTGTAGCTGGACATAATATGTTGCAATCCCTGAGCATAATAAGCAACCTTACTTTCCTAAATCTTTTCTTAATTCAAAACAACCTGCATTTTCCTTTTCTATAACCTTGGTAAGAAAATCTGAGCTATCCAAATTGGCCCAGTCTGAAATCAATTGTTTCACAAGCAAAGAATACTGTGGCAACATATTACCAAGGCATGACTGTATTTTAAAGATATCTATATCATCTCCAGACATCAAACCTGCCTCATCCTTCCAACACTTGTAAAATTTCTTTACAAAAATCATATTACCAATCTCTTCCTTTGCATCTTGCTTATATGCCAAAGCAGTGAATATAGACTACCTATTCTTCCATAATCCCAACATTTCAGCTTCCACCTTGTTCCAAATTTTAGCACATCTTACTGAAGTACTAAGCTCATAATCACCAATTCATTTCAAACCATATAACTCATACTCAGCATCCAATGTAATATTACACGTCATCTCACAAAGCAATATCTTTGTAGAAACACATAATGGGTACCCAGCAGATATGCCAATACAGAAATCACATTTATGGGCACACAACTACACACTCTGTCTCCCTCCTAGGAAACACGGATAGACACAATATAAAAGCAATCTTAAACTAACACCTCCAAATCTCCAACTATTCTTGGCCAAAACGCTAGTATTCAACAACTAATAAAACAGTTATTTGCTAGGTTATTTGGCTGTCATTCTTATCAGTATCACTAGACTGTGACAAACTGATTCACATATAATTTAAAACAATACAGCAACATATAATTAAACCACTTTCAAGTTAAACTGCACACTTATCACACATTATCACAATCACCATTTACACAAAATAAAGAGTTAACAGCTGTATTCAGAACATATTATTGGAAAGTATACCAATTTTAGTTTAGATTTATTTTAGGGATTCTTATGTATACATTTTCTTAATTAACTTCATTACTTTAATCTAGTATAGTATTGTATTTAAAGAAAGGATCCATTTATATAGCGCGCTCATAACTCAACTATTTGTATAAAACTACCATTAACTAATCTGAGATGATGCTGCATCAACTTAAATCTTACAGAAATTGAACAAACATCTGGACCAGATTAAACAGACATGGTTTCACCTGAATCTTTCAGAACTCTCAGAGACTTAAAAAATTTATACTATACCATGTTTTAAAGGCATGGCAAACCTTTAGACCGGTCAGTCTCCAAGAGCCCTTAGTAACACAGGTAAAAACCTTTTGTCCATGATGTCTGATTCAGGCTATATACCACAATTTAAAATAACACATAATGTGAGACATAGAAGACACAAGCAGTAGTTATTACACTGGATCATTTAAAAGGAACCTGTTGCAATAAAAAGGTTAGTTTACAGTGCAAAATAAAGCATGTGTTGGACCGCTGAAAATGTAAATGTTGCTCTGTTATTTTCAAACATAAAATTATATTTACAGTATGGATCTTTTGCAACAAACACACAGGGCAGGGAAGATGTGCTGATTGGTGTTTCTATACAATTAATCCCATATGGGGAATTAACTTTCAAATACTAATGAAGTGACTTTTTGTCTCAGTTATAAAATATACTGAGCTCATCATGCAAACAATGTAACACATTTACACTATCCCACTCTCATAATAAGTGTAGTGGGCTTATAGTATTTTTAAAGCAACAATCATTCCAGGCACACAGTTCCCATGTGAAATAACTTACAATAAAACAGAGTAATAAACTTATACTTCTATGCGACAGAAAGAATAAAGCAAAAAGATTTAAGTAGGTCTATCAGGTACAACCTGTGAGTCATTTCTTTTCTAATATACAGTACTGCTATCTTGCAGAAAGATAAGTCCTGCGCTCACTCCCATCACTACTGGACAGCAGCAAGGACTACAGTACACATCAGCCCCAATATATGGTAAAAACCAAAGAAAAACAAGTTACCTGCGTTCTCTCCTTAATCCCTATGTATTTTTAAAACCTCCATTTGTTTAAAAGTACTGCTATCTTATATATACACATATACATATACACACACATATATACATACACACACATATACATGTACATATATTGGTCACTCAGGACATGAACTCACATTTCCCATACTGCTGACTCAGAGTGGGGACACTACTAACTTACCAAAGTGTGTCCCCAATATAGACAATCAATCACCCACAAAAAACACTTAAGACAAACAAAGGTGACCGGGAGAAAGAGAAGTTTGGGTTATACTTAAAGATCTACAAACCGTGCTGCTCAGAACACCTATAGACTTAATAAACCAGAGACCTCTTATGGTCTCAAAACCTGTATCTACCTGAGATACCCTGTATCTATCTTAGATACTAACCTGGGTTACCAAAACCCTATAATAAACCGGAGACCTCTTATGGTCTCAAAAACCTGTATCTATCTTAGATACTAACCTGGGTTACCAAGAACCCCTATATATATTTAGACCAAATGTCTAATAAACCGGAGACCTCTTATAGTCTCAATATAACTAGAGTCCTTACACCTTTCCTATCTACTGGATACAGACTTACTGAACCAAAGGGGGGTCATAGACAATCAGCGTCAAATAAGACACAAAAAGGCTACTCACCGCAAATGGTTTTGCTGATCCAACTTCTATCCCACTTCTAGACACCAAGCTGAAAGGGTTAATGTTGTAATGGACTCTAATCCCCTCGGTTCTCGATCCCTCGGTCACCATAATCAACGTTGATGGAGAATCATTTGTAAGCAATAACACACGGACAACAGCTTTACAAGACTCTCAAATGAGTGTATTCCAGAGCTGGCTTTTATACATAGTTTGCTTACATTAGCCATGGTATATGCAAATACAGTACAGACTATAAGATTTATTACTTCCTTATATTACGTTATTCTGACAATGGAAAGATAAGCTTTTGCATACGTCTGGAAAAGAATATCCTTAAAGTCGGAATGGGCAAGACATCCTGAAATTTAGCATTGTCTTACATCCTATAGAAGAAATACCTTAGTCTGTCACAGTCAGCATATTGACTTTAAGTATTCAATATCCCTTCAGTCAGCAATAATCATGTTATAAACCTTATAAAAGCATAAAATACATATAAACAAGTTAACTATTTAATATTCTTACACACCCCCAGGGTCTCCCTCCTGCCGGGCTCTGGGGGAGGAAGGGGTTAAACTTACCTCTTTCTCCAGCGCTGGGCAGGGAGCTCTCCTCCTTCTCTCCGCCTCCTTTCCTCCTCTTCGGCTGAATGCGCATGCGCGGCAGGAGCTGCACGCTCATTCAGCCAGTCCATAGGAAAGCATTCACAATGCTTTCCTATGGACGCTGGCGTCTTCTCACTGTGAAAATCACAGTGAGAAGCGCGGAAGCCCTTTAGCGGCTGTCAATGAGATAGCCACTACAGGCTGGATTAACCCATTTATAAACATAGCAGTTTCTCTGAAACTGCTATGTTTATAGAAAAAAGGGTTAAACCTAGCTGGACCAGGCACCCAGACCACCTCATTAAGCTGAAGTGGTCTGGGTGCCTATAGTGGTCCTTTAAGTATATTTTTAGCGCAACACATGTTTATGGTTTTTGAATATGAAAATATATATTTATTTAATAAAACAAATAAAAGTATATATTTCTTAATCTGCCCTCCCCTCATACACATACATTGTCCCTCCATACACACAAACTGTACCCTTCACACACTGCCCACCATACACACATACTGCCCCTCATATACATACATTGCCCCTCCATATACACACAATGCCCCCCATACAAACACACTGTACCCCTCACACATACATACTCTACTCCTCACATATACTACCTCCCACACACACACTGTACCCGTCACACACTGTACCCCTCACGCACACACAATGCACCCCTCACACACGCACACTAGATTCTTCACAAACACAATGCTCTCCCGTACACACACTGCACCTCTCACACACACACATTCATTGCACCCCTCACACACACACTCTACTGCACCTATCCCCAGCAAACCCCAAGTAAGTTGTCAAACTGCTCTTAAACAGTTTGACTACTTACCCTGGGAGGGCAGCACGGCACTCCTGGCACCATAACCACTACTATGCGGCAGCGCTGTAGATGTATAAAGCCTAAACATTTGTTTTTTAAATTTTTTTTGCACCTTGGAAAAGTTTTGAAACACTAAGGGCACCTTAAACCTAAAAAGTTTGGGAACCACTGCACTATAGAATTTCTTTAGTTAAAAATGTTTTCACACTGCTTGCAGCTGGGAAGACTAAACCCCTGGCAATGATGCTTAATGAAGACACCCCAAACTTCATGCAACGCTTTCGTTACAAATTGCTGACGTAATTCATTGACTCCATCCCACAGAGACCTCTCCTGACCAGGGACCTTACCCCAATGGAGGTGATCTGTACAGATGTTGACCCCCTGGAACACAGGATACCAGTCCTATATAATGTGATCCTTACACAGCAGAGACCACCACCACCGCACTTCATGGGGAAATGGAAGGAGGCCTTAGGGGAAGCATTTACTACCCGGCAGTGGCACAATATCTGTGATCTTACGCAATACTGTGCAGTATTCCGTAAAGCCCAGGAGACTGCATACAAACTGCTAGCCTTATGGTACAGGACTCCCCAGTTGTTTCATGTAATTATACCTTCCATAGATGTGAGGTGCTGGAGGTGCAGGGAGGAAGTGGGCACCCTACTTCATCTGTCGTGGAATTGCTCAAAAATAAAACCTTTTTGGACAAAGAACTACGGTATCATTCCCTGTTTTCAGTTGAAATGCTGTATGATACCTCAAAGTTTTTATTACATTTCTCTGTTAAGTAACCAACACATTTGCCACCTTCTCAACTATAATAAAGACCTGCGCGTCTCACATGTTCCTCGGATGTTCACAGAACCTATGAGTTCCACAGTTCAACTTATATTTTGATACAGACTTTCGAGTCTTGTACTACTCTCTTATAAATTGTAATCTTTAAAAAATAAATAAATAAGAAAGCGAGAGAGAAGATTTACTCTTGTCTAAATAAAAAGCTATTCACAAAAATTTTTTTTATTTTTTTACTGCCTACTGAATGGAAAGGGCAGGCCTGCTGGATGGGGAGATATAAGGGAGCCTCCCCTGCCAATAATAATGCATCAGTTAGAGCCACTCTTCCCCATTATGGCCCGATTGGTCCATTACAGTCCAGCGCTTGCTAAGAGCAGCTGGGATACATAATAATGTCATATCCCAGTTGCCAACATGCGGGTAAATGGAGGACAGGCTGGAAACGTGTGCTGTAGCAGTGTTGCATACAGACAACTTCAGGTGAGGAACAACTTGATTGAGAGTGTAGTGTGTCAGTGAATGTGGGTACTTTTGTATGGGTCATTCTGTGTGTGTGCGTGTGTGTGTCAGTGTGTTTGCATGAGTTACTCTGTGTGTCAATTAGTGTGTAGGAGTCACTCTGGAAACAGGACCCATGAACCAGCTTTACCTCAGTCTTGCAGTGGCAGTAAATCAGGGTAAACTGGCCTGTGAAACCTCAGATGTCAGTGCCATCCCCCAGTCGCCAAAATGCAGTATTTAGCATCTTGGGCCAAAACAGTGATTGGACATGAGTAAAGCAGCTCCATGACACCAAAAGATGTTTTACTTTTTTCTTTCCTACCTTGTCTACTCTGGTTATCTCCTCGTTTGCAGTTTGGGTGAGATTTCCACAAGAAAGTTATATATATATATGTGCCTTCCTGCTGCTGACCCCTGCAATACTGATTTCTGGCTATGCCAGAGTCTTGGCAGGACTGGCCGTAGCATCACAGAGGCTGACTAAACACTGATGATGTCATCAAGGCACAGCAGCTGCCATTGAGGGTCAGCATTTTATCCCTTCCTCCATAGCAAGACTAGGATTGTTCATACAGTGAGAATAAAAGTACCCCTTCATGAATGGAGTTGATGGCATAGGAGAGGGATGAGTTGGCAGGGGGGTGGGGATGGACAAAAAGGAAGGAACAGCGATTTCAGCTTAAGAAGCTGAAATAATTTGGTTTAGATGACAAATCGTGTTCTTGTATAGAACCTTGGAATGCACATTGAAGTCTCTGTGTGTCAGGTAGCCAGCAGTTAATGCTCTGCCTGGTACACAGATATGAGCCCTCTTTGACACCAGTCTCCAGTGATGGCCAGCTGTATCAGCCAGTGATGTCCAACCCTATGCTGGATTAAGGGCCTTATGGACCTGGGGCTGAAAGTTTTGAATGTGTGTGTGTATGTAAGTTAGCAAGTGAAAGGATCAGAATCTGATGTGTTGGTGGGCTTTGAGTACCAGATAAACCTAAAGTTTTTCCTGGTTGCTTAAAGGGGGGCACAAATTATGTACCTGCTCCCGGGACCACATGACCTTATTATTCCTCTGTGAAATGTGTATATTGTGTCCAATCACAGATTTCCCAATGCAGCTCAATGAGACGTCTTTGCAAGGCAGGTACTCTGGACAATTGCTCCCTCTTGAGGTCAGCTCCACTGAGCTAACTAAACCAGGAAGTAACAACCAGGGGGTGTAACAATGTTAATTTACAAAAGTGACAATTTTTACTAAAATCTGCAATTTTTGTAAAATGAAGAAATAAGGCACATTCTTCATACTTAAAGCCAGAGTCGACTCTAGCATTCATGAAGCCTTAGGCAAAATTAAAGCATGAGGCCCTACTAACACCCAAAGTTTAAAATAATAGGGTTGTATTTTTTGTGTGTGTGAGAAGCATTTGCTATATTGAAAGGCGGGCTTGCAGCGTGGGATACAGAGAGTCAGTCTCTGCATTCATTGTTCAGGAGCTTGCAGTGTCACAGCTTCCTGTGCCCCTGTATTGTGAGCTCTCTGGCTATAGTTGTAGCATAATGTGCAAACAAAAGGAATTTGCAATAAATAAATTTAATTTGCAATTATGCCAATCTTTTATACACAATTGTGAGGTATGGTTGCATAGCCTGGCAGTCGTGTATATATATAAGTACTGGTGTGAAGGGGTTATCGAAAACAAAAATGAAAATTTAGTTTGAGCAAAAAAGCTTTTAAAAAAATAATTTACCAAATAATAAAGTGTGTATCATGTATGTCTTCAGCTGGTGACTGTGACAGAGCGAGTAAAGCGTACCAGTGGCAGGGAGAGCGTGACAGGACAAAGGAGGCAAATAGGATAGGGTGGGGGGTTTGAGAGAGAGAATGAGGGAGGGCGGGTATAACATGGTTTGATGAAGGAGTGTGATAGGGCGAGTGGAGGTAAGTGTGTCAAGGCAATAGTGGCATGGTAGGAGGGACGAGTGTGACAGGATTGGAGGGGTTAATGTGACAGGGTAAGTGTGGCATAGTTGGGGTGAGGTGAGTATCACAATTTTGGAGTGAAGGGTGAATGTGGCATGGTTGGAGGAGGGAGTGTGACATGATTAAGGGGGGTTAATGTGACAGAGTGAGTGTGGCAGAGTGTGACAGGATTAGAGGCATTGATGTGATGGGATTCATGTGGCAAGGTTGTGGGGAGAGTATGACAGAGTGAGAGAAGGTGAGTGTGACAAAATTAGGGGGGTTAATTTGACAGGGTGAGTGTGGCAGAGTAAGGGCAGGTGAGTTTGGAGGGGGTGAGATTAACAGGATTAGGAGTGGTTAATGTGAGTGTGTAATGTGTGAAGGGGCTGAAAGTGTGGAGGAGGGTGACAATGTGGGGGGATGTGAGAGTGAGGGGAGGCTGACAGTGTGCGAGTATGGTGACACAACATTGTGGGGGTGACAGTGTGTATAAGGGGGGTGATACTGTGTGTGAGGGGGTGACAGTTTGTGTGTGATGGGTGATCCTGTGTGTGCTGTGTGTGTGTGATCCTGTGTGTGGCTCAGTGGTGTGATACTGTGTGGGACAGTGGGGCGATAGTGTGTGGGAGGGGGGTGATACTGTGAGGAAGGGGATGGTGGTTTGTGGGAGGGGGGTAATACTGTGAGGGAGGGGATATACTGTGAGGGAGTGGATGATACTGTGAGAGGGGATATACTGTGAGGGAGATGGGTGATACTTTGAGGGAGGCGTATGATACTGTGAGGGAGCAGGGTCATGGTGTTTGGTGGGGAGATACTGGAGGAGAGTTGGGTGATAGTGTGAGGGAGGTGGTAATGGTGTGAGGGAGAGATACTGTGAGGGAGGCTGGTAATACTGTGAGGGAGGGGGTAATACCGTGGGGGGGTGATAGTGTGAGGCAGGGTGGATACTGTGAGGGGGGATGATAGTGTGAGGGAGGGGAATAGTGGGAGGGAGTGGGGTGATAGTGTGAGGGAGGGGGGATACTGGTATGGAGGGGTGATAGTGTGAGGGAGGAGGTATACTGGGAGTGGGTTGATAGTAAGGGGGGATACTGGGAGGGAATTGGTATACTGGGAGGGAGGTGATAGTGAGGGGGATACTGGGAGGGGGTGATAGTAAAGGAGTTACTAGGAGGGAGGGGGTAATGGTGTGAGGGAGAGGGTATACTGGGAGAGGTGTGATAATGAGGTGGTTACTGGGAGGGAGGGGGTATACTGAAAGGGGGTGACAGTGAGGGGAATACTGGGAGGGTTGATAGTAAAGGGGTTACTCGGAGGGAGGGGTAATGGTGTGAGGGAAGGGGTATACTGGGAGGGGAAATGGTAGAGAGTTACAGGAGGAAAGGAGGCACTTGCTAGGATGGAGAGGTGATAGTGAGGATGGGAGGGTGATAGTAAAAGGAGTTACTAGGAGGGAGGGAGTAGTGGTGTGAGGAGGGTATACTGGGAGGGTGTGATAGTGAGGTGGATTTTTGGGAGGAGGAGGTATACTGGAGGGTGATAGTGAGAGGGGATACTGGGAGGGGGTGATAGTATAAGGGTTACTCGGAGGGAGAGGGTAAAGGTGTGAGGGAGGGGGTATACTGGGAGGGAGGTGCCAGTGAGGGGGTTAATGGGAGGAAGGGGGATACTGGGATGGAAGGGTGATGGTGTGAAGGAAGGGGTATACTGGGAGGGGGGTGATAGTGAAGAGGTTACCGGGAGGGAGAGGGTAATGGTGTGAAAAAGGGTGTGTACTGGGATGGTTGTGAAAGTGAGGGGGTCCAGTGTCCTTCATTCCCTGGTGGTCCGGTGGTGATGTCTGGTCTGCAGATCCGCAGTGTGTAGAGCTACAGACCAGGGGCCACGGGCGCTCTCCTGCCGGGCAGACAGCAAGGAGAACTGCCGTTAAAATGTATTTACTCCTTAACCATACTCGATTTCACAAAGTAAATAAAACAAATCAATTTGAATATTATTTTTTATTTGTTAATAGCACCAATATGTGTCATAGATCTCGTTATGGATATTAAGATGATAAAGGGACCCAGGAAGAAGCAAGGTAATCCTTTCAGCGGCTGGTTGTGTTGAACTGAGTGTGATAATGGGCAGTCGGGTTGTTGGTATACACATCTTTCTCAAGATACCGCAAGCTGGAGAGACAGAATATACAGGGAATAAATAAAAGTAATGCAGGACGTGGAGAAAATTATATGAATTTATCTTTTATGAAAGTAGATACATCATATTGCAACATGATCTGATAAAAAAATGAGTGTACACAGGAACACACATATATATCTCACTAAGCCCTGGCCCTTTTAGTAACTCACTTGGTAGTTAAACAAGTTACATTTATTTTATCAATCATTTATATATTTATTCACTCTTCACCTTGGTGGGCCCTCTTTTACCTACCTGTGCGTCGCTTACTGCACACCACAACCGACTTGTCACCACCAGTTCATACATACGGCTATTATGTTTCCGACCACAAATGAGTTTAGTTACTAAGCCCATGGGTTTAGTCTGTTATGAATATTACAACATGAGAGTACAATACAAGAAGTTCCAGGCAGAAATATTTGAAAGCTAACTCTGTCTTGGGAAGGTATTTCAAGTCATGGCATGCATTCCAAAGGAACAAAGCGGGTTAATTAAGCTTTCAAATTGTACCAGCGGACAAACAATCTATATGCTATTCTGTATTGTGAGCTGCACACTATAATAAATTACCAAGTGGTGCTCCTAGAATAGTGACTTTAGGTCTGCCCACCTCCCCCACCAACCGGCACTCAATAGTTAGACTCACATGGCCATTCCAGGATAAATTGTGCTTATCTGCAAACCTAGGACACTTGCTCTATTTGTCTGTACCTCTATCTGTCTGTCTGTCTGTCTATCTACTGCACACACAGGCTAAATATGTTTTCAGAAATGCTATTCAATCAATGCCCAGCTTATGTTTTATTATTATATTGATTTGTATAAAGTATTATGAGCCTTAAATTGCTAATTTAGCATGTGATTGCAAGTAAGCCATTGAGCATTGAATTGCTGTAAGTTGAAGTTGGGTCAGTCATTCTTTTTATTTTTTTATTTTTTAAATCTGTTTTATTAAGATTCTGTGTGTATAGAAACTGAGTTTTGTCAATACAAACATTTTCAATAGTGAGGACTCGCAGGTCCTGGTTGCATATAGCACAGTAAGGTTGCGTACATAGTAGGTGAAGTGTTCATCATGTAGGGCTATACCAGGCCCATAGAGGCCGGGTATTTTAAACAAGTGCACAACAACAATCAGCACATGGTATGGTACAGTACTTCCCTTCTCCACCTGGCACAAATGTGTGTAGCTGTAGGCCATCCCTTGGAGTGTCATGCTTTTTGTGTGTACCCTGCAAGCCATGGCACTCCGTGCTAAGTATCTAAAGAGGCGCTACGCTATGGTGGGGTCTTAACCATACCGGGTGTAGTTGACTTTCAAGGAGCTCCATGTGGCTACTAAGGCCTTGCACTACATACAAATATGGACCTGTGTGTGTTGCCAGTGATTACAAGGCCTTTCATGGGTCTGTCCGTCCCAGCTATCCCACCCTTTAAGGGTTTGTGTATGTCCTTAAGTCATTGGTGGAATCCGTGATAGGCGTGAATGAGGTAATTATAGTGCTGTCTTTCTATGATCGCACTGACTGGTCCCGGACAAGATACAGGCTTATCACTATAGCGTGAGTGTGTCTTATCCATTTGCTCGTGTGTATGTAAAGGTTACAGGTGAAAATCAGAAGTAGGTTGGTAGAGAGGGAAGAAGAGTTGCCCCAGGGCCTCAGTATAGGTTAGGTAGGGTAGAATAAAGCAGGCAGGAATGGTCACGCCTCGTCGGGCCAGTTTTCCCCCCCACGCGTCCCCCCACCCAATCCATCCCACCCTATCGGCTACGGGACACAAATGCGAACCATGGCCGCCACATCTCTGCATGTCTGTCCCCCCCTCCGCCTTCTTCCAATATAGTGGGATCAGGGCTTTGGCCGCATTGAGTAAATGACGCAGGATCGATTTTTTTGTACATGGCAATCGACATCTTTGAAATATGTAGAAGGGGCAGGGCCGCTGTCCATTCTGTCGTTTCTCCTATGATTTTGTTTATCTTCTCTCTGATCATCTCCCAATATGGGACGAGGAGGCGACATTCCCACCATATATGTATTGTCATGCCTCTCTCCTAGAGGCATCTCCAACATGTTGGGGGCGTCGTTGGGAAGATCCTGTGTAGCAGCGTCGGGGTCCTATACCAGAGTGCGATTAGTTTGTAATTCATTTCTTGGTAATGTGAGCTGATTGAGCTTTTGTGTTGCCAGAGTAATGCACCTTCCCATTGTTGGGGTGTGAAGGTGGTGTCCATCAGTGCCTCCCACTGCCTGTGGAAGGTATCGTTCTCCGCCAAGTGTCCCACCAAAAGATGTTGGTAGAGGGTGGATATCGTTTTTTCCAGTGATGAGCCCCTCTCGCATCTCGCCTCAAACCTGTGCAGTCGTTCTTTGTCACGTACGGCATCATAATAGTGCGTTACCTGCATGTAGCGTGGCATTATCAGGGGAGTCTGGGGTGTCTCTCCCAACAGGGAGTCCAGGGATCGCAGGGCGCCATCTCGCAAAACTGTGGAGATGGGGATATGTTCACGTCCCTCCGCAAAGGGCCATGTTCTTGACGGGAATCCCCCTCCTATCGCCGGATTGTGGGCAATGGGAAGTAGTGGGCTGGGCAAGGGTGAGATATGGGTTTGGTCCCTCATGAGTTTCCAGCTGATAAGTGTCTGAGCCACTATTCCCTCCGATTCTCCTCTGCCACCAACTTTAGAACCCCCTGCCCATATGGTAGATTTTAGGCGAGCCTCCTGTCCGTCCCTGGTTAGAGCTACCCACTGTTTCCGATGCGTGTTTGTGTGCCACTCCAGGATGCGCTGAAGGACTGTAGCTTGGTGATATCGTCTAAAGTCGGGCAGCGTCAGTACTCCCCGGTGCCTCGGCAAGCAGAGTAGATCATGTCGGAGCCTCAATCTCTCCCCCCTCCAAACATAGAGCATAACTGCCGACCTCAGTGTGGAGAAAAAGTGTGCGGGTATGGCCAGTGGGAGTGTCTGAAACGAATATAAGAGCCTGGGTAGGATGTTCATTTTAAGAACTGCTATCCTTCCGAACCACGATACATGTGGGTATGCCCACCTCTCTAGATCCGCCAGTATCGTCTTCAGTAGTGGGTTGAAGTTTTGTGGGTAAAGCTCTCCCGGACCCGATGTGATCCAAATCCCAAGATATCTCATTTTACAGGGGCACCATCAGAAAGGGAATAGGGAGTCCAGAGCCCGGTATTCTGCGTCAGGGATGGTGATGTTAAGCACCTCACACTTGGATAGGTTAAGTTTAAAACCCGATATCTTACCGAATTGTTCAAGTGCCTCCATCAGGCAGGGCATCGTGGTTCGGGGTGAGGTGATAAAAAATAAAAGATCGTCCGCGTATGCGGCTACTTTGTGTTCATCCCCTTGCCAGGAATACCCCCGAACGTCAGGATGTTGCCTGATAGTTGGAGCAGGGGTTCCAGGGACATGGCAAATAGCAATGGGGACAGTGGGCATCCCTACCTTGTGCCATTGGAGATCGCAAATTCAGTGGTGAGTGCCCCGTTCACATGCACCGCGGCCCGTGGGTTGCTGTATAGCGCCCGGATCCACATGAGGAGTCTTTGTCCAACCCCCATTTTACAGAGAGTGGCAAACATGTATCACCATCTCACCCGGTTGAACGCCTTTTCGGCGTTCGTGGAAAGGAGGAGGAGTTGTTGCTGCGTCATCCTCACTCTATGTTGTATCACAAATACCCTCAGGGTACTATCTCGTGCCTCTCGACCGGGTATAAATCCCGTTTGGTCCACATGTATGAGAGCCGGTAGGACGGACCGGAGCCTAGTCGCTAGTGCCTTAGTGAACAGTTTGGTGTCCACATTCAGCAGGGAGATTGGGCGATAGCTGCCACTTACCATTGGGTCCTTCCCAGGCTTCGGTAGAACAGTTATTATAGCCGCCTGAGATTCTGCCCCGAAGTTCCCCCCTTCAGCGACTGCATTGATGACCTTCGTGAACCATGGTAGCAATATGGAGGAAAATGTTTTATAATACCCCACGGAGAAGCTGTCCGGGCCCGGTGTTTTACCCGTTTTGGCCGACTTCAGTGCTGCCAGGAGCTCCTCCACAGAAATTAGGGTGTCCAGCATCTCTACATGATCCGGGCTGATCGTTCTCGTGATAGACTCTTGCAGGTAGTCCCGCGTCCGGGCCTCCTCCGCGTCTGAGTCGTCATTTCCATCAGTTACATGTATATTATAAAGTTAGTGGTAGTATTTCCTGAATTCTCCCGCTATCTCGTTCGGGAAGGTCGTCGTGGTGCCTGACGAGAGGTGTAAGTTGCGGACCTGCGTGCGGGGGGCATTTCCTTTCAGGAGACGCGCCTGGTATTTCCCTCCCTTGTTGGCATGAGCATAGAAGAACCCCTTGGAATGTTGTAGGGATCTGAGATAGCGTTTTGTGAGGAGATCTTTCAGTTGTCGCCTGGCCTGCATGAGTTCCCCGTACGTCTCCATCAGGTGGGATCGTTTGTGTCGTTGTTCCAGGTCCGAAATAGATTTGTAAAGATCTGCCATTTCATGCGCTGCTGCCTTTTTCTTTCGGGAGGCTATTTGGATAAGTGTGCCCCTGATGACGCTCTTGTGGGCTTCCCATATCCGGCACGTCATTATCCTGAAAGTACTGTTCCAATGCTTGGGTAATCTGTGCTCGCGTCTCAGGATCGAGAAGGAGGGCTTCATTTAGCCTCCATGACCACGTGGAGGGCCGAAAGAGAGGCGATTCAAGTTCTACAATGACCGAGCCATGATCCGACCACGTTGCAGGGTCTAACTTGGCAGAGATCAGTCGTTGGAGGCCTATTTGTAGGAGATATGAAGATATAATCGATGCGGGAGTATCGATCATGTAATGCTGAATAATACGTAAAAAGTCTTTAGTGGAGGGGTGTAGGGTCCTCCAGCAATCCACCAGGTCCATATCCCCCAATGATCTCTTCATGGAGCATATGTTGAGTTGCGAGATGCTACTGTGTCCTGTTGAGGAGTCCATAATGGGGTCCAGTGGGGCGTTGAAGTCCCCCCCAAGATGGGCCAGTCATTCTGTTCATTAAAGGACCACTATAGGCACCAAACCACTACATTAAGGGTTAATTCAGCCTCTAGTGGCTGTTTCCCTGACAGCCACTTGAGGCCGCTTCCGCGACCCTCAATGCGAAAATCGCATTGAACTCATGCTGGACGTCCATAGGAAAGCAAGTAATGCTTTCCTATGGGTGGCTTGAATGCGCGTGCAGTTCTGGCCGCGCATGCACATTTGGAGCTGACGTCGTCAAGGGAGGAGAGGTCACCATATAAGCATTACTTTATTGCAAAGACACCCCCGATGGCGACTGCTCTCCTGACAGTGCAGTGGACAAGTGGTGGAGGGAAAGGAGAATTACATACTTACCTGAACCTGTGCCTCGAGGCCACCGCCATCTTCTTCCTGATGGTCCTCTACATGCACAAGAGTAAAACACCGAGGTCTACGGAAGAACCCGCAAGACAACAGGATCCTCAACAAGTGCTTGACTAGACTTAAAAAAGGTAGTTCTGCTTTTTGTTAAGCTTGGAATAAAAATAGTTTGTCTTAGTATATTAGTATTGTCTTAGTATAATTCAGTGAAATTCCAACATAGTCAATGTGAGTATTTCAGATGTATTTTATCTTTCTGAGATACACGTTTTGGATGGGGAGGGGGCAGGGGACAGAGACAATTTAAGCTATTTAGATTAGACGGTTATAGTCTACCATCATGTTCATGAATCAATGTGTTGACCCAATACCCTGCTCTCGGGGCTATAAGGTTTCAGTAGTACTCACTGTGCTTGTTGCTCTCTGCTAAGCTGCTGGTTGTACGAGTCCAGTCTCTTCCTCATATTTTTGTTGAGTTCTTCTTCCTGTTGCTCCATTGTCATAGCAGCTCGTGCGGCCAGCATCCTCTGCTTGTCCCACTCTGAATCCCGTTGCTTTTCTTCCTCAATTAACCTCTGGCATAAGGTAAGCAAAAAGCCAAATTTGTTTTCCCAGTACATAGTTACATAGTAATCTATATTGAAAAATGACTAAAGTCCATCCAGTTCAATCACAAAGCTTTTATGCTGTTGATCCAAAAGAAGGCAAAGAAATCAGTTGTAGCCATATCGAATTATGCCACAAAAAAAGGGGAGGGAAGGCTTTCTTGACTCAATAATGACAATCAGATTTATCTTTGGATCAACAACCTTTTGCATACATACCAATTATATCCTTGCATATTATGTTTTTACAAAATAGCATCCAGGCCTTTTTTTAAATTAGCTATAGAATCTGACAACACAACCTTTTAAGGCAGAGAATTCCACATCTTTATTTTTCTTATTGTAAAGAACCATTTCCTCTGCTGTAAGTAAAACATTTTTTTTCATTTCAGTCTATTGTCTGTTATAGATTCCTGCTAATGAACAGGGTAGCACATAGCTTTTTCTGCTGACCTTGTATCCCCTCTAAGGGGCCTTGTTCTAAAGAAAATAATTGCAGTTTGTCTAGCCTTTTCTCATAACTAATGTTTTCTATCTCCCTTACTTGTTTCCTAGTTCTGCAATATGCTTCTTTAAAACTGGTGCCCAAAATTGCACCACATATTCAAGGTGGGGTCTTACCATTGATTTGTAAAGAGGCAAAGTTATATTTGTAATGGTGAATGTTCCCAAAGGGAACCAAAATATTGTAATGACACTCCTGTATAGAGTTATAAATAAATTAGATCAAATCTCACAATAGATAAAATGTGCAGAATTAAAGTGTGATAAAGAAAGTTATCTCACAATAGATAAAAAGAAAATTATCTCACAATAGATAAAATGTGAAGAATTAAAGTGTGATAAATTCTTTATCACACTTTAATTCTGCACATTTTATCTATTGTGAGACTTGATCTAATTTATTTATAACTCTATACTCTATAGAGTGTCATTCCAATATTTTGGTTCCCTTTGGGAACATTCACCATTATTTAGCAGACAGGGTCAGGCCCTTATATAAGGAACTTACCTTATCTGTTCTCTTTTCTCCAAAGTTATATTTGTATCATGTAAATCAAAATTCCTTTTTATATGTGAAAGCACTTACTAGTGTTTGCAATGGCAGACCGGCATTGCCTACTGTTGCCTAGTATAATTGTTCCCAAGTCCTTTTTATTTAATGTTATCCCTAACTCAACCACGTTTAATGTATGAGTGGCTTGTGGGTTCCTTATTCTAAAATGCATAACTTTGCATTTATCTGTATTGAATCTAATCTGACCACTTGCCTGCCTAGTCCAGTAATTTATCCAAGTACCTATTTACTGGTAGTTGTGGGTGTTTTTATATAGCCTATGTACCATGTATGCATCAGAATATCATTAAAAACTTGCAAGCTTGTATTCAAAATACCTTGCACAAATGAGTATGTTGTATTGAATTGCCGCATTCCAGGGTAAGTCTACTTAGGTACTTAGGTAGATTAATTTATTATGAAAGAATGTCTGACAGCATTCAGTCTACATGTCATGAAAAGTCCCCCTGCCCCCCCTAAATATAGTAAAATCTTACCTTTACTCCAGCCTGATGCTGCTGGCTCTGCCCCGTTCTGACTTCATTAGACCTTGACTGACTTCATCAAAAGTGTTGTTTTAAGCCAATCACAATGCTTTCATATAGGAAAGCATTGGATTGGCTGAGATTGCCAAGTAGGCAGATCAGGGGCAGAGCCAGCATGATTCAAATACAGCCCTGGCCAATCAGCATCTCCTCATAGAGATGCATTGAATCAATGCATCTCTATAAGGAAATTTCAGTGTCTCCATGCAGGCACCTCTAACAACCATCTGAGGAGTGGCCAGTGGAGGTATCCCAAGGCTGTAATGTAAACACTTCCTTTTCTCGGAAAAGACAGTGCTTACTGCAAAAAGCCTGAAGAGAATGATTATAATTACCAGAACAAATACAATAAGCTGTAGTTGTTCTGATGACTATAGTGTCCCTTTAAGTACTGGAACAGCAACTTGAATCATTACCTGCTTTTCTTGACGTTGCTTCTCCTGTGCATCCCAGATAACTCTGAGCTGCTCAGGGGTCATCCCCTTCCAACGATCAGGTAGTACACGCTGTGGACTAAGGCAACTGATAGCTACAGCTGGGTCTTCTGTCAAAATGTCTCCAGTCAGGTTATTATAAATCTCAGCAAAATTATTGTTCTGCTCCTGCTGCTTCAGCAATTTCTTGCGTTCTTCTGCTTCCAATGCCTGTTTGATTAGGGAAACAGAACCAAGAATTAAAAATTGTACAAAGTTATACCTTGTGCAAAATTCCAGAGAGTGATAATAAATTGCTAGACTTCTCACAGTGTATAACATTTTGACATACCAGGGCTTGGTTGAAATTTGTAGTGGCCATGTCAATAGCTTTTCTGCATTCTTCTTCCATCAAGCTCAGGTACTGGGCTCTCTCATCCAGTTCCACCCTCTTCTTATAATCTAAATTATCTGTATGGATAGGAAGTGTTACTTTTTACCTTTTGTACAAGGATTATTATAAAACTCTGGAGCTATTAACCCCTTAAGGACACATGACATGTGTGACATGTCATGATTCCCTTTTATTCCAGAAGTCCTTAAGGGGTTAAGGTTTAATCACCTAATGTTTTCAAGCTCAAATATCTTGTCTGTGTCTTTCATATTCAAACAAGAGCTATTAAAGGGACACAATAACCACCAGACCACTTCATCTGCTTAATAGTCCTTGTTTTAGAGAAATTGCAATGTTTACATTGAAGTACTAAGACTGCCTCTAGTGACAGTCTACTAGACAGCCACTAGAGGCGCTTACTGGTGTTTGATGGAGTTTGACTCCGTGAAAAGACGCTGGACATCCTCAAACTTATGAGGACGTCCAGAGCCAGAGAAAATCCAATAGGAAAGCATTGAAACAATACTTTCCTATGTGGAAGGCGTAATGCGTGTGCAGCACTTGCTGTGCATACGCATTAGGTCCACCCAGCAGATGAAGTCCGAGGAGGTGGAGTGTGACCCAGCACCGAGGGACATCAGCGTTGAAATCGGGTAAGCGAATGAAAGGTTTTTAACCTTTTATGTGTTGAAGGAGAGGGGGGGGAGTGTATAACACTTTGTATTCCTAACACTATAGTTTTTCTTAAATGCATAGAAGTGACCAATTCTAGACTTACAATATTTCAATTATGAAACAATCATTGAATGGTTTATTTATTAAAGGACTACTAATAGCACCATAACAATAGGTACAAGGGGTCTCCAACCCCTGAGCACAATGATTTATAACTGCCATTCTTTGCTAAACGTAATGCAAGTATTAGACTGACCCTTTTAGACAGCAGAGGCCGAAGTGAGTTGTGCAGGTATTGTGCATCAATCATAGAGTATTCTCACTAATGTTATTATCCTGTATTGGGGTAAGCAACCTTTGGAACACCAGATGTTGTGGACTACATCTCCCATAATGCTTTTTCAGCCATAATATTGGCAAAGTATCACGGGAGATGTAGTCCACAATATCTGGAGTGCAGAAGGTTGCATAGCCCCTATCCTATATCATCCAGTTTAATCACTGACCTGTGGTTTGAGAAGAAACCAAGGTGTAAATGTTATTTTTTGTCTTTCTAAGTGAACTGCTACATGAAAATACGTCAGGGATATAAAAGTGGGCTTTAGTGCTTGATTATGTTTATCCTTTACAACCACTGGAATGAGCTTTCACAGATGTAGATTGCTATAATCGCAACAAATATATAACTACATACTGAATAGAACTTACCTGCATATTTCTTTTGTGCTTGTTCTCTCTGTCTCTCCGCCTTCTGCTCAGAGAGATATTTTTTAGTCATCTCCACCTGCAATTTCTTTCGTTCCTTCTCGCTCAGATCTTCTCCGGCAAATTTCTGCAGGCTGGCAGGCCCACATCTGGGGTCATCATCACATACACGTGCCGGACGATCCTTCTTCAGGCCTTCAGGATCGTAGATGTCAAACTCCCTGCGGGTCTCAGGCTGCTGATATTTCTCCCTGAATTCCTGTACAGCTTGGTCCAGGTTCCGGGCTACCTCCTGCTCCTTCTGTTCCAGCATTTGAGCAATTTTATCATACTGCACCCTATCAGCATCTACAGATATAATATAATCAAATTAATTATTGTATATCAGAGGTAGGTCTACAATGTAAGCAGCTGGAAAGGACTACGTTGGTACAGAGCAACAGCCATGGATCTGACCTTTCGCTGATGAAGGATGCATGTTTGGAAAAAATAAAAAAAAGATTAGCTCCACCCTCTGGTTCCTCACCAAAAGGAAGTGTGAAGACAAGAACTGGACCCTGATTTACAGTAGTCACTTATATCCCTACCATGAGTGTTATTCCATTCACATAAAAAAACGAGATGAGACCTGGAAACACAATTATGAGTGCAGCTGCAGAGGGGCCAGGATAGGGCATTGGCAAGAATCCTGGATTCCAAAATAATTGTGGCATCAATTGAATCACTGCACCATATCAACTGAAAAAGCTGTAGTGTTTACAATACTTAGAACGCTTCTATAATGAAATCCAAATCTACTGTAAGACTTTACCTACTTGTAATTTATTGACCTCAGACAGCCTTCTTCTCTGACGATGCCTCCTTGTGAATTATTCTTAACGTCTTATGTATCACTGAAAATGTGCAGATTCTCCAAGTTCTTTTTGTATACTTATAACTAATAATTGCCAGTGAGGCATACATTACAAAAAAGTTCCATTACGTTGGCTGTTGCAACAGTTCTTGATTAAGTTGAAGGAACTGTATGGCCACCATAAGAACATCATATAAATAAAGTTGTTATGGTGCCCAGAGGTTTCTGCTGCTTTTTTACCCGAAGTTGTTAACTCATTTGGTTTACATCCAAAGGTTGCTCTCCAGCATCATCTAAAGTGATTGGTTCCCACTGGCGAGAAAAGCAATATATTAAAATAAATTATCATTATATTGCATAATTATTGGCTTACCAAATGCCTCATCCCGAGCTTTTTCAGTGCTTTCATTTATCTTTCTTTCTTCTACTTGTTTTTCTAGCGCAGGTAAGTCAACCTGAATCAAAAACACATGAAGACACTTAGAGCATACTACACAGTCTGGCATGCTGGGCAGGGCAGGGAGTAATGGATTATAAAGAAGACATACCCCAATGGTCCTAACTTTGGCATTGAAGATGCGACTTTGCCTTTGTTGCTCTTTGTTTCTCCTCCGTTCAATGGCCGAAACTTCCTTTGGATCTAGTGGCAAGTCCAGCTTATACATGTCTACAAAGAGAAAGTGCATGCAGGTTAAACACAAAAGCTTAAAGGACCACTCTAGGCACCCAGACCACTTCAGCTTAATGAAGTGGTCTGGGTGCCTGGTCCAGCTAGGGTTAACCCATTTTTTAATAAACATAGCAGTTTCAGAGAAACTGCTATGTTTATTAATGGGTTAAGCCTTCCCCTAATCCTCTAGTGGCTGTCTCATTGACAGCCACTAGAGGCGCTTGCGTGCTTCTCACCGTGATTTTCACAGTGAGAGCACGTTAAGCGTTCCATAGGAAAGCATTATGAATGCTTTCTATAGACGGCTGAATGCGCCAAGCAACTTTGCCGCTGCAAGCATTCAGCCCAGGAGGAGGAACGGAGGAGGATCGGAGGAGGGAGAGCCTCCCCGCCCAGCGCTGGAAAAGGTAAGTTTAACCCCTTTTCCCCCTTCCAGAGCCGGGCGGGAGGGGGACCCTGAGGGTGGGGGCACCCTCAGGGCACTATAGTGCCAGGAAAACGAGTATGTTTTCCTGGCACTATAGTGGTCCTTTAAACATATACTCGTTTTGGAATATATATTAGGAAAAATATATAAAATAACCTTTACCAAAACTACAGTAAACTGTGTGTGCGTGTGTGTGTGTGCGATGTGGAGTGTATTTAGGGAATGTAGTGTATGTGTGTGGGGGATGTAGTGTGTGTCTGTGTGTGTGTGTACACAATTCAGTGTGTGTAGGGGATGTAGTGTGTATAGTGGATACCATGTCTGTGTATTTAGTAGATGCAGTGTGTGTAGGGGACACAGTGTACGTGCATTGTGGATGCAGTGTGTGTAAATAATCTAGTGTCTGTGTGTTTAGTTCCTGTGGTATAGGAGATGTAGTGTTTATAGAGGATGTAGTGTGTGTATAGTGCATATGGTGTGTGTGTATAGGGGATGTAGATGATGCACTGTGTGTATAGTGGATGCTGTATGGGGTGGGGTAGTGGCTGTGATGTATGGGCAGTAAAAAAAAAGAAAAAGGCTATTTTATATTATTATTTTATATTATTTAATGTTAGTTCTCCCTTCCTGACTCTTACCAGGAAGGGAGACACAGAATTCTCTGGTGGTTTTTTGAGGAGTGGCATAACTATATACTGTATTTTCTAGCGTATAAGATGACTTTTTAACCCTGGAAAATCTTCTCCAAAGTCGATGGGTCGTCTTATACGCCATGTATAGGGTCTATATGGCTGCCGGGGGCGCCCTTCGCCCCCATCGCCAGCCCTTCTAATGCTGCAGCCGCCTGAGCGCTCTATAGAGAGCGCTCAGACGGCTGCCGCACTGCCTCTCTTCTCACCTCCCCTTCCCTGTGCAGAGTGGGTGGCCGGGCTCCTCTTCGTCCTGTCAGCCTGGCCAGTTACCGCGCGGTACAGGAGATTCAGTTACCTGTTCCCGGCCGGACTGAAAGGAAGTGCACACTGTGTGCTCACTTCCTTTCAGTCCGGCCGGGAACAGGTAACTGAATCTCCTGTACCGCGCGGTACCCGGCCGGACTGACAGGACGAAGAGGAGCTCGGCCACCCACTCTGTACAGGGAAGGGGAGGTGAGAAGAATGTAGGGAGGATTGGGGTGGAGTAAAAAGAATGGAGGGGGGAGTAAAAAAAATGGAGGGGGGGAGTAAAAAGAATGGAGGGGGGAGTAAAAAGAATGGAGGGGGGGGAGTAAAAAGAATATATCGCAATTAGCCTCCTGTGTGCTAGACAAGCAGGCATGGATTATATGCCCAAACAGCCTGGCACATACCTGGGCTTTAAATGCTATTTCAGATTATCATTATTTAATGTCTTGCTGTGTAGCTCTGTCTGCTCACTGTACATCATGGCTAATTTTTATTTGGTGTGCATTGGAAGAGGAGTAGTCTTATACGGCGAGTATATCCCAAACTCTATATTTTAACTGGAAAAGTTGGGGGTCGTCTTATACGCCCAGTCGTCTTATACGCCGGAAAATACGGTGTGTATATATATATATATATATATATATATATATATATATATAGGCTGCACTTGGCATATAGTATACAGGCAGTTTTTACCCCAAATTTTACTGTGTCCTATATTAAAAAAAATATGGTACCTACAGGCAAAGAATGTAGACAGTAACAGGGTTATTTATTAAAAAGAGAATTCAAGGTCAGTTTAAAGGAATTTTACATTTTAAATTTTAGGTAAGAGTAGGGTGAATTGAAAGCATCTTTGACTTAGCGAATTTTTCAGTTTGGCCAGTTTGACCTCAAATTTAAAATTCCATTGACATTCACCCTTTAATGAATAACACTGAGAGAGGTAAACCGCATTGGAATTTATTCATCAAATTGTAGTGAACTTAAAACGGAAATGTAAAATATGCTAAAATAGCCAAGCTGTGTCTATAGGTGAATTGTAGAACGTTTCCCATTTTGGCTTACATTTTCCGATTCATTCATTCTTGAGCTCCAAAAATAGCGGTTTAGTGAATAAGCTCCAGTTTGTGGTATTGAGGTATTGACTTACAAACAGCTGCAAAATTTACCCTCACTATTTGGCCACTTAAAGTCCACCAGAACTCACTGTTTAGTGAATAAACCAGTCCGAAGGACTCACCTTCACTGGGAGCTTATTTACTAAATGTAATTTGCCACCTGTTGCAGCTTTGCAAAAAAAATAATAATACAATAATAATAATAATAATAATAATAAAATGTTACAACCTATAGAATGTAAGCTCGTTTGAGCAGGGTTCTCTTCAACCTATCGTTCCTGTAAGTTTTCTTGTAATTGTCCTATTTATATCCCCCCTCTCATAATATTGTAAAGCGCTACGGAATCTGTTGGCGCTGTATAAATGGCAATAATAATAATAATAGTGATTTAACATTTATTAACACAATTGATAGTAATACAACAGTAATTCTGGGCTAAGTTTTCCAAATGTGCTAAATGTCCCACAAGTCACTAATAGAACAGGACTGTAAAGATGGGTAATTACAATTAACTCTGGGACAGTGATGGCTGCCTGGGCATGATGAGAATGGTAGTCCACCAACAACTGCATCTGTAATGAATTGCTCTAATACTCAGAAATAATGTCACAGAGTATTAGTATCACTGTATAATAATTACAATATGAATCTAGAACACATTAATCTGCACATAGACAGCACTGACCTGCTAGTTAGTATCCCAGAGTCTTAGCAACACTCCCGTGTCTATGGCAACGGACTGTACCATTCAGTACTTCCTTCAATAGATATACACAGTGGAGAGGGGAGCAGATACCTTTATTGTTTTTTTTTGAGTATCCTAAGGCTGGTATGACGCTCTCTCCCAGACAAATATATTTTTTTCCAGCACATATATATGTGTCAGTTTTAAAATCATTGAATCTTTACACTGGAAATGTTAAAATCTAGTTTAATTATGTGAAGCCACACACCCCTGTTTAGCCAGATGGTAGCTTCCTTGCAGTCTGCATGTGAAGGACAGCATAGAAAGTCACGTGGGTTTACTCCTATTAGATGGGGGAAATTTGACTTCATGGATGTTGTGGGATCCTCTAAATACCATAACCACTACAGCTTATTGTTGCAGTTAACAAGTGTAAAGAGCTTGTATGCAGTCTCTCCTGTTTTCGTCAGATGTTTTAAAGAGGTTTTACATCAAAATCTCCAGTGTTGTGCTAACTTTGGTTACTTGTGAAAAAAACGCCTGCTCTCTTACATAGGTCTCCGCTTGGCGCTCAGGTTCCTTATTGCTCTGGTGACGAGCAATTCTGTAGAAGTTGGATGCTTATCGAATCGCCGTTAATGTGCTGAGAGCGTCAACTGACCGCATAGAAATATGCATAGAATTGACATTAGCCAGTATGGACTCTTGTCACGCACCAGTGACTCTGCCGCAGGTGGAGTTACACCCCTGGCAGCAGAGAGGTTAAACTCAATACGAAACACTGCACACACAGACTCCAGGCACCATAACCACTTCAAATCACTGAAATGGTCGTGCTGCGTGGAGTACGCCTTAAACTTTAGTTTGCGGGACCTTGCCAAATAGTCCTCTTTAGTTGTGTGCATGTGGTTTCCCTAGAGATCAGGTAACTTCATTCGAGTTTGGATGACAATGATGACACAAAACCCGGTTACTCTGTTGCAGATAATATAATGTGAAGGTTTCACTTCAGTATTATCTATATAAAGCTGTAAAATCTATCTATCTATATAAAGGAGTAATATTACTTTTTTAACCGAAGGTAAGGGTTATGCAGTGGGCAAAACAGCTATTTAGACCTAGAGTGTCAGGAATACCATAGTGTTCCTTTAACCCCTTAAGGGCCAAACTTCTGGAATAAAAGGGGATCATGACATGTCACACATGTCATGTGTCCTTAAGGGGTTAAACACACATTGAAGCTCTGTTATACAGTCAGACACACCAACAATATGGAGCTCCTAGAAAAGAGGGACAGAGAGATTTGAGCCCAAAATAGGGACTGTCCCTCCTAAATAGGGACACTTGACAGGTATGCATATATGCTTTTGAACAAGTTTGCATTATTTTAAAAAGACATTGGACTAATGATTTTAGGATTGCTGCTGCTGCAAAAAAACACAACAATTTAAAAAAAAAAATACATAATACAGATATAATACAATATGAGGAGAAATAATATATTTATTAATAAACTAGATTTATATGTATTTTCTTTAATACAAAGTGCCCTGGACAGGTCACACTTTTTCTAGGCTTCCATTGTGATTTATATTTTTTAATGTAGAGAATACCATAGAGTTGGGTCCTCCAAGGCAGCTAGATCAGCCTCGTATGATAGAGTAAGCTTGCGAACCAGCAGACACGAGGCGTCAGTCTGAGCTGCTCTACCCTCTCTGGTGAAGCCGCCGTTGCCCACAGTCATCATGGCGCTGCCAGCTCTTCACTTGTATCCTTTGCTTTTAGCATTAAGGGATTTGTAAATGGGTGAAGAATGGGGTATTTACATCATAGAACATGGATAGCTTAGATTCTCTTTATGGCATTTCAGCAGTTGTGGAGGCTGCCTCTCATCATGCTCAGCCTGCCATGGTTAGCAGAGTAGCATGGGGGAAGGTAGCCAAGTTACTTAGCTATTACTGAAGATAGGACATGGGTTATTATTGATGTTATATTATGCTATTGCATGGTCCCTACCTAGTATGGCCTGATTGACACAGTAGCAGCTTGGGTGCTTGTTTGTGTCTGTTTGCAGAAAAAAAAAAAAAAAAAATGATATCATCAAACAAGCATAATAAGTCAGACTGTTACACCCACAATGTTTTATCTAATTGTGGCAGTAACTTTGCAACTTCACCTTAGTTAATTTCATAACTGCATTATATAAATGGTATGTTGCAGGGCAGCTATTGGGTTCCATTTTCATTCCTATCAGAATAAATTTAGGTATCCAGGAAAAAAATATGGATGGTGTAAAAAACTTTTATGTGCGAGGAGTGGCCCTTAAAGGAATGCTGTAGGCATTATACGTGTTTATGGTTTTAAACCTGCAATGTAGAGCATTGTGGTTTGCTCTATGAGGAGCGTTGGTTTGAATGAAACAGAAAAGTCGGTGTGACTTTGCAGAAGGTTGAATGAGCGCTTGCAGGGATTGGATCTTGGCGCTCAAAGAAATGGTGAGTAAAATCTCCCACGCCATTTAGAGTTTGGGGGGGGAGGGTCCTAAAACTTATAGTAGAGGAGAACACTATGGTGTAAGGAACACAGGTGTGTATTCCAAATGCTATAGTGCTCTAACAGTTTATTTTTTGGGGAGTGTAAATCTAGAAACTGCTTAAAGCTGCAGCCCTGTGTGTAGCTTATGCAGTCCCTCACCTGTGTGGCCAATGATCAGTCAGTGGCTTGCTGTGCCCTCTGATTTTGAACCACTACTGCGCATGCAGCTCCACCTTATGTTCTTCAGGCTGAAGGCCAGGGAGTCTGCTGGACAGATCAGTGTAAGCGCACGCTGAGAGGCACTTGTACTGGAAGAGAATGCAGGCACCTTGTAGCAGAAAGCTAAAAGAATTGGGAATACAAACTCCCAGCTGTCTAACAGCCAGGTGTTCCTGAAATTAGTTATAAAACTGCCAGTTTCATATAGAAATCAGCACTTCTATCAACTGCGATTACGAGGAGATGGTCCTCACATATAAAGCTCTTTAGCAAGCTAATGTGCATTATGTGTGTAAAATGTCCCTTTAAGTGTTTGTTATTCCATAACATTTGGCATATAGTTCGCTCAGAGTGCCGTTCCCTTGCCACAGGGAGGCACAGATTGCTCATGACACTTTGTGCCCAGATGCAGAGCCCAGAAAGGGAGGTGTAAGCAAAACACTGACTGTTGCAGACAACATCCTTCAAGTGTAAGTTTTTCTCCATACTTCCTATTACATGTACACACGTTTTATTTATTAACTTTGGTTGTAGTTTCTTAACTTAGTTATTTAGTACTTTAATGATTGTTTTGCTTCAAACAGGAAGCCTCTAGCTGCTGATGTTCTGAGCCAATAAGTACTCCCCATTCACAAAATGACTTTTGGAACGTATGTAATTTTTCTCAAGCTGTTTTTGCTTAGTGTGTCAGCTGGCACCCCTGTCTGCGGCCCTCAGAGGCCTTCTGTGTGAAGTGGAAGAACAGGGGCAGAGGTAAATTACACTGCAGAGAAATCTTTGTGGATAAACTGTTTGTGAATGGTGTAAGCCCAAAAAGTAAACTGATGCCAGGAACCTCCTGGCACCATAGCAACTTTATTACACTGACATTGGTTGGTGAAGTTGGTCCCTGGAGTGTTCTTTTAAGTAAAAATGATTTATAGTTAAATATAACTTTCCTATTCCCGGTGTGTTGGAGTACTTATCCGAGAAAGTGATGATGCAGGCTTCCTTTGCTGGTGATGTAATTTAGGGTATCCAGTGAGTCCTCCTTCTGGTTGAGCAGAGCTGCCATGCTAGATGCCAGACCCAGGCACTGGCTTGTTTTTCCTGGATCTTTTCCCCATTGATGGTTAAGTGTAGTATGGTGTCAGTGAAGTGGTTAAATTCTGGGGAAATTAGACTGAATGAAGTGTTTTTAAATATGGAGCTTACAATAACATATCTGTTAGCTCTGCCCCCCTCATTCTCAGAATTCACAATTGCTATCGCACTTTGTACGTGTGGAGAGAGTGCACGGCAAGCCCGGCTCTTCTGCCCCTCACAGTGCCCATATTGGCAATGAAAACGGAAACACTGCCAAGTCTCATGCTTTGTGGAAGTGATTGACATTGGGACGGGTTGAAGCCATCAAGGGCCTTGCAACCATCACCAGAATTCAGTGGCGTACACACAATTCATAGGACCCTGGTGCGAAACTGATCCGTGGGCCCCCCCCCACCGACACACACACAGACACGTACAGACACAGACATACACACAGACAGGCACACATATATACATACACACACAGACAGTGACACATACATACAGACAAATACACACACAAGACGCACATACATACAGACACATACAAGACGCACATACATACACACAGACAAATACACACACAAGACGCACATACATACAGACACATACAAGACGCACATACATACATACATACATACAGACACATATACATACAGACACATACAAGACGCACATACATACACACACACACAAGACGCACATACATACACACACAAGACGCACATACATATACACACACACACAAGACGCACATACATACATACACACAAGACGCACATACATACACAAGACGCACATACATACACACACACACAAGACGCACATACATACACACACACACACAGACATACATACACACACACACACATACATACACACACACACACACAGGCCACATACATACACACACACACAAGGCGCACATACATACACACACACACAGATACACACACACACACACACACACACACATACACACACACACACAAGACGACATACACACACACACACACACACAGATACATACACACACACACACAGACACACACACACACAAGGCGCACATACATACACACACACACACACAGCACATACATACATACACACACACACAGATACATACATACACACCACACACACACAAGGCGCACATACACACAGACACACACACACACGCACATACACACACACACACACACACACAGACATACACACAGACACACACACACAGCGCACATATATACAGACACACACACACAAGACGCACATACACACACACACACACACACAGACGCACATACATAGACACACACACACAAGACGCACATACATACAGACACACACACACAAGACGCACATACATACTGGCAGACAAGCGCACACATACATACTGGCAGACACGCACGCAAGACGCACATACATACAGACAGGCAGACACACGCAAGACGCACATACATACAAACAGACAAGCACACAGACATACAGGCAGACGCACGCAAGACGCACATACATACAAACAGAAAAGCATACAGGCAGACGCACGCAAGACGCACATACAAACAGACAAGCACACATACATACAGGCAGACGCACGCAAGACGCACATACATACAAACAGGCAAGACGCACATACATACAAACAGGCAAGACGCACATACATACAAACAGGCAAGACGCACATACATACAAACAGACAAGCACACAGACATACAGGCATACAGGCGGACACGTTATTGGAACTTGCAGAACTGTGCCAGTACCATTTTAAAGGGAACAGTCTTTAAAACACCAAAAAGTCCAAATGGTGTTTCTAACTGGCAAAATCTCCCAGGGACCATAGTCATACGTCAAGAGGCTGGTAATTAGTCCTCTCCAGGCACAAGCGGCGAAGGGCACTTCGTCACAGGTAGTATTGTATGTATACCATAAATTCAATAGGTAATTATTGCACTCACAAACAATGTTTGATTGCAGTCATATCATATACCATTGTCTTCAGCACATTTTAAAGGAATTGTAGGAAAGGAAGTAACGATAATAGTGCAAGACTGCTAAAAAAATATTGCTCTTTAATAAAATTGCACTTACATGATCAGTAAAGATGGTATGCACATTTGAAGTCCCAAATTGATGGAGATAGCGGCTGTCTTCTATAATTGAGATAAAACTTCCTCCCTTTTTGTCCAAATACAAATGTATTGAGTAAAAAAAAAAAAATATATGCATTTCGTTCGGTTTGGACCGAACTTCCTCAGGGGTAAAAAAAACTTGTCACATGTCCAGTGGAGTAGTTTTTTTTAGAGAAAAGGCAGTGTTTACCTTACTGCCTTGGAACACCTCCAGTGGCAGTCACTCAGACTGCCACTTGGGGTGCTTTCTGTGTCAGTGCTGCACAACATGCATCACTGACATTCAAGGTCTCCACAATTTTGATCTCAGCCAAGGGGGCGGAGAGTTGGCGGGGCCAGCCGCGACCAGACCCGCACAGCGCTGGAAAAAGGTGAGTAAACGACCTATTTAACTTGAAGTAATGGTGGGCTGGTAGCCTAAAACAACTATTTACACCTATAGTGTCCTGAATGCATGTTTGTATTCCTGACACTATACTGTTCCTTTAAAGGACCACTATACTGCCAGGAAAACATACTCGTTTTCCTGGCACTATAGTGCCCTGAGGGTGCCCCCACCCTCAGGGACCCCCTCCCGCCCGGCTCTGGAAGGGGGAAAGGGGTTTAAACTTACCTTTTTCCAGCGCTGGGCGGGGAGCTCTCCTCCTCCAATCCTCCTCCGTTCCTCCTCCTGGGCAGAATGCGCACGCGCGGCAAGAGCTGCGCGCGCATTCAGCCGGTCACATAGGAAAGCATTCATAATGCTTTCCTATGGACGCTGGCGTGCTCTCACTGTGAAAATCACAGTGAGAAGCACGCAAGCGCCTCTAGTGGCTGTCAATGAGACAGCCACTAGAGGAATAGGAGGAAGGTTTAACCCATTCATAAATATAGCAGTTTCTCTGAAACTGCTATGTTTATGAAAAAATGGGTTAACCCTAGCTGGACCAGGTACCCAGACCACTTCATTAAGCTGAAGTGGTCTGGGTGCCTAGAGTGGTCCTTTAAATATTCAAAATTAAAGGACCACTATAGTGCCAGGAAAACATACTCGTTTTACTGGCACTATAGTGCCCTGAGGGTGCTCCCGCCGGGCTCTGGAGAGAGGAAGGGGTTAAACACTTACCTTTCTCCAGCGCCGAGCGGGGAGCTGTACTCCTCCTCTCCTCCTTGCTCGCGACGTCATCGGCTGAATGCGCATGCGCGGCAGGAGCCGCGCGCGCATTCAGCCGGTCGCATAGGAAAGCATTTACAATGCTTTCCTATGGACGCTTGCGTGCTCTCACTGTGATTTTCATGAGTTATAGTAACTCCTGTTACTATAATCACAAGTAGGCGGTAGTGGTTATGGTACCTAGACTGACCCTTGGAAACTTGTAGTGGGTGCCCACATATAGCACAACAAATTCTACAGGCATTTCCCCTGTGCAATTTGGGAGGGGTTCAATTAAGAGCTCGGATGATTGTGTTTGCAGAGCTTCAATGAATGGTAAGTCTCCTATCATAGTAGGAATGCCTGTATTTTATTCTGTACATAAAGTGTTAACATATTTCTGATTAGCTGATGTTTCATTAATGCTGTGACTCTTTCGCAGGCACTGGCAAGCAGATGAAGCACGTATACTACGTGTGTCCATCAGCTCCTTTCTTGAACATCTTTCACTTGTGATACAGACAATGGACAGATTTGGCCCTCCCACGGAGGATACCTGACTACTTCCACAACTATCACTGTCTTATGTCTTCCTCTGCGCAGATTCACTGGTTCTTTTGGATTCAAGCTAGGTTTTTCTTCTAATTATGCTCAAGTGAACCTTTGAATGTTATCAGCGATGTTTACCCTTGCAAGTTATTAATTCTATGCTGGCAAAACTTCATAGAATTACACCTGCTGTCAACCTTTTTGGCCATTCCTGCTTAATAGACTCTTAAACTCTTGAAAATAGGAATAAGAGACCAATCCGTAAGTGAAATCGCAATTAGAAAAAGACAAACTTTAACCTGGATCCATTCACCATCTTGAGATTGAAACTTGAAATAGTATCCTCTGCTTTCTCACAGAGAACTTTTAGTGGGATTTCTCCATTGCTGGTAATCGGCATTGGGGTAAAATCAGTGCCCTGTTATATTTCCAGTGTTTAAATATATATTGTTTATATATTACAAGTGCCGCTGTTTTCAATCAATGTTACATTTGTGTTTAATTTCTTTGTTCTCATCTCCTCGTCAGTGTTAGACAGACTGAACTTTAATCATACACTGGAGGCTGCTGTAGTCTATAGCAGGCAATTAATAGCGCAGAGATACAAATTTTAAAATTAAACACACTGTGCTGCCCTAGTCATACCTGGAAATGTATGGCTAGGTCGGCATAAACAAAGTGATTTAACTTCTAAATGACAGGGACTTGAGCAGTAAGACTGCAGGGACATGATCTATACATACACCAAAACCACTTAAGCTAAAGTTATTTTGGTGCTAAGCGTGTAAAAAGGTTACTCCAAGCATCATAAACACTTCAGTGATTTTTTGCTGGAGGTGTAAGCCTTCAAGTGCAAAAATAAATCAGATTCCACATAGAAAACAAACATCAAGATGCTTCATATATATATTTTCATTAGTGAGCCTTGTCTTCAAAGTCTCCTGGTAATCCCCACAATAAGGATCCATCCAAGCCCACTTTGCTGCTGATCCAGAAATTTCAGTCGCTCATAGATGGCCTTAATAATAAAACTGGTCCATATATCCATAAAATAGTATTTACACTCCACCTATTGTTCAAGGAAGTTGAAGCACTACAATACTTAAAGTTTAAATGCAATCTAGCCTAATTCGAGCCTCATGTCTAGTGTTTTGTAACTAACACTAAGTTAATTGTTTCAGTGCATCTCCTTACTTACATTTGCTCCATGGGGGCAGCCATCTTTACCTGTTAGGTCACAAGCAGCATGTATTTGCTAAAACAGTGCACAATTTAAAGGTCTTACACTTTCCCAGGATGCATTTTGAGATGCTCTGCGCTTATGGATAATGTCAGCATTTAGTAATGCTTAATAGGTTTTGATTACCTTCACTGTTTTGGTTGGATAAACTAAACGTCTGACTGTGAAAGACATTAGATTGCCATGGGTGGGGGCGTGGCCTGACCATCACTGAGAGCAGTCGCATGTCTGCAGTGCTCTGGACTGAAGTCGGGGAAAATAACAATACAAACCAAAATTCAGCAGTGCCCTGTCAATAACTCCTCCATAGCACAACGCCAGTCAGGCGCAACGGAACAAATACAACAACTGGATTCAATGGAAGATGCCAGGAGACTCACCAACATAAAAATCAGAGGTATCGCCGAAACGGTTAATGACACGGAGCTACCCCACGTCATCCGGCACCTTCTGTCGGCGATTCTGCATCCCAAGCAGGTGAAGACTATACAAGTGGGCAGATCACACAGGGTGCCCAAGTCTCCCAGGGCACCGGCAGGCACACCACGCAATGTCCTCCTTCGATTCCTGTCCCTCTGAGATAAACATGCAGTGAAGGATGCACTCAAGAACAAATGTCTGTTCCCATTCGAAAAATCACAACTCCCCTTTCTGCATGATCTCTGCAGGGCCACACTGGAATGGAGACGCTCAGTCAGCCGGGTCACTAGGACCCTCCGAGAAGCTAATATCCAGTACAGATGGGGCCCATCATGCACACTCGTGGCCACCCAGGGAGAGACCACCTGCCGACTCTCATTGGATGAAGAATCTGACCCTTTCCTCCGCAGCCTGGGGCTAGACAGGCGCAAAACCAACACCCCTGGACACTACCCAATATAGTCCCCTTTGTACCGCGCTCTGAGGCTGATACAGGCTGAAACACCACCAGTGGACTTGTGCTCAATTTGACCCACTTGCAGAGAAGTGTGCCAATAGACTTGAAATTACATTTTAGTTTTTTTATTTGTTTGTTCAAGTTATATCACTTCTATAATTTGCAGCTGCTTTTAAACCAGTCCTTAATGGACAGTCAGACCGACTACATCCTCCCTCACCCCCACCCCTTCATTGGTGCTCATGGGTCAATGAGCACTACCCTTAACTACTCCCCCCACATGGTAACGCTGAGCCAGCTACCGGCTACCTGCTTTGCGCCTTTCTCAAGCACTACCACTTGCTTCCAATACCTTACCAAGTATTAGCCTAACCACAGAAATCCCTCTATTTTTGGGCATATCAGCCACGTAAGCGCATAATCGGCTACTTGTTTCTACGCCTGCCTCAGTAGGTGAAGGCTCCTAATTCCCACGGCTGAGCCACATGGCCAATAAGCTCCTCAACCCAAACTCCTTTGTACAATAAATATAAAATAAGACCATTTTCCCTTTAAGTGTAATGTTTGTTGTGATACACATGACTTATGTCTGTTGTAGCAAGTCAGTAGAAATTTGTGGAGAGACTTCACCTGTCCTTCGTTAAACACATCACCTTGATTTACACCAGGGGAAGGCAAACATTAGCACTCAAGATGTTGTAGATTACATCTCCCATAATGATCTACTCATACAGCCATAATGCAGGCAAAGCATTAGGGGAGATGTAGTCTACAGCATCTGGAGTGATGAAGGTTTACAGTCACATGTATTAGCCAAACATAGATAACAGAGCCAATAATTCATATTCAGAATTTTTTTTTATTTACACTCCACTTTTTAAAGAGATTTCTCAGCATTGTTAATAATGTTGTACAAACAGTATCTATTCACATGAGAAGCAGGACAACCTTTCCAAAAGACACATTGAGTTCTCAGCCTGGCCACTGCTGATACCAGGACAAACCTTAAAATGTGTTCTTGAACTCATAGGTTCTCAGTTTATTATCATCCCTACTCCGACACCTACTAGGACAGAGCTTTGGGATGTTTCAAACTTTAACAAGCCCTCTACTGTTCTGGTCCAAGCAAAATGGTTATCAAAACCTGAAACATTTTTAACCTATGGCCAAATTATATTCTTTTTCTTACCTAGCTGAAAATGAATAATGTTCAACTCCAATATGTAAATATGTAATACCAAAATGGCAAAATGTAGGCTAAAATAGTTGCTAAAAAAATTATCCAAGTCTTCTGGTGTGACAGCCTGAATTTTGTCAGTTGGTTTTAATTTGCAATTCGCAGTTTATTGAGTAACTCTGGCAATAGTAATTAATCATGACCAGCAGATGTTTAAAGTGGAACTGTCACAGTTCGATAATAAAAAGTAGACTTTTGGTTGAGTTGTTTTACTTTTTTTTTTTATAAATCATGGTAGTCTTTACTTCATAAAAACTGGCTGTCCTGGCCCAGCCGGAGCATGCCATTTACATTCATTTAAACACCTCCACCCCCCACAGACAGACACACACACATATCCCCACAGCATTTCTTTGCACAGGCCAGAAGCATCAGGGGACCATCTCATCCTGAAATGGAAGTGCACTATTGGTAATTCAGCATTTTACTTACCTCTCCTATGCTATGTATTCCAATAATAGCCTCAGCAGCTGTTTGAGGTAAAAGTGATTTGTCATTTCCACCTAGTGACAATCCCACTTTAAATAAACCAAACATGATTTGAAAAATGGCTGCAATGTTTGTTATCCACATTTCCTCCCCTTTCTATTCAGACTGTGGTGGAATTGATTAAGAAGACATCTCAGGCTAATGCTGAATGGCTAACGCAAATATGGGCTGTAGGCAAATATTTACTTCTAGGAATAATACCAGTTTCTGTGTAATACTGAAACTACAGCCTAGAGTCCCTTAGGCTTATTTACCAACGTTAAAAGTAGATGAAGATCACAAAGTATATGCTAATTTAACAATATGTCTATATACAGTAATAAAACACAGTGCAGCAATTTTCTCAAGGGAGGACTGTCCAACTTGTAACATTAATATCTACAAAATGCTCTCAAGCTGTTTATCGTATGGCTTTCTACATAGGATGAGGCACCATCATGTCATGCACAGTCTGTGTTGGAGCATTTTAGAAGATATCATCGTCACATATATCCAGATAAACATCAAAAGCTTCTCGATTGCAGTTTCCTTCTGGGGTGAAGACATACTTATGAAAAGTTCCATCTACGCAGACGGCTGAGGAATAAAGAAAATAATTAATTAAAATCTTCCATGATTTTTGCATTCAAGAGCAACTTAAAGGCTTGAACAATAAAGTATCAGAAATGTGCCTCACCTATGACAGAATTCACATTTTTTGATGTGTTCTTGCCAAAAGCACAGATACAAGCAGACTCTGCAGGCACGGTGAAACTGGCTAAACTCCACTGTGAGTCCACATATTGACCTATCATGGGTCCAACCTTCCCAACTCGTGCCAAGCTAAAAGCACAATAAGAAAAGTACTTATTAGTTTTCACACTAAATAGTTAACAGGTACGGTATCACTAGTACACAACTATATTTGAACACTTATCCTCACATATAAATCTTTGTGTGTGTGTAATATATACTTACACACCCATAAATATAGCACAACCAGTGTTTGTGAATGCTGGCTAATTCAATTTGCTCTGCGAAAGTTATACTGAAACGAAGTAGGGGCTAATTTGTCTCAGCTCAGTACTTTTCCTACTCCTGACACTGGGCAGAGCTACCACCGTGAAGCTGTGTTATTCCCCCCAGTCCTGCAGAGAAGTTAACTATCTATGGAGGATCCTGGGCGCGTGTGCAAGAGTGCAGCAGTAACTTCAGCTCCTGGCTGCTGAAGCACCAGGAGCAGTAGAGGGCCGGCAAGAAGAAGGAGGCAGGATTTGCCTGTCTGGGACAGGTTCGGGTAAGTAAAAATTACCTTTAAAAAATCCCAAAGCTGCTATTCTTGCGCAGCAAGTGTCAGCAGCAGGCAACTCCTGCCTAACCAGGAAGAGGCTCCACCAATCATTATTATGGTCTGTTAAGTCTGATATAATCCCTGTCCAGTGGCATAATCTTCCCCAACCACCTGCAATTCCACTCATCATAAAGCAGTCATTCCACAGCTCTATCAGTTTATAAACAGCAAGGTTAAGGTGAGATGTCTGTCCACATTGTGGGTTTGATGTGTGCACAAGCACAAGTGGGGGGGAAACCGCAAACGAGGAAGAAAACATTTGAAAAATGCTGCTATTTTAATAAGCTATCCTGGAAAGAAACACACGGTACTCTCTGCACCCTAAACTTTGAAATAAATCTTACTTTTTAGCGTTGGAAGTGACCCATTAACTGCAGTATTATATAGTGATCCAACATTTTAGAATGTATCAGTTATTTATTTTTAATAATTTTAGGTTGTGGTTAACCTCTTGTAATTACAGTGAAATCTGCTATCTAAATGGCCATTTTGTCTACATTACTTTCTAAACCTGTAATACATACGCTGAACGACGGTTGAGTTTGGTGTCTTTAAGAGCGAAGATATGAACAGTTCCTTTATCACTGGAGCTGCACAGGAAGCAGTTGTCATGACTGAAATTAATACTGAAAAAAAAAAATTAAGGTTAATTATACTGACCGCATTCTGTGTCAGTGGTTCTGCCGAGTACTTTTGTTTGGCATTAAAATATTAGAAAAAACAGTTTGATACTACATGGAAGGACAGCACCAGGGGACTCCAGACACTGTAATTAGATGAAGCAGTTACAGTGTCCCTTTAAGATTTAAACAGTTTTAGAACAGTTTGACACTTACCCAGGCATTTCGGGTGCCGTTCTTCACAGATATTGCTAAAGTGGTAGTTCCACTCCAGCAGTAACAATTTTATCTGCTTTAGGTGAGATTCGATTCATTGGTTGAGCAATGTCAGCCGACACTCTCAGTCTATAAAATCCAACCTAAGATGGACAGAGCTGATATTGCTAATGTGAACACATGAAATACCTGTTAAGGAAAATGTCTAGGTGCTGGACAGCATATACCCAGGTAAGTGTCAAAACAACTGAAAGTTTGTTTGACTCTTTACAATGAGATGGCACAAAGGGTTTTCTAGAACCATAACCACTACATTCTGCTGTACTGGTTATGATAGACTAGTAACAAGATTTCATTGATTACTGGAACATATGTAAAAATGTAATGCCAGAATGGTTCATAATTTTGCATTGTCTGTTTTATGAAAAACTGATATAGGCCATATGTAAAACCTGGCATTTTAAGAACCACCTCTAATCTTTACTCCAGCTAATGTAGTGAAGTACTGACAGCCCCACAACATGTATTCTAACTTACAATACAGCAAGGATTTGGATTCTGGCCTCACCAGTAGAGAGTAGCAGGGTCCGTACCACGACGTAATTCCACAAGTTGCTCTCGTGTCTGAGTGTCAAAAAGTCGAATAAGTGTTCCTTTCCGTGAGGCAGATGCTACCAGTGTTCCCTGCTGATTTACCGCCAGGCATCCAAGCTCGCTCTGATGAGCGTTGATAGTGAATGGTGCGGATGAGCTGCTTGGTTTTGCATTGCACAGGTCCTAAACACACAGCGCAAGCCATCAGAACCAGATTTCAAAACCAACTCCAAATGTCTACGGTTTCTTAAACTTACCACAAGCTGCAGGCTGCCACATTTGTGTCCTGGGAAAACCAGTAGCTGTTTCTCCATACTGGGGCAAAGGTCACACAGACCTAAGGAGGGAAAGAAATGAAAAATTATATGTACACACACATACATACACAAAGACATGTACCCGAGGTAACAATTGCCATACAGAAGGAATGTCTAAGATAATTTCCTCTCAGGATGTACCAGAACTTACAGGTGATAAGTGAATGGATTACAGCATACAGAGACGCAATAAGGACAGTCTGTAATGTATCCCTCACAAAAATATGAATAAATGGTATCTCCAAAACCATTTTATACCAAACCAAAAGTCTAATAACAAGTAATGTCTAGAACACTTAAACAGAATTCCAAAAGAACACCAATAGAGACTGATACTTTAAAGAGGTACCAGAAGACAAGTCAACCAAAAAGTAACAATAACAAAAAGGTAATAGGCACTCTACAAAGAATGCAAACACTTTGTGGATGTTTTCACGAAGAGTGAAAAGTGTTTACCTTTGGGGTTGTCTCGTGTGTCAAATTCAAAGAGTTTTGTTGGGTTGTCAGGGAAAGAGTAAACGTATATCCGATTCTTCACCACAATGACAATCCTGCGTAAAAGCACACGGTTAGTTCTAACGGGGAATCAAAGAGGCACAACCACTAAACAGCGAACCAAGAACAGAAATTTGCACGATTAAATTCAAGATTTAGGAGTTCTAATATTATCCCAACTGAGCTATCTTGGCCTTCATTTTAGAAATATATGTTGCCACATCTCTGTATTTACAGCTTAGCTACTTTCACCTAACGTTAGAGGTGAATAACCACAATTCTGTTTAGTGAATAAATCCCAAATGTAAGTAGATGCTATTCAACAGCAAGTGGGGAATCAGATGTCAGAGAGATATTGTGCTAAGATTATCCTGTACCAAATAAATAACATTCAAATAAAAAAAGAAAAAGGGCAGTAGAATGTATGGAGTGAAAATAAATATAAAGCATTAGTCATCTTAGCACTGAAGTGGGGATTATGGGATATAACAATTTTATTTAATACAATGGGAAGGCCAGGTTTGGCTAAGAGATACCAGCTACATCCTAGTGTAAGCAGAGCTCACTGCAGGAAACTACAAGCTACGACAATTTGCACCACATGTAAGAACTTCAAAAAGGTTTTATTTCTCCCGAAGACTGTTCATTTATTGGATGATGAAATAAAAACAATATAATTTGTGAATCCAGTAATCCTAACCACTCACTTGTCAGACCTCAAACGGACACTAAGCACAGGTTTAGTGAATGTGAACTCCAAGACCAGCTTATCTTTTCCATCACGAGAGTCATCCCAAATCAGCACTGGAGAACAGAGATACAGCCATAAGAATCACACAATCTTTATCAACAGGAAGCATGCTAAAGAAAACATAAATAAAGCCAAGAGATTTATGGGAAAAGCACTTAAAGTGCAGGTTTTATACCTGAAATGTCTGAGAATTTGGGATTGCTGCCACCACCCACCAGTGCCAGCAGATTACACCTGTGCAGCATCTCCACTTGTCCAACACTGCCCACCTGCTCCAGATCTAAGGGACAAAGGCAAGGTTAGAACTGTGGCCTAGTGTGACGAACACCACCTTTGCCCCCCCCTAGTTCCAGGTGAATGGAACAAAAGGCCAGGGCAGAAAATGATGCAAGCATCCACTCTTCCCTTGTGATTCTCACCAAGATGTCCCTTTTCCATTAGAGGCTCAATGTTAAAGATGCGCACTCCAGTCTCCATAGCACAACAGAAACAACCTACAACCACAAATTAATAAAATATTAATCCATTAACCCCCAACAGCGAACGGTAAGCCAGTAAAAATAATTAGATAGGGTTCACAAGAGAGGACCTGCGAGTCCCCTCCCCCCACAATGCAAGCTAGTGATGGCCTATTATCCCAACTGAGCTATCTTGGCCTTCATTTTAGAAATATATGTTGCCACATCTCTGTATTTCCAGCTTAGCTACTTTCACCTGGGGAGGGAGGGAGTAACCTGTATAGTGTTATTTAATTGGCAAAGGGTAAATGTGATCCAATGTGAACTGTATACACTGACAGAGCTTTTTTTCAATCCAACAAGGAAATGTGATCTGTCATTTCAGCTCCCCATGCCCACTCAGTAACACACAATATATACATTTTTAGATTCATAGATTGAACAATTATCTCCAATAAACAAGATGGGACTTGTAGCTCAGAGGTGTAACTAATAATGCCAAATACTGCCTTCCTGTAAAATGGTCACTTAACTCGTTTAGTGATGCTGGAACATGGTGATAGGGGTTCTATTGTATGGGGGCCCACAAGCTGTGAACCATAACTCCCATTACCCTCAAACAACCTGTGACTTGCTAATCATAACAGCTGTAACTCAGAGGACAATCTGACCTATTTAAAAATCTGTATTTATAACCCCCCCCCTGTGCTAAGTGACACAGTGTGTGGGGGTTGGTATTAAATGTATATATTTAGGGTCCAGTCCCTGGCACTCACTCTGGTCCTGGTTGAACCTCAGCCCATTCACCCCTCGATGTTGTGCCATGGCTGCCACTGGAAGGACCCAGCTATAAGGAGAGAACAAGATAAGTTAGTTATGATAACATATCACATGGTTGCCCGTATCCCTGTGCACTGTCTGTCCCCCGGCTTACCTTTGTTATTGTCACTCTGCTTCCGTGTTTACATGTTAGCCAGCAGTACTGACTTCGAGCCACTAGGGGCCGCAAGTGAGCCATACGGCTGGAGTTGTAAACAATAACTCACAAAGAGTCGTACTATGCTTAAGAAAGAGACATCCATTTGCTTGGAGACCAGCAGGACTACCACTAAAGGCTTTTGGCCTCTACAAAATGGCTGCTGCGCTAGTAGGGATACACTTTACATGGTCTCTCTTTTGTTTGGAACTTTGGCTGTAAACGTTCCATGAAGGAAATTGTATCACATTAACGTCACATTTAAAGCGACCGCAGGGTAGTTGGGCGGCCATTTTTCTAGCTGGAAAACAATACTGAAAACAAGTATATTCACATAAGTTTATTTTTATTTATTTATTTATTTTCAAATTCAGCTGTAACTGGTATATATTTAATTTATTAGAAATTTACTTGCTATTGAACCTAACACATTTAATGACACATATGTCCCAAGTGTCCCTATTTAGGATGGACAGTTCCTGTGTTGGGTCCTAATCCCTCTGTCTCTCATTTCTGTTTATTTATTACTGGCATTTATAAGGTGCCAACATAAAACCCCTTCCATGACTTACCTGTATCCAGCGCCAATGTCTCTTGGCGCTGGGTGAGGGTCCGCCCACGCTCCTCCCCCGCCGACGTCATCCGGCGGGGGAGACCTATTGAGTATGCATGGCCGCCGGCAGGGGAAACCTAATGTGCATGCACGGCAATGCCACACACACGCATTAGACCTCCCCCTGGCTAATCTCAATTCTGTGCATTTTACAAATGTCATTCATTGGCTGAGAGCAATCAGCTGACATTCTCAGCAACTTAAGGGCCAGTGGAACCAACATCCGGCTTGTGCAGGTCTGCACAAGCTGGATGGCGTAAGCCTTCAGAAGAGTGGACCTAGGTAAGAGAGTAAATTATTTGTAAAATGGTTTGCCCCATTACCACAGAATGACAGCAAGATACTTCTACCATCATAACAAAAAGGTAAAATATAATAATTTTGAAAAAAATTATATATTTGTGGTTGGCAACATAAAAGCCGTATAACAACATGAGTCCAGTACTTTAACAGGCACCAATAATTTTCAGTAGAGTAAAAAGGGACTTCTAGAGAGGATAGCCAGTCTGGTTGGATTTGGAACGCTTTAACAGTAGAATATAGTGATCATTAACTTCTTTATGTCATTTGATGGTGAGACACAGATGGCTGTCTGTTCTAGATGGCACGGCATAGGTAAGATGGAGGTGTGGGTTTTTATAGGAACGCTTACTCCCACAAATACAGGCCTTTAGCCTTTAAACATATATACATATATACCGTATTTTTTGCTCCATAAGACACACCTAGTTTTTAGAGTAGGAAGAAAAAAAAAAAAAAGTGTTCCTTACCACCCACTCCCCTCCCCCAAAGAGTACCTTACCACCTCTCTACTGTCCCATAGTGTTCCTTACCACCCACTCACCTCCCTTGTCCCATAGTGTTCTTACCCCCCCTCCCCTGTCACATAGTGTTCTTCCACCCACCCCTCGCACCAAAGGGTCCCTCTCTTCCCTCCCCCCTTTGGCCCGGTAAGTCTCCTACCTTTATTGTAGCGTGGCTGAGCTGAGCAGTGCGCGCCGCAGTACAGGAGATTCAGTCTCCTGTGTCCGACCGGACTGAAAGTAAGTGCTCTCTCAGTGAGCACTTCCTTTCAGTCCGGCCAGGTACAGGAAACAGAAGTTCCTGTACCGCGGTGCGCACGCATTCGCTCCATGAGACGCAGACATTTCCCCTCAGTTTTGTGAAAAAAAAATAATAATAATTCGTCAGCATTTCTTTGAGCTAAGGAGCGATAGATCGATTCTAAACCAAACCATTTCTTTCTGTACATACAGGAAATAATTCCAGCTTTTCATACTTGTAGACGCCACATTTATATTCCTTGACTATTTTCAGCTATTGAGTCAGCTCATGTTAATGCTTCATAACTGGCATGTTTCCATTAATGACTGGCAACTTTGGCATCGGTTTTGTTTGTGAGATACACATGCCATGATGTTCAGTCAGCTTTTACATACCAAGGTTAGACAAGATATTTTAATTTGAATGGCAGGGACAGGTATTTGTTTCCAGTATTGCTGGCAAAATGTTGAAACCTACAATAAAGTAACTATTACCACCTATTTTAAGATAAGTTAATGGAACCTGTATAATAAAGGGCTTCTTTTTAACATTGCTTTCCTTCGGGGGGGGAGGAGCCCAGGTTTGCCGCTTGAAGGAGTCGTTTCTGTGTTATTCAGATTGTGTCCCTGGGAATTTGCATCACTCTGCGTTGTGCAGATATGGTTGGAGCAAACTACAAGCAAATGGTTCCTCGTATTTGGTAGCTTTTTATGCTGTTAAAAAAAAAAAAAACCCTACTCCCAAAATCTTATGTCTGTTTCGCTCCATGGCGTTGAAGTAAACACAGAGATTTGGCATCCCGACAATCAGATATTTACACTTTCATTTGGGAGGGCAGGATGAGTAGATTCTAAGTCACAGTTACATAAGTTGAGGGGGACAGAAGGGCCATCAGTACCACACTTGGTCACCTTTCACAAGGCAGCTCAGTACACTATGTTAGGGATGGGCAACCTTCGGCAGTCCAGATGTTTTGGACTACATCTCCCATAATGCTCTTACACCCATAATGCTGGCAAAGCATCATGGGAGGTGTAGTCCAAAACATCTGGAGTGCCAAAGGTTGCCTATGCCTGCACTAGGTCATAAATATGATAAATATGACTAGGTGGTGTTTCCCTGGAAGAGGTCGTATTGGCCCTTTGCATTCTGTTTTATGGTACTCTAATGCTGCCTTTATCAGTCTCATCCTAGTCTGGCGTTGTCGCACTCCCTGCAACTGTGACAGGTATAGGATGGTGGCTCTCCTAATATAACCCTGCGGGGATGAATCCTTCAGCTTTTTAATGTTAACACTAAAGCAAATGAAGCCAATTGCCTACCCCATTCCCCCTCATTACACAGCCAAATAGGAACGTGACCTAAAGGAAGATCTAGAGGAGAGACTGTGCTGACATTTTCACAAGCTGATGGCACCATTGTATATTCACCTGATCAAACTGGCTAAGGTCCAACCTGCTATGGGCTCTACTTGCTTAGGAGCAGTGGGGATGAGAGTTTGTACCTACATGCATGGTGGTCCTGTCCCAAAGTAAAGTCGCTGTGGGAATCCTTATATGCCAAATTATTCCAATTCCCTTGGCGAGACCCCTATGGGTGTCAGTTCTAAATCGAGTGTAGAGGGATTTTTCCCTTTTTTCGAGTTGTGCATAATCTCATATGCAAAGTATTTAGCAAAAACTTGGAAGACAGATCCACTAAGCGCCCAACAGTAAGCTCTATCTACTCTCTCTCTCGGGTCTTCTTCCACTTTTTATCTGGATTTTATTGCTTTTTTTTTCTGATCACTAGTACATTGTAAAACCTGTAATAGTGTCAGGTGACTGGGGTTTGTCCCCTTTTATTTATCCAGTGGGTGGCTTATTTTTTTTTTTTTTTTTTTTTAAAGTACATTAGATTAAGAAAATAGCGGGTTATATGACTTTAATGGAAGGGGGACATATTGACACTGACATGTCTGTTTAATTTCTGCTTCATCTCCCTTTCTCATGTCACAGGCCCTTCCCCATGTTACTTGGGAAAGAAGGTGCAATGCACCACTGCATCGTCCCATGTATAGAATCCCTTAAAGGAACACTATAGGGTCAGGAACAAACATATATTCTTGACCCTATAGTGTTAAAACCACAATCTAGCCCCGCTGTTCCCCCTAAATATAGTAAAATCTTACTTTGTTCAAGTTTGCAGCTGCTGGCTTTGCCCCTGATCTGCCTGCTTGGCTGATATCATCAGATGTGGTGTTCTGAGCCAATCACAATGCTTTACCTTAAATTGGCTCAAACAGTTAAGGAGGCAGATCAGGGGCAGACTCAGAACAAGTCAAACACAGCCCTGGCCAATCAGCATCCCCTCAGAGATGCATTGCATCAATGCATCACTATGAGGAAAGGTCAGTGTCTCCATGCATTGGGAAGAGACACTGAATTGCAGTGCTGCACACAGTAAGCACCTCTAGCAGCTGAGGACTGGCCAGTGGAGTTATCCCTGGGCTATAATGCAAACACATTTTCTCTGAAAAGACAGTGTTTACTGCAAAAAGCCTGTAGGGAATGAATCTACTCACAGAACAAATACAATAAGCTGTAGTTGTTCTGGTGACTCTAGTCTCCCTTTAAATGTACACAAACAGACTAGCCTTTTACACAAAACCAACCATGTATTCACAACAATAAACCTTTTTTTCCGACATACTTACCCTCCACACAAATACATTCAGCATTTACCCACTTACACTCCATGCTGTTGATAAAACGTGAGAAAAAAAAAAATTGTGGTGTACACACGTTTGTGGTGGTAGGTTTTAGCCTTTGCTAGTAATTTCGAATTTGAAGTTTTATGTCCAAAACGGAGACATGAAAATATCCTGTATTTACCCGTTTATGTATGTTGTATGGATTAATTCTATAATGCATATCCATTAAACAAATATATTCTATACAAAGTGTCATGTTTATTTACAGTTAAATAAAAAAAGGTGATCAGAATTCATGTTCTGACACTGTACAATATCAAGCTTATTTCACACGCATCATTCATCCTGTTCTCCAGTATAGTGGCAGATTACATCATAGCTTAAAGTGACTGCTTCATCAAGCTCCCCTTGCAACTGCACCAAAGCACGACTTTTATGCTTGTCTCTATGCAGGATCTTCCCCACCTAAAATAAATTTTAAAAAATAATCAATACAAAATAAACTGGATACAAAATACAATATTTACATACCTTTGATAAACACAGACATTGCCAAGTGTTCAGTTAGTATATAATACACAGGTTTAAAAAAAACTAAATTAATAAGCACCGCAGCTCATTATAATGGTTATTGAGTCTTTGGGAGAGGTCTGGTCCATAGGCTCCCTCGGTTATGTCAAGCCTCTAAAATACAGCTCAACACAAATGTGGGGACAGTGCCCACAATCTCGTTAAAGGACCACTATAGTGCCAGGAAAACACTTGTTTTCCTGGCACTATAGTGCCCTAAGGGTGCCCCTACCCTCAGGGCTCCCCACCCGCCGGGCTCTAGGTGGAGGAAGGGGTTAAACTTACCTCTTTCTCCAGCGCCGGGCGGGGAGCTGTCCTCCTCCTCCTCGGCTGAATGCGCATGCGCAGCAGGAGCTGCGCGCGCGTATTCAGCCAGTCCATAGGAAAGCATTCACAATGCTTTCCTATGGACGCAAGCGTCTTCTCACTGTGAAAATCACAGTGAGAAGCACGGAAGCCCTCTAGCGGCTGTCAACGAGACAGCCACTAGAGGTTGGATTAACCCATAGGTAAACATAGCAGTTTCTCTGAAACTGCTATGTTTACAGAAAAAAGGGTTAAACCTATCTGGACCTGGCACAAGACCACTTCATTAAGGTGGAAGTGGTCTGGGTGCCTATAGTGGTCCTTTAATCTTCATAACCACTACAGCTCATTGCAGTGGCTATGTTGCAGGATGCCGTCAACATATTGTAATAAAAGAGGTTACCTAGAGGTTATAGACTACTTTAATACCTCACAGCTCACCACAGGTGTTATTGGACATTTGTACTGAACAAACATATTAACATTGTCTTGACCAGTATGGGTTGAAACAAAATGCTGTGCACAACATTCCTTGGGCTTCACTTCCTGCCTCTTTCAATCTATTTAGGTAGCTGAATTTACCTATACTAATATTTCTTTGTAGGAGATAGTTCACTGAGAGAAGGTCAAATATGTAAACAATGAATCAAATAATTAGAATTTCAGATTGTGATATGTTCAGTGTGTGAAGGATGCATGCTCTTGCCCTGCAAGGCCAAATTTCTGTTTCACATGAGAAGCACGGAGGGCAGAAACACTGGGCAGAAGACTGCAGATTCTACTTATATCACTTGACAGTAGGAATCAGACTAGCCGGAAACAAGTTTGATGTGTATACTCCCCATTTTGGCCTGATCTGTTCATTTCAAAAGTGAACTGGCTAAGGAAGAAGTGCCAGTCAGAAGGGTGCCGCAAGCCTACAATGTGAAGGAAAACTACAAAATAAGAAAAAACTACCACAAGAGGACATAGTCTTAAATTAGAGGGACAAAGGTTTAAAAATAATATCAGGAAGTATTACTTTACTGAGAGGGTAGTGGATGCATGGAATAGCCTTCCAGCTGAAGTGGTAGAGGTTAACACAGTAAAGGAGTTTAAGCATGCGTGGGATAGGCATAAGGCTACCCTAACTATAAGATAAGTCTAGGGACTAATGAAAGTATTTAGAAAATTGGGCAGACTAGATGGGCCAAATGGTTCTTATCTGCCGTCACATTCTAGGTTTCTATATGGGCATGAAATATTAAAATAAGATGCCATGGCTGAGATTTATCAAAGCCAAATAGGTGATATTTTAAGAACCAGTTGCCAAATGTTGAGATATTCTATTGGTTTCCACGGTGACTGCGCCCTATTTAGCTCTTTGCCCCAGAATGGCAAAATTTTTCACCTTCAATCTCCTCAATATGTTGTAGACTCCAGCTTCTTTCATGTGGAAAGGGCAAGAAGCACCAATACCTTCAGATTCATTATAAAAGGCGTACTAGCAGAAATGATTTAATCTGACAAACAATAACCACCATATTTCTCTTAAAGGGACACTAGTCATCATAAAAAAAAACCAAAAAAAAAAACCAATAGATGATATTTATGTCTGCTCACCTGGCCCCGATATTGTCCTAATACCACCATCACGTGATCTCCTTCCTCCTTTGGAATTAAGGTTTCCAGCATGTCTTGTTTAATGTCTAGAAAATATGTCCCATATGTATAATTAAGTACAAATTTCACTTAATGTAAAATACACCACACGTGTAAAGTGTCTTTCTTCTACATCATGGCATCACTGCACCATGAGACTGATTAAATGAAGACATTCTAATACTGGTTTCTGGGTTTGTGTGTGGTCTCGAGTACGAATGTTACAATAATAAACAGTATCCTTTTGCAATTTGCTGACAAAAAGGCAATTAGTTTCTTTTATTATGCCTAACTGAGGGAAATAGCCTGAGCTTGTGTACTTACCATGATTAAATATGTAAGCAGCCTCTAAGTAGAGCACATATAACATCAATGTATAGATACCAGCTACAAGCATTACAACAGAGACACTATTAACAACTCAACATTACCACTTGCCTACTAGACACTGCACTAAGGAGTGTTCCACGGGCTACCCAATACACTCAGTGCTGTGGATATCCTGCAACTCCTAACATGCACTCACATGGAAAGAATTCACATATACTCCTGTCAATTAGGAAAAAGGTGGCTGAGCGTGTTTCTGCTCTATTGCCAGCACTCATCGCACAAGAAGTAATATTTAGGGGTGAGTAATATTTAGTCCTAGGTTGCAGGTTAGGACTAGAAGGGATGAGCCATTAACCAGCCTCATGGTTTATATAACCCATGTATTATGCAGAGTTTACAATTACAAGGCCTACTTTACTAGTCATGCCGTAAACATTGCAGGTACATAAAGATTAAAAGGTACATGGCACACTCACCAGGGGTGAATTTCTATTCACCAGAGCTACATTTCCAACCGCAATGGCTAGTGGATATTTGTTTTAAATGTTTTTTTTAATTATTTTTGTGTGCATAATAACATTGTTGCAAACGTAGCCACAACAGCTATTGTTCACAGACATAATAAACATTTGAAACAATCGTGGCTTTTTGCAGTCTTGATAATTTTAGAATACATTTAACTCTATTGAAAAACCTTTGTTGTAGTATCAGTTGTGGCTAGTGGATATTTTGAGCCATGTACTATATGTTAGTACACAGTTTCTTCACTTTCAGCTCTCTTTCTTCCCTACTCTCCATGTGTGCATTATTTTCCCTCTACCGTGAAGAGACACCCTCTCGCTATGTAGACCACATGTACTCAAGCTCGCACCCCTCATTTACCTTTTCATATTTCCCACAACAACCCTTGAGTATGCAACTGAAGTTTCCCCAACCTTTGCATGGGCACCCCTGGAAATGCAGTCCCTAGTAAGATCAACCAAATAGCCATTGCTTGTGGAGGCATCTGGAGGCCACACGGTTTCCTAGAGACTAATGGCCCTTTATGGTGGACTTGAACAGTACCTCTGGCTCCAGCTACTACAGTCAGCAGTCAGGATGTAAAAATGTCACTTCTTTAATTCTAAACCCTAAACCTGTTACAGCCAGCTCACCATCAGCTCCCTTCATGTCAAAGTGGTAAAGTTGAAAGTGTGGATATTTTCAGTATTCGCCCATCTTTCCCATTGAATTAAGCATCCATGCCTAGTTTTCCAATCATTCTCCCCACCCCACGTTTTAACTTACCATCTAGAATCCTCCCGTTGTCTGTCCGACACACACATCTTGTAGGACTCAAAACATCTTCTACCAAAATCTGTGTGGAAATAAAAATCAGAACAGTGCAGTTTTAAAAATGCTATTAACCCATTAACATGTTTTTATTACCTGTTCGTGTTTGACGATCTGTAGTATGAATGTATGTAAAAACACAACAAAATACAAAACACCAACATTGCACTGGACCAAGTATTTATCCATACAAATAAGAGAAAGGAGAGACTCTGGTTTGGGTAGTTCAAGCAGCCTTCCCCATTACATAACAGGCTCCAGAAACCTTCAATCCTTTGTTATCCTTAATGGAAAAGGAACGCTCAGGAGATTTGGTGGTCTAAACTTGGACTGTGCAGGCCTCGTTTTTTGGACTCCAATTAAATCACAATCAAATTGGGGTCAGTACTTTAAAATTAAACCAGATCTGCTTTGCTGCCATCCCCAAGGAGGTCAATACTCCCGGATGACACCAGCATGCTGACTTTTCTGCCAACACTTTGTCATCACAGTGTCCTGTACTCCCCTTGCAAGTGTGACAAGCATTTAGAAGAGTAGCACTATGGACGGAGAACAGGACAGCCACTCTCCCCTGTCAATCTTCTACCTAAACTTCTTCTAGGCTGTCAGCATAGACAAGTCAACTTAAAATACTGATGGGGGCCACATTTTTGAAGAGCAATAAAGTAAAAACTTAATTTCTGCTATCACAATATGGAGATGTTGTGTGTAGCATGACAGGTACACTTTACATGTAAATAATAAATAAGACTTGGGGCTGATGTGTACTGTATTCATTGCTGCCGGCCCAGTAGTGATGGGAGTGAGCGCAGGACTTATCTTTTTGTATTTGTATTCACTTTTTGAATCACACAGCTATGTTACAATGCTGCCGCCCATCCCATGTGTTCCCTATTAAGGGTTAATAAGTATATAGGGGTGTATATAAAAAATACCACTCTCTGTCTCATTAGAGATATCTTTGCCAGAGGCTCAAGGAAGCAGGGTGAAATGTCAATGTAGGACCCACCTAAGGGGGTCTGCCTTGACGTTGGCAGACAGGCATTCCCTCAAATGGCCATTGGAGCGACTAAATGACCTCCATTTGTTTAAATATACATAGGGATTTAGGAGAGAGCGCGAGCGATATCTCCTTTTTTTCCCCTCAGATTGATATAACTCTCTGGTTGTTGCTACATTTGTCTCCACTTTGTACACTGACTATTTTGCTCTTTATGTGCAATAACTATTTAGACATCTAAAGCGCAACAGTATCCTCTTTTTAGAGACAACTTGACCTGGGATCTCTAGTATCTTTTCCATGCACCCTCACATTTTTTGTTCACATGTTTTAGTTTATGTGTGTACTTATTAATTTTTATTACTAATAAAAGTTATGTTTTATGATCTATCTTAAGCATAGGACAGTGTACTTTCGTTTCTGTTTACAATTCTAAATCAGGGTTAACCCCTTCACTGCCCTACAATTCTCTTTGGACATAATTTGCTTCCAATGTTCTTCTTAAATACTATTACCATATTTTCAACTCCCCACCTGATCCGCCTCTTTGGCTGACATCAAAATTGATGGTTGTCAAGAAGGCAGGGCCAAACGCTGCGATGGCTGATCAGCATCTCCTCATACAGGTGAATCAATGCATCTCTATGAGGAAAGTTCAGTGTCCCCATGCAGAGTGTGGAAACGCTGAATGTCAGTGCTGCCCACTGCCCCAAGAAGCACCTCTAGTAACCATCGGAGTGGCCACTGGTGATGTCCCTAGGCTTTAATGTAACACTGCCTTTCTCTGAAAAGACAGTGTTTACTGCATGGACTGACTAGACACCACAACAAATACAATAAGCTGTAGTTGTTCTGGTGACTACAGTGTCACTTTAAATGTGGGATAGTGCATACTGGGTAGGTGTTGCATTGGTTTGGAATAGTGATTGAAAGTTCCATAAGTTACAGACAGCACCTAAGGCAGCCGAGCACAGTAGTAATATTTGCTCAAAGTGTAACTTCTTGTAGTGATAGACAGAAGTCTGCTGAACTTAGCACAGTCTAGATATTACTTACCAATTCAAAGCTAGTTTAAACTTGATAGCAAATATTAAATAAGCAATATTAATATTTGTATGCAGCTTCTACACTGGAATTTTGGTATAACGAGCACTGAAGACACCATTACATGTTACCAAAAATGGCGGTTTTATTACAGACACTAGCAGAGTATTATGCAAATAGAAACATATTCCAATAACTACTGGAAAGCCAAGGCTGAACACACATCTAATCACCTTAGAGTTGTAGTATTTTCCTCCTTTATAATGCTTGTCAATGAACCGAACTTTCAAGTCCCGGTGTAACCAGCTGAAAAAAAAATTAAGGACAGTCAGCAACAGACAGACAAACCACAGATACAATTATTATGTTTTTCTAATTCACGTATTCAGTTAACATTATAAACCATGCACTGGTATGAACATCCAAAGTCTGCTTAGGATGATGATAAAGTGTTTAAAATCAAAAGGGTGCCTCAAAAGGCTCCACCCACACACCTCCCCAGCCAACGTTGGAGACCTAATGTCTATGCATGGCAATGGCCACGCTCTGATTAGGATTTCCCGACAGGAAAGCATTATTTAATGCTTTCCTACTGGGTATCCAGCAACGCTGGAGGTCCTCATGCACAGCTAGGGTTGCCACCTTTTTTTTGAAAAAAATAAAAAATAAATACTGGCCATTCTAATTTGCATAATTAATTATATGTGTGACATCACAAGGAACAACGTACATACAAGAATGAGAACATTTGGAAGGAGAAAATTTACTAAATTTGATCTCCCCACCGGCCCGTCATGCAACACAGCGAGGCCGGAGCTAGGATAGCCCCATGGTCACCGCGGCCCTCCGGGCATTTGCCCGGTGTGCCCGATGGCCAGTCCGGGCCTGCACACAAGTACCTGCTCTCAAGATTCCGCTCTTGCTGCTATGCTTCCATCTCCTTGTTCTGTAGCGAGTGGAGAGGCTTGTGACATCCCCATCTCAGCCCTCTCCACACAGCCAAGCACCAACGATTTTTCCTAGCACGGCCTTAGAGCATTGCACACCCTGGTGGCCGATGCTGATATTGCAGAACATTCTCTTCAAAGAAAAATACCAGCACCGCCCACACAGCTTCAAATACCAGCTGTGCCGGTAAAATACCGGCCAGGTGGCAACCCTATCAGCACAGCGCGAGGACGTCCAGCGTTGTTTAGAAAGTGGTCTAAGAACCCAGTAGTCCCTCTAGTAGCTGTCTGGTAGCCAGAGGAGGACCTAACCCTGCAAGGTAATTATTGCAGTTTATAAAAAGCGCAATAATTACACTTGCAGGGTTAAGGGTGATAGAAGTTGGCATCCAGACCACTTTAATAGGCTGAAATGGTCTAGGTGCCTGGAGTGTCCCTTTAAAGGAGTACAATACAATGCAATTTGCACTACAAAAGATTGTACTACAAAAAGAGAGAGCAGTCATTAACACAAGAAGTCATCTGCTCAATTAGGAGGCATTTTAACACTGCAAACAAATTTTATTCAGCCATTTTTTCTTAACTTATATTCATAATTCTAGAATTTCACTTTGATTTACCAGAGCATGTAATAAAAATTTCCCACGATCTCAAGATAAAGACATAAAACATAAATGAATCCCATCTCCCATTGATTAAAAGGACTTTCAGAAACAGAGACATTTACCCAAAAGCAGAAATATAGGAACATTATTGGGAAAAGATGCATATGAATTGGAAGACTCAAGTAACATTTATATACATTTCCATTTGCTATAAAACATTAAGTGCATTAAGTCTTCACAGTGGGAATGCATAATAAAGTCAAACAATAGAAACATTAATAAACAACAGATGGGCAAAGTGTAAATTTTTAATGCTTTAATGGTAAATTGTGAATAGAATGGGCCAACTATATCTTATCCCCTTAAGGACACAACTTCTGGAATAAAAGGGAATCATGACGGAATATTACCGTCATGTGTCCTTAAGGGGTTATCAGAATTTGACTGCACCTTTGCGGTTCCTTCTTGGCTTTCTTCTTTTCTTTCTCACGGTCTGGACTCCTCATTTTCTGTCGCTTGTCTTTGTTACTGCTGTCTCCATTTTGATTTCTCTCCCTGTGTTCATTCCCCCCTCGCTCTGTTGATCTTCCCTTGTGTTTATCTTCTTTTGCTTCTTGGAGATCCTTCTGCTGCTTGGCTTTACTTAACCGACCTTTAGAGACATGGGAATTGTTTTCATTAACAATACTGTCTGCACTAATACATCGTCTGAGCTTATTCATTTATAAATAGATCTGCCATCGCTTTGCTTTATATATTTTTATATAATTTTGTGTTTCGATGAAATATCCTTCTGTTATTGTGGATCATCAAGTTCACTAGGTTTGTGGGTTTTCCCCCTTTTACAATTATATGTGTGTATGGTAGATGGCATTGCTAATTCTTCAACAGGTAGAATAATTGGGGGAATAAAAAAGGCAAACCATACATGATGCAAGATCAAGGACTCAAACCTCTATATATTGCTACTGCTACTACACACCTCTCCAAAACCCTCATCCCCCTGATTGCCCACCTCCTCATCACAGCAAACCAGCTGATGGCTACCTTTTGGAAAAAAGGCAACCCCCCCACCCCTTCCATAAGGGACTGGATTCACAAAGTGGAAAACAGAGTAATGGAGGAAATGTGGTATTGTATTACATTAAGTCCGACTTGCTAATTTTGTGATCATTGTAATTCTCAAGCTATACTATATGCAAGTGTCCTTATCTGATTTATGTACCGCTACAGTAAATATCAATAAAAAATAAAATACAAATTTCTGTTTTTTTTGTTTTTTTTTTTTAGTTCTCCCACTTTTTAAGGATCACTATACTACATTAAAACTTTCTTTTTCTATGGGTTACAGTGCGAGAAGGTCTCCTGCACAACAGCCTGCAACAACTTGCCGAAATCCCTCGGCCCAGAGACATGTTCTGGACATCGTATACTGCAGCCTGGGGATTTAAAGGAGCTGCAAGGTACCTTTTAAAAATCATTTTTTATTTATCGTTCAAGGGAACGGTCAGCATCCAATATCCACAAAATCAATTACCTTAACTTCCATCTTGCTAAAAATGTGAACAGCAGTATAGTACTCTGTCTAGAGCCATGAAATCTTGAAAAGAAACACAAAATAATAGAGGAACAGCAGCCACAGCCACTACATATCACCACAAGCATTACAATAAGTAGCAGTGATGAATGTGTTTAGATGTCCCTTTAAGACAAATCAGTGTAAAGATGGCAGCCATATCAGAATTTTGATAAAGTTCTATACTGAAAAAGTAATACGTGCGTTGTGTGCCTTTACACCATTTCCTTTTTTTTGCATAAAAAAAAAAAAAATGGAAATAAAAAAAGTCTTTGATTTTAAGGATATTGGATGGGGAACATTCCCTTCTGTTTGTTGCACAGAGTATGTTCTGGCAGGCAGAACCAGCCTTATTGGAATTGCTGTGGGCTGGGTGAGTGAAATGAAGTCCCAACTGCTTGGCTTATCCTAATGGAAAAATGTAAAAGGTTTATTTTCCTAAAAAACAAACAATACATATAAAAAAAATAAAAAAAAAATTTAAAAAAAAGCTACCTATGACATTTACCAACCCATGGCTCCTACACTCATATTTCCCTCAATCTGCAAATCTCTCAATGATGTGGCACAGAGCAGGATTTGATCCACCCATTTGCAGTACTCATGTAAATCAGTAACCCTTTTGTAAATATGTATCTTGGTAACCAAATTAGCCTTTCATAAACCATGCAAAATGCAGGGATTTAGTAGTCAACTGTTTTCTTAGTTCAAAAAAAATCTCTCATATCACAAGCCAGAGTTGGGGTGTGGAACCAACACATTTAAACTTTTAAGAACCCAAAGGGTTAGCTCTGTTTAAATTTTAGTGTGATGTCTTAATGGTCATGTGTGCTCATGAAGGCCTGTCTTGTGATCTTGTATTATGCAAGTTTTCAGATTTCATTAATACTAAACCATGCTAACTTTGTTTATTGATAGAACTTAAATTGCATTATGGGTGTGTGCAGGCAACCACAGAAAGTTAGGACATTCAAAATTTTTATTGCTACTTACACATGCCCATCAGGATAACATATTATAAGCTTGTCAAAGTCTCACTCACTTAAATCCTTTGCATTTGTTTTGTATTCCGCACTGCCGACCAATCGTAATGCAAACTGAGACACGGTCACCATATTCCCACCAATGGCAAGCTTCACCATAGCTCTGGCATTGTCTGTGTCGATTCCCTCCACCTATGACAAATCACAGTGATCGTAAGGTGTTGCAGAAGTGTATAAGACCAAAGTAAAATTAATGTGAGCTTTCAGATTATTTAACAAGGAACTGGATCCTACCTTCCCATATAGATCTTTGTGTGCGCCACTCTGGATCTCCACTGCACTTCCTGGCCCTAGGCCTTTTACCTCCTCTTCTGGTTCCTCCCCAGGTTTCGGAGGCCTGCGTGGCTTCTGTGGCTCAAGGGCATTCAGAGCAGACCGGTCGGCTCCTAATCCAAGGCCTTTGGGTCTTAGTTTCTGTTCTAATGGTTTAACATCCCTAGAAAAGATTTTAGTACCAAAGATGATTTATAATACATTTAAATAATAATAAATATGTATCCCACCAAACTGTTTCAATTCTTTCTATGGAGTAGTGAAGATACATTTTGAAAGAGTTTTGAAGAGTTATTTTCGGAAAATGGTTAAAAACTAATTATGAATGCCATACACCCATAGTCAGTATGCATCAGTAAACAAAGTGAAAACAGCATGGCTAATCTAACACAGAATGTGGAGGCTGAATGTGTTTTGTACACAGTATTCCTCAGATACCACACATAGTTAAGGCATGATATACTCCTGTTAAGCTGTTCTCGTAGGTCAAATGGCAATGCATTAGAATAGGTCTGAGTTTGATTCAAAACTACTGCTATACTTCCTTATGTGTACACAATACATTGAATAGTTTAAATATTTCTACAGAGACAGATGCATGTTATAGTCTATATTTAGAGATTTATTCCTGGTTTTTATCGTGCAAACTGAAATTCTGTGAGATTCAATCTGGAAAAAGATGCATCACTTTATCTACTCAATATATCTACTCACTATTTTAGTGCATTTGTATTGAACTTTTGTAAGATAACACTGCTTCCTGTACAAGTAATAATTGTAGGTCCAACACATATGCACTGAAAAACCATCTCTTGCAGGGAAAAGAATATATCACTTTCCAGAATGAAAGCTTAATTTTTAGGAATATTGGCACATTTATTTTCATCAGCAAATCAATCTTAGAGACTGCCGGGTTCTGTCCGGGGCAGAAAGCTCAAGTGACGTGCATTACGGGAGGAGTTGTCACCAAGAAAACAAAAGCCAATATTTTAGCTTAGTTCGTGACCGACACTTATCAATGCAGCATATGGAAACAAATCTACAAATATGTTACACCATGCGCTAAAAAAATTACTGAGGACATTAATAAAGGTAACGCATGAAGACTTTAGCTGAAATGACTTCTAGGAAGCTGTGACATGACGACTATAGGTCATGTCACCCATGATGAGGATTTGGTTATTGTGAATACAGTCAGGCTTCCGGGTTTGGAATATTGGTAATTTGTACTTGTTCCTGGGGCCACACAGTTCCTATGTAAGTGGACACAAAGGAACATAACCACTAGAACTTATAGGAGTGGTTATGGTGTATTAGGCAATGTGTTCCATCCCATTATTTATTTATTTTTTAAATAATTTTCAAGCACTCAAACCCCAACCCCTCTACCACTGATGTAATAATGAAGAGGTCGATTTACTAATTATAATTCCAAATAGTTGGGGGGGTGGGGGAAGGGGAACAAAAAAATAATAGACAAACAGCAGCCACAGTCGCTACATATCACCACAAGCACTACAATAAGCAGTAATGATTATGGTGTCTGGAGTGTCCCTTAAAGATAAATCAGTGTAAAGATGGCAGCCATATCAGGAACTCCATGCTGTGTGCTGAGAGTACATGTCACATCCAGTTACAAACACAATGCTTTCCTGCAGCCTACAGAGCTTACACTCACTGTTTAAAGGTTCTGCCAATTCCCTCTCCCTCTTTCCAGCCCATGCCTCGTAGCATTGCCATCCCATAATGCTCCACAGGCACGACCTCATAGTCTGCAGCCTCGGCCTGGAAGAGTTGAATAAAGTTTATGAATTTTTTTTTTTAAATTTAAAGGAAACCAAACAAAATATAAACAAGAGCCAAATTACATCAGTAAACGTACAAAAAGGGCAAGCTTGATCTATACACTGATCTAAAGAAAGAGGACTATTAAATGTAGCATAATAAACATTTCTTAAAGTTATATGGTATTCTTTATCTTGCAATATTTCAGACAGGGTGGTGTAGAACCAGTAGTACCATTTTGCTACATGCAAGAGGTGAAAATAACTTAATACAGAATTTAAAAACAAGTGATCGAATGTTCTATTTATAAGTATTTAAAAATAAATTTAATTTCGGGAAATGCAGGTTCCTAAAAATGTCGCCAGAATGTAAAAATAATGGCTGTATGGTGGAACAATGCCCATCACACAGTATTTAGTGCACCTTGCTCTTGCAAAGTGGAGTCGCTGTAGCAGACTTAACGTTTGAGCAAAAACTGCATGGTTACTATGTTGATAGCACTTTAGAGCATAATTGCTGCAGGTGTGCCTTAATCCACATAGTCCTGAAATTAATAAATGCAAAAACGACCTGGTTTTAAATGGTTTTCAGCATGAGGACTTACAGATTCGGGCCGGAGACGAACGTCCACTTTCTCTCCGTCTTCATAACCATCAGGGACTCTGTTCTGCATGAGGAGTGGGATGCTGGACGTTTGTTCAACATCAGTGCCATTCTCCAGGGCTTGGCGAGATTCTAGAACAAAGAGAATGGATTAAACAACAGGAGTACATCTTTAACTATCATGGAAAAAGAAAAACAAGCATAAACCAACACACTGTTTCAATGTAAATATCAACCTCTAAATGTATACGTTCTCCAGTTATAAACAAGTGAATGTTAATGAAAAAGAGGTCAAATTAACCCCTTTTTAAAATATATATATTTTTGTTTTGCCTTTGTGAAATAAAAGGTATCAGACAATACTTTGAGATCTGCCCATAGATACCAAGGACTAATCAAACAGTTGATCTTTGACACTGATGATATCCCAATTCAGCTGACTGCCATATAGATTGTACTGAAGTTTGAACCCGCTACTGGTATTATTTGTTGTTCTATGATCAGGTTTCCTTCGATTCTGAGATTTATTCATTTACTATTTTTCATTTTTTTTTTAAATTCTTTATTTTCTTTGTGCATGTGAATACAAACAACATGTAATCCTGCAATGCCACAACAGCATTGGCAAGCTTATTAAGAACAGTAGATTTGACATGGCATGCGGGTAATCAGCACAATTTTATATTATATGATCAGGCTAGGTCTTGTGAGATTGTGTCAAGGTAAGAGATCCGGTTTGAAACGTACAATTGTAAAAGTAAAGTTAATAAAACAGGTAAATTAAGATGAACTTTGTTCCTGCATATACCACTAAGCTAGATGACAGATCTTAGCCTGTGCAGCATACAGACAATTTGTAGAGGTTAAAGAATACACAGCGAGTTATCAAGCTAAGCTATTCAGATAGGCTCAATCTAAGCACAGGAAATCATGAATGGTGTCAAATAGTGGCACATTGCAGAAAGAGGAATGGCATGAGATACCAAGGCAAAAATAAAATCTGGCATAAACCGTAGATTTTCAGATAGTGTTATGGGACCACTGGACTTCAGGGCACCCCAATATTAGAGTAATAAACACCCCCCTTGTGGCAGGAGAGGGAGAAAGTGTAAAAAACTTTAAAAAAAACTAAATAATATATTACACCATTTCAAGCAGGGAGGCATATTTTAAAGATTGAAAACCAGTAAGAGATCACAGCAACCGCCATCCTGGGAGTGGAGCTCAGGCTGCAGTTCCAGTATCTGGATCATCCGATCCCCACCAGTGGCAGGAGAGTTCAGGTAGGTTGCAGCACAAGTGTATAACTTCAGGGCTCCCTTTCCACCCCAGGCCTGAGTGAGAGCAAGCTTCATTATTTCACAGACTCTGATAGTCTCTGGAACCAAGTCATTCCTTCTCCCAGTGTAAGCAGAGGGTCTAGGTGGTGTGCGCCTTTTTCGGCGGGGGGTGATCCTCCACTTCAGTGAGTGATGCTTGGAGCCAGTGCCTCTAGGGGCTCTTTGCCCGGATGTGAGAGTAGATAATTGGATATACCCTTGCTTGTGCACTTTGTCTGAAGGAGGCCTGTTCCACTCCGGCTTCTCATCGCTCCCAGGAGCGATTTCCCACTCAGCCAGGGAAACCTGCTCACGCTCAAGGATTTTCCGCCAGAACCGCCAGTCGCCATCTTGTGGCTTGGTGCACCACACTTTCCTCAGTGTGTTTATTTGTGGCAGAAGGTAGGAGCAGTGCTTGTAGCCCCAGAATGTCCAGTGGGGACAGGGATATCCCCTGCCGGTCCGTTGGATCGCCGCCAAACCAAACTGAGGTTTTAAAAGCAGGGAGATCGGCCGCCTCTACCCAGCCTTCGCTTAGTAGGCCGCAGCAGCATGGCTCAGGGCTCCAAAGGGTTACAGGCTAGATTCAGGTGCCTGTGTGTGGCACAGGAGCCCAGCTTCAAGATAATGCCCTCCAATGGCAAATGGTAGTCGAGCGATCAGGGTTGTCACCCCAAGAAGTTAGAAAAGCCTGGGAGCTCGAGGTCCACACGTCTGCCCCGCATGGAAGCCAGACTCCGCCCACTATTTCATTTTTGAATGCACCTTTTACTGAACTTTTACTTTATTGATTGATTTTTTATTTTTTTTTAATATGTTGTTTCAAAGGCCATATTCCACGAACTAGAGCAAGAAGACACATTTTGCACCTACTTTGAACATTTACTAGTATTGCCATTACGTGGCACCAACATGATTCCTTGCAAAGGTTCCCTATGCAAAAACCACAGTCAATATAAGTCTATCCCTACACAAATAGTTGCACTAGCCTGAAATGACTGCATATTCATATTTTTATTATCAGATTTATTTGTGCATGCCCATTTTAATTCCAATCAGTATAAAGCACAAAAAAATTGATTGCTTTGACAGTTGACAATCTTTGAAATCTTTGTTCGAGCAGTCATTTGTTTCCTCTGTCAATCACATGTGTTAGACACAAAGTATTCATTTTCATTTGAAGAACAGGAACAGCCACAGAACACCATTTTGAATTTATGCAAAACTGGCAAAGTCATTTTGATTGATAGAAGCAGAACAAACACTGTGGGGTTTATTCACTAATGAGAAAATTTGTGGCGAAAGAAAACCAAATTGCAAAACTCAGACTAAAACAGCCGAGGTGAGACTGTAATTGAGTCAGGGATTTACCCAAATATGCTGTTTTGGCTTAACATTTGCAAATTGATTTTCAGTTGATTAAAATTCAATATTTAGAGAATAAAATGTAGAGTGTTTTTTGCATGTTACGAGTCAGTTATAAATACAGGGTATTCACCTTCTATCAACTCCTGCACAGCTTGAGATAACACATTGTCTTCTGCTGTCTGAGGTCCACTGTCCTGTGATTTCTCCTGCGTCTTCGTGAGGGACCATCTGTTTTTATGGATAAGGGGGATAACCAATTCTTTGGGAGCTGGAGTGACGTTAACACTGCAAAGAAGAAAAATAAAATAACTTATAGTAATGAACTTGAATGTGTGCATTAAGTATTATATTTTCAGAATTATAAAAAATTTAAATAGTGCAAAAAAAATAAAAATAAATAAAACAGAAAATAATTCTACAATGTGATCTTGCTTCTTAAAAGGACACCTCAACCTCGTTCTGAAGTGGAGATACAGGCCAAGTTGATCTTCCGGCACCTTCGCTGCCGCAATTTGGCACAGGAGAATTGACCATGATTGTCAATTCTCCTAGGATTGTAAGGTTTCCAAATATTTGTACAGATTATGAAGTTAAATCCCTAATTAAAATGTAGGGGAAGAGAGTGAAGATTTAGGGTGCTTGGAGTATTTCCCCCCTCGTAAAATATGTTCCATGATTTGGTGAGCTAATGGATTTATGGTGCATTGAGAATAACTCCCCTTGGCACTTGATTTCTAGGAGGCTTTAAAAAAAAAATAATTTTAATCTCTCTCTCTCTCTCAGCCACATCTATATAATCTGTGCAGTTCTGGGTACAAAGGTACTTTTACAAACCACAACTTGGGTGTCACTAAATACGTTACATTACCTCCTCATCAAGGCCCCGTCTAGAATCAGAGAACTGGCCTTAGTTGTACAAAGTAGCTGGTCCCGCGAGTCCAACTCCCCAATCTCAACACAGAGATTTTCGCCCCTCGGCCCAAATTATAGTTAGAGCCTCGCATTCACCCACCTATCGGGTTTATAGTCACGGCCACATGTTTTTGGTCTTTTACTGTCACAGAGAGGCCGACACCCCGCCACCACGCTAGTGGCTCGAGTCCCACGCCCAAATCATAGGTAGAACCTCTCACCAGCCGCTTGGCAACTAGCAGGGCCTCACCTGTCATGGGGTAGATAGCTTTTCGCTTCGGCACTACCGGTAGTTAGCCAGCCAGTTCTACATAAACTCAACTGTATTTTTTCAAATTTGTATTTTATTATATCTTCAATATGTGGTCAGGGGTACAGAAGGAAAAAAGGGTATGTTAGCGGGGGGATACAGTGTTATAGTATTTGACATAAACATCACGTTCACAGAAATTTTGCGGAACCTGAGTGAATACATGGGGGGATTGGTACATGCATGCATTTCGTCATAGTAAATTAAGTATATGCGTAGGCTGTTAATTCGTTGGGTTGTATACGCTATCGCCTAAGTGTCCATGTGGTTTGGCTCTGGGGTGAGAGCCATACCAGGGAATCCTCTCGTAACCATGGTTGTGTGCATGAATAGTCTGCTCAGTCGACGTAGTTATGATTGTAGGCTGTTTAGCCTATGATGGTTCGTGCACTAGTTAGTCCCAGGTGTGCGGGTTAGGAAGTACCGGAGTTATGCCTCATTTTTGATGAGTATGTTGGTGTATCAGTGGGTAGCCCTAGTGGTAGGGCGCAAACTTGGTAGGGGACGGGAGGGGGAGGGCCGGTAGAGCCCGGAGGGGTGGGCGGGGGGGATGAAGGGGAGTGGGGGAGTGATGGAGAGTACTGATAGAATGTGGTATAAGCATTGTTCGTGTCCTGTATGAGTCTTGCCCTCATTGGAGAACAGGGTCTGGCCCGGGTATACCTCCCTCCTCGTCCACCGCCCCCTCCCAATTCCCCCAACCCATATCAAATGCAAGTTTTTTTGGGGGGGATATTATTGCCATTCTTTCGTAGATTTTGTATTGGGTGAGTTTGGTTTGGAGTTGGGCTAAGGATGGGCAGGACTGTGATTTCCAATGTAGTGCTAGCAAGTTCCTTGCCGCCAGTATTGTAAGGGCTGCAATCTGTTTTTGTATTAGGGTGAGGTTGGTTGGGAGTAGGAGCAGGAGGCATGATGTTTTTGACAGTTGGAATTTAGGGATGTGAAGTTGGTCTAGTGTCTGTGACACGGCGGTCCAAAGTGGTTGGATACTACCGCAAGACCACCATAAATGTTCCAAGGTCCCTGTAGTTGCGTTGCACCGCCAGCAAGTGTTGGGCGTATTGGGGTATATACGGTGGAGTCTCTGTGGTGTCATGTACCAACGGTAGAGGAGTTTTTTGTGGGCCTCGATGTGCGTATAGCACTTGGTCCATTTAGAGAGACCGTTGAGGGCGCGTAGCCAGTCGCAGTCTGTCAGTGCTGTCCCGCAGTCTGTCTCCCAGTGGGGTTTGTAGGGGTGTGATGTGGGTGTTGAGAGTTCCTGCCATGCCTTGTAACATAGCGTGAGTGCTTTGGGTTTTGTGGGTGCTACCCAACATCTGTCTAGGAGTAAGTGAGAGGTGAGTCTAGTCGCAGCTGGTGTTGGATGTATTGGGGGTGTGTGTGTTTGAATCACGCTTTTTAGTTGTAGATAGGAAAAGATAGCCCTGTTTGGGAGTTGCCACTTTGCTTGTAGTATTGGGAATGGTAGTACGCCTTTGGCGTCCAAGAGCTGTGATATTGTTGCCACTCCCGCCGTGTTCCAGTCTTTGAGGGGATGTTAGGTACTATTGTTCTCAGGACTGAAAGTGGAGATTTTGTGTGTAGTGTATCCTTGTGACCTATTGTCTCCATAAAGGTGTCCCATACGGATATTGTGAGTTGTGTGGTTGGGAACAGGTCTGTGCGTTTAATTCTAAACTTCCATGGTGTCCATAGGTAGTCGGTTAGAGACATGCTTGTAAATTGTGTTCTTTCCATGTCTACCCATTGTAATGTGCCTGGTGTAGCATGAAGGAGTATGCCTGTGGAGAGGATCGCTGCTCTATGGTATTGTCTCAGGTTTGGGAGACCCACTCCTCCATGTCGTGGGGCAGTCTGAAGGAGTGCTAGGGACACCCGGGGTCTTTTCCCGCTCCAAATATAAGCGCCACATAATTTTTGTAGTGCCTTACAAAATTGGGGCGTGATCCCTAACGGTATCATCCTAAAGATATAAAGGATACGTGGGAGGATCATCATTTTGTACGTGTTAATTCTTCCCAACCATGAGATTTTTGCGTGTTTCCATCTGTTAATTTCCGCTTTACATAGTGTAATTAGAGGTTTGTAGTTTAGTTGTGTAGTGGCAGAAATCGTGGGTGCTATCTTTATTCCCAGGTATGTGAGGGAGTGTGATTTCCAGTCGAACTGGTATGAGGTCTGGAGTGTGTCCAGCAAGGGTTTTGGCAGGTTTATTGGTAGAGCTTGGGTTTTGTCTTGGTTGAGGCGGTAGTAAGAAATATTGCCAAATTCCTGTAGGAGGTTCAACAGGGTGGGTAGAGAATTTTGTGGATCCGACAATGCTATAAATATGTCGTCGGCAAACAAAGCTAGGCTGTACATTTTGTTGCGGATATTGACTCCTAGTATCTCGGGGTGTGTTCGGATCTTTTGTGCCAGGGGTTCTAGAGCAAGTATGTACAGAAGGGGCGATAAGGGGCATCCCTGGCGGGTGCCATTGGTGATGGAGAATGCCGTAGAGAGGAACCCTCCATGCGATACTTTCGCTGCTGGACGGTGGTATAAAGCCATGATGCTATTTATGGTAGATTCTGGAAAGTTAAATTGTGCTAGTACTTTTGTCATATAGGCCCAATTTAGACGATCAAAGGCCTTCTCCGCGTCTAGGGCGAGGAGGAGGCCTGATGATCTGTTGGACTCCAACGTGGAGATCATGTTTAAAATTTTTCTGGTGTTATCTGAGCCTTGGCGGCCCCTGATGAACCCAGATTGGTCATTGTGGATTATTTTATGCAGGAGGGGGGCGAGCCGGTTGCTGAGGAGCTTCGCGTATAGCTTGGCATCTCCATTTAGAAGGGATATAGGCCGGAAGTTTTTGCATTGTGTAGGGGGTTTGCCGGGTTTGGGGAGAGTGGAGATATGTGCCAAGAGCATTTCTTCTGGGAGCGCACCTGTTGTAGCGCATTTGTTAACTAATTGGAGGAGCAGTGGCGCTATGGTTGGTGAGAAAGTTTTATAGTATTCATTTGTTAAGCCATCAGGGCCCGGTGATTTGTGTGCTGGGAGTTGAGAGATGGCTTTCGTGAGTTCGTCTAGAGAGAAGGGTCTTGTTAGGGGTGCTAGGTCGTCTTCTGTCAGTTTGGGAAGATCTAAGGCAGCTAGGAAGTCATCTATTTTGTCTGGGGTCGGTATGTGTACATTGGGGTCCTGGTTGAGGTTGTATAATTCGCCGTAGTATTGAGCGAATTGGTCTACAATATTTTGGGGGTTCGTTACTTTTATGCCCTTGGGGTTGTTTAGGAAGGCGATTCTGGAGGCGACATTCCTCTTTTTCAGTTGTGATGCCAATAGTGCACCAGCTTTGTTGCCACTCGTAAAGAAATTGTGTTTCAATTTCCTGAGTAGGTAAGTTGTTTTGGTTAGCTCAATGTTGTTCAGTTTGTTTTGGAGAGCTAGGAGTTTTGTTTTTGTGGTTGGTTTTGGGTCTCTTTTGTTTGAATGTGTTAGAGTTCGGATTTCTTCCAAGAGATTGGTGTATTCGGCCATTCTCTGCTTTTTAGCATAGCTGGCATGTTTTATAAAACTGCCTCGTATGACCGCCTTATGTGCTAACCAAATGTGTTCGATTGCGGAGTCAGCGGTCGTGTTTTCTGCTATATAGTGTTGTAGATCTGTCGTGATCTGGGATATTATTGCAGGGTCTGTTAAAAGAGATTCATTAAGTCTCCAGGAGCCAGATCCTTTATTGTTAAACGCTTCTTTAATGCTAAGTGTAATGGGAGCATGGTCTGACCACGTCATTACCCCAATTGTTGCTCCTTCTATTTGGGCCATCAACGTGGTGGGTATGAGGAATCTATCTATCCGAGAATAGCTGTTGTGGGCTGCTGTATAGCATGTGTGATCTATATCTGTGGGATGTAGAATGCGCCATGGGTCTACCATGCGAGCTGCAGTCAGTGTGGAGCATATTTTTGTGGTTAACGTGGTTCTGTGTCTGAGTGTGCAATTCTTGATTTGGGCTGTGGTGGAGGAGTCTAATCTGCTATCTAATAGGCAGTTCATGTCGCCTCCAATAATCACCTCCCCGTGTCTATACATATCAGTTAGGGCCAAGATCATTTGCAAGAACTCGTTTTGGTTTTCATTAGGGCTATATACATTAATCAGAGTATACGGTGCATTATTCAACATACATTGTAGAATTAAATATCGACCTTTTTTTGTCACTAATTTTCCTAACTAAGGAGAAGGCCACATCTTTGCTGATCATTGTGGAGACTCCTCTTTTCTTCGCTGAGTAACATGTATGGAAATCGTGAGGGTACCATTTTGAGGTAAATTTGGGTCTAGAGTTCCATTTAAAATGGGTCTCTTGGAAAAATGCCATTTGTGCCCCACATTTTTTCGCCTCTTGCAAGGCTAGCCTCCGCTTATTAGGAGAGTTAAGCCCTTTGGCGTTTAGGGACATGAGCTTAATCACCATCTTTCCAACGTGGTGGATGCTGTGGCAGGGGTTTGTGTTTCTTAATCGAGCTATTGGTTACTCTAACTCGGCGGTCTCGGAGGAAACCTGTGGGGTTTGTATACCTGGGAGATCTAGGTAGTTTGCAACCGTGTGTATCAATTATGCTGAGTTTGCGGAGTACTCTCAGCAGGGGGGTGGTGTGGAGGGGAAAGGGAGAACAGGGGGATAAACTATATACAAAATTCCGTAAGTCACGGTTTGGTGACATTTGGTTGCTTAAAGCAACGGAAAAGTTGGGTTACTAGAACCTCGGGGGTGTACCACACTGATGTGGTAACTGGATCCCTATGTGTAGGGGATCAACAATAACTTGGGTCGAATGTAGTGCCGTCGGGTATTGCTCACCCGTTGCGGCTAGGCCTGTGGCCTTTGGTTAAACCCTTATTGGGTATCTTAGGTGAACTTGCATTATAACATATAACAAAACATTATAAACCTGTACGTTCAGTTCATTCAGTGGAAGGCGTGATGCGGTTCTGGCCCCGGATCGTTCAGGTCGGTGACTTGTTCGAGTCCATGCGTGCCTGGGGGGCCCTGTGGATTCGTGACCAGTCTTTGGACAACGCCTTTGGTGCATGGGCCGTTATTTGTTTCTTCCTGGGTCTAGTAGGTAGGAAGGGTATATTCCATTCCTGAAGCGCCTTTTTGCCGTCTTCTGGAGTCATGATGGGCTTGTCCACGCCATTTCTTTTAATTAGTAGCTTCGTAGGAAAGCCCCACTTGTAGGGGATATCTGCGTTACGCAGTGCTTCTGTGATTGGTGCGAAAGCTCGGCGTTTGAGCATGGTCACCGAGGAGAGATCAGTGAACAGCTTGATATCTTTATACAATTCTGGCCATTTGGTTATGGTTCTGGAAGTCTGCATAATTCTGTCCTTGACAGTGAAGTGGTGTACTCTCGTGATCGTGTCTCTTGCAGTGTCAGGTGGGAGATGCTTGGGTTTCGGTAGTCTGTGGGTCCTGTCCAGGATCAAGTCGAATTCAGACAAAGAGGGGATCAGAGTTTTAAACAGGTCTTTGACGTATCTGGATAAGTCTTGTTGTGAAATGGTCTCTGGTATACCCCTTATACGGATATTATTCCGTCTGCTCCTGTCTTCTTGATCGGCCACCTTCTCTTCTAAGGATTTAAGTTTGCGCTCCAAGTCTGTGTAGGCCTCTGTTATTGTGTTATGTGCCTCCACCAGCTCGTCTGCCCTGTCTTCCAGGCGTGTGGTGCGCTCTCCCATGCTCTGTATGTCTGCCTTGATGTCAGCGGTCATCTGAAGGAGGTCAGCCTTAAATGAGGTGTGGAGCTCCTGCATAATTAGCCTGATTGAGGCATCTGTTGCAGGATTGCTGTGCTCTGACAGGCAGTCTCCTGTATCAGTGCTGTGTGCAGGCGAGTGCCGTCCGTCGGCGCCATCTTGGATTTTCGGCTCCGCGGTTTGTGACCATTCTAAGTGGGGATTGAGGGTTTTTTGTTTGAATTTTTTGGTTGCCATCAGGGGCAGAGGTGTTCACCTGAGGGTGCAGAGGGTTATCGCTCGTTTCTAGGGGTTTTCCACGCTGTTGAAGCCGCTTTATTGCCGCGGGTCGGGAGAGCACCGTTCCTGCACGTCCGCTCACATGCGCGGTCAGGACACGCCCCCAAACTCAACTGTATTTTATTGATCAGTTCATTGTTGTGTTTTTTTCTTTTTCAGCATGTCCCATGAAGCCAACAACAGGAGAAGAACCGTCCCTCCCTAGCGCAACCGCTAAGCCATACACCCCCACTAGGCCTGCTGCCCTCAGCATACCTCTATTATCATACACGCCAGGCTCTTTTAGATTCCGAACTATCCCCAAGAGGGTTTGCACAAACACTTACTCCCGCCAACTCACAGGGTAGGCCCCATGCATCTCCCCCCTCACTATCTGAGTACCCACCCACTAATTCGTAGTAATTTTATCACAAGAATATATAATTCTAGTGAATACAGATTGTTGCGCATGCATCAGATGCCTTGGGACTCATGGCAAGCCATATACCCGTAAAAGTTGAATGTCATATATACAAGGTAAATAAGAGTGGTCGATCTACTTAGGTCTGTCCTCGCGCTTGGAAATAATTACACACGGGTCCCATACTTGGTTGAGGTCACTCCCTGTAGACACCAATCTCCTCAGCTAGGTACATGCCATATACTGTAGACCACCAGCAATACTCCTAAACAATACCTCACCATTGATCTGTCTGCTCATTTATCCACAACTCATACTTAACACCCTTATATTATCCACATAATACTCTCTACACTATGTCACAGCAGATACAAGTAATTATGAGGGGCAGGTAAACCACATGGCACAGTAAGACCGATCTCTCCAACACCTTCCTGTTGCTAGTCATCCGTCCCCCCCATGGTATGTTCATGGGGGTAAGTGGTCTGTGAAGTTTTGCTTTACTAACAGACTCACTTTGGTGGGAATAGCAGGGAAATATTTGATGCATTTACAAAGGCTCACTAGCTACCCCTCATTATCACTAGGTGCATCACGGCGATACATTACCTAGTAGATTTCTTAATAGTGGAATAGAAACTGCACTAATACAAGGATAAAGTACACTACAGCACGGTTAAACTCTAGGCACTCCTCTGTCATGAGACAAACTAATAAACCACCACCGGACTTGATTTCATAGGTTCATACTGAATTCAGGTACCATACAGTCAAATCTCCCAGAGGAGAACTAGTGCGCATTCGTGAAGACGAAACAGGTTCCTTCAGCTAGGAACTCATAACTGGAACACCGGCAAATCATTGCTGGGTTCTTGGAACTTCACTATGCACATTATCCCTCTATTGAGATCATTCAGTTACGGTTACGCTTATTACCGGGTCTGCCTGACTGAGATATTGAGATTCAGATCCCCTGGCAAGGACAAACCTGGTCATGTGGTAAGAGTCGTTAGAACCCGGGATTGGGGCTTCTATGTTCATCCCGCCAGGATCTGTCAAATTCCCAGTCTCTCATACAGAAGCGACTGCTAATACTGGGTTACAGCAATCTACAAACTATTGATTGGGGATTGCTGGGTAAGAGTCTTGGACTACCATCTTTACGAAACACCGGCCTTAGTCGAATTACCCGATATATGGTGACAGCATTCGCATAGAGAATCCTGGTAGGGCATGGCAGTCAAAGGTTATACAGATATTATGCCGCAGACTGCCATTTCATACAGGTTCATTGACCATTATGAGGATAGTTTGCGGGCTTTCCTGGTTGCCTGACACTTTCAGCTCTTCCTCTATTAGGAATGCATCCCAGGCTAGTCCAAATTGGCCACAAACACTTTTGCCCCGTCATTAGTTAAGAATTCTTCGTTCCTCACCAACTGCCAAACACCCAACCCAACCCAAACTCCACATTTCAACATTATAATCCGGTCTAACCTAGCTACTGGCACACGGCAACGAGTTGTCACGAATAGCCGTATCTGCTAACACTACATTACACACAATAGCACTGTGGACATTCTTCGAGGGTTCTCAGTGGAATACAACATCCACAAGCGTACAATTCAAATTAGGGTCTAATTTGCCGCATTTTGCCCCTTCATTATTTCAGACAATATCAAACTCTTCCCCTTCAGACATACAGCACCACCTTACGACAGCCATTTTCAAACCATACTCCTTTTTCCTTAAATGCTTACTCAACAAAGGTTTAAAGGTATAAGTAATCGATTCATCACCACACGAATAACATAACCCGCAATGGAAATTCCAGGGATCGTCAGACTCATTAGGCAGCATTTGAATTACACAACCGTGTCGTATACCTCATTGTATTAAACCTTCTTTGGCTTCCTGAGTCCTAGGAACTTATCGATTAAAGCTAATCAGCCAGGCATTATGTCTCACCAAGAAAGACTTCAAAAGGTACGGCCACTACCTCATGTCACTCCAACATTCTAACCAGAAATTAAGTCACTTACACTAGGCAATCCCCTAACTTCTTAAAAGTCGATTCTACAAGTAACTCTATGCATTAAATCAGGTTGGGACCCTGCCTCTTAATTAAGAAATCTGTTCAGAATAAGGACTGCATCAATCACATCCAGTAGCAGGACGCCAGCACACATGATAAATTAAGTTCACTTGGAATCAGCTATTTTATACAGATACATTCCACAGTGGGGGAAGAGGTAAAGCATTCGTATCTTATATTGTGAACATCTTGCTTATTATAAGTGTGTTTTCCTGCATTTCTTTTGCCCCCTTTTTACCGGCCTACCCCTACGTCGGTTCCGGCACACCACACCGACGTAATTCCAATTACAAGGTTTTTCACGGTCACGATATTAACCGACCACAAGTGAAAGGCCGAAGGCCTGTATTTGTGGGAGGACTTAGCGTTCCTATAAAAACGCTACTCCCCCCTTCCTACCTTGACAAGGCTTGCGCTGTTCACCTCACCCTCTTACCTATACAGTCTTTCGGGAGGCCCCCTTTTTACAGGCCTACCCCTAAGTCGGTTCCAGCTCACCACACCGACTTAATTCCAATTACAAGTTATTTCAAAATTAGAGGGCAAAAGTGATAGAAGTAGATGCATTCTCTAAGTCAAGTCAATTTTGAGATTGTATAAGTCACTTTGAATTCTTGACAACTGACATTTTAGTGCAGGAGTAGGCAACCTTTTAGTAGTACCATGCCAAAACAAGATCTTGAAGTCTCTTGGCGTGCCAATTCTATTTTAAATTGAGGAATGCATGTTGCTGTATTCTGCTTGTGCGATTTATGGGTGCTGCAGTTGATTTGTAGGGTTGTATTTGTGCGTATGTGGGCTGTTACATTGTATTTGTTCATGAGTAGTTTGTGGTATTGTGCATGAGACCTATGAATGTGGGCTGTGTATGGGGGCTGCGTGTGTCCATGTGTCACATTGTGCGTGTGAGCTGTTTGTATTATTTGTATGAGAATGAGGCTTCTACTGCAGCTGTGTAGCAGTGAGGGTGGCTTCCCTGGGGTCCAGTGGGGCCTTGTACAGATCCATGGCAGGAGCTGCTCTACTCCATTTCAGATTCCTGTTCACATGTGTTGGAAGGAATTCATCTGAGATTACTTCTTCTACGTGCTGTAATGCATAAATCAAGGATTTCCCCTCACCACCTGCAATCACCGCTCTGTTTGCACTAGGAGATATCTGAAGGACCACTGGGACTCCTAAAAGGCACAACCCTGTTTGGCTCTGACAGCCTTGAGTGTGGTGCAATAGGTTGCGGACCCCTGTTTTAGTGCATAATCTTGTTCATTTTCCCCCATATATGAAGTATGCAGCTACAAGAGAAGCTGTAGACACAAGAACAGCTTAACATTATGAAGAGGTGTTGGTGTACAGGTCACACCCGTCAATTAAACCATCTCACACCACGCAGCAGCATTGAGCACATAATGCAAAAGGCAAAGTACAAACCAAACAGCACCAATGGCTAGGAACTACCCTTCTATCAGTTCAGTAGAGCTCTACACCCATACAATATTCTGGATATTATTCAACTGCTATAAAATCAAGTAAACAATCTTCCTTTTACCTAATAAGGCAGAGACGCCATGAGAAACATTTCTGCATTACGTGGACAGGCACTCTTTGGCACAAAAAAAAAAATACTGCTACAAACAAGAACAGGCAGTACCAATAAAGCAACCTATCCCATTCCTATCCAGAACTCTTGTCTGCCAGCTGTTGGCCAATTAAAGTACCAAATGCCAGAGGGATCTCGTTTCAAAACATGCATATGCAAGTAGCATTAAAAAGACATCCCTCTTTACTTAGAGAATTTAAATCTGCCAAAAATAGCGAAATTTCAACTACAAAAGTTAAATGAACCTATAAATTTAGAAGAGGTCAACCAAGCCATAGATAGACTGAAAATTTCTAAGTCTCCAGGCCCGGATGGCTTCACAAATAAATTTTATAAATCTATGAAAGAAAACTTAGCAAATATTCTGAGGGATACATTTAATGAGTTTATGTTAAAAGGTAACATCCCGCCGGAGATGCTGAGAGCTAATTTGGTTCCTATTCTTAAACCACAAAAGTCTTCAGAGTTAATAACTAATTATAGACCTATCTCGTTATTGAATGAAGATTTAAAACTTTATTCCTCAATAATGGCAAGTAGATTAAATGGAATTATGATGGATATAATCCATAGGGACCAAGTGGGCTTTATTTCCAAACGCTCTTCGGTATATAATGTCAGACGTCTTATAGACGTAGTGGATTGGGCCCAGTCGAGGAAATGTTCCCTCCTGATCCTGTCTTTAGATGCTGAGAAAGCATTTGACAGGGTCAGGTGGGACTTCCTCGACGCGGTCCTACAAACCTTTGGCCTTTTGGGGAATATAAGAAAAGCAATAATGGCCCTATACTCAACTCCTTCTGCAAGAGTTATGTGAGCTGGATTCAGCTCAGATTTTTTTTCGTTGAAAAACGGGACAAGACAGGGCTGCCCGCTTTCACCTCTTCTCTATTTAATGACAATAGAAGCCCTAGCTGTAGCAACAAGGAAAAATGAGGCAATAAAGGGCCTTAATTTTAAAAATGATTGCATCAAACTAACAATGTATGCTGATGATATTGTATTAACCCTAGCAGATCCTCTAAACTCCTCTACAGCTTTTTTTAACACCTTAGATGAATATGCTTTACACTCAGGCTATAAAATTAACGTTAATAAGTCGACTGCACTACTAATGAATACCCCTCAGGATATAAAGGCAACACTTAGGCAGAGATTTGAATTTAATTGGGCGGAGGTATCCTTCAACTATTTGGGAATCGAAATAGCAAATGACGTTAATATTATCATGGAACTTAATTTCCTATCTCTTCTCAGAATTACTGCAAGGAAACTGAAAAATTGGAAGAATTTAGAGATTTCATGGTGGGGCCGCATTAATGTAGTTAAATCTTATATTATCCCAAAATGGGTTTATTTATTTAGAATGGTGGCCTTACCGTGTCCAGACCTTAGCTCAATCCCTTTTGAATAAATTTATATGGTTACATAAGCCTCCAAGAATATCCCAAAAACGTTTAGCCTTAAAAGTGAAAATGGGGGGCCTGGGGGTTCCTATTTTAAAGGACTTCCAGAAAGCTGCGACTTTTACACACGCAGTTATTACTCAACTAAATGATAGTAAGAATGAGATATGGTACAAGATAGAACAAGACCTTACTTCAACTGAGGGATCACCGTTGGAGTTGTCTGTGCTTTTTTGGCCCTTAAAATTAGAGACCGATCATAAGGTAAACCCCATTTCATCTAGTGTTATCCTGAACAATGTCCTAAGAGGGTGGAAAAAAACGAAAAACTCACTAGGTCTTTACAATAAGTTAATCCCTTCCCTTCCCTTAAAGAATATGGCTCATTACATGACTAATTTTAACTTAAAAAGCTGGATTGAAAAAGGCGTATATAAATTTCAAGACTTAATGGATAGAAATGGATGGATGGATTTCCAAACTTTAAAACAAACATATAAAATAGATAATAAGGAGACTTTCAATTACCTTAGGCTAAAAGGCTTTTGTCACCAATATGTTATCACAGAAAGGTATGATCGTTTAAGGGATATAAGAAATATCCTTGATAGAGATTCTCCAAAAAAACTATTATCTATGGGATTAAATTTATTGCAAAATAACTCAGATAAACCTCTAGAAGCTATAATTAATTCTTGGCAAAGAGATTTGGGTAATCAGATTACTTGTAACCAATGGAGAGAAGCTCTAAATTTGATCTATAAATATATCCATTGCCTCAACCTGGTGGAATGTCATTTTAAAATCATAAATAGATGGTATATGGTCCCCAGTAAAATTAAGAAGTTTAATAGTTCAGGTGACTCCACTTGCTGGAGATGCAACGTGGAGTGCGGGAACTATCTACATATATGGTGGGACTGTAGGTTTATACAGAAGTTTTGGAAAATGATCTTATCTAGGATAAAACTTATTACTTTGATTGATTTACCGATGGTACCACAGATATGCCTTTTACAATTAGATATCCGCCAGGTTAGTAGCAATTCACTGCCGGTTATCTTGCATATACTTTTAGCTGCGAAACTTTCCATCGCAAGGTACTGGAAAATGGAGTTGGTGCCCTCCTGGCCAATAGTTAAGGAACAAATCAAATATCAACTGAAAATGGAAGCTGGGTTAAATACAAAATATCAAGAACGTTATAACTCCTGGTTGGTGAAGTTAGAGGCTGTTGCTGACTTATAGATAGATGTCCTGAATTTCTCTGAGCCTAAGTTGAGATTGACACTATAATAAGTGTGACCACATATGACCATTTGATGTTTTGTCTTGCTATGTCTTGTCTTTTTTGTATGTGAGTTGTTTACAGTGAGATCTTTAAACAACATAGGGATTTACTAAATGTAACTATACTACTTCATGCCTATGTGGGTAAAAGTAATGTTTACCGATATCTGTGTCTCACTGTATAACTTATTTATGGGATGTTTTGTTAATTTTATCTTCTTTTTTGTCAAACTCTATTGTGTTAAAAAATTAAAAAAAGAAAAAGTGGAGATGATATCTCCGAATAAAGATTATAAATTGAAAAAAGAAAAAAGAAAAAAAAAGACATCCCTCCCCTTTATATACTCTAAAATGAGAGCCACAGCTCAATGCTCTTTTATCTGCCACAATGCTAGTACTATTGCTCATTCGCCACTGATTGTATTGATTTCTGTATAGGATGTATACCTAGTTTATATAGTTTTAGTGGTGCTCACCCAATAAAATACTGAGGAAAAAAAAAAAGACATCACCCAACATAAGTTTAGTTTGAAATGTAAATGCTACTGGCAATATCCTACAGCCTGATGGTATGAGAGAAAGGGCGCAACAATGGCACACATTGCATTTAGAAACAGAAATACTGTATCCATTTCTTTGCCCCTTTTTCCATGCTTTCTTAAAACTTAATTCAGGGGAGGGAGGAGGGCTGAAATAGCAAACTAGACAATAGTCAAATATCGCAAAGCAAATTTATATTACATAATCGCTGCTGTCAAACACATACAGAAAGCACTCATTCATTTCTTAATAACTGTTTGGGACTAGTTAAGGGAACTTGCTATGTAAAGTATGACCAACGTTTCCCCATTCTTGTGCTCCTAAAACATCTTGTTGTTTAATTCAAATGACACATTTTCTGGGACTTTCAATGTCTAAGTCTAACAGAAGAGATGCTGTGTTTTCAACTATTGTACACTTCCTCTTTGTGTATAATCTCATCTTTAGGAAACATAAATAATCTTCCTGCTGTTTAGTACTTCTTGTCAAAGTGTACATTTGGCTTAAAACCAAGAAGGCATTGTGAAACATAATGATTCATGGATTAACTGTAATAACTTACAGAGCTGTCTTACAGTGTTTCCCATTTAAGTTTATCACAAAAAGAAATTCAAAGAAATATGTATATATTACTGTGTGGAAATGGCTTTGTAATTTTACTGGAATTAGAAGATGTAGTAAATACTACTCGTCTTATAGATAAGTGTGTTTAAGGTGCCCTTTAAAACCTAACTCAAGCCGGCGTAAAAAACATTTCTAAAGTGCTATGACTATTTGAAATTTCTTCCTCCTCCTTCCTTAAAAGGACACTATAGACACCAAGACCACCACAGCTCATTGAAGTGGTTTGAGTGCATATTCACAGGACCCTTAAAGGATCACTATAGTGTCAGGAAAACAAAGCGGTTTTCCTGACACTATAGTGCCTGAGGGTGCCCCCACCCTCAGGGTCCCCCTCCCGTGGTGCTGATGGGGTTAAAACTCCTTCAGCAGCTTACCTTAATCCAGCGCCAGGCTCCCTCGGCGCTGGTGACCTCTCCTCCCCATCAGACATCAGCTCCCTCATCCGACGTCACTGAAGCCAAATGCACATGCGCAGCAGGTGCCGTGCACGCATTCAAAGTGTCCTATGGATGCTCTACACGATGGAGGAGAAATTTGCTTCCAGCGTCGCAGATGCTCTTCTAGTGGCTGTCCGGAAGACAGCCACTAGAGGCTGGATTAACCCCAAATGTAAACATAGCAGTTTCTCTGAATGATCTGACTTAGTAATGATCTGACTTCTTACTTGGGATTCATCGGGCACCAGTCCCCATCTCCACTACAGCCTCCATTTGGACAGAAGCTTTTAGCTCTGAACGAAGTCCGGCGATGAGCTGGAATGGCAAACTATGCCTGAGATCAGGAGAGTTAATGGAAGCTCCTAGCGAGAGCTTCTGGCTCTCACTTCCAAATGAGGGGAGATGGGAAGCAGCACCCAGCAGCTATCAGGTAAGAAGTCAAAATGTTACTAAATGATTTGACTACTTACATGAAGGGGTCACTTGGCACTCTCGGCTTGGAGTGTTTCTTTAAGGAACATTAAATCAACAAAACATGCACCAGATCTGCAATTGCAAACTGACTGCTCACTTCTGTGTATTTCTTAAACATTCCAACTTATTTTAGCACTGGTGCTCTCTAAGGAGAGGAGGACAGGTCAAAGTAACGTACACACCACAAGTGCTACACTTCCTTAAAAGACAGACTAAAGAAAATGATCAACATTTTCTTAAATAATTCATTCAGTGGTATAGTAACTTTTTCATAACTTAAAGGGACACTGTAGTCACTATAACCATTTCATCTCTTTGAATTGGTTATAGTGCCTGGAGTGCCCTGGCACTGTCCCTCCACTCAGTGTTGCACCATGTTCATGCAGTATGCCACAACATAAGAGTCCCTGGCCACCTACAGTCCAGCCCCTTCTGTATGTGTAGCTAAGGCAGAGATTACACACTTCCTTGTTGTCATACCCATTAATACCGTCAGTTGGAGCTCTGACAGGCTGAAAGCAGTCACCTGACACTCTCAGCCAATCACAGCTGTCCATTGCTGCTCAGGCTAATACTTCCTTATTAGCCAAAGCTGCACAGATGTGATGGACTGCCGGGGACTCTTGTTTATCATTAAAACATTAAAAACTGTTTAATGCTGAAAGAAATTATGATACCAGGGGACTCCAGACACTATAACCAGTTTAATGAGATGAAGCAGATACGGTGCCTACGGTGTCCCTTTAAGGAACATTGCTTGTAGATAGTGCATTTACTGACTGAATATATTTAATGTGTACTGACCACAAAAAAGGGAGAACGGGATTGAGATGCAGAGGAAATTGGTGTGGTGAACAAGTCTGAGACAGGAAAGTATTGCAAACTTCCTGTACACTACAGTGGAAACAGATCACAATTGCCTAGGTTACCGTTTAGCAAACACAAGTCCCTTCTGCAGAATGCAAATGTATGAATCAGGTAAAAAAAAAAAAAAAATTAAAATAAATACAGGAAACAAAGCAACATCAGTTTTATCTTCTACAGAATACAAGATTATAATGAAGCATAAAGAGAGAGTTGACCATCCCCTTTAAATGTAGCATGAAAACGCAGAAATTAGAACACATTACAAAAATAAAAGTCAGGTCCCTTAAAGTGTCACTCCAAATTTTGATTTTTTCCCCCCTTTTTTTACATTTGTAAGGCTATACTGGGCATTATGCACTAGGTCCACCCCTTTATAAAACAAAACTTAGAGGGAAACTTACCTCTAATGTAGCTCATTGCGAAGCTCCCAGTGCTGCTTTCCACACCTTGTCTGACATCAGCTGTGCCAATCAAATGCTTCTCATACAGAAGCATTTGATTAGACTGTTTGACCGCATCAGAGCGTATGCACATTCTCTGAGCAGGTAGAGGTGGGAAAGAAGGGATTTACAAAATAATTTCAATACAGGAGAGCAGGAGTGACTGCTCAGTGGGAGGGAAGAGCAAACTTCCCCTTGCAGACATAATACCTGCACGGGAGAAGATGGCCACGTCTGTCGCCAGCATACGAGTCTGACGCAGTTGCAGATTTTGCACAGAATTGTGTTCTGTTCTGGTCTGCCAAAGTCATGTGTGCTGCGGGTGTAACTAGCCGCCGGCACACAGGTGCAAATATCTCAGTATGTATAGCGTTTCAAGTAGATACACTGCACGTACCAACTCCTACCACCATGACCACTTCTAAAAGCAGAAGTGGTTATGGTGGTTGGAATAACCTTTTAACTTTTACTAGTGACCTGCAATTTCCAGAGCTCACACCAGGACACAGCTGATTGTGACCTTCCATTTGTTTTTCATAGAAATGGAAATGTTTTTATAGATTCTTTATAAAATATTGGATTACAATTTTAGGCACACACTCACGTTATAGAAGTATAGAATACAAAAGTATAGCTAAGGGGGGTCCTGACTTCCATAGTGGATAGCTGTGGTATATAATAGTTTAACTAGAGAATTTTGGCGACTGGAACAACTCTAGCAGGTACATGCCGGATGCTATTTGTAACTAGACTCCAATCTTGTAGTAATTCCCTATTCATGTGGTATCCAGCTCTTTGACGTCGCAGCTAGTGCACCGTGGTGGGGAGACGTGACCAATATCCCAATCTGATATGCCGAAGTGACTATTATCGAGTGCCCTATCTCACTGAGCCTGCCGCACCCACAAGTGTCTACAGTCTGTAGTGCCTATGATGACATCTGCACAAGATTCTGTGCTAAACTGGACCAGAGGGCCTCACAGCTTCAGACCAACTAGCCTTCCATACAGGACTGCTAGCAGCAGGCACGTAAGATTACCGCTAGTCCTTGTCACTCACTGGGTTCTCAGGCCTCAAGTGGTTTACAGCTGTATCCCCCTTTTTCTTCCTGGGAGCTGGCCTAGCCACAAGCAGCAATTACCTTGGGAGGTTCTGTATGCAACATCTAGCCCTGGGCCGAGAGATTGCAGGCACCGCCTAGTGCATTTCCATGTTTTTGGTGGAGAGTGGAACCTTTGAGTATGCAGAGAAGAGGTTGCCCTGAAGCCATTGGGTGACTTTGCCCTACATGTGAGAACATCATAAGTTGCCCTTGTTAGTTCTCTTCTGTTTCGCTTTAATTTGCCAATGTCTTCTAATATGCTGCTGGGTAAAACAGGACGTAGGTCCAGCGCCTAAATAGTCACTTTTATGAAGCTTCAATGCAGCTCCAACTTATGCGGAATGATCCCCACCTAAGGATAAAGTACACTTAACACATTTCACCTAGACATAGGCTTTATAAACACTTTTTGAGAGCCTATGTTTAGGTTAAACGCGTAAGATGTATTATTCAAACTGTTTTCTCTATTTTTTACCTTGCTATTGTTTTTTTTTACTATTACTAGTACTTTATTGGAAACGTTTCTGCTGCAGCTGGATCCTTAGGCTATATCCTTGGTGGGGATAATACCACCTAAGCGTATTGGATTGAGCAAACCGTACTTTATGTAATGGCATGTGGGTAGGTATTTTAAAAATCTTTTTTGTGTTTTACACTTCATATGTACGGTGTACACTATTGTGGAGATAGAGATAGATAGATATATATATATATATATATATATACACATACACACACACACACACACACACACGGAGAAAGATTATGTACACCAGGGGTAGTCAACCTAACGCCCACTTTTGCATCTTTGTTGATGGTAAAATTTCCTGACCGCGCACCAGTGCAATTTTTTTTTAGAAAGGTTTAAAAAAAAAAAATGAAATATGTACTTATATGTATCTTTCTTTTTCCTTTTTTCTATTCTCAATTCCACTTTTTCCATGTGTGTGTGTGTGTGTGTGTGGGGGGTAGGGGGGCTCAGTCTGTGTGTGTGAGAGGGAGGGGCAGTGTGTGTTAGGGGTGTAGTTTATGAGGGGGCAGTGTGTATGTGTGTGAAGAGTGCATAAGGTCTATGCTGTGTGTAAATATATCTTAATGAGTCCCCCTGCCTCCTTCTTACCTTTTAACAGGAAGGGGGGACATAATGCTGCAAGCCCTGGTGGCCCAGTGGTGGCATGTTCACTTTAGTCTGCAGCTCCTACGGCTGCAGGCTGACTCTCCTGTCCTCCTACGAGCACAGCACTGTACTGGAGCGTTGCCATGGTAACGTGCGGTAACGCTATGACGAGTCTGTCTCCCAGGCCCTTCCCTCACTCTGTTGGAACTAAGTGCCAGTGGGGGAGATCTTTGATGATGTCACCAGCCCGAAAGGACTTACAGCAAGCCTGGCTCTGCATGGGCTGGCAGGGGAGATGAAATGATCTCCCCTGCCAGCCTTGATCCATGGCCATAGAGGCCCACTGGGCGTTTTCTGCAGAACCCACCACCGCCCACCTGATACCTCCACAACTACAACCATACGAAGAACCAGTACTGTACTTTATCCTTAGACATGGATCATTCACCCTGGCACATAAGTTGAAGCTGCATTGAAGCTCTATAAAAGTGACTATTTAGTCAACCTTTTTCTACCTACCGCCCACTAATGCATCTTTCTTGATGGAAAAATTTTCTTACCGCCCACCAGTTTTCGCACAAGTGCAGAATATTTTTTAGAAAGGAGGGTGTTTAAAAAAAAAAAATTTTAAAAAAATGTACATTTATCTTTTTAATTCTACTTTATGCATGTTTATAATGTTTTTAACTTTATAAAGTTTAATGAGAAAACAATAAAGTAAACCGAAAATACCTTTACTAGTGATTAACCCCTTCAAGACCAGCCTGTATTTGCGATGTTGTACGTTAAGGACCAGGGCTCTTTTAACACTTTTGTGGTGTTTGTGTTTAGCTGTAATTTTCCTCTCTCTCATTTACTGTTCCCATACAAGTTATATATTGTTTTTTTTTTCAGTACAAAAAGGGATTTCTTTATATACCATTATTTGTATCATGTCATATAATTTACTTTAAAAAAAATAAAATATGGTGAAAAATTGAAGAAAAAAAAATACATGTTTTTTGACTTTTGCTTAAAAAAAATCTTTTACTTACCTACGAAAGCTAATGAAACAAACTGCTAAATAGATTCAAAATTTTGTCCTGAGTTTAAAAACACCCAGTGTTTACGTGCTTTTTTGCAAGTTATAGGGCTATAAGTACAAACCGGAAATTGCTGTTTCAAAACATATATTTTTAAAAATGTATCAATAGTGACATTGTAACACTTATCTGTCAAATCTCTGAATCACACCCCACATGTACATTTTTTATTTTTTTATTTTTTTTAAAGTAGACAACCCAGGGTATTCAATATGGGGTATGTCCAGTCTTTATTAGTAGCCACTTAGTCACAAACACTGGCCAAAGTTAGCGTTCATATTTGTTTGTGTGTGAAAAAAGTAAAAAACTAAAAATTGAACGCCAATTTTGGCCAGTGTTTGTGACTAAGTGGCTACTAAAAAAGACTGGACATACCCCATTTGCAATACCTCGGGTTGTCTTCTTTTGCAAATGGTATGCCATCATGGGGGTAATTCTCATTCCTGGGCTACCATACGCTCTCAAAGGCAACGTAACCAACCTGGCAATTTTTAATGTAAAAATATTTGACCCTTATTTTTGACCCTGTAACTTTCAACAAACGCTATAAAACCTGTAAATGGGGGGTACTGTTATACTCGGGAGACTTTGCTGAACACAAATACTAGTGTTTCAAAACAGTAAAAGGTATCACAACAATTAAAAAATGCAAAAAAAGTAACTTTCACTGACAATATCATTGCTGTGATATGTTTTACTGTTTTGAATCACTAATATTTGTGTTCAGTGAAGTCTCCCAAATAAAAGTACCCATGTACAGGTTTTAGGGTGTCATAGAAAGTTACAGGGTAAAATACAGTGCTAACAAATTAAAAATTCTCTGGAATTTCAGCCTTGGTTGTCATTCAGGTCACTCAAATTGCAATCAATAGAATTACTTAATTATGTAAAAATATTACATAAATACGCACGTAGAATTTAAATATATATGCATATTTATATATTTGAAGTCTACGTATTTATATAATTATTTATGTAATTTTGTATATGGACATATGTATATTTCGTATTATTTTATTTATATATAGATAGATAGAAAATATATATATACACACACACACACACACACACACACACACACACACAATTTCATTCTATGTGTATTTATAATATCAAAATACAGTTAGAATAAAATGTTCTAGATATAATTTTTTTTATTATTTTTACATTTTTAATTTACTTATTATATGTATTTTATAATATATTTATATACACACACACACGTGTGTAATTATAAGTGTATTTTTATATTAATATATGGATATATTAATATAAAAATACACTTCGTATGACATTTATTTTTATTTTATTTTTTTTCTTAACATTAATTTTTTATTAGTGCAGGCAGACACTAGGACACCTATTTTAACCACATGACCGCTCTGTTGAGCGATCACATGGCCCCCGGGGTCCTAATTCGCCACGGGGAGACTGCCTGGGCTGCAGTCAGTCTCCCCACACCGGGAGCACCGCCGATTGCCGCCAGGGAAACAACGGCGATCGGTTAAGTACACAATACCGTTGTGACGGCAGTTCAGGACCGTCAGCAGTCGTCAACGGTAAAATACCAATGACTGTCCTGAACTGTCACTGGTCACGAAGGGGTTAATGAGATCCTTGAGGTTGATGCACCGAGACTAAATATTTGATATCTGGTTAAATTTTCGTACGGAACAAACGAAGGTCTCCTCTTTCGGTGATATTCAGAAGACTTCTCTGTTTGCTCATAATAAGATTTCTCATCTGTGCATCAGCTCCCCTCCTCAATTCCCCGACCCCCCCACTCCCACCACCTTTTTTTCCTCCTTTTTTACCTTCCTTATAGCAATGCCCAGCAGGAAGGCTGAGCTAGGTAGCACACTTACTATTATTAGCCAACAACAATTCTCTCCTTTTCCTTTTTATATTTTCCTCCTTTCTTCCATTCTACAAGTACGCTGCTCCTCCTTTCTTCCATTCTACAAGTACGCTGCTCCTCCTTTCTTCCATTCTACAAGTACGCTGCTCCTCCTTTCTTCTATTCTACAAGTACTCTCCTCCTTTATTTTATCCCGTTTCTATTTTTCTTCCCCCCCCTTTTTTTTGGATCTTTTCCTTTTATTCTCCTTTTTTATGCTTTTTTTTTACCTTCCTTACGTCAATGTACGCTCAAAAACTGAGCTAGTTAGCCCACAACAATTCTCTCCTTACCCTGCCTATAACTTTTCTTTCTCCTATTTTACAACTGCTCTGCTCCACTTCTCCCTGTCCCTGCTATCATGCATCAGCTCCCACTCCTCCCCTTCCTCTTCCCATGTGTTACAAGTTTGCGCGCCCATGCACGCGTTCGCTTGCACACATTCTCGAGCATGTTCGTTCATGTGCGCACTCACGCCCGCCCACTCTCTCAAATAGAGGATTTAGCCGCCGAAATCCTTACCGCCCACCTGGAATCCTGAAACGCCCACTAGTGGGCGGTAGGGACCAGGATGACGACCCATGATTTAGACGCTGCATCTATCTCATGTTTTACCCAACTTTTAACAGGAAATGAGACACGCTGCACTTTTTGGGCTGCCATTCGACTGTAATCGACTTACATAAGCACTGAATTATAGTTATGTATTATTTTCTATTAGATAACTTAAAACTACTGCAGAAATCTTGACACATTTCTCAAATTTTCCTGGATACACCTTATATATTATTGTCTTTTATGATGGCATGTTTATACCGGTTTGTGAAACTGGCATTGCACAACAAAAATTTAAATTGGAAAAAAAAAACGAAACAAGTATAGCTAAAATGCACTTCCATTTTATTTATTTCCTTAACCTTTGTGGCATAGTTGTAAAGTCTGCAAATATTATGAAGTTTTTGACAGCTGCGTCACAGAGCCACAATCTGTGGTTCAACACTGATGCACCACTTGAACAAAATTGATATCAGGCAGATGTACCGAGGATTCTACCTGCCCAAAAATCTATTTGAGTAATATGCAGTTAAAATATAATAGAAAGTCTAGGTCATTTGCCTAATAAAGCTACATTTCTGGCTTCAAATTGTTATGCTGTACTAGTGTGGTATTACTGTAAAGTGCAATTTTCTTTCTTTTTGAGATGCCTCAACATATTTTTATAAAATTTTTACTTCCAAAGCAGTCTGCTACAGCTAGGAATGGATTAAAGAAATATTCTAAAATGAAAACTAAAAATGTTTATTTTTAATATTATAGTTTTCCTAGGTAGATTCAAATTATGCCCCTCCATTTAAGAACAACATGATGACCTATGTGGTCATGCAGTGCAGGGCTTTAATGCCCAGTGACAGTATAGACCTGTAGTGAAGCTCTAGTCCTGCTCAGGACTTTCCTCCGCTGGATCGCCAAGAGTATAAATCAGGAACAAGAAATTGCCAAGTAAATAGCCCACCTCCTCCACAGTAACTAGAAGATACATAGTTCTGGGAGTACAACTGAAGATTATTCTGCCACACACTTCCTTTTTTTTTTTTTTGCATTGCCCTAGCATGGGGTTTCCACATCAAGAAAACAGGGTCCCCCCCCCCCCAAGCCTTTGTGTTTGAGACATAATGATCTCTCAAATACAGAAACTTATACATTTTTAACATACCCCAAAAATGGTATGGAAAGAAAACAGGAACCCCTTACAAATCATATTCCCGAATAGCCCTAATCTGAGCGCACAGCATATCCAAAAAAGCACTCAATTCGGTTCAGTAGAACGAAAGTTCTGTTCGAAAAAATGTTTTGAACGACCGGCTGATTGCTATGGAGCGAATGCTCCCTCTGTTCGGTAGGTCATATCTCCCGAACGTCGTTTGTCTAGTTAGTGGACAGGCAGCAGTACCATCTTTGTTAGTGGTTAACAGCAAGGGGAGGTAGGTGTTCGCTAAGGCATTATAAGGGGACCACACATCAGTCATTCGGGCAACCAAGCACAAGGGAATGAAATCTGCTATCAGACTATCATGCAGTAAAGGTACCAGCAGGGGCTAAATCACAGCTGGTACCAAGGAACCACAGATACCTGAGGGTTTACTCTGTCAACTGGGGCCACAATTAGAGGCCCAAGACTAACCGGTAAACTGCGTGCAGGGCTCAAAGTGAGCACTGCACATAGCCTTTTAAATACCGTGACTGAGCGATCTTGTTAAGCCGCAGTATTTCAATCGCTACCTCCAGACTGCTACATTAATAAATTAGGGACCCCTTCTTATCTTGTCAGTAGGGGCAACAATTAGTGAGCACGGCACATAGCTCTTTAACCTCCATGGCAGTAATCCCGAGCGTGGCTTGGGGTAATTTTCAGTACCAAAAGCGGTAACCCCAAGCCATGCCAGTGTCCTCCGCCCGATGCCAGCAGTCTTCCGGGTTCCCTTTTCCTTCGAGCGCTGCCTTGCGGAAAATATTTTTTTATTTTTTTAAAAAGTACACATGCACACAATACAATATAATTATTTATTATTAGTGATGTCCCGAACGGTTCGCCACGGACTCATCATTGAGTAAACCTTGACCCTGTACCTCACAGTCAGCAGACACATTCCAGCCAATCAGCAGCAGACCCTCCCAGACCCTCCCACCTCCTGGACAGCATCCATTTTGAAGCTGCATTCTTAGTGAGCTGTCCAGGAGGTGGGAGGGTCTGGGAGGGAGGGTCTGCTGCTGATTGGCTGGAATGTGTCTGCTGACTGTGAGGTACAGGGACATCACGATTTATTATATTAGAATTTGTGATTTCGTGTTTCAAACTCTATCATACCCGGGATGTCTACTAGACTCTTGTTTGGACAAATTTAAGTAATTTATTCCCAAGAATTACAAGCCTACAATATGAAACAACAAATTTACATACAAAACAATGTACCGCTTTACCATAAAAAAATACTGACAAATTCAGACCGCAGGGAGGTTAAATGGATTTAAAGACCACAGCTCAAAGAAAGAAAGAAAAGTGTGTCCAAACCCAAGCTGGCACTGTTCCCCCTATTATGAGGGTGTGAAAAGACCCTGGGGAAGTCTTTTGCATTTTCCTTAGCTCCAGTGATCGGTGCCAAGAGAAAAAAAAAAAATAGATGTCTATGGTGGACCCTGCAAGACCTTTTTAGCCTTCAAAGGTCACATATCACACTAAACGACACAATGCCTAACTCCCAGCGACAGAATCTGGACAAAAATCTTGTCAGCAAAGCTCTACATTTTGTCAACCTCACACTTTTCTAGAAGACCAAGTAGTCCCTTACTTTGTCTTATGGTATTTCAATTAAATTACAACGCAGGCACCATGAGTATTTCATAAAGATTAGATCTCTTTGAAATACTCTAAGTGACCAAGCCGCTTTAAATTATACATCATCTTGTACCTTCCTGGATTCATGCTAATGCAACAGTTTTAGTTTTTGGCACACATTTGTGGTCAATGATTCAAGTACAAAATCTTGTACAGTTATACACACCTACAGTACTCTTAAACAATGAACTGTATTCTAGATAAGAAATAAACTCTAAAACAAGATGTGATCATATTTCAATATTCATATTGTATTATACTGTGTGCCTAGCAAACCAGTTTTACAATTTTGTGTTTACGTTTAATAATACTTAGATTACACTGATCACAGTGTTCCTTCACAGAGTGCCTTTCCATGATGCAATAGGCAACCATCAGTGGAGCTATACCTCTGCCTCACAGAGCAGGGACATGAACGGGGTTACCCATTACCAAACTTGTGCATGCAAAAGAGACAATTAGCCAAACATCTCTCCGCTCCCTTTGTCTGCCCCTGACACAAAGATGTGGATAAAGGACCTGGAGATTGCCACGCCAAGACTTTTTCACAAAACAGTGTATATGCAAATGGTATGATGAGTGCAACTGCATATTCCATTAACCTCTGCTAGACAAAGGTTTATGGTATAGGAAAAGAAAATTAAAAACAGACCAGAATGTGAGACTCCTGATTGTTGGAGCATTTTACCAAAAGATGACGGGTCAGCCTTCTGCGTTGTAGTTCAGCAACATCTGGGGGGCCAGAGTTTGAGGACCCCTGATCTAGAGACTTGCTCAATGGAGGCCCCTGAATTCTCACAAGATCCTCTATAAACAGAATATATGCATATTTCTGCATGTATAGCAGAAACAGCATGACATTTTAAAGGTATCTGTTAATTTCATTTGCATTTTAATGCATTATATAAAAGTGTGTGTTGACACCAGTACAAATGTCAAGCTTCATTATATATATATATATTTTTTTTAATCAAAGAGCTGCAGAATAACCTCTATGTGAAGTTTTTCTCGTATGATTTAGAAGAATGGCGGCATCATTCACTATTTATCACTTTCCTGTCTTTGCATACTTATGGAGGCACAAACTGTCGCTATATAGAAAAAGGAAAAAAAGATACTTTTTAGACTTCTGTTAACACACTCGAATAAACGGATATTTGAATCGCATGTGAAAAATTAAATTTTTCAGCGCACTTTGATAAAGTGTCCCCCGCATCACTCCTTTAAGGGCGATAAAGCATCATATGATTATTATTTTTTTTGTTCAGCTTACTACCTACATATTGGCCAACCCTTATTTAGGATAAACCATGGCAAGAATCACCACTTAATTCAGGTTAAAGGACCACTCTAGGCACCCAGACCACTTCAGCTTAATGAAGTGATCTGGGTGCCAGGTCCCTCTAGGATTAACCCTTTTTTTTTTTTATAAACATAGCACTTTCAGAGAAACTGCTATGTTTATAAATGGGTTAATCCAGCCTCTAAAGCCTCTAGTGGCTGTCTCAATGACAGCCGCTAGAGCCGTTTGCGTGCTTCTCACTGTGAAAATCACAGTGAGAAGACGCCAGCGTCCATAGGAAAGCATTATGAATGCTTTCCTATGAGACTGGCTGAATGCGTGCGCAGCTCCTGCCGCGCATGCACAGCCGAAGAGGAGGATCGGAGGCGGAGAGGCGGAAGAGAGCTCACGGGAGGGGGACGCTGAGAGTGGGGGCACCCTCAGGGCACTATAGTGCCCGGAAAACGAGTATGTTTTCCTGGCACTATAGTGGTCCTTTAAATGATCAGAAATAGCCATGCTTATTCTAGGCTACTACTTTGCTGTGGACAAAAAGGTTATATTATATCAATCAGGCTAAGCCAGCCAGATGGGACCATCCTGCATAATGCACTACCACCAGATTCAGCCTGGGCATGTTGCAAAATTAGAAAATAAAAAATAAATAAAAATTATTTTCACCATACCAAAGTGGGGGGGGCATAAGGTAGATCACCCCCAGCTATTGCAGAACTAGAAAGTCCACTATAGTTTTCCAGGCAGGCACAGCATCAGGGGTGTTGTAGTTCTACAATAACTGGGGGGTGGGGGGTGTCCTAATTTTGCCCACCTTACTCTATTCAATACACAACATTAGGAGAGTTTATAGTCCATATCTCACCCGAGTAACTCCTTTCCCTCAGCCCCAACCAGGTACTCTTTCTCCTCCTCCTGGTCCCGGGTATCTGGGTCTGACACCGTCTGTAGTTTCTTCTTAACGCTGCGACTGAAGCCAAAAGAAATAGGAGCCTGGGATGAACCGGTGGCCGCCATTTTTTTCCAGGGACGCAAAGCCTGTTGGGAAAAGTCAGGTCCAGACACATAGACATATTCAGAACGTACAACAGGAAGCCTACGGTAGCGCAGAGCGTGCCGGGAAATGTAGTTCTAAACCACAGTGTCAAGGTAGACCTGTTTCTGTATAGTGATGGAAAGCCCAATGCAATTCAGTGTATTTTATTATGCAGTCAGCAGTCAGCAGTAGCTCAGACTTGCATTGGGGTGGAGACATTCGGTGATAGTAATACATGTTTGTAAAGCAGCTCTGTCACCAAAATAATGTTGTTTTGTTTTTGTTTTTTTAAATAAAATCTTTATGGAATGCTCATTTTAATTGCAGTGAAAATATTTGTCTTTTTTGTAAAGACTGAAAAAAAATAAATCATCTACTATAAATTTTTATTCAGTACCCACAGCTGTCAGGATGGCTGTGGGATCAGGCATTGTCTTGTCCATCTAGAGCATGGGTCCTCAAACTCCAGCCCCCCAGATGTTGCTGAACTACAACTCCCATGATTCTCTGGCTATCTATGTAATTCAAAGAATCATGGGAGTTGTAGTTCAGCAACATCTGGGGGGCCAGAGTTTGAGGACCCCTGATCTAGAGACTTGCTCAATGGAGGCCCCTGCATTCTCACAAGATCCTCTATAAACATCTCTGCATGCGCAAAAGTACAGCACTGACACAGGATCCTGGTGGAGAAAGCACTAAGAGCCGGAGAACCAAGGTAGAAACACCGACAGCGAACCGCTTCAGGTAAGTACAACGTTTCTCTACTGGTCATCCAGGGGAACTGCATTCCGAATGGCGATGCTACAAAATATGCACTCGCGCCTGAAAGGGGCAGAGCCGCTTTAAGCAGATATAGTTGAAAGCGAGAAATTTCAATGTATCTTTCCTGGTAAAATATTTTATAAATAAATAGTTTTTATTCCCTGTTAATTTTTGAAAGTGTGAACTGTTTGTGATTTTTTTAAGGAACACTCCACTCAAAAACTGTAAACAAATAAATACATTTTTTTTAAAATCACTATTTAACACCTATACACCCAATGAAAACATGCACGTGTTTATTTATGCATGTTGGCTTTTGGGGGTATACCGAAAAACAGTTTGCCACAGCTGTGGTTCTTATGGCTACGGCCTTTGCAATCCTTCTCGTTATCCCTAGCACATATTTTCACTTTGTACCAGGGAAATTACCAATCACATGCTTCTAATTGAGAAGTCTCTAATTCGACGCCACAAGTGTGTGAGTGCTCTTGGTGGAGAGGGGGAGCTAGGGAGGTAGCTGTGACTGAGGAGAAGGAAGAAGGACGACAGGTAAGATTTCAAAGCCCTGTTAATGGGCACTCTAACAGAGTGCTCCTGACAGCTTCTGTTGGCTCAGTGGAGCTAATGGAATGGGGATGCAAACCTCCCTGTCTGAGTGACAACCTAAATTAGGATACTGAACCTGAAGACAGCACTATCGCAAAGGAGTGGCCACTAGAGGTGTTACTTTTTCTCTGAAAATACACCATTTATGTTGAAAATTCTGCAGTGATATGCAATAGTATTACAGAAGTCTCTGTCTATTTAAAAAAAAACCTCCCTGTTAATGTACCGCATTTTAAAAGAATTATGCCGGGTCACCTTCTGGTGTCAGCTACATCAACAATTCCAAAGTATTGGAAATCACCTGTTACACCATCGGTAAATTAAGTTCTCTTAACGACTTTTGATAACAGACGTTATGAACTAGCGCTTCGCATTCCGTCTGAAAAAACATCTACTCTAAAACAAGAATGGATAGCTTGGGAAGACAAAATTAGGCTTCAGTACAAACCGTGACCATGTTTCCCACCTGACAAAACAAAATATTTGTATAATATAATTTAAAAATATAATTATACAAAACATATATAACAAACTTGTACTTTCTCCCTTTTTTTTTTAAATATATATATTAGTAACTACATGGATGTAAACTATTATTATACTCCTGTTTTTTGTTTTCTTTCTTAGTTAGTTTTGGTTTTTTATTTTTATTGTATTATTAATATTGTAATTGTTACATTCTACCCTTTTTGTACTACTTGTTACTATCGATATCTACAATTATTTTAATGTGTAAAATTAAAGAAAAACAAATTAATATAAAATCCTGCAGAGAGCTGTAGTCGTTCTGGTGACTTCTGGTGTCCCTTTTAATAACTAGTTACCTTATATAAATTTAAGAAGAGAAAACAACTTCCAGATTTACACACTAATTAAATATGCTAATCATGCATATGATTATTAATTGAATATATTTCTATAATAATATAAATGTATCAACTTAATATTCTTTAATATGATTTACTAATTGGGGTATATTAAACCTTCTTATGCAGTTAACAAATTCTTACCGGTCAAACTGGTGTTACTGACAGATTTGTGTAACAATAAACTTGTATACTAATTGGCCCCAATCTGCATGCAGATTCAGTGTAACTTAATAATGTAGATTTGGTTGAACAGAATTTGCAGACAGAAAAGGGCCAATCCTTTAGAATCTGACCATTCTGTTGCATATTTTAAAATCTACATACAAGGTATTTTGGAGGCTGTTTTTCAAAATCCATACAATGGCAAATTTGTGAATTATGTACAGATTTTTGCAATCCGAATGCTCCCTTTTGGATCTGGATTATTTTTGATAATTCAAAGGCTCTTCACCTTTATTGAAAAAAAATATCATAGTGAATAACATTGATATAATTGTTCACTAAGGTCCAAACGGTAATGAAATTGAATTTTAAATGGCACCATTTGTGTGAAAATAGCTGATTTAGAAACATATGCAAACTTTAGCCTTAAATTTGTCATTTGGATTTCAATTCTCTACAATTTAGAGGTTTGTGGATAACTCCCAAAATAATGGTGTGTATTTTCAATAACGTGTGAATTGTTGAGAATTCTAAGTGAATTTTACAATAGCCAAAATGGAACAATTCTCCATGTCAGCTATGCTTCCAGTTTGGGTATTTTGGCCTTAAATTTGAAATTCACTTTGAATTCTTAACAAATTTCATTTTAAGGAATGACCCTGATAGTGTTCTATCATGAAAAGTGCGGTCCTGCAAGATTTAGAATTCCTGCACTGCAGGATTCCTACGTGATTTTACAGTCATTGGAAAGAGAAAGTACACCCTCTTTAAATTCTCTGGTTTTACACATCAGGAAATAATAACAACGATCTGTTCCTTAGCAGGTCTTAAAATTAGGTAAATACAGCCTCAGATGAACAACAACACATGACATATTACATCACGTCATGATTTAACAAAAAAAAAGACAAAGTGGAGAAGCCATGTGGGAAAAACCGATTACAACTTTTGATTCAACAGCTTGTAGAACCACCTTTAGCAGAAATAACTTCAAGTGATAATCTTTTACATGACTCTATCAGTCTTTTACATTGTGAAGGATTTTTGTCCCACTCTTCTCTACAACTTTGCTTCAGTTCTTTGAGGTTTGCTGGCGTTTGTTTGTGCAGCATTGCTCTCTTAAGGTCCCGTCACAGCATTTCAATTGGGTAGAGGTCTGGACTTTAACTGCGCTATTGCAACACCTTGATTCTTCTCTTTTTCAGCCATTCTGTTGTAGATTAAGCACAAATAATAGAACGTAGGATAAGCACTATGTAGAATTGTAAGCAGGCAGCAAACACTGGTGTTAATGGATATCCTCAGTCCCTTACTGAATAATATAGAGCAAGATTATGCAAAATATATGTACAGGTTGCACCAAAATAAAAAGTCCAGTAGAATATCAGATGCTTGGCGTATTCTTTACTTGTAAATAGTCCAGGCTTCTGATGGTGGCAGGTAGATGTAATAAAGCAGAAAGATAACCAGTAATGGTGCAGAGTATCTAGTACCAAGAGCAGATCAAACAAGCTGTTCCTGGCTCATCTATACCACTATTATACCTACCTGCTACCTGTATCCTGGGAAGAACTATCCTTTGGAGGAGCTACTCTACATTATATCCCTGGTGGGTACCACCCAAGCGTTAATACCTGAGCAAATGTATATTGCTCTATCAAATGTGAGGAGATTACGTTTACCTTTAAAATTATTAGTGTACAGTTTTACAAAGAGCTTTTTATTTCTGTTTATATCTTTGTATATATTCAACTACATCCCAAGTGACTTACTCCTAGAACAGCATACCCATCAGTGGGGATTGTATTGCTGCACGCTGTTGTATTCAGAGCTGGTTTTACAGCTCTACTAAATGTGAGTGCTACATCATAGACATCTTTGTTGTTTGTTCTGCACTTGGTACTAGATACTCTGCACCACTATGGGTTATCTTTCTGTTTTATTAAATATACCTGCCACCATCACAAGCCTGGTTGATTTACTAGTAAAGAATACTCCAAGCATCTGATATTTTATTGGACTTTTTATTTTGGTGCAACCTGTACATATATTTTGTATTATTCTGTCGTAGATTGGCTGGTGTGCTTGCAAACAGTGTCCTGTTGCATGACCCAATTTCGATCAAGTTTTAGTTGTCTGTCAGATGGCCCCACATTTGACTCTGGAATACTTTGGCACACAAAGGAGTTCATAGTCGACTTAATGACTACAAGGTTCCCATGTCCTGTGGTTGCAAAATAAGCCCAAATTATCAACCCACCACCACCATGCTTGACAATTGGTATGAGGTGTTTGTGCTGATGTGCTGTGTTTGGTTTTTGCCAAATATGGCACTGTGCATTATAGCCAAACTTCTCTGCTTTGGTCTCATAGGTCCAAAGGACATTGTTTCAGAAGTCTTGTGGTTTGTTCAGATGCAACTTTGCAAACCTAGGTTGTTGTGCCATGTACTTTTTAGAAAGAATATGCCTTCTCCTAGCAACCCTTCCAAACAAACAATACCTGTTTGGTCTTTTTCCAATTGAACGTTGATGGACTTTAACATGCAACATGCTAACTGAGGCCTGTTGAATCTGAGATGTAGCTCTTGTTTTTTTTGCAATTTCTCTGAACGTTGCACTGTCTGAACTTGGGGTGAATTTGCTGGGACATCCACTCCTGGGAAGATTGGCAACTGTCTTGAATGTTGTTCACTTTCGTATAAACTTCCTCACTGTAGAAAGATGGACTTTAAATTATTTGGAAATGGCCTTATAACCCTTCCCAGTTTGATGGCCAGCAACGATTGCTTCTCTAAGATCATTGCTGATGTATTTCCTCTTTGTTATTGTGTTAACACACACCTGAATACTCCAGACCAGTAAACTGCTAGAACGTTGACTTTTGTAAAGGTGGTCACTGTGAAAATTCTCCTTCCCACGTCAGTTTGCCACGAACTCCTAGAGGAGCTTGCTTGCCAGCCTCCTGCCCACAGACTATGGGCCCTGCAGGTACACCTGTAAAAGACTACCGAACGTGACCCACCGTTAGCACTGATTTCATGAAACTGTTTTGGGCATAGGACCATGTGCACGGTTTGTCAAATTATGACTTCCAGGAAATATATTGGATATATTGGTCACTCAGATCAGGGCTATCAGGGGATGTAATGTTTGTGGGGTTTTATGTATTTTTAGGGTACTTTGGGGTGTTTGGGGAAAAGTGTTTTTTTTTCTGTGCTTGGAGATAATTGGATTAGATTAGTACAGTTCCTGATCCAATTATCTTCCAAGCACAGAGGAGGGATTATCAGATTTTGTATGGGAGTGTCCTGGACCTGAGAGCCAATGTAATTGTGTATTTCTTTTTTTACTGTGGTTTACTCTCAGGTCTAGGGGGAGTGCCCCTTGCATGGGGACATGCATATAAGGCCAATTGTGGCTGCCATTAAAGCATTCAAGCTTGTACTCCCAGAGCTATGTGTTGTCTGGTTACTGGGAGGGGAAGGGTTAATTACTGTTCCAGCTTGTTCCAACATGGAGGATTCAGCAGGGAAAGTCCAGTGCCTGGGGGTTGCTAAAGCGAGTTCCCCATTCGGTTCCAGGAGGGAGTGGTACCAGGGCCCCGGTCAAGTCATGGCGACTGAGGGCAAGTGTGCTGAGGTTTGTCCCCTGTTCCAGCTAGGAAGCGATCCTTGGCAGAGGTACCCAGCCGGGGTACAGGGAACTCTGTTACAGTCACAATTGCTGATGATCAGTTAATCAAGGACATTTGATTAGCAGCAACTGTCTCCTACCTAGCCTCTTAATTCCTATGGAAGGAGTAAGGGTGTACTTTAGTTTTCCACACATGGCTTCTCTATTTTGGTTTTATTTTTGTTAAATCATGATACGGTGTAATATGTCATGTGGTGTTGGCAGTGGTGTATTTTGGATCTCTGCTGCCCTAGGAATGACGGAACTTGGGCACCCCCTAATTAAAAATTTGCCCCACCCCTTCCTGTTAAGGCCACACCTCTTCCTATTAAAGACTAACACACACTTTGACTGGCATACACACACACACTCACTAATTTGACACGATCTGACAGACACACACAATCACTGACACACAATCACTGACAGACACGCACACACTCTGTCAGGATCCAACTGTAAGGTATTTTTTTATTTTACTGCTGCAATACCTGTTTCTCGCCTCTAGTAGCCTCCCTAACCACTAGTCAATCCTCAGTTTCTCTCACCTGCCTCATATGATCTTCTAAGTCTGCTATAAAAGGCCACACCCAACTCTTCTCATGGCCTTTACATTGAAGTCAGTGTTCTGACATTGAAGTCAGTGTTCTGATATGGAACTTCTGATCCTGACTCCTGAAAACCTCCTGATCCTCTATTGAGACTCTGTGTGTCCCATCGCCGGAATCCTCCTGAAACTCCTATCTTCAACTATTGCAACATTGCAAAATCCTGTGGGCAACCTGTATTACATTATACTGGACTCTACTTACCTGTTTCAACTGCTGCAACACTGCATGATCCTGTAAGCAACCTGTATTTCATTATACTGGAATCTATTTAACTGTCTCAACTGCTGCAACTCTGCATAATCCTTTAAGCAACCTGTACTATATTATACTGAAAGTACTTACCAGCTTTAACCATTTCAACACTGTATCATCCTGAACCTAGCTGCAGTGTGACTTTCCACAAACTACTCCACTACTTTGGAATAACGTCAAACCTACTTGTATAAAAAAGACTTTAGTCATTTACTTTCAAGATATCCTGTTTGTGGCATATTGCCTTAATTCTTTATTTCAAGTAAATTGTTATGTATAAAAATACAAATAAAGTTTCAACCAATAACCCTGGCAATCGTCTCCTCCCTGACCTGCTCAGGAACATGACACACTCACTGACATACACACACAATGACACAGACACACACACACACCCACTGACAGACACACAATCATTTATACACATACTCACTGACACACACACTCACAGACACACACACACACTCACTCAGACACACAGGCTCCCTCACAGACACACACTGACATACATACTCACTCACAGACACACAGGCTCCTTCACAGGCACACTCTGACATACACTCACACACAGACACACTGACAGACATACACACATTCATAGATTTACACACAGAGACTCACATACAGACACACACTCATTCAGATACACACATACACACTCACAGACACGCACTGACAGACACACACACTCACAGACACACACTGACAGATATACACACACAGACTCACTGACAGACAGCCACACACACACAAACACATTTCCCCCCAACACTCACAGATTTATTTTTTTATTTTAATTTAAATGTGCCCAGCCTCCCTGCTTTGGGAGAGCTGGGTACCTTTTTTACCAGTGGGGCTGCTGCTTGGGCAGGGCGGGAGGCAGGTGTGCAGGCAGGTGGCTAGCTGAGTTCCAGGCTGGCGCAGAGGGAGTGCTGATTTGTGAGCTCTCCCTGCTCAGCTCCACCTTGCACCGCAGAGTGATGCCGGGAGCCGGAATGTGACAGGAGAGGCTTACAAGGCATTTGCCTGGGCATTTGGGGGCAACTTTATTTGCCACACCCTTGAAAGTGCCGCCCAAGGCGCTGGTTGTTGGTCATCTGAGGTTGTATTTACCTAATCTTAAGACGTGCCAAGAAGCAGATGATTGTTATTATGGCCTGATATGTAAAATCATAGAATTTAAAGTGTTCACTTTCTTTTTCCCATGACTGTAATTACTTAATTACTCTCTCCTGCAGTATTTGAATACTTCATGTTGCCACTCAATATATTTAAGTGTTAGTTGTCCAGATAAATATGGCAGACCTGGGCACCCCCCTACTGTTACTTGTATGATTTAATGGAAAATGTGTTGTTTTGTCTAGGACTGCCAGATCACCTGTTTTTTTTCCAGACCACTTGTGAATTCTGAATTCTATTTGATAGGGTTTAACAATGCTTCCCACCATTTTGTGGAATTGATTTCTTAAAATGATTAGTCAAATGAGAATGTGTGAATTCGACAAACTACTGGACAGTGTTTTCAAAGCTTGCCTGACTGAATGAAAAAATCATACATTTTCCGCAAAAAAGTTTGGGATTTTGTAACCAAAGTTTTTTCAAATTAAAGGGTGTCAAGGCTCCCCTTCCACTACCTGTTGGCGAGCGGCGTCCTCACTGCTATATGCGCCGCTCGCGTCCTCCTCCTCGCCTCCCAGCGGCAGCATGTATAACGCTGCACGCTGGGAGCCCGCACATTTATGCGAACGCCGGGGTCAGTCACGTGACCCGGCGTTAAAACCACAGTACCATAATCAAAGTGGGAGGTGTAGATATCTCCCACGTGTGATTGTTAATTCTGATTGGAAGTTATCCAATCAGAATTAAGCAAAGGATTTATATACTTACCTTTCCTGTCTCTCAGTGCCCTGTTGTGGTCTTGTGATACCTGTAGTGCAGTTTGCTCGTGTTTCTCTCTCTGGTTACCGATTATTTGGCTTGTTATTCCGATTCTCCTGTATTCTCCATTCCTTTGACCTCGGCTTGTTTCTCGTTCTCCTGTTTTCTGGCTCCTTTTACTTGGCTTGTCTCCTGACTATTCTTAGTGTGCTTTAACCCGGCCACTCTAAGGACCAGTATAGCACCCTTCCTCTCTGTGACCTGTTAGCGTGTTAGGTTCCCGAATCGTGACAAAGGGTTTATATATTATTTTACTAATCTCCAAACTTTGAAAAACTGAAATCCAAATAGTAAAACTTAGGCTAAAACAGGCTAGCTTTGACTATATCTGAGTTGCAAATTTTCTCGAAATCCGCTATGTGTGCCTAGATTGTGCTATTAGGATTTTCGTTCGCTAATATGTGGAGATTAGTGAATATTTCAGTAAGCTATGACAAAGAAATTGTCATTTTGATTTAACAATCTAATGGGTTTAAGTTAACACATTATGATACTTTCTGCACATGTATAATAGCATTAAACAAGCTTTATTAAATTTAGGTGGGGTTATGCCTGTGGCGATGACAAGATAAAAAAAAAAACAAGGTGAGGGAAAGGTGATTTTACCATGTCATTAGTTTTGTGCTAATGTTTTCCAAAACACTTTTTTTATTGGCAATTTTGCCATTTTTTTTGAAGGGAATAATAGGAAGGACTCGCTTCTTAGTGCTGTAATAAATTCTTGAATATTTCCATATGCTCATGTTAGAATTTGGAAAGACGTGACTAATGTTATAATCCAGTTTGAACAAGTTTGTAGTTTTGCTCAGAATACTAATAGTTCTGCATAGTTTGTTTTTACTTTGTGAATAAAAAGTGTAATAAGGTGTTCTGAAATCATATACATAAACTTGCCAAAACTAGCACGTGTGAAAACCAGAGAGGGACAGGAAAAGATAGTCTGGGATAGTCGTGGGTCTGGGATTAGGACCAGCGTGGACCATATGGTAGCCCTTCAGAGCAGTCAACCAGCAAAATAGCCCTGGACAATGAAACAAACGCTAAAACTCTAGACCTGGGGTAGGCCACATTCAGCTCTCTAAATGTTGTGGACTACATCTCCCATAATGCTTGGAGTCATAATGCTGGCAAAGCATCAAGGGAGATGTAGTCTACACCATCTGGAGTTCCATAGGTTGCCTACCCTTGTTCTAGATTGGACTCGACTAGACTAGAATAGCTGTGTCTCACTGGTTGAAAGACGCCGCATTAGTCGATATCAATGTGATTTTAGCTGCACTGGACCTCTCAACCAATCATAGAAAAAATATCCTTTCCAAAAATCAAAACGTTTAAGAAGCTTGGTCCTAAAATAGCCAAAAACCACATTACATGTATCTTAAGGGAACATCGGCTATCAGCATAAGCAGCAGCTCTGTTCACACAGATTTATTTTGACCAATTTAGTAATTATACCCCCAAAGAAAACATGCATGTTTTTTACAGTATGTTTTGGGGTATATGAAAGACACAGCTTGCAGAAGCTGCAGTCCTCCTGCCTGCAACCTTTGTAAGCCCTCCCCTCCTTCCTTTCAGTCTGTGCTGGGGAATACTCCAATCAGGGGCTTCTCATTGAGAAGCCTCTGTGCTGGAACCAGAGGTATATCTACTGAAGATAGCACTTATGGCAAGCACTGAAATTGTGCCCTCCACAGCCCCTGTCTAAACATCTGGCACCCATCTTTTAGATAACTTTACCATAAGATCTGCTCAAATATTCAATCTGTATGTAATGTGTGTGTGTGTGTGCGTGCTGGCTGTGTGATTATGATGTGTGTGGGGTGAGCTGGCTGTATGTAATGTGTTTGTGCTGGCTGCATGTAATGTGTGTGGGGTTAGTTGGCTGTATGTAATGTGTGTGTGTGTGCTGGCTGTATGTGATGTCTTGCTCTGTGTAGCCTCCTGCAAGGCTTTCTTTGAGGAAGGGGGGCTATGACCCCTGGTGGTCCAAATGGACGGTCATACTCCCTGGTGGTCCAGCAGGGGTTAACTCTGCTGTTGGCCTATCGAGGGCCCTGAGTCCCTGATGGTTCAGCGTGGAAGCATGAGGATTGCACCACTGGCGGATGCAGTCCTTAGTAATTGCTCCCTCACAGTTCGGCACTCATCAAGAATCTTATAAGAAAACGTCATGCTGTCTGTGAGGAAGATAAAGCTTGGGCATCACTGGACCTTCCAACAAGACAATGATTCCAAGCATTCATCAAATTCCACCAAGGCTTGGTTGCAGAACAAGTCCTAGAAAACTCTATAGTGGCCATCACAGTCACCTAGCTTGAACCCCATAAAAAAAATCTCTGTTGGGAGGTGAAGAAGGTGGTTGCAGCATGCACACCAAAGAATATTACGGAACTGGAGGCCGTTGTTCATGAGCAATGGTCTAAAATTCCTCAGAAACTCTGCCACAGCTGGTGTTTGGCTAGGCATCTCGTTTGGAACAGGTCATAACAGCAAAAGGGTGCTCAACTAAGTTCTAAATATGCTTGTCATGAAAGGGTTGAATCATTTTGGAACTGGAGAAGTCATTATAGGTTGCATTTTTAGTTGAATTTGGGGAAACCACTTAAAGCATTGAGCTATTTCAATTGCGTTTGTTTGATATGTTAATTGAAAACAGCTGAAAGTCTGTACATTTTGACAATAAACCTGGTTATCAATGGGTGTTGAAATAGTTATAATTACAACTGTATGTGAACAGGTTGTTGATCCAAAGAGAAATATGGTTGCCATTGTGGAGTCAATTATATTCCCCCCCTGTTTCTGGTATAATTGGAAATGCCTACAATTGGGGTTTTGCCTTCTTTTGGATCAATGGCACAAAATAATGGGTTTTAAGGTTGAGCTTGATGGACTTTAGTCCTTTTTTTTTTTTTGTAAATATGATTTTTATTTCCTGTATTTGGGAAAGAAAGGTGAGTATCATGCAGACTCGCAGGTCTGTGTTTTGTAGTCAACGTATAGAAATCAATCAAAAGGCGGGCGCGCAGGCCCAACAACAAAGTCGTACTCGCAGGTCCCGTGTATCAACATTAAATCTTATGTGGGTGAACCCCCCGACCCCCCCCTCCCAGGTTGTTCTCTGTGATCACGTGTTCCCGTGCTGTTTGAAGTTGAGTATCCACCCTCAACTAGTCTGCTGGCCCTTCAGGCAGGGCATGATCCCTCCAATTGTCTACCTCTATACTGTCTGATGCTCTCCCTGCTATTGCCCAGCTAGTGTTCAAATTTGCGTGGTTGTATTATCTGTGCGTGCGGGAGGGATGAGCACGGTTCAGTCGTTACGTGTTCTTGTAGGGTCATGTCTGTTGAGGACCTCAGTTATCGACGGACTGCAGTGATAGAGTGGGCAGGAGTCCTGTTTTGGAGGGGGATATGAGTACTGGGGAGTGTGTTCCCAATGCCTGTTTAACCTGTGCGACAGTTAGGTGGTGTCACTTGTTTTAATATGTGAGAGGGGAGGGGGGGGTAATGTGTATGTAAGGAAGGAGGGAGAGGGTCTGTCCGTCGTCCTTTTGACTATCCAGATTGTGTAGCTCCCTGTCATTAGGTATGTAGCAACGTCAGGAAGTCTTGTTTCATCGTGGTCAATATCCAGTGGGTCCAGATGTCTAAGTATGTCTGATGTTGTTTTTCAGTTGCTAACATGGCGAGCTCTTCTACCGCTCATAGTTCTTCCATGTGGGTGAACCATTTGAGTATGGAGGGGGTCTCTTTTTTCTTCCAGTATTGTGGTATAGTTTGCTTAGCCATGTTTAGAATTCGAATTGTAAGGGACTTTTTGTATTTAGAAGTCTGTGTGGTCGTGTGGTGGAGCAGCATTGCTGCCGGATCTAGTGGTGGTGGGTTGTCAGAGAAGCGGGAGGCTATTTTATGGATCTTCCTCCAGAATGGTTGTACGAGTTCGCATACCCACCAAATGTGTAGGGGCATGCCCGTTGCACTGGCGCACCGCCAGCATAGGCTTTACCCATGAGCATGCGTGTATTGAGTCGTGCCTGGGGTACAATACCATTGCGTAAGTATCTTATATGCTGTCTCCTGACTCTTGCTGAAAATGGAGCAGTGATGGGTGACCTCACAAATCTTTTCCCATTCAGCCATACTAAATGTGTGATTAAGGGCCTCCTCCCATTTCCCCATAAAACGTGGCGCGGCCATGGGTGTGAGCGTTTGTAGGAGGGCGTAGAGGTGCGAGATGCCATGTGGCAGTGGGTCAGGGTCTGCACATAGTTGCTCGAAAGTGGAGAGTCCCCTAGTGAGGGCTCCTGCGCGGGGCAGGGTCTTTGCATAGCTCGCCAGCTGTGCGTAGCGGACGTGGGTTGCGAATGGTTGGGTATGACCCCCACATAGGTCAGCCAAGGTCCTCAGCCCCTGACCGGAGCACACATGTCTCAGCCTTGGCAGTGGGCTTTGCACCAGGGCCCGCAGTGCCCTTGGGTCCGTGCCCGGTGGGAAGTCAGGATTGTGTGTGAGGGGAAGTAATGGGGACGGGTATGTGGAGAGCGCGTGTCTACCGGCATTGCCTCACCATATCTTCAGTGTCGCTTTCGTGTACGTGGAGTAGTGCGTTTCCCTTCCATCCGTCCCTGCAGGGAGCCACGGGATGAGGGCGGCTGGGAGCTTAGCCACCCCCTCCTCTGCCTGTTTCCATAGTTTTCCGACCCCAGTCTTGGACCACTCCGCAACACGTTGCAGGTGGCATGCCTTGTAGTATAGTCGGACATCCGGTAGAGCCAGACCCCCTCTGTGCTTGGGTTGAGTTAGCAGTGTGTATTTCAGTCTGGGTCTCCTCCCATCCCAAACAAAAGCCCCTAAAGCCTGTAGAAGTGTGGCGAAGAACGAGGATGGGATTGTGATGGGCAGGGCCTGGAAGAGGTAAAGTAGTCTCGGTAGAAAGTTCATTTTTATTACTTGAATTCTACCCAGCCAGGAGATGTGCGGGAGGGCCCATTCCCTCATGTCTGTACGGAACTTAGCTAGTATCGGGGCGAAATTCGCTGTGAATAGCTCCGATTCCTTAACGGTCAGCCAAGTGCCGAGGTATCGGATTTTGTCCGTGGCCCATTGGAACGCAAAACTCCGTCGGAGCTGTGCAGATCTCCTTGCGGGCATGCTTACGTTTAAGATATAGGACTTTGAAAAGTTAATCTTGTACCCCGATAACCCCCCAAAGGCCTGGAACACCTGCACTAGATTGGGAAGGGAGACTTCCGGGTGGGTTATGAAGAATAGTAGGTCATCCGCATAAGCGGCTAGTTTATGTTGTGTGTCTCCTATGTGTACCCCCTTGATGTCCGGGTGGTGTCGGATTGTGGTTAGTAGGGGTTCCAAAGCCAGAACGAATAGCAATGGAGACAGGGGACACCCCTGTCGCGTACCGTTGTATATCGGGAATGCTTCTGTGGGTGCCCCGTTGACCAGGACATGCGCCGTCGGGTGAGTGTATAGGGCCCTAATCCATCCTTGCAGGTATGGTCCCATACCAATGTGTGTCAGCGTCTGGAACATATATGCCCAGCAGACCCTGTCAAAGGCCTTCTCCGCGTCCGTGGACAGCAGAAGAAGGCCTGTGTCTTCCCCTGATTGTCTGTGCATAATCGTGAGGGCCCTGATGATGCCGTCCCTGGCTTCCCGACCCATTACAAACCCCACCTGGTCCGCATGAACCAGAGAGGGCATGTGCACCTGGAGCCGGGTCACCAGGACCTTTGCCAGCAGTTTGATATCATTGTTTATGAGGGAGATGGGCCGGTAGCTCCCGCAGTGTTCCCGGTCCTTGCCCTCTTTCGGAATTATGGTGATGTGGGTCATGAGTGCCTGTGCAGGTAATTCATGTCCCTCCCTGATGGCGTTGAACATGTCCAGAAGTGGGGGTTACAGGGTCTCGGCATAGCTTTTATAATATTTGAGGGGCAGGCCATCTGGACCTGGGCTCCTACCCGGTTTCGTGGATTTGATTGCGAGTGCTAGTTCCCCCATGGATATCGGTTCGTCTAGTTGGTCGGCCGTGTCGGCCACCAGGGAGGGGAGCCTATGGGTCTTTAGATATTCGTCTATTGAGGTCTGGAGTGATCATGACTGTGCGTCTGTGTGTCCGCGTGGAAGGGAATACAGTTCCGCGTAATATGTGTGAATGATTTCCTGAATCTTGGCCGGATGTCTGTGTAGGACCCCTGCCTTGTCACGGATCCTGTCTATATACGTGTCTTGTCTTCTTTTGGCTAGCATGCGCGCCAGAAGCTTTCCGCTTTTGTTTCCATGTATTGCAAAGAAATGCGTCCCTTTGATGAGTGGAGTGAAGGAGAGTGGTCAATTCCCTCCGTAGGCAGAGGAGTGTGGCCTGGTGTGTGGGGAGTTGGTGTTGCTTGTTAAGTGTGTCTGCTTGTTCTATGTCCGACAGTAAAGTGGCCATGCGGGCCTCTCTCTGTTTCTTCAGGAGTGTGCTTTTTTGGATAAAATGCCCCCTTATGACACACTTGTGTGCCTCCCAGCGTATGGTGGGGGGAGTCTGTTCACAGGTGTTGTTTGTAAAATAATCCTGTAGTGTCTTCCCTATGTCGGAGGTGACCGTTGGGTTGGTGAGCAGTGATTCATTTAACCTCCACTTGGAGATCTTGGGTCTATGGAGGGGGGAGTGTAATTTGATGGTCACTGGGGCGTGGTCCGACCACGTCACAGTGCCCTGGTCGGCCTGTAAGACCATCGGTATGTGATGGCTGGGGACCAAGAGATAATCTATGCGGGTGTAGGAGTTATGGGGGTGGGAGTAAAAGGTGAAATCCTTTTCGTCGGGGTGAAAAGCTCTCCAACAGTCCACTAGTTTCGTTCTGGTCAGGAGAGCTTTAATGGCCGTAAGGTATTGTGAGGGAATGTGTGAGTGTCCTAAGGAGGAGTCCCATTTGGGGTCTAATGCTACATTTAGGTCTCCGCCTACTATCAAGATGCCTTCCTGGAAGCCTACAAGCGTGCGGAGCGTCCTGGCTAGGAATTTATATTGCCCGCGGTTTGGGGCGTAAAGATTGGCAAAGGTATATGTTGTGTTCGCGATCGTCCCTTTGAGGAACAGGAAACAGCCCTCTGGGTTCGTTATGACCCCTGTTTCCGTGAAAGGGAGGTGTCTATGTAGGAGTATTGCCGTGCCCCTTGACTTACCCCCCTGAAAGTCGCTGTAGTATCCTTTCGGATAGTGTTGATTAGTCAGTGTGGGTCGTGAGCCTGCTCGGAAGTGGGTCTATTGTAGAAACACTATGGAGGCGTGAGCCGCCCTGAAATCTTTATGGGCCCCGGCCCTTTTTTCTGGCGTGTTGAGTCACCTAGCGTTCAGTGTGAATATTGTGAGTGGGGCCGGTAGTAGGGACATGCTGGATATGAGTCTATCACTCAGAGGTGATGTAGTTACTTCCGTCCGGTAGTCAGGTATAGAAAGTATGGGATGGGGAAACTTGGGGAAAACTGGGTAGGTCTGAGGGGAGGGAGGGGAGGGTCGCACCCTCTGGGTCTAGAGACTGGGTACGGATGAGTATCGCCTTATACGGCGGATTATGGATTCGAGCGTTGGGGGGGCAGTGGGTCCCCCCTCTCCCGTGGGTAGGGGGGTGCACCGCGCACCTAAGTCTAAACGCTCCAGCCAATAGGGTAGCAAAGGAGTCCAAGAAACCCCAAGTAGGCAGAACCCCGCGGGCCCAGGACGCTCCCGGAAAGATCATCACATTCCCCTACGAGCCCCCGGATTTCCGCCCAGTCGGGACATCCCGTCTCCCCGTCTCATGGCTCTCTAAGTAGGGAATGTAGCCTATGGTGAACCTCTGTGAGCTAATGTTTGCAGGGTCTGTGTCATGACCGCGGCCAGTGGGTCGTCCGGCCCACAGGTGTGATGTGGTGTTCCTTGCCCTATTTCGCGTTGCCTGCCGCCCCCTGGTGTCAGGGTCTTCTCTAATTACCTAGGGTCGGGAGAAATAACTAACTCTGTGCAATGAGAGCCCCACCATGACCCCCTCGGGTTCCGTGGTATGCATTACCCCAGCCTGGACCTATCCCCTACCGGTTGGGCAGCAATCGCCCTATTCATGCAGACGTGTGTCTGGGTGACCCTACGATGACCTAGCTCAGGGCCCTCTCATAGCCCTCTGTGTCGAGGTATGGGGGAAGCTAGGAAGGCTGGAAGAGCTGCGCCAAACTGTGAAAACCGGCAGCCCGGCGAGTACCCTGTATCCGCCGGGGGGGGGGGGGCCTATGGTATAGCTATGTGGGCCATATGTCCCCTCACCGTGGTCTAGTGCGGTGGGCTCCCTTGGCCCCTGTAAGTGGCAAGGTGGTAGTAGCCTTATGTCATCCCAGCGTATCTCAACACAGCATGCCTGAAGGCTAAATATCTTGGTACGTCTACGAGGGTTAGCTAGGTGTGTACCCCGGGCCCCTCGGCTCTCAGGTCACGTATAAGAAAGGAACAAGTCCAGGGCTTGAAAGTGTCCATCCCCTTCCCTCTGTGCCTTGCTCATGCAGGAAGTGCCACCTTGTCCGCTCGGCTCGCAGTCCTCAGGTAGTGGGGAAACGTGGTAGTCCCGTGCCCCCCCATTCCCCGGGATTATACTTGCGGTATGGGTGTGGAGAGAGGAAAGTCATCACCAGGCTCGGGAGTGGAAGTCCACGGCCCCTCCGGTTCCCCATGAACACAGGGTTTGGAGGTGGGAGCCCGGTTGCATGTCTCAGGGTGGTGTAGAAAGGCTCCGAGTGGTCGAGGCGTTATGGTCGGAAGAATAAAGGATAAAGAAAAACAAGTCGTCCCGTTCACGGCATGGTGTACGTGTTCAGAGTCCCAGGGAGCGGCAGGGCAGGCGGCTTATTTAATTCGGTGTCCCCGCCGGTCATATCGTCTGCGTGCGGGGAGCCCGCAGCCTTTGGGGTTTGGGGCCTGTGCCTTGAGGCCTAGGACCTTCTGTGTAAAATCTTAGCGGGTTCGGCCAGAGAAGCTTCTTCGACGACAAATGTAGCTCCCGTTGGATCGTCTCCAGATCTTCTGCTCCCGCGACCATGAAAGGGCCAGAGGGTGTTGCTATTTGAAGGCCTTTTATTTGAAGCACCAGCGATATCTAATGTTGGCGGTCTGCAGCTGCCTGGTGAGGGGCTTCAGGGCCCGCCGATAGGCCAGAGTGGCTGGGGACAGGTCTGGATACAGCTGGATTTCTGATCCTTCTAACAGTACCTTTTCAGTGGCACGTGCCTTGCGGAGGATCTCCCTCCTAAGCTGGAAACTCTCCATACAGCAGATGATGTCTCTGGGAGGTCCACCCGGGGGTCCTTGGGGTCTCAGGGCCCTGTGGGCTCTAACGAAGCCCATGTGCGTCTGAGGCGGCCTGGCTAGGAGCCTGTTGAACAGCTCCAGCAGGGTGTTCTGTACCGGGGCTTTACTGTCTAGCTCCTCTGGGACCCCCCTCACCCGGATATTCTGGCGTCTGCCCCTGTTGTCGAGGTCCTCTATATGCAGGGCCATCTGCCTCATCACTGTGGTGTGGTGCTGCAGCGTGTCTGTGTTAGCAGCCTGTGCCACTGCCATGTGGTCACAGTCCGCCTCAATCTGTGCGACTCGCTGGTTGAGGCCTTGTATGTCTTCTCTCAGCGCGTGGAGTTCCGTCGTGATCGACGCGCGCAGTTCTGCGTTGGCCGTCTTGAGGTCTGCCTTTGTGGGTAAGTCCTTCAGCAGGGCCATAAGGTCCGGTACTGCGGCATCCCTTGCTGCGCGTGTCGTGAGAGCCTGTTCTCCCGTTGGGGAGTGCGGGGAGAGAATGTCCGACTCCGTGGAGTCATTTGAGGCCTGCGGATCCATGTCCGCCTGTGTAAGCAGGTAGCGCTTCATATTCGGGGTCGGGGTTCCCTTTGGGGCATCCCCCGGTCGTTGGGCATGTGAAGCTCGGTGGGTCTTCCCCATCACTGCTGTCAAAGTGCGGTTTAGTCGAGGTTACGAGCTGAGCCTGCGGGGAGCTTGAGGATTAAGCTGCCATCTTCTCGGACCGCTAGGCCACGCCCCACCAAAACAGCCCCATTTTTTGACACGCCTAGATGCTCTCAAGAAAGCTTCTCCAAACAGCTACCAATGAGGAGGGAGGAGCTCTGCAGAAATGAAGCCCATTTCCAGAATTAAAGAGACGCTATTTTTTTCCCATTATTTTCTTGGCTTACAATCCTTATCTATAGAAGAAGAATCAAAGAATCTTAGTGTTTCTAAACTACTGCAAATACATCTCCCCCTCCCCCCCGCCACATAAACACTGGTGGGAGTCCACTGGTTATAGCTTAAAAAACCTGATGTTAAAATCCCCCCCAAGCTGAAGCAGGGATTAGAGATGACTCTTAAATAGGCCATAACCATTGGAGGATACCCACCAGCTGGTGATGTCTGAGGGTCACATACCTAAATGTTTGTTTAAATTATGTTAACATTTCACCAGATGTATGTCACAACAAGCCACGGGTGTGTCCCCTTATTTCTATACATGCATTTCTTTTGACACGTTTTAGAGTAAATCACTCTGTGAAAATCACTTTGAGAATTAAAAAATTAATTTTATTAACTCTAATAAGGGTTAATAAATATGTAGGGTTTTAGAAAAATACCCCTGTCCCATTAGAGATTTTACCTTTTAGCTGAAAGTAGCAAGGTGAATTGTCTGTACAACATACAGGCGCTATAGTGTAATGTATAGTGTTGGTGTTTGAAGTGGTGTTTGTATATAGTTTTATGTGTTTTAATACAAGGGTGTGTTTTTATGTAATAAAGAAAAATATGGTAAACCGCGCCAAAAAATTTACAATTCTAAAAGTGTGTGCAATAAAATAGTAATATATACATACACTGGAGAAAGTCCAATATTATGGTGGTATATATGACCCTCAAAAAAATAAGAACAGGAAAAAGTAATAGTGCAATAAGTCACATAAATATTAAAACATATGTGTATATAAAAACCCAATAAAAGACTAACTCACACTTTTTAGAGCTACTAAGAATTCCGTTTTTTCCTATATACGGTTGCTGAGAACTGGACATCAACTACAGAAACTATCCACATATCATAAGATGACAATTATATCATCCATGCGATATACGGCAGAGCTCTTATTAGCTCTAAAAAGTGTGAGTTAGTCTTTTATTGGGTTTTTAAATGCACATATGTTTTAATACTTATGTGACTTATTACATGATTATTTTTTCCTGATCTTATTTTTCTGAGGGTCATATATACCACCATAATATTGGACTTTCTCCAGTGTATGTATATATTACTATTTTATTGCACACAATTTTTAGAATTGTTAATCTTTTGGTGCGTTTTACCATATTTTTCTTTGTTACGTTCTGGTTATCATTAGCAAGGATTGGGAATACTTGCTAGTTTACTGCTGCCTTCTATTTTGTTATCTTAGTGAGCACCTAACCCGTGTTGTTTTTTGTTTGTATGTAATGTTTGCATTTGATTGCAGGGGTGTGTTTGAATGCAATGTTCACTTTTAAATGCGGATGTACTTTTGTGTTAAATATTTGTGTTTGAGTGAAGCGGTGTGTTTGTATATCCTTTAGGAGTTTCAATGCAGGGGTGTGTTTGTATGTAATATTTGTGTTAGATTGCAGGAGTGTGTTTGAATGTCGTGCTGGTGTTTGACTGCTTGAATGTATGCACTTACACATACATACTTAAACAGATATACATGCACATTAACACACAAATACATATAAATACACAGGATACACACAAATTCATATATACACCGACAAAACACACACACACACACACACACACACACCTTAAAAATGCATTCACCAACATATACACACACACAAACACTCTGACATACAGATGCACACACCCTGACACACATAAACATTGACACAGACACACACACTGACATAAAAACCACACACATAAACACGGGCGCATGCAAACACCATGACACAGATACACACACTGACACAAAAACACACACAGATGCACATCCTGACACACAGATGTGTGCACATACACTGACACAAATACACACAGAAGCACACTGACATATGTGTATATATATATATATATATATATATATATATATATATACACACACACACATACAGATGCACACCTTGATACACACATACATAATCTGACAAAGCTTACCTTGTGTGTCCAGGAGGGTGGCTTGATTAGAGTCCTGGTCCTGCTGCTGGGAGTGAGGGGTCTGAAGCAGCTCTTTATGTCCATCTCCCCTCATGATGCGGCTGTCTCCAATCCCTCCCGTGCTATCTCCCTTCACAAAGCTGGGAGGAAGTGACAAGCTGTCACTTCCTACCAGCCTGCAGATACTACAGGGGCCCGGTTGCGGTCTTAAAGGGCTGCGGCGCCTGACTGGGCGGGGCCCTGTTCAGCAGAAATGTTTCAGATGCTAAAATCACAGTACTGGGGAAACATTTTGCGGCGCCCCTGTGTGGCCCTTCTTGGCGCCGCAGCACATAGTTTAGGAATCAGTGCTATACTGTTATACTGTTGCTGCATCCCAGGAGTTTGAGCACAGGACTTAATTTTGTATGTTTTTGTAATTTTGTTTTCACGGTTTACAAAAATAATTAATAGAAGATTTACTTTTTATTCTAAATTAATATTTTTCATACTTGAAGTAAATCCTTATTGAGTACACATAAACAGGATAGACATAAGGTAACCGTAGGCAGTTGCCTAGGGGCCAGGGTTCTTGGAACCATTAATTGGTTCGGCCCTCCCTATGTAAATAGTGAAGGGGGTCCCAAAACAATAACTTGCTTAGGGAAATGTGGAATCTTAATCCTTCTCCTTTTCTAACAGTTAAGTTCAGTGGACTTATGTAACTTTTTTGCATAACTCTATTTTGATGAAGCCCACAATCATGATGTACTGTCTGTATCACAGTAAGTGGAGCAGCCACCTGGGGACCCTGGTCATGGCCCAGTAACCAGCGTGTATGTAAATAAAATTATCACAATTCTAAGGTGTTAATAGAAAGAGAGGAGAGAAAAAGCAGACAAATGAATATGGTTTAAACACAAACCCACAACAGAAGGAATAAAAAAAAAAATGAAAGAAAGGGAATTAAATTGGCCTAAAGGGACAACAAACAACAAAATTACCCAGAGGTATAGGCCAAAAACATAAATAAGTGAACAAAATGTATGGAAAAATGGGACGGCACAAGAATCCTCTATATATAAAGTTCTGGGTCCCAAAGGTCTGATCTGGTGTGATGATGATACGCCTTGTGATGAGTAAGCGTGCTCAGAGATAATATATATCCATATTTAGCTATACTATTTAACGCTTTGCACACAGTGTAGTCTATGATGGCTAAGATTAAAGGAACAGTAGTGTTAAAAACCAAATATATATATTTTTTAACGGTAGAGTTTTCCTTGCTCTCGTTACATTCAGTGGCCCCTGTTTGAAATTTAAGTGAGAGTTAGGAAAAATCTTATAGAGCAGAGAAGACAATTTATAAAAATAGGGAGTTCCATAGAAGGCTTGTATGTGCTATATTAACTCATATTTGAGTTCTCGAAATTAGCAAAAGCTAGAGAGCTACTTGTTGGTTCCAAGGGGACGTTGTAAGCACCAAAACAACTATGACTTAATGTAGTGGTTTTAGTGCAAGGAATCTGTCACTGCAATCTGACAAATGTAAACATTGTCATTTGGGTGAAACGTCAGTGTTTACACTTGACATTAATAATTGCTCTAGTGGTTGTCAATCAGACCGTCACTCAGAAAGCCACTAAAGGCAATTCCTGTTGAGAATTTTCAGTTTTTGGCATCAGCATATGTTGTGAATGATTCTCCGAGAAGCACTAGATTCAGTGCTTCTCTATGAGAAGTGGCCAGATGGCGTAGTGCGGCTATTGCCCAACATGGGTCTCAGAAGAAAAGGGGCTGTAGCACTTAAACCAGTATGGTGTTGAATTAAATCTAAGTTAAACTGAAAAAAAAAAAAAGAAAAAGTGGCAACTCGATAATCTAAACGTCCACAGGAACACTCTAACGTTATAAAAATTGCTTTGTTCTCTTGGGATAACATCATGGAAATTAAAAGCTATTGAGACTGGTAATTATTGTCATCAATACGTGTGGTGGAGCAATTAAAAACAAAACAAAAAAACCAAAAACTATATATTTATTAAATATTTTACCAGGATGGATACATTGAGATTTCTCTCGTTCTCAAGTATGTCCTGGGTCTTTGTCCACAAAACATTGCATTGTTACAATAGGATACAATATACAAAATATATATATATATATATATATATATATATATATATATATATATATATATATACACACACACACACACACACACACACATACACACACACACAAATGTAATACATAACAGGTCATAAATATAGTCAACCATGAAAAGTGCATTCTGTGCTGCGGTATATTGCCATAGATCTCTTAAATTTTTTTAGATTGAATGAAGATTTGACTGTGTCTCTGAGGTTATTCCATAATTTTGATGCTCTGTAGGAAAAGGAGGATTGAGCCACTTTATTTTTGTATTGCCGTATGCTAAACACCGTGCTAGTACTGGATCGGAGGTTATAGGAGGTGGGAACAGCCGGGGAGAGCATTCTACTCAGGTAGGGTGGGAGCTTCCCAGAAATGCTCTTACGCACAAGGCTGGAAAGATGAAGAGTGTGTCGGGATTCCAGCGACAGCCAGTTTAACTCTTTTAACATGTCACAGCGGTGGGTAAAGTAATTGCATTCTAGTACAAAGCGGCAGAACGAATAATATAACGTATTAAGTTTATTAAGGTGGGTTTGCGGTGCGGGTGCATACACTACATCTCCATAATCTATGACCAGCATTAGCATTTGTTGCAATATATATATATATATATATATATATATATATATATATATATATAAAATGTAATACTCATTGTCAAATACTTGTATGAAATAAAACCATAAAGCAAAAAAAAAACCCACACACCTCACTTTTAATTGAAATAAATAAATAAGCAAAGCCTTTTGACATAAATGTTTTTGTTTTTAAAAAAATATGTTTTAAACCCAGGCCTTGCATTATATTCTTTATCTGTAATGTTGCCACTTGTTCAAATCCCCATCGACATCTAATTGCACGGTGCGCTAAATGAAAGTGTAAGGAAAATCCTAAGGGAGATGAACAGATTTCTTTGTTTTCGAAAAGGCTTTAAAGGAACACTCTGTTCACCATCTTGACTTCAATATTGCCTTCCAAATATATGACGTACATTAGGTATCTTTAAATAAGCCAAGTCAAATATGGGCAGAGAACCCATTATTTGGATCCTTTTAACAGTAGTGTAAATGGAAAGTAAAGCAATGACATTCTCGGAAGTTGATCTACTGAACAATATGGCTGGTGTGTTATACTAGGGTGGGACTTTAAACACTGGTCTATGTATGGTTTCTAAAATGTTGTTTTTGAGGCCTGTTGACACGTAAGATGCACTGTGTTGCTGCTATTTAGCAATTTTACGTCTCAAGGTTTTTTATTTTATCTTTTATTGACTTCAACACCAATCTCAACCACAACAACCGACAATCTCATGCCACCTGCGACATAACCAACCTCTCAACATTATTATTATTTTTTTACACCAACAAATTCCGTAGCGCTTTACAGTGGCCGGACTAACAAGCATGTAAGGCCTATGTAGACATTTTTCCCCCCAATCTTCTCTCAGTTGCATCAGTTTACACTTAACCTACACTGAGTGGAACATGGATGTTCTGTTTGATCATCAATAAGAAAATATTTTTGCGCATCTCTACTACTTGCTGATGCAAATGATGTGTTATAGCATAAGTGTCACTAGTGGTGGCCTTTAGGGGCTAGAGCCCAGGATGTAGTACTCCTTAGCCCCAGATCCCTTCAGACTTTGTGATGGGTGTAGCTGAGAAATGGCTAATTTTAACTTTTTACATCCGATGGAAAAAGGGGAAAAATAACAAAAAAAACACTTAAAATGTAGAGTCTAAGCCCGTAGAACATCAAACCCAGGTTAACATCCTAGCTCTGTATTATAGCCAATAGCTGCAACGTGCTTCGGATCGTGTGATAATGTGAAGGAGGTCCAGGATCAAAGAGAAGCACAGGCTTGGTATGATGTGTCAAATAAAGTGTATACTGCAAGATTATATAACATTTTCTTTAGTGAAAATGTTAACCACCTCCCTGCTATCTGTAGACTTTCAGTAGTGTGTCTGGATTACTGTAAGTTATTTGGATAAATCGAACACGGAAATATTTTTCTTGAAGTCTAACACTTCCCATGACCCTCGCTATTTTTGATTTTGCTGTGAATGTAAGGCCATGGGGGTGACTGATGTTATCTTTCAGCTCAAGCTCATGGTGTTCTGGAACCTAGTAACACCCCTGTGCTATAGATTTTTTATAGTCTCAAAGAACAGGTGTTCTTTAGTCTAAAAACATACAGAAATTGGCAAACAAAATGTTCTAAATTCTACTTAACCTGTAAACTCATTAACCAAATAACGTCGTTAGGGCATGCTATGCCGTCATGCAAAAGCAGAGCTTTAACGCCATCAGGACGGCACAGCACCCGGATAGTTACCATCTGTCACGATCGGTGGGACTGCCTGACAACCCAGGCAGTCCCCATCCGGCAAATCAAACCCATCCGTCTCACGTGATTGCAATGTATGATTGCATGAAAATATATTCCAAAACCTCATAAAACCTGTATATAGGGGGTACTGTTGTGCTCATGAGTCTTCGTAGAACACAAATACACTAAACAAAATTATAAACGCAACACTTTTGTTTTTGCCCCCATTTTTCATTAGCTGAAAGCAAAGATCTAAGACTTTTTCTATGTACACAAAAGGCCTATTTCTCTCAAATCTGTCTAAATCTGTGTTAGTGAGCACTTCTCCTTTGTCGAGATAATCCATCCAACTCACAGGTGTGGCATATCAAGATGCTGATTAGATAGCATGATTATTGCACAGGTGTGCCTTAGGCTGGCCACAATAAAAGGCCCCTCTTAAATGTGCAGTTTTACTGTATTGAGGAGGGGAGGTCATAAAACCAGTCAGTATCTGGTGTGACCACCATTTGCCTCACGCAGCGCAACAGGTTGTTGATTGTGGCCTGTGGAATGTCAGTCCAATCTTCTTCAATGGCTCTGCAAAGTTGCTGGATATTGGCAAGACCTGGAACACACTGTCGTATATGCTGATCCTGAGCATCCCAAACATGCTCAATGGGTGACATGTCCGGTGAGTATGCTGGCCATGCAAGATCTGTAATGTTTTCAGCCTCCAGGAATTGTGTACAGATCCTTGCAGCAAGGGGCCGCGTATTATCATGCTGCAACATGAGGTGATGGTCATGGATAAATGGCACAACAATTGGCCTCAGGATTTTGTCACGGTATCTCTGTTCATTCAAAATGCCATCAATAAAATGCACCTGTGTTCGTTGCCCATACCATAACCCCACCGCCACCATGGGCCACTAGATCCACAATGTTGATATCAGCAAACTGCTCACCCACACGACACCATACACGCTGTCGGCCATCTGCCCTGTACAGTGAAAACTGAGATTCATCCATGAAGAGAACATCTCTACAAAGTGCCAGACACCATCGAATGTGAGCATTTGCCCACTCAAGCCGGTTATGACGACGAACTGCAGTCAGGTCGAGACCCCGATGAGGACGACGAGCATGCAGATAAGCTTCCCTCAGACGGTTTCTGACAGTGTGTGCAGAAATTCCTTGGTTATGCAAACCGATTGTTGCAGCAGCTGTCCGGGTGGCTGGTCTCAGACGATCTTGGAGGTGAAGATGCTGGATGTATAGGTCCTGGGCTGGTGTGGTTACACGTGGTCTGCAGTTGTGAGGCCAGTTGGATGTACTTCCAAATTCTCTAAAACGCCTTTGGAGATGGCTTATGGTAGAGAAATGAACATTCAATTCATGGGCAAGAACTCTGGTGGACATTCCTGCAGTCAGCATGCCAATTGCACGCTCCCTCAAAACATGCAACATCTGTGGCATTGTGCTGTGTGATAAAACTGCACATTTTACAGTGGCCTTTTATTGTGGCCAGCCTAAAGCACACCTTAGCAAAAATCATGCTGTCTAATCAGCATCTTGATATGCCACACCTGTGAGGTGGATGGATTATCTCGGCAAAGGAGGAGTGCTCACTAACACAGATTTAGACAGATCTGTGAACAATATATGAGAGAAATAGGCCTTTTGTGTACATAGAAAAAGTCTTAGATCTTTGAGTTCAGCTCATGAAAAATGGGAGCAAAAACAAAAGTGTTACGTTTATAATTTTGTTCATTGTAGGAGTGTTTTAAAACAGTAAACCATATAATGATGATGATGATATCATCAGTGAAAGTGCAGTTTTTGTGTGAAAAATGCAAAAAAATAAGTGGCTACAAAAAAAGGCTTGACATACCCCATTCTGAATATCCTAGGTTGTCTACTTTTGCAAATGCTATGCCATGATGTGGGTAATTTCATTCCTGGGCTGCCATACGGTCTCAAAGGCAACATAGGCCCAGCAAACTAATCTGACAAATTTAAATGTGTAAAACTGAAATGGGCAAGCTCTTTATATGACCTTGTCAACAAAGGCCCACCAATCTGACAAATTTAAATGTGCAAAAACTTAAATGGGAAAGCCACATGTTTGACCCTGTAACTTTCCAAAACACCATAAAATGTGTACAAAGTGTTATACTTGTGAAAAATTAATTCCTGGACTGCCACCCTGTCTCAAAGGCAACAGAGGCCCAGCAAACCAATCTGGCAAATTTCAATGAAACCTCAACATCATTGTACTCGTGAGAAATCACAGCATACAGTTAAAATACCATGCAGAATTGAAGAAAAAAAACACATCTTAAATTCTCAATTTTTTTTAGATTTTTTTTTATATTAAATTGTGTTCCATGTTTGACGTGAAATGAAAGCCCTATTTCTCCTGACCAAAATGATATGTCATATGAGTGGGTGCACTTAAAGGGCCACTATAGGCACCCAGACCACTTCAGCTTAATGAAGTGGTCTGGGTGCCAGGTCCAGCTAGGATTAACCCTTTCTTCTATAAACATAGCAGTTTCAGAGAAACTGCTATGTTTATAATAGGGTTAATCCAGCCTCTAGTGGCTGTCTCATTGACAGCCGCTAGAGGCGCTTCTCACTGTGATTTTCACAGTGAGAAGACGCCAGCGTCCACAGGAAAGCATTGAGAATGCTTTTCTATGGACTGGCTGAATGCACGCTCGGCGCTGGAAAAAAGAGGTAAATTTAACCCATTCCACCCCCTAGAGCCCGGCAGGAGGGGGTCCCTGAGGGTGGGACGTATATAGCCGCGAGGCAAACAAGGCATTTGCCTTAGGCGGCATTTTTCAGGAGGCGGCAAAAAACACCGCCCCCCAAATGCCCAGGGCAAATGCCTAGTTAGCCTTGCGGCTAACAGACATGCTGGGCTGCCGGGCGGCGCTGGCTGCTGAGCAGGCGGGTGGCTGGCGAGGGAGCTCTTCCTCTGAGCAGTCTGCTCAGCTCCCTCGCGCCCCGCAGAGTGAGGCTGGGAGACGGAATATGACGTCATATTCCGGCTCCCAGCCTCACTCTGCGGGGCGCGAGGGAGCTGAGCAGTCAGCTCAGAGGAAGAGCTCTCTCGCCCGCCCAGCAGCCACTGGACCACCAGGGAGAAAGAGGATCCCCCCAGCACCCCCAAAGGTAAGGGGGGGGGGGTAAATTTAAAAAGTGTTAATGTGAATGATTGTGTGTGTGTCTGACTGTGTTTGTGTGTGTGTGTGTCTGACTGTGTGTGTGTGTTTGTGTCTGACTGTGTGTGTGTGTGTGTGTGTGTTTGTGTCTGACTGTGTGTGTCTGACTGTGTGTGTGTTATGTCTGACGGTGTGTGTGTGTCTGACTGTGTGTGTGTCTGACTGTTTGTGTGTGTGTATTTAGAAGGTGGGGCGGGGTGAGGGGGGTGCCTGAGTTTTGTCCTGCCTAGGGACAAAACCAGGATACACCACTGACTATAGTGCCAGGAAAACGAGTATGTTTTCCTGGCACTATAGTGGTCCTTTAAGCCCTTAAGGACCAAACTTCTGAATAAAAGGGAATCATGACATGTCACACATGTCATTTGTCCTTAAGGGGTTAATATGAAAGAAGTAAATTATGGTTGAACAGACATAGGAGCTCAAATTCTAGGTTTTGTTTTGGTCAGAACTTGAACAATTGCCTCCGTCCTTAAGGGGTTAAAGCATGGTCATCGTCAAATTCCTGAAGAGTGACATTTTTGCTTTAAATAGAATATCTGTACATAAACTGCAGAGCAGGGGAAATTATTTTTCCTTTCTGTATTGCTGGAGTCACCCTGTTTTGTGTACCTTTTGGTCTGATGGTGCAATACATATTTGTGAACGTCACCAATTTCATTTAACATGTATGTGAAATTACTGCGCATTTCCTTTTTTTTTTTTTTTTATAAATTGTTCCTCTGTAAAACTGGAGCCTAGACTCTGTCCTAGAATGCCAAAGAGGCCCATAGACTAAAACAGAAATTATTTGCAGAACTTTTTCCATCAGTAGGTCTAGCAAACACAAGGACTTCTACAGGAACAGGGAATGAGTAATGCAATCCAAACAGTAAGATCACTGAATTTCGCAGTTCCACAAACAGACAGACTTATATTCCACGGCTCAACGTGAATTCTAACCGAAAACCAAATATGAAAGCCAAACATTAATATTCTTATACATAAATTACATTAACTTTTGAACTTTGAGCTGCTGGCTTAGCACAAGTGGGATCATCAAGTTTAGCCATTGCTGTTCTTTCTTACAGGCTGCAAATACTCGCAGAGCCACAAACCTCTATTTTCTACAGAATATGAGGAATGTCACCTGGACAATATCATTCAGACGGGACCTTAACCCCACTGAGAAATATTGTACAGTATATATGACAGGAGGAAACCCATGAATTAGCTATGGTCAACATCCATGTTTTTATGCAACATACCTTATTTGTATAAATGGCGCACATTTAAAATAAAAGCTGTAAGACTTTGTAATACAACAGGTACATGCCCCCATGGGTAGAAGGTGGAGCCCAAGGGACTTGGACCAGAGGGGAACAAGAGGATAGGTAGGCAGTAGATAGTAGGACAAGGGAAAAGAGAGGAATACCACAAGAACAACAAGAGGACAGAACCGGTAGGAGAGCAGGCACACTGATCTCGCAAACCCCTCCCCCCCACCAGCAATTTTACCCCCCTCCTTCACCGGGATACTAGTCGGGAGACACGGAGGGCTCAGAACTTTAGAACATTTGAAGAGAACACAAAATGGGAAGCGCACACTAAACCAGTACAGAGTAGTTCGAGCTCACTTAGTTGGGGACTGAAGGTGTACGCTCACAGAGGTGTTTGTCTTCACCAAATTCATTTCAAAATAAATATTTATATCATATAATACACCTTTTTAAAGTAAGATGAATCTGGGCATACCAATCTTAGCAACAGATCGAGAGAACTTTTCAGACAACTTTTTAAAAACACTTTAATAAATTGGAACAGATTTTGAATCCGTGTAGAATCAGGTTTGAATGTACCCGCTCTGCTGCCCCAAGGCCAGTTTCCTCAATGCTCCCTTGCCCCCCCTTTATGTATACTTATATATAAATACAGTATTTGTCAGTCATTGATGAGCTGTGCTGATACCGAAAGGGAGTGTTTGAAGTGGTCTGTACCTTTCTACAGTTTCACCAGCTGCCCCAAGGCCATGGCCTCTGTGGCTTTATGGCGAATCCAGGCCTTTAAAAAAAAATTTACATTTTCAGATCACTTTGATAAACCCTCCCTCCCCCTCCAAAGTACTTGGTTCAGTGAAAATCATAACCATGTGACATAGTTAACCTTGTAGGAACGTCCAGCAGCAGGTAAGGCCACAGTAGGAATTTGGTGGAACCCAGATAAATTGTGAAACCATTCTTGAACAGTTTGACTACTTACTCTGGGAGGGCACCACAGAATTCTGGCAACATTACCAATAAGCGTTATGTTGTATGGAGTGTTATTTTAATGCTATAACTAGTCAAGTTTGAGAATTGTTTTAAACAGGGCCGGCTTAAGGCTTTCTGTGCGAAAAATCTTCATAGTGCCCCTCATTGGCCACAACCCACTATCCTATACCTCCCACTTAAAACTTCCCATTCTTTTTAAACCCAAACCAAAGAGTATTGAAGGGTGCACTATAGCATTAGGAATACAAATGTGTTTTACTAACTTTATAGTGCACAGTTTTCCAGTCTTTGCACAGATGTCCCTCTATGCCTGAGATCATCAAGATCTCAGGCATAGCATTGGAGTCTTGTGTGCATGCATGGCAAAACGCCACTCTGCACCAGTTAAATGGTCTCTATGAGACCATCTGTGTAGATCTTACCTTAATTGGGAGTCAACACGCAGAGTTTAAAGCACCCTTTGCAATTTTACACCAGCCAAGGGGACTCAAGGCAGAAATCCCCAACACGGTTAAACAGTGCACTGGGGCTGATAATAACCAGTGCTTCCAGGAACGAGGTACAGGCAAGGAATATCCAAAGGCGCAGTCAGGGACGGAATCAATAGTCAGGACAGGCGGCAATCAGGCATAAACGAAGGAGGAGCAGAGGATCAAGAACCAGGAGTCAGATTAACAGCAGAACACCAAACAGGAACAAAACGATCTGACAACAAGACGCCAGCCAGGCAGGGTTTAAATAGGGAAATATCAGCCACAATCAGGAACAGGTGTGCACGGTTCAGACATGGAGACACAGAGGAAGTGCCTCTAGTGGCTGTCAGAGAGAAAGCCACTAGAGGCATCTAAACCCTGTAATGTAAAAATTGGTTAAAAAGACCGGGAGATGGCAGCCAAACCACTTCATGGAGATTAAGTGGTCTGGGTGCCTATAGTGTTTCTTAAAACAGTGGTAAACAATAATTGTCAAACTAATATTTAAACTTATTAAGGTGCAGATTACAGTCCAAAAAAAATGTCAGGATGTATGTAACGCAAACCTTTTTTAAGTGCATATAAAAACATAGAATGTGACGGCAGATAAGAACCATTTGACCAATCTAGTCTGTCCTGGAAGCATGTTCCTTGTGTGTATGTGTGTGAGCATGCATGCCTGCTTGTAGAGATTGTGTGAGTGTGTGTTTGAATGTAGGGGCTGCAGTGTGTGTATGTAAGTGTTGCATTGTATGTGGGGGTATAGTGTGTGCAGTGCTGCCATCAGAAATTCTGGGGCCCTTTACACAGCTCAAGGCCATGGCTCACCCCCTAGTCACCCACAGGGTCCACCCCTTAGTCCATTTACATGGGTAAGTAAAGTGGATGCAGTGTGTGTATCTAGGAGATGCAGTGTGTGTATGTGTGTATAGTGGATGCAAGGTGTGTGTAATGGATGCAGTGTATGTAGTTAATGCAGTGTTAGTGTGTAGTAAAGTGACTGTAGTGGATGCAAGGTATGTGTGTGTAGTCGATGCAGTGTGTGTTGGTATAGTGAATGTAGTGTATCGGCTGTACCGCCTGATGGCAGCCCTCAATGTGTGTATTATAGTTTGTGATAGGGATTATGAGTGTATATAAGGAGAAGTGTGTGCATATGGGGTATAGTGTGTGTGTGTGTGTGTGTGTGTTACAGGGGGATATGAGTATATACATACATGGATACAACAGAATCTTGTTAATAGATGAATCTCTTAGAAACAAAGATAACACATAATCTAAGTGTAGCAATTATACAAAAACATATAAGGTGGTATATTGGAATGAAAGCACACTCACACTTTCAAGAGCTATATAGAGCTCTGCTGTTAAGGGCGTGGACGGTATAATCCCCGTCTACGGATATATTCCCTGCAGTAGTGATGGTGGATTTCAGCAGTGATTATGGTATTTTTCTCAATGAGGTGTGGTATGTGAAGACACAAGTGAGAACATCCAATAGTGTAGTATGTATGGTACACTTTTCTTTTCTTAGATAAAATGAGTATTGTACTCACATTTTATAGAGCATAGACCTGCTCTGGTGCAGTAGCGCGTTGGTAGTACAATCCCCACCTGGGATATATAGAACTGGAAGTATAATGGAATTCAGAAAACCGGAGGATTTACTGTGCTTGTGGCTGTCCCTGGAGGGGTTGGTACTGTGAGTCCTGGGAGTAGCTTTGGAAATGCTGTATGGAGTCCAGGCATATGTGCCTTGACTGCTGGCTGACTGTAGGATAACCTCTGCCCTCAGTCTAGTGACATAGTAGGGTGTACCAATATGCGTAATAGAATTACTGCAGGAAGAGATACGTCTGAAAATATTATTTTGCTACTAATGCTGCAGTGGTTGTGAGTTTTAATAGTCACAGTAATAAGCCAAGATGGATGGATATGGAAGAGACCCAAATTTTCCCCATTTAGACTCACGGAGATACCTTGGGGGTGTCTTGGGAAATACTGTAAGCCGAAAATCTATCATACGGTTTTGATTTAGCATCATCGGGATTAGTGTGACTTGTCAGAAATTCAAAAGGTCAAGCTAAAACCACAGCCGACTTGCAAAATTTGCGTTTAATTCTCAACAGGACCAGCTTTAGTACAGATCTCATGGGGTTATACTCCACTAAACAATGCATTTTAGTGCGTTAAATTCGAATGGCTTAAAGGACCACTATAGTGCCAGGAAAACACTAGTTTTTAGTGCCCTGAGGGTGCCCCCACAATCATGGTCCCCCTCCCGCCAGGCTCTGGGGGGGACGCTCCTCCTCCTCGGCTGAATGCGCATGCGCGGCAGGAGGCGCGCGCGCGCATTCAGCCAGTCCATAGGAAAGCATTCACAATGCTTTCCTATGGACGCTGGCGTCTTCTCACTGTGAAAAATCACAATGAGAAGCGCGAAAGCGCCTCTAGCGACTGTCAATGAGACAGCCACTAGAGGCTGGATTAACCCTCAGTGAAACATAGCAGTTTCTATGAAACTGCTATGTTTATAGAAGAAAGGGTTAATCCTAGCTGGACCTAGCACCCAGACCACTTCATTGAGCTGAAGTGGTCTGGGTGCCTTTAGTGGTCCTTTAATTTGGGTAAAAATACATGATCTTGAAAATTTTCATTTCTCCAACTCAATAATAATCACATTGGCTATTTCTGTTTAAATCTTACTATTCAGATTTAATTCTCTAAAACATGGTGTTTACAGAATAATCCCATCTATAGGAGTCACTCACTGATCACCAAATTGGCTTGCTTGACCTTGGCTGCACCCAAATTCTGGAAAGATATGTGTACCCAGTCTGTTTCCTAATCTGAAGATTTTTCCCAAAATAATCTGAAGGAGTTAGATAGTGCATGGATCACCTTTTTACACTGTCCTGTAGGGCAGTGCACTTTAACAACCTCCCATTTTGAGCTGTGTACACCTAGCAAGTTGTAATGTGCATGAAGAAACCACTCTTGCCTCAAGCAGTTGGGAGAAGTGTCTGTTAATGTTTTCCCATGCTGATAATTCCACAAGCTGTCTCATGTTGAATTTGCTGTTATTTTTTTCCCCCTGTATCCATGGTGACAGGGAGTGGTTAAAATGAAAGGATTCCCTTCCAAGTCCTCCCAGGTCTAAACAGGAGGAGACCCCGTGTAATACAGCTGATACAACATTCCTCAAACAGGTGAGAAAATATTCAGAGACCATTTTAACAATAAACTGCTATGTTTAGCAGGCTAATCTCAACAGAAACAATTTATTGACCAGATGTGCAGAATTCCCCTGAAACCTATATTTTTTTGTCATGGTATTGCAGGGCAAAGCCAACTAACTCTTTCATCCCTGTAAAGATGCAGATTAATTTGATTCCATTTTTGCCCAGTTTTACCATAAAACCATGGAGCAGCAGACTGTTTGAATCTGCTAAGTTTTTCCAAAGTTAATCGTTTAACCCCTTCCTTGCAATGGAACAACATTACAGTGGCTAGTAACCCCTAAACTGCCATGGAGATGCAGACTCACTTGCCTCCACTTTTCCTTTTACAATGCTTTTTACAAAAAAAATTATTTCAACCACTTCCTTGTGGTTCCCCTAACCACATTAGGGGGAAGAAATAATCATGCTGCAGATTGGTCATTTTTGGCCAAGCTTTTCAGAAATTCCTCTTTTAACCCCTTTTCTTTGCATTAAGTGGAGGGTGGGATGTGCATAACCATGGTAAGAATTAACCCCTTCAATTCAATGGAAAAGCAGACTGTCCAAACTCTCACTAGCCTTTTCCATAGATGTAGTCAACTTTTCTTGCCAGCTTTCCATTAACCCTTCATTTAACCCCCCTCCAGGCGATAGTGTTGGAATGCAAAAGTAACCTCTTCACTGCCAAATAAACCCCAGCAGGACAGTGCAATATGCCATATTGTAAGTACCCCCTTTATTTACTTAAACCCGTGTTGGAGAAGCCCTGCACGGTCTCTGTTTATGGCCTCTGCCTAGCTTGCAGACAGGTATCCACTACCCCTTTAGCCAGGTGCTGCTGGTTTACAGATGTGAGGCCCAGACAGAGCTAGGAGTGAGGTTGGAATCTTCCCACAAGTAGTTGATACATTCCTGATTGGATCCACAGCAGCCTCCTCTCTCTCCTTAAACGGCTTGGCAGCTGCTGGGAGTCCCAGCCCTGTCCACACCCTGTAACCAGCCCACATGTACTCACGGCACCCCGCCCTGCCACAGCTCTCCACACTGCGTGCCCTCTTCTAACAGTGCCCCTTCTATGCCAGCATGTCGGACCCAGCACCCCAGGGCAATGGCAACTGCATGAGCCAAGTGATCTCTTACAGCAAGACCAGGAAGGGGATCATCTTTGTAGCAGAATCAGTAAGTCCCTTAATGGCTTTATAGTAACTTTATGTACTCCACCACACCCCTAACTCTACTATCTTGGGGGGGGGAGTCCTCTTTCATTAATATTATTCTTTTTAATTTTTCTAAACTTCACCTTTTTATTTGAATGCACTTTTCAGAACCATACAATGTATCTACAGTACTAATATTCTATTTTATTACTGTGATCCATACGCCACTAGCGATTTCCTGCCTGTTTCTCCTCCTTGTCTACATTGTTTTTATTTTGAACATTTTAAAGCTATGTTTAGCCTGTTCTAGGCTCTCCTTTCATCCTCCTCTCTCTGAAGTTGCAACACGAGGCACAGGGAGCCAATGGAGGGCTGTCTGTTTTTATATGACTGGGAGGCAGAGACACAGAGCATCTGTAACATTATCATCAATTTATATTATTGGGTTTATGTACATAAGGCGACAGTCTACGTATGGTAAATGGCTACATTCTACTTGTTTCCATGGTGATGCATTCAATTTTGAAATTGCTGTTCTACTTCGCCCATTTTATATCAGCCATATGTCTAGCTGAGCTACTTGGGGAAAGATATATCTGGCTGTTTATCTCTCTCTCTCTCTCTCTCTATCTGTTCCTCCATCTTTATATGTGTATATTGTCAGTCTGTCATCAATCCATCTTTAATTATGTTATACATGTCAATATAGTCATGTTTAATACATGAAATATATATATATATATATATATTCAATTGCCTGTCTGTATATTTTTAATTTATATTATCGATTTGCAATACGTTTAACCACCTTTTTAAAAATGTATAATACACATGGCGGTTCCCCCCCACCATTGTTATATTTTATTTGTTTATGTTGACATTCCCTTCTTTGTACGTTTTTTGCACTTTTTTTCCCTCACCCTTCAATTATGATATTACAATGAAGCAAGAGGTGCCTTTTTTGTGTGAAAACAGGCACAAGTTATAACTGCCTGACAATATGTAGTTTATCCCTCTAGCCTCAGAAGGGTTAATAAAACCTGCTCCTTCCATTTTTAGAGGTTCCACCTAGTCACTTCCCTCATTCATACAGTACCCACTGAGCACAAGGGGCCCAGGAAAAAATGAGTAACCAAAAAGCTCTCCATGCCTTCCTGTGGCACACCCATTGCTCTTTTAAAACTTTTTAATTTTTTTTATAGCTGCCCATAATTTCCTTGTCAGCCATTCCATGCTAGTGGCTCGGGGGAACTGCCCCTTGCCAGCCCTCCCATGGCGCTTGCCAGCTTTATTTTTTATGTTTTTTCAGATGGTATTTGTCAAGCTAAAAAAAGGCAGGGCTACATGAACTGCCAGTGGAGGATATTTTATTGTGGGAAAGATACCAAAAGTGTGTAAAGTTTCGGCACATTAAACATCAGGTTTACCTGGTTTTGGATCCCCTGAGTGATCTGTAGACTTTCAGTATCTATTGGTATTTATTAGTCATCAATTATTTTTATTTTATTTATATTAGGAGTACCCGAAAATGCAGTCCCCACAGCTGGAGGTTCCTTTTATGACTAAACTAGTCAAAAGGTAGACCCCCATCTGTTGTAGAACTGCAACCCAATGGCCCTTGCCAGTGGAGGGCTAACCACTCTAACAACTTGGCCCGTGGGGCAAGTAAACACAAAATGGCCTTCTTTTGTCCATGAAACTCCGATCTCAGTGTGGAAGTTCCTTCTCGAGTGGAGCATGCAGTGTGTGTATAAATAGAACTGACAAATGGAGGCTGCTGGATTTGAAAGGTGTGCCATCATATACCCCTGTAACCTCCCAGCAGTGTGAAGAAACCTAATGGGGAAATATCCCAACTTGACCAGCCCATTCCTGGAGAGCACTAAAAGCTCAGGCCACCAACCCATGTACAAACCCTCGCAGACCTGGAAAAGCAAAGCAGACCTGTACGGTTCCTATCTGCTACCTTACTCCTGCAGAATTATGGCTGATTGTATCTATAAGTCACCCAGTGTTTGTTTATTTACATGAGGGATAACCAAAAATGAATCCCCACAAGCGTTCTTCAGCTGCATCTCACATGATTCTCCATGCAGGCATTATGGGAATTGTAGTTCTGCATGGGATAGGTAATGGGTTACCTACTGGCATACCTCCCAGCATTTCACATGGACTTTACTTTTAGGGTGTGAGTTGGGGTGTGGTCACGGACACAGGGTGATTTCTAAACACATTTATTGTACTTTACAGACACTTTACTGTGAGTGTATGACAGAACTCCACAGTAAAAATACCCAGAAACACCAGCAATATGGAGCTTGTAAAAAAGAGGGACAGAGGGATTTAGACCCCAAAAATAGGGACTATCCCTCCTAAGTAGGGACACTTGGGAGGTGTTTATGTGTGTGTTGACTGATAGAAAATTGAGATGATAGAGGTATGCATTTCTACATCTAATTTTATTTGTCACGCTTCACAAATACATATTTGATAAATATAAGGTTCAGCATTCTCAAATCTGCCCAGCAGTTCAATATGCAGAATGAGACCGGGAATTACGACCATGCAGAGAGCTCTGCCTCGAGATGGTCCTGTCAATATACCTAACCACCCAATTCATGGACGGGCCTGCCCATCTGTGTTCTCAACCCGTGGGCAGGCAATGTTGGCAAATAGACTACACCATTTTCTGATAATTTAATTATTTCACGTTGCAATGAAGTAAATGTGTCTGCCTCAATTTAAAAAAAAAATCAGCCATAAACTTACAGTTTAAAGTACATAGAGCCATAGATGGGTTTAAATGTATTTAAGGTTTAAATTCTGACCATAAATTAATAAAAAGTAACCCCCTCTCCAAAAAACCCACATCAATTGAAAATGGATTGTAAAAGGAAACTGCCATAACAAATACTAGAGAACCCACTTCCCTCTGCCTACGCTGACCTTTTTTGTGGAATATTATTGCTACTATCTACACACTGTTGTATTGCTTGTGTAAGTGACACGTGTTATTGTCCTGTTAAAAAGTTATTCTGAACCTTATAGGAAAACTATAGTGCCAGGAAAACCGTTATTTTCCTGGCACTATAGCTCCATATAGTACCCCCTCACTTCCCGTGGGGGTAAAAACACCGGAGTCCAGCGCCAATGTCCCTCTGGTCTGCCTCTGCTCTTTCCCCGCATGCAGGGTAGACCTAATGCGCATACGCGACAATGGCTGTGCTCGCATTAGAATTTCCCCATAGGTAAGCATTATACAATGCTTTCCTATGGGGATACGGGTGACACTGGATGTTCTCATGCATAGCTTGACGACCCGGAAGTCCCTCTAGTGGCTGTCTGGTAGATAGCCACTAGAGGTGGAGTTGACCGATAAAGGTAATTATTGCAGTTAATTAATAACTGCAATAATTACCTTTTTGTGGGGTTAAGGGACCAAGGCATATGCACCCAGACTACTTCAATGTGCTGAAGTGGTCTGGGTGATTATAGTGTCCCTTTAAAGGTACACCTCCATCACTGTATTACCTCTTATGATTTTTGTATAGATTATAGCACATGGAGCTCCCTATTTCTGTCTTCTCTGAAAGCGGGAATCAAAGCACTATAACCACTACAGTGTACTATAGTGGTTATGTTGTCCATAGTTTCCTGGCACTGTCCCACGGTTCTGGCAATACATGTGCACAGGTGGTGAATCATGGGATATAAGGTAGGTGTTAAACCATTTGAAAATGGTTCAACACAGAACCTTGGGATGATAACCGCAGACTGCAGTGGGTATCGTGCTTATAGTGTCCCATTAGGTTCTAAGACATGTTTTTACTGAATTTTATTTATTTTGTCCATTTTTATTTAGATCAGGGCTCAGGTTGCCATTGTGATTAGGAATTTTGTCCTGGCGTCTGGAAGTTTGTTAGCCCCCAAGATGGCCGGCCGAAGGGAGAATGGAAGTGGGCTTGCAGCTGGTTGAGGGAGAATGGAAACTGCGGCAAGGAAGCTGTGATCTTCCTGCTCTGCTCCCTCGTGAGGGAACAGAGCAAAAAGATGACCGTAGCCACAAAAAAAATAATTTGTGAGAGAATATGTATGTGTGTTTCAATGAGTGTGTTTGTCTGTTTAGGTGACTGGTCTTCCTTTGATAGCATGGGAAAGGTGTTTTTACTACCCTTTTTTCCCACGCTGTGCCGGTCTTGCTGCGGCTGGCCCTGCCTCGATGGCCAAGACATCAGTCTTCATAATCTCAGCCAATCCAATGCTTTCCCACAGGAAAGCATTGGGAGGCTATTGCACATGCATGGCAAAATGCCAAATTGCACCTATCAGCATCTCCTCATAGAGATACATTGAATCAATGCATCTCCATGAGGAACGTCTCAGTGGAGATGCTGAAAGTAGGTGCTGCACATTGTGCAGCACTGATCTAGGAACCACCGCTAGTGGCCATCTGAGTGACAGCCACTAGAGGTGTTTCTAGGCAGTAATGTAAACACTGCCTTTTATCTGCATTAACCTGGAGTGGTTCTGCTGACCATAGTGTCCCATTAAGAATTTTATTTTTGTCGTTGAAAATAAAGCTTTGTTAGTTTAAAAAAAAAAATCTAAAAAAATCTTGGCACCCAACTTTTTCAGCCGGCCCATAGATTAAACGCAAATTTGTCAAGCCTTGATTTATATGCTTTCATATTAAACTAAAGAGCAGGTATATATAAACGTAAGTAAACAAAGATTATAGAAACCGCAGTATCGTGACTATACAAGTAATAGTACTGACTTTTCAGGAAACAAATTACAGCGAGCATTGGCATCCTTTTTCATGTTTTCCTTTTGGTTTACTTACATTGTAAATATAAAGTTGCAGGCACTTGATGCTTGGCCCTAAGCAACTGGGCTTCATTCTAGTAAACGTGGACTTATTTTATACCATAAACCCGAATACAGCTGAGTTTATGGGAAATGTACTTTAGCCGTCAATGGCAGTTCCATTCATCACATCTGACAGCCCTATTCATAGTTTTTTGCCGATCTGCTTACAGTCCAAATAGCTCTGTATTTCTTGCCTAGTGTAGCAAGAGCACATTTAATCCTATGTATTTACTGCATTTTCGTGTGTCCTAAAGAAAGATGTCGGGGGCGGGGGGCGGGGGGTTACATATTTAGGAAGTTTCACAGAATTTAGGACTGTTGGCAAGTATGAAATTCTGTGAATTCTGAAATTGGTATGGGGAAGGATATAATGGGGCAGAGCCACAATGGGGGCATACCAGTAGAAATAAGGAGTGTCAGCTCTCTCTTTGCTTAGCTCCTTTTTGCAGCTGGAGGTTTTTTTAGGAAAGAGATCCAAAATTAAGACTGTCCTGGCAAATCTGAAATGGAATGTGACGGCAGATAAGAACCATTTGGCCCATCTAGTCTGCCCAACATACTTTCATTAGTCCCTGGCCTTATCTTCTATCTAGGATAACCTTATGCCTATTCCACGCATGCTTAAACTCCTTTACTGTGTTAACCTCTACCACTTCAGCTGGAAGGCTACTCCATGCATCCACTACCCTCTCAGTAAAGTAATACTTCCTGATATTATTTTTAAACCTTTGCCCCTCTAATTTAAGACGATGTCTTCTTGTTGTGGTAGATTTTCTTTTTTTAAATATAGTCTCCCCCCTTTACTGTGTTGATTCCCTTTATGTATTTAAATGTTTCTATCATATCCCCCTGTCTCGTCTTTCCTCCAAGCTATACATGTTAAGATACTTTAACCTTTCCTGGTAATTTTTTTTTAATTTTTTATATATACTTTATTTTTGATGTGCAGTTGGTTACAAGTTATCGTCATACGCCACAACAGCGTGTTTGAGGATGCGTTAAGGTTTGACAGTGGCATGAGAGTTTGCACATTTTTTATAGTTATAACAGGTTTATCGAAACAGTAACATCGTTCACATACAGTGAGATTATTCTCGTTCAACATTGCTAGGGTAGTTTTGTTAGTGCATATGCGGTGTTGTGATGTGATTTGCTATGTAGCCGCAACTGGGTTGAGGATGTTGTCTATCCGGGTAGTGCTACTCTTGGCTGTTTTAAGGTGGTATCTCTACACTGTCTTGACAGCGATGTGTATATAGGTGTGTTCTGAGTAAGCTGTGGTATCTGCGAGAGTCGGTTTGGTCCGTGCCCATATATGCTCTTTGTGTGCTTGTGAGGATGATGAGCCCCTTGTCAGACATTACGTGTCAGTCCTGCGTGGGCTGGGTGTGTTCCGCCTGTGCTGTCTGTGTATGGGCTGTGTTCCTGGGAGTGACCCATATCGGGTGGGTGGTGGTACCTGGTTGGAGTGTTGTGTCGTCCCTGTGTGCTGGAGCCTTCGAGGGTACTATGTGGGGGTGAGCTAACCAGCTGTTTGAACGGTAACTTATCTTTCATAAACGAGAGTTAAATTAAAATTAAATTAAGATTAAAATAGCAGTAAGGAAAATAAACAGGAAAGGCCAGTCTGCATCACTTAGAGAAAACTCGGAGAAAACAGAGTTCGAATAGAGTTACAGAGAACAGTAACGATTAATGACTGTACGTGAGAGGCAGGGTAGCGTTCCTTTTGCAAGCGGCTGGTGTGCCGATTCTTATTTCTCCTCCATGAGCCACTGCGGACCGCATGTGTTGTTCAACAGGTCCGGTTATCCCCGATGTGCCCAAGGGTCTTGTGGAGAGGCAATGAGCCTGCCGGTGTCCTCTGGAGCCAAAGATGTTTAGGCTGAGTCCTGTGTATTCCCCTGGGGTTCCGGGTTGCCGTTTAATGTGCGGTCGCAGTGCGTTAAGGGAGGTTGTAAGTCTCTGGTAATCAGGACGTGGTCACAGCTTCTGCCTCCATTTTTTTTCCCCTGCGGCTCAAATGGTGTTATCTTCGCTGGGTCCCAGCGTTGGGTCGTGGAGGAGGAGGTCCCCGGATGCCCTGGAGGAGCGAGGGAGTCCTCAGGCAAGCCGAGAGTAGTGAGTAGCGACTCCGCTCCCGGAAGGTCTGTTACTGTGTAGGATGCGTTATTTCTCTGTACCTGCAGCGCCCTCGGCGTGCGCCATTGGTAAGTTATGCCGCTTTGCCGCAGGAGTGCCGTGAAAGGTTGGAGGGATCGCCGCCATTGAAGAGTGTCCCCGGATAGATCCGTGTAAAAGGTAAGGGCCGCGTTCTCGAAGGTGAATGGTGTTTTTCCTTTGAGGCTTGTGAGTACTGCTGACTTGTCTGCGCCCGTGCGAAACTTCACTACCACATCCCGGGTTGCAGATACCGGAGCTCTTTGAGGCTTGGGGACTCGGAAGACCGCGTCAATTGAGGTGGTTTTGGCTTGTTTCGGTGTCGGGATTACTCCGATTAGTCTGCGTACCAGATGCGGCAGTTCCTCTGTCGGGACATCGTCAGGGACACCCCTTATTTTTACATTGTTGCGGCGTCTGAGGTCTTCCAGGGCCGTGAATCGTAGGTTAGTGGCCTCTTGTTGCTGTTTAAGGGCCTGTACCTCCGTCCGGAGCTCCAGTATGGCCTGGGCCTGTTTGTCAGATGAGGCCTCTAGTATTCCGATACGGTTCACCATACCCGTCAGGTCTGTTCTTAGCTGGGCCATGTCCGCCTGCAGCACTTTCTGCAGATCCCCCAGCATAGTTCGTAGTGTCTCCGTGGTTACCGGGTCGGGTGGCCCCTTTTTCGAGTTCGGCTGTGTTAACGGAGCAAACATTCCGCCCAGGTAGTCCTCCAGGCCCATGTCGTCTGAGGAGTCAGTATATTCATCAAGGTCTGCGGCCATTTTTGGCCCATGCGCTCCCTGCGCCTGTCGGAACAAGTCTCCGATATCTGGTCCAGTTTTGGGTTTATCTGGTCTCTGTTTCTTTGTCTTTCTCCCCATATCCTCTGTGGAGCAGTGGGGTGTCTTTACTGCGCTCTGTATAGTTGTTATAACGGGTGTTTTAAGTGATTTGCACCGAGAGCTCATCTATGTGCGTCTATCTCGTTTGCTTGCTTGGCTCCGCCCCTTTTTCTTTTCTTTTTCTGAAATCCATGAACCAGTTTAGTAGCCCTTCTCTGTACTCTCTCTAAAGTTTTAAAATTCTCTTGTTTTTCTACATTTTGCCACATTTAATACCTTGCTCCTTGATGCTCACAATGTTTTTTGCATTTAAGTTATCCTATTTTGCTTCAAACTGGCTTGTTTTTACAGGATTACTCTAGCCTCTTTGTGGCACAATCCTAGTACATGCCCATAGCCATAGCCCAGACGCAGAGCTGCAATCTACAATTTCTAAAGCTAATGTAAGATCGAGAGAGCGCAAACAAACATTTAATAGAAATACTATCTATAGACAGTTAAAATTATGATCAGATATAGTAGCAGTTGCAAAGAATTTCCCAAAAGTTAAAACGTATACAGAAAAAGTGCCAGCTCTTAGTGAATTTTATTTATTGTCTCTGCACATGGACTGGGATGAATCTCCCAAGGGCCGGAAAGACGCCCGCACTGCCCACCGCTGCGTTTGCCTAGAGCTCTGGAGGCCGCTCTCCATCAACACGTTTCGCCCCCTTCCTGTGGGCTTTGTCAATATAGGAGGCGGTGGCAATGGGTAATATATATAGCGTGGCCTGAAGTTGTGGGAGGGGCTTGGTTTGGTTCCCCTTCTTAAGGAGCACCAGCCCTTCCCTCATTACCTGTTAGGTCTGGCGAGTTGCCCCACCCACCGCATCACCGGGATGAATCTCCCAAGGGCCGGAAGGACGCCCACACTGCACACCGCTGCGTTTGCCTAGAGGCTCTAGAGGCTGCTCTCTATCAACGCGTTTCGCCCGCTTCCTGTTGGGTTTGTCAAGATTGGAGGTGGCGGCAATGGGTAGTGGTGTGTGTGTGTGTGTGTGTGTGTGTGTGTGTATATATATGTTTCATAACGATATCCCAATGTCTCAGATTTAAAGTCGTAGTGTCAGATTACTTCATGCATCATTAGAAAATAATACTTAATGAATCAACAATGTGGTTATTATAAGGTTTTTTTTGTTTGTTTGTTTTTATGTGGGAACTGCAATGTGTGTAAGTTGACTGGTCCCCCTTATGGAATGATCACTAAATTTAAATCTTTCAGAACGAAAAAAAATATGATATTAAAGAATGCATTACATGTCATACTAAACCAGTAATTTATCTTTTAAGCTGTACTTGTGGACTTCAATACATTGGCCAAACAAAAAGGATGCTAAAATTAAGACTGAGAGAACATACATGCATAAACTTGCGTTTTATATTGTAACACACTGTATGGAAACATTTCTCTGAACACCATACAGGAAATCCAAGCACATAACAATTTTGTGGTATAGAAAAAGAAAAGACCTTGAAGGGGGGGGGATATATATCTAAGAAACTCACATACCAGGAAATATTCTGGGTTTATAGCCTTAAAACCTTAGTCCCCCCTGTTTTAAATGCAGAGTTTGAACAAGCAAATATATATAAAAAAGTGTTTTTCTTTTTTATATAAAATAGAATTTTATTTGGATATTCACACTTTGATTATGTTAGGGGATTCTATAGATTTAAATAAAAAAATATAACATCTGTACAATGTTTTTAGCTTTTTCTATCTACACTGATCTCATATTTTAATGTATGATTAAATCTTATGGTAATATATGATTTCTATGACAATCTCCCACTTAATGTATTTTGAATAGTTTTTCAATTTGTGTAGACGTCATCTGTTTAAATTTGTGTGCGCTTAATAGAATATCAAGAATACTGTTATATACAGTTTTTGTTATTGGCAACATGTATATTAATTTACAATGTGGAAAGGAACATTGTGCAATATGTCAGGATACGTACATCTTAAAAATGTATCGAGTGACTGGGGCCCTGTTCCGCGGTGATTAAATGGTTAATTAACCATTTATTTGTTTACCTTAATCCAGTGCCGGGCTCCCTCAGCAGTGGTGACCTCTCCTCCTCCATTGAAGTCAGCTCCTGAGTGGAGCCGAATGCACATGCGCGGCCAGAGGCGCGTGCACATTCAGACCTGCCCATAGGAAAGCATTACTCAATGCTTTCCTATGGGGATCGTTTTTGACACTGGAGGTCCGTGAGGACGTTCAGTGACCAATAAGTGCGATTTACTCTGTGTAAATTGTGGAAGCGGCCTCTAGTGGTTGCTATGTATTCAGCTGCAGGGTTAAAACTAGGGGGGACCTGGCACCCAGACCACTTCATTGAGCTGAAGTGGTCTGGGTGCCTATAGTGGTCCTTTAATTTAATAAGTAATATGACACTATCACTTAAATCTGAGACATTGGGATATCGCTATAAAACCTAAATATTTATAATTGTCCTGATGAAAGCTCTGTGTAAGAGCGGAAACGTTGACTGGAACTGTAAGAATAAAGAAGAACTAACATATTATATATATTTTTTTTTTAAACCAAATTCTGGAGTGCCGGTATTTCTTTCATATGTAAAACCGTAACATAAGATGGACAGGGAATGGAAATGTCTGTTGTGGTGTGCCGGAACTGACAAGTTAGTAGGCCTGAAATAAAAGAGGGCCTACCTTATGCTTATAAAAGGAGGTGCGGTGGGTGGGGCAACTCGCCAGACCTAACAGGTAATGAGGGAAGGGCTGGTGCTCCTTAAGAAGGGGAACCAAGCCCCTCCCACAACTTCAGGCCACGCCATATATATATATATATATATATATATATATATATATATATATATATATATATATATATATATATATATATATATATATATATATATATATATATAATATAAAATCATTACCCATTGCCACCGCCTCCTATATTGACAGCCCACAGGAAGGGGGCGAAACGTGTTGATGGAGAGCAGCCTCCAGAGCTCTAGGCAAACGCAGCGGTGGGCAGTGCGGGCGTCTTTCCGGCCCTTGGGAGATTCATCCCAGTCCATGTGCAGAGACTACCATCAGATGGAGTGGTAACACCTCCACAATATTGTTACAACGCTGTTTGCGTGGTTATTGGAGACAATACCACATTTATTTTATGTAAGGGTTCCATTTGGGGAAGTGTGTGTGTTTTTTTTTTTTTTTTTTTAGCAATCAAGTGTGCAATATTATGCTATGTGCGCATTTTGTATCCTTCTAAAGGTATCGATATACTTGGTGGATATGCAGAACATGTTACCTTTTTTGGATACTTTTGAAATACTTAAGGATGCATATGCCCATCCTCCTAAACTTATACTGCACTATATTGAATGTTAATTGGAACTCTATACATATAAGGTCAAATTTATTCGGTTTGTGATACTCTAGATTAATTATCTAAGGGGTTATTTGCTTAGCGCTGGCACTTTTTCTGTATAAATCTACAACTTCTACTAACACCAGAAAATTGAACTTTTAAATCAGTCCTGCATCGTCCGTTCTTTCAATTATTGCACTGTTATTTCGCATAACTGTCTGCACTGTAAGATTTAAAGGGATCTCCACAGACCATGGGGAGCTCCAAGTTCCGCAATATAAGAGCATTGATCCATCAGACTCAGGCCTACCTAAGATCCTCTGAGGACTACAGTCTGGCAGAAGACTGACTAGCTCTATCAAACAAACTGGTTAGTCCACCCCAACTACAGTGGATGAAGCCCCCTTCACTAAAGAGGATATCAAAGGTCTGTTGAAGGACATACAAGCGATGTTCCAAGCAGACATGGCAATAATCATGGAAGAGGTGACCATCCTTACAGACCATATAACCGCTGTTGAGGAAGACGCTGGAGCTGCTAAATGTCTCAAACAGCTTAAGCAATTCATACCTTGAATAAGAACTAATGCAGCATTATCTGTCCTTGTGACTATGCTGAAGACAGGGCCAGAGTCTGAAATATCCAGGACCCAGCACCTCCACTGCAGAGAAACTTCCTCCATGATGGATTTATACCATTTACTTTTATCGCAGGATGAATAATATTAAAACTGTTACATTAAATCCTTGTAAGTTCAGAGCAGGAAACACTCCCAAAAAATCGCTTTATAAATAGTTCATACAACTCCGGCGGGTTTATCTTTCCTCCGTGTCCTCCAATCAAGTGCTAAACACTGAGCCCATCTCCAGTGACGTCTACTGTGAAATGTTTTGCCCAATCAAATGAATGACTTGTTCTGGATTTGTCCTGCAAAATCTGGAGATTTGGAGAAAATGTCTGGACCTCAAATTGTGAATTCCATATTTACCTTGGTGTATATACTGAACATTATTCAGAAGGTGAGCATGATGACTGATTAAGAAGCACCAAAGCTCTGAACCTTTTTAAGATTGTATACCATGTCCTCTCCAAATCAAGAACAAGTTGGTCATGTAATTGGGAGAAAATGCATCACATCAGATGTCACTGACTCTATTTGCTTATAATTTACACTTTGTATGTTTTTCGAGCACATCACTGTGTTTTGCTGGGTATTTTCATTTTGATACTGAATGTGTTAAGTGCATGCAGCTAAAAAAAACCTGAATAATTTATAAAGTGCAAAATATTTTCAAATGCCTTGCATTTTTATTGGTTGGAATATATTTATTATTCATACTAAATATAGTATGATAAAGCAAATTCGGCTGTGCCATATCACTGTTAACCCTGACTGGCTCCCTAGACATTGTCAGTTCAATGATGGCAAAAGACCTGGTTGGTACATATGACAAACTCCTAAACACCATTACTGTATGTGTTGCCTTGGAGCTCTTAATTATTTTGCAAGCACAAGAAAAAGTGACTTATATAAAGCGAAATATCAGTTGTATTATGGTCTCCGTCTTCCTATGTTGCAATACTTACGGACACTTTCGTCACCTGTAAAATCATTTGAGCGGACTTAAAGTGACTCTGTCCTCCGTAATTATCTATAGCAGGGGTAGTCAATAATTTAATACTTACCGCCCACTTTTGTATCTTTGATGGTAAAACTTCCTTACTGCCCACCAGTGCCGCAGTGACGAATTTTCTAGTGCAAGTGCTATTTTTTTCATTTATTTATTTATTTTTTATTAGAAAGAAGGTTTTTATTTTTATATATATATATATATATATATATATATATATATATATCTATATTATTTTTTTATATATATTTTTTTAATATGTACTTACATTTTTCACTATTTTGTGTGTGTGAGAGAGAGAGAGTGAAGGGTGCATAGGATCTATGCTGTGTGTAGGTGGGTGAGAGGTGAAAATCTATCTTAATGTCTCCACCTCCTTTCTTCTTACCTTTTTACCAGGGTGGGGGGACATAATGCTAGTGGTGGCATGTTCACTTTAGCCTGCAGCTCCTCCGGCTGCAGGCTGACTCCTGTGAGCACAGAACTGTATCAAAACGTTGCCAAGGTAATGCATGGCAACGCTTGCTCCAGCCTGCTCGTGGTAGGAACCCAGAGCCTCCCAGGCACTTCCCTCCCTCTGCTGGAACCAGGTGCCAGCGGGCCAGTGAGGGAGATCTTTTATCTCCTCACCAGCCCAAGAAGGCTTACAGCAAGGCTGGCTTTGCATGGGCCGGCAGGGGAGATGAAAGGATCTCCCCTGCCGGTCTTGGTCCATGACCATCGAGGCCCACTGGGTGTTTTTCTGCAGAACCTCCCGCTGCCCACATGAAATCCCAAACCGTCCACTGGTCTATAGTCAAGTTGTCACAGCATTTTTAAAAAAGTGTGTGTGTGTGTGTGTGTGTGTGTGTGTGTGTATTTGTTGTGTATTTTTTTTAATTTAAATTTATTTAACAAATTAAAATAAAGGAGTTCCAGCTTGCATGTGGGCACAGAGCACTATCATAGTGTGTGTGTGTTTCCTGCACAATGAAAATTGGATGCTACTTTGCAAATCGCAGAATTTGAAGGATTACTAAAGGCACCCAGACCACTTAATCTAAATTAAATGGTCTTGGTGCTGTGGTCATACGTTTTTAGCTCTGCAATGAAAAACATTACAGTTTAGTAGATGTGTAACTACTTACATTGCCTCGTATACCGGACGGGCACTAGAGGCTCTTTCACTGTGAGAACAGAGTCAATCTCTGTTTTTATAAATAACCTCCAATATGAGTACTGCGCTGCCTCGCATGCACTTTGTGTCACCAATGCGACTCTGCGTAACATTGGACTGGACTTTTAGTGGCCGCATGATATTGCGGGAGGCAGTCCGAGTGGCTGCAGGAACTCAGGAGCTTGTGGTGAAAAAAGGAAAAACTCATTATGTTTTTTTTTAATTTTATTTATTTATTTTTCCAAATTAATTTAGGTTGGGGGAGGGGGGCTATTCCTAATGCAATAATGTTCCTTTAAATTTTCTCTTAAGAACATCCCATGTTCACTTCACTCGTGTCAGGTTTTGTTTTTTTATTTAATTTGTAGCTGTCACACGCATTTGATAAAATGTTGTTTGTGGAAAATTCACCGTAGAATTTTTGAAATTCTAAGGCCCAAATAACCTAGCTGGAAACATAACTGCCTTGAATTTTTTTTTTTCTAATCTGCCTATTTTTGCCTAAACCGTGTAATTCCCTGGTGAAATCCAGCCAATTTACCGTTCCGTGAATAAACCTGTGATGCAATCCACACGTGGCCGCTTCCACAGTGAAACACTGACATGGATCTTCAAACAGTAATCTCCGCCAAACCTATTCGGCTAAAAGAAAATACCACTTGGCTATCTTCCATTATCATTTAAGTTATTTATGGGAAAAAATGTCAGGTGACCGAGTCACATTAAGAAGTGACTAAAGAAGTGGAGAACTGTATGAAAAGTAATAAGATAAACAAAATACACAAAGGTTATATAAAGGGAGAAGTAGGGAGGGGAACCACTTCTGCAGATCTGACAAATGTTAAAGAAAACACACCCAGGCAGGGAATTCAAAGTGACAATTTCTCCCATAAAGTTCACACAGGAAACACAGCTGACTTAAGGAGATTTTCCAGCTATGTTGGCCATTCATTTTAAACTTTCTGTTAAGTTCCCCAAAAGTTTCACTTTAGTGGAAGGCAGACTTGGTTCCCATAGAACAGGGATAGCTAAAAGGTAATACAATCTGACTTTAAAGCTGAGAGCTGTCCTACAATTAATGAATTGGCAAAATTATGGCCATTTTTATGTGAATAGACAATGCCTTACAGCCATAATCAGGAGGGCGCTAAATGGACATTACATCAGTTCTGATTTGTGCATAGGTCTTATTTATAGTTCCATAGTGCTTCATTTGAGAAGTGTTATTTAAGTGTTCTGGAGCCGTTAAGGTTTGGAGTTTTGGCAAACATTAGGTCAGTTGAGTTTAAAAAGATAAGAAAAAGTGATAGAGCCAAAGCTTTGAAAGGAGATAGAAGGGTTGGTGGTGAAGTAACAATGAGGACAAGCTGGCAAACGGTCAAATAGCACATTTAAGGCTTGATGGGATTCCAGGGGAAGAATTTTTGTAATGTGGGTGGTTAGTGTTGCAGATAAGATCTGTAGGCTTATTCATTTAAAGTGTGAACTGTTGGGAATACAAGCTGAATTTCCAAACAGCCAAACTATGAACATTGAACAGTTGAAATGGGTTCATTTATTGTTTTTTGTATGGGTTTTCCATACAGACAGTCTTATTCACTAAAGTGAATTTCAAACTTAACTCCAAAATACCTGGAAAAATTCTGTCAGCTATGCTTTTAGTTTACGTGCTCTGACCTTAAAGGGAGACTCCACCCCTGCAAATACCAACCAAATAAAAATCACTGTTTAGTATATTTATCCTGAAATGAAAACTTGCATGCATTTAATTATGCGTGTTTTTTTGTTTTGTTTTTTTAATTTTTATTTTTTTTCAATCGAGGTTATATATAAAAACAGCTTGCAAAACCTGCAGTTCTCTTGTCTTCAGCCTTTGCAAGTCCTCCCCATCTAACCCCACCAAGACTTTCTATGGCTGTCCAATCACAGACTGTCTGATTAGAAAAAAAAAAATAGGATGGGGTGGGGGGGGGGGGCGTGGAGCCGATGCACGGCCCTGAGCTCTGTGCCCTAATTGGCAATAAATTGAGAATAAGGTGGCATTGGGGCGAGTGAGCCACAGCAAATTTAACACCCCACCTTGGAGCAGACAATGGGCCGAAAAACTAAAATATCTCAAACCGACAAAGGCCCTACTACAAGGGACATCGGCGAGCTGCTGCAGCACTCCCAAGCCCTGGAGGATGAAGTTTCCTCATACTCCTCGAAGGAAGCTTCCATCGACCCAGGACAGGGAGCATCACGCAGCCCGCCAGTAGAGTCTAATGCCTAAAGGCGCAACTGAAGGGGCTACTATAAAGATCATGCTACTTGAGGCCTCTAGCAGAACTCAAGACACCAGATTGACGGTAGAACAGGTTGCTGAATTCCCCATCAAGGAGCGGGTGGATGCATTAGATTAACAGAGGAGGAGGTACAACCTCAAAATTAAGGGCATTCCTGACACGGCGGGCCTCAATGACATACCCCACTTCATCAGACGCATGACCACAGCACACTCCACTTCAACCTCAGGCTCACGCAGGGGATAATCAATCTCTTATTATTGTACATTGCTTTACTGTAATGTAATTTTCCTTTCGTATAAAAAAAAAACAACAACAAAAAACAGAAAAACTCACTGCATGTTACATACTACTTGATGCTATGTGGCCTTGCTAGGCACTACTAAGTTGATATGTTTCAGACGATACTGTATTGTACACTTTCCATGCAGTGTGAAATAAAATAAAATAGGACACACTCTTCACACACAAAGCTTTTCAGCAAGCTAAAGTGCTTTAGGGGTCTGGAGTGTCCCACATGCCAGCCATTCCTAAACAAATCCTTCTTTGCTAATTGCTATATATGTTTTGATTACAGGTTCTCTGTCTCATCATCGTGATTTGTTTTGCTGCCTCTCGAACTCCAGGGTACCTCGGGCTTGCTATCACTGAACTAGTCTTTTGTATCGTCTTTTTTGTGATCTTTGCCGTTCACTTCAACCAGCAGCTTTCCTTTATTCATTGGGGATGGACGGTAAGTACACGGTCATACGACCAGCTCAAACTGAAGATGGAGTTTGATATGTACTGCTAGTAAATGGTGGAAGGAATTTTGGGTAATGTCGGCTATTATGAGGACTTTTTAACAAAAGGAGTTCTCAAATTAGCACTGCAGAATACAGTAGATATTCAAAAAATGGTAATGTCATTTTGATGTTTTTATTTTTTTTATTTAAGAACTAGTGACTCCCATTGCTACTATTCTATTTGTATGTTATGGTCTTTGCGGGAAGATCTGATGGGCAGATTGGAGTTTTTGTTTGTTTATTTATTAATTTTATAAGGCTTCGTCTAGGCACCATAAACTAGTTTCCATTCTGTAGCGACATCTCCCAGGTTAAAGTAAAACCTGTTTTGAATCATTTGACCCTGATCTGGTCTACCAGGGCAAATGTAGGTCAGCCCCTCTTCGGATATATGTTAAGCAGAGGCTCCCCTTCCACAGAAGATAAAGATTTGTCCATGTTTTGCCTATCTGAACAGTATTAACTAGCTGAGAATGTCAGCTGATCTCTCCGCCAACAAAGCTTGTCCAAACACTAATACATAAGTTGGGACATCCACTTTTTCTATACCTGAAGAGCGATCAGATCCAGGTAAGTGTCAAAGTGTTTTAAAATAGTTTGATTAATTCTTGTCTCCTGGCACCATAACCAGTACAGCAGGCTGTAATGATTTATGGTGCCTAGACTGACCATTTAAGTGACATTACTATAACCATTACAGCCGGGATGGTGGCACATATTATTGTTCTAGCAATCAGTACAGCAAGTATAATTCAACACTATAAGGATATGCTGTGTAAATATATTGATTTTATCAAGAGTTAATTTAATTTTACAATGAAGGTAATACCTTTTTCATTAGTGGTCTATGGTTGAGGGAGTATTCTGCCTCTTAACCACTACCTGGCCCACACCCCCATACCCATTGTAAGGAATTAAACTTTTTTTGGCCATTCTGACTTCTTACCTGGAGTCTGCCTGACAACGCTCCCCACTTCACTGCCATTGATGGAGAACCAGAAGTTCCATTAGCTCTCCTGAGCTAAGCCCTCCAGTGGGCTTAACTCCTTGGCGCCCATAGCTATGAACTAAACACTGCATTGCCGTTCTTGGCTCAGGAGAGCTAACAGGAGTTCCTGCTTAAGAACTTTGCAGTTCTCCGACTATGATAATAAAGGTGAGGTACGGCTTTAGTGGTTATAATGCTTAGTGTTCCTTTAATTTTCCAGAGTCTTGTGTTGGGAAATTATCATCCTCCTGATTGGGGAATTATTTCTGTCTGTGTAGCTATTTGTAACTTTTTTTACAAAACCGGAATAGGAATAGTTCCATATGTTTGACACCTGCTGGGTTAAAACTACTTATGAAAATATCTTCTAAGCAACTGAACTGTATTGAACAAGTCACAATTATAGGATGTCTTATATGTAACCATTTTTTTTTTTTTCCTCCCAATCAGGATTTCCTTCGTGCTGCCATCGGTTGCCTCTTATTTATCATTACATCCATTATCTCCCTGATTAACTATGGTGATGGGTCTGCTGTTGCCGGAGCAGTGAGTGTTGCTTTATATCACTTTCCTAATTGTGTTGCTTAATCTCCTTGTGTCTCTCCCCAATCCCAGTGACAGAAAATGTTGTGTTTAAAGCATCATGTGCATACTTCAGAGGATCCCAACTGCACGTGGTTTGTGACCACCACAATAGGTGTAATAGAGGCTGTAAGATCTACTAAAACCTGAAGAATCTAGATGTAACTGATGCCATTTATGAATCTGTTTATTTACCATATTTCTTCATAGACCCTTAATGCTATACAAACCAGTTGAGGGCTACTATGCATGCAATTCATTGAAAGTTCCTACAACAGATTTCAACTTCCTTCCCGTAGTTTGCCATCAACTTCTCATCTTTTCAGTAATGGGATGTTTATGGTATTAGGCTGTGGTTCGGAGTAGACCATGTGTTCCCCCACCATGGCTATCTCTGATTCTTCCTCAATCGCAAGCTTCACTGTAATATAGAAGGTGCTCTAATATGACGTAAATTGGCATAATTTGCCAGTAATTCATTGGGATTGACTCCTACCACATGTACAGTAGGGTTAAAGGGTAATCATTACTGGGTAAAGACTTTCCAATGGCCACTGCTCATTTCTCTACCCTATGTGCCTTGAGGTGAAAGTGTGTATATAATCCAGACCTACTGCGTATAAGATTAAGTATATGCCCAGTACTATGATCCAAAATTAATGAGTCAGAGGCAAAACGCTATCTGACCCCAATTAAAAAAACAAACAAACAAACAAACCCTACTAAAGGTCCAGGGTATGTCCAGCCCTTTGGTGCCAACAGTGAAATCTCCATTCTAGTTGGCAAGGACGTCCCAACCTTCAGCCACTAACCCCATCAATACTTAAATCAACAGGATCATTTATATGCCCTCTTTGTTCTGAGGCCACCTCCTCTCTCTGCCAGATGCCAGGTTGCCACAAGAAAGTAATGAACAAAGTAGTGTCCAATGCCTTGATCCTGTACCTGTCTCTTGAAGTGTGCTCTATTGTGTTTCGTTTAGCAGTGGAATTCAAAAAATCATTGATAAAGACCCATTTTCTTACCCTACAGCCCTTGTCCAGTGCATGTAACACAGAAAATAAACTGTAGCAGTTAGATTGCTTAGATCATCCCTCTACCGTTCCTACCTCTAAATAGGTCAGCAAACATTGAACAAGATAAGGACTTTCAGGTCACACCATTATTGTGCTATGTTTAATGAGCTCTGTCAATACAGTGTTTACCACAATGAGTTGAAGCATTTTCCTTAGTTTGGGGTTGTCTGCATGTGATTTTGGGTTCTTGGCACCCAGTATAGTACTACTGAAATATGGCTTCTCCGTCTGATTTGTACATCTTTCGTCTTGCAGGTATTTGGACTTATAGCCGGCATACTCTTTGGTTACGATGCGTACAACACATTTACACAGCTCAGGAGGAAACATCAACCAGCTGCAACTGGTAATTAATCTGTGCTGTACAATTTCTGTAATAAGTCCTGAATATTATCTAAACCAGGGCTGCCCAATAGGTAGATCCCCGTATGTTGTAGAACTACAACTCCCTATGATGCTTTGTCATTCTAAAGGCATGCAAAGATGGATTATTAGATATTTAAACTATAAATTTGCACTAGAAAATAGCAGTTGATCTGAATAGTTTATCCAATTACTTTTTATTTTTAAAGGGGCATTATAGTCACCCAGACCACTTCAGCTCAATTAAGTGGTCTGGGTGCCAGGTCCCTCAGGTTTTAACCCTTCAGATGTAAACATAGCAGTTTCAGAGAAACTGCTATGTTTACATTTGGGGTTAAGCCAAGACAGCCACTAGAGGCACATCTGCGATGCTGGAGGCATTTAATGCCTCCATCATGCAGAGCGTCCATAGGAAAGCATTGAAAATGCTTTCCTATGGACACTTTGAATGCGCGCGTGGCACTTGCTGCGCATGCACGTTTGGCTCCGCTGACGTCGGCGGGGGAGGAGACGTCACCAGCGCAGAGGGAGCCTGGCGCTGGAAAAAGGTAAGCTGCTAAAGGGGTTTTAACGCCTTCAGCGCCACGGGAGGGGGACCCTGAGGGTGGGGGCACCCTCAGGGCACTATAGTGTCAGGAAAACCGTTTTACCGTTTAAATACTTTTCACAAATGGTTACTGTGACTCTCTTTAGGGTGCTTTTTATAAACATTATAAATAGAATACAGAGAAATCTACTTTCCCTCACTGTTCTGTCCACCCTTGATCCATCTATACAACTCCTCTGTAGTTTTCAAACTAATCTTATTAACTAACCTGCACATGAAGACTATAGTGTCAGGAATACAAACCTGTATTCCTGATACTATGGGTGTAAAAACAATGTTTAGGTTTCTAGCCCCCTTCCCCTCCCTTGTGAAAACAGTTGATTTTTTTTTTTACCTCTTACAAGTATCGTGTGGGTTGAGTCATAGCTGGCTCCCCACACACTCCACCTCCTTTGGCTAAAATCATCAATTTTGTTTATTTCAGTCAATCCACTGCTTTCCCATAGGAAAGTATTGAGAGGCAATTGTGCATGTGTGGCAAAACTTTGGGCTGCACCAATGAGTATCGTATCATAGAGCGTTTAATCAGTGCACTCCTAGAAACATTCAGCAACTCCATGAAGAGCATGGAGACTCTGAACGAATGTGCAGCACTGACCCAGGAAGTATCTCTTTTGGCCATCTTAGTAACTGCCATTGGAGGTGTCACTAGGCTGTAGTGTGAACACTGTTATCTCTGAAAAGCTGTGTTTACATTAAAATGCCTGCAGGAACAGGATATAGACACCAGAACAACTACATTAAGCTGTAGTTGTTCTGGTGACTAGTGTCCCTCTAAAAAAAATCTAAATTAATTTTTTATATATATATATATAAATTTTTTTTTTTTTTTTTCTATAAATTACATTTTCTTAAAGTTCTTAGAAATGCACATAGGAAAAGCACTGTATTACTATAAACCGTACCCAGGCACACCGTACTCTGTTTTTAATGCTCCTTTTTTGTTCTTTCTAGAAACTACTGACGATGTTTAAAGCTCATGGTCACAAAGATGGAGGTGTCTTTGTCTCGAGCTGCGTGCCTCCATATTTTCCCCACCTTCTGTATAGAGTTGACCGTGGTGATACCAGCTCTGGCACACAGGGTGTTATCTGTACAATGAATAACATGCATTTTTGTGTAATTGTATATGAATACTTTAGTGTACATATGTGAACAGATGAACGTGTTAATGTATTTGTGTGCTGACACGTTTCTGTCATCGAATTTGTCCACCATTAGAACTTTACTTATGTTTAAAAAAACAGTGACATTTATTTTTTTTTAATACATTTCTCACAACAGAATAAAAAAAAAAAAAAAAAAGTTGATATTGGTGATGTGGTTTATTAAATAGAATAATTTTGGTGTTTCCACAGTCAGAAGTGCTATGGGACAGTGTAAAATTTAGCTTTTTGCTACCTTGCTTGTATTCCAAAATAAGGTAGGTCCTTGATGGTAACATTGATAAGTCAGGTGTTCCGAAGACAAAAACTATTCCTTCAGAATTCTGAAGACCTTCACAAAGATGGTGATCTTATGGTCAAGTCACGATAAATTGCAGCTTTTGTCTTTCTTTTTTGGGGTTGAAACTGGAGTCGGTGGAGCTTTGTATCCTGGGGATCTCATGAATGGGGGCAGGGGAATAGGTTCTCCTAGAAAATAACCTTCTTCTTCTTCATCAGACGAAGAGGATGATGTGAAAGAAGGATGAGAAAACCTTACAGGTTCTTTGAGTTCAGAGCTGAGTGGTATTTTGAAAGTGACCCGAGTTGCTGTCCGTGTTTGACTGCTTAGGTCGGGCAGAGAACGTCTTTGGGAACAGTCACGTGAGAATTCATTGGGAACTCTACGTAAACTGGAGTGTAAAGAACGCATTAGCGGAGTGTGCAAGTGGCAGGTTTGGGTTGTCCCTGACTGATCTAACATGGATACAGAGCGTCCTCCCATTCTGCTCTCCCCAATGCTCTCTCCTTCTGGGTTATGATTTGTAGAGGTGCCCACATCTCGTGTCTCTTTCCTTAAAGGCATCTCTATTCGTGAGGGGCTTATTGAGTGCTCACTCACTGTTCGTGCCAAACTACAGCTCCGGGAACAGTAAATTTGTCCATGTCGTGGTAGGAAAGGTCTGCCCAGCAGAGATGTCCTGCACCTTCCACAACAGAAGCAGCCCTCTGATGCATGCCAGTGCTGCCCTCCGTAAGACAGCTGTCCCTCATCTATACCTGGAGAGAAAGAACAATCCCGTGAATTGTATATAGACTATACATTAAAATAATAGCCTTACAGCATGTGAGCCTAGCTGGTACATGGAAATTCTAACTTCATTTAAAAACAAACAAACATTTGTTGATATAAGTGATCCAACATAAGCTTTCTAACTGATCGAAGAGGGGTATTATTTCAGATATTTGCAATGTAGCACTTTTTGTAGTATTTTCCTGCCCTAAACGAATGGATTTATTCATTAAACAGCGAATTGTAGTGAACTGAAAACAAAACTATAAAGTTTGGACAAAAAGTGCCAAACTTTAAAATTATAGTCGTATAATAAACTCTCATTTAGAATGAATCTCCCTTTATTTAAAAAGAAAATCATTAATATAATGAAGGATGCATTCATTTTATGCAATTTTGCCGCACACTTCCTTAGCATCCATTTGCAATGGCTATCTTGTATGAGGAAGACCCGATAATTGGGTAATTTTATCTCTTTGTTTACTAAGTTTCTCTAGGACCGCACAACATGGCTAATAGATCAAATTCGTACATGTACCTGAAGCTGACAATCATTCAAGTGTCAAAAAAACAAACGCCTGCATGTAAAATAATTTAAATCTGCTTTATTCTGCCAACTGAAAATGAAATTAAGATTCCCAAGGGATTCTTTGATATGCATTCACGTCAGTCGTGATTTTGGGCTCCTGTTTCTCATCTTATTTAAGCAACTCTGGGCCTTGGTAGAGTGGACTGTTCTTTTTAAAGTTTAGTGGTTTGAAGACATTCCAATTTCAGCCATTTGAGGCTCACAGAACGCACAGTACTATTTGCTGCTGTGTGGGTGGCTTGTCCCAAATAGTGATGAAGTGTAACCCTAGAGCGCCCCCTGGTGTCTAACATTTCTCTTACCAATGCTCTCTCCGCAGCTATCACAGTACTGGGAGAAGATCCTCTCGTAACAAGGGCAGCAATAGGGACGCCTGTCCTTCATAACATAGCGCTGGCCTCCCAGAGTGCATTCACACTCAAAGCAGCAGAAGTGTTTTGTGTGCCAGTGGTAACCCTCAGCCTGTGTGCACTCTGTTGAGAAAATCACCTGAAAAATTATAGATATATAAAAAGTAAAATTATAGTATTTTAGCTGTATTATTTTTTTGCAGTGCATAAAGTAATTACATACAAGCCTGAGGTACCCCAATGGCAATCCTCTGGCCCCATAATAAGAGTTACAATTTTGGTATTAGTGAGCTTGCACTTTTTTTTTTTTTTATATTGTGAGAAACACGAGTGCATACAACAAACATTCTGAATTTGCTTAAAGGACCACTATAGTGCCAGAAAAACATACTCGTTTTCCTGGCACTATAGTGCTCTGAGGGTGCCCCCACCCTCAGGGTCCCACTCCTGCCGGGCTGGATGGCGAGGAAAGGGGTTAAACTTACCTTTATTCCAGCGCCGGGCGGGGAGCTCTCAGCCTCCGATCCTCCTCTTCGGCTGAATGCACATGCGCAGCAAGAGCTGCGAGCGCATTCAGTCAGTCTCATAGGAAAGCATTTACAATGCTTTCTTATGGACGCTTGCGAGTTCTCACTGTGATTTTCACAGTGAGAAGCACGCAAGCGCCTCTAGCGGCTGTCAATGAGACAGCCACTAGAGGATTTGGAGGCTGTATTAACCCATTTATAAACATACCAGTTTCTCTGAAACTGCTATGTTTATTTAAAAAAAGGGTTAACCCTAGCTGGACCAGGCACCCAGACCACTTCATTAAGCTGAAGTGGTCTGGGTGCCTAGAGTGGTCCTTTAAACTTAAATATAGTTGTGTCAATCAAGAATTTGTTAGTGAGATTTGTTTAAACGTGGTTTGACATAGCCTCCTATAAGTAGTGTAAAACTCGTTAATATTTAAACATCTGGTACATATTAGAACCTTATACATGCTTAACCTGGACATAGGTATATCTCTATGTTTAAGGGTGTGTTAGCCCGAGTCTTCCAGACCAGGCTTGTCTGGAGTGGGTTCTTAGGGTTGGGCTGTGGAAAGTTAAGTGAGACATACACAGCCCGTGCAGAAGCAAGACAAAAACCTTGTTTAGTCGCATGTTATATACAGTATGATGGATGAGTGCTATATAGGCAGGTCCTCTTGGCTGCTATTTAAGGCACAGGCTAGTTATAATAATCATATTTTGTGTCATCACCATGTCAAGCTACTGATCTGCAAAACATTATAGGCCACATGTACGTTTGGGGGGGGGTTGGGCCCAGGCGAAGAGATCCATGCTGTTTTGGCAGCGGGAGAGCGGCTGCCTCTCCCGCGCCTGCCCTGCTTGTAGGCCTTAGTCTCCTGTCGGGCGAGGGTTGCCCCCACTGCTGCTCGGGTGGTATCATTATGTGCTGCTTGAAGTCACCCCTCATTTGATGATCTTTCTGCTTCACTGAATTGTCATTAGGGTAATTAAATTCTGCATTAATCATTGTATTCAGTAGGAGCTGCTGAGGTTTGCTTCCTCTCAGCTCTGCAGTCAGGCCCTGCCCCCTTTAGCCTTTATTATTATTGACATTTATACAACCCCAACTTATTCCGCAGCTCTTTACAATATTATAAAAAGGGGGAAATTTAACAATAAAGGCGACAATAACAAAATGTTACAAGAACAATAGGATAATGAGGACCCTGCTTAAAAGTGTGTTTGTATGAAAAGGGAATCACGTTATTATTTTTACCTGTTAATCAGATTAATAGTTTGTAATAAAACAAGGATACAAAATGTCAGGCAGGGATACAGCAAGATTTTAACTGCTGTAAAATATTTACAGGGACACGTCAGAGTTAGGTTGATTTCCCATTTTTACATTGTTTTTTTTTTTTTAATATAATATATACAAATCTGATTACTTTTTAAGTTTGTTGGAAATAACCAGGATTTACAGCAAACCCACAGAAAGCTTTGCCAAAATCAGGAAGTGGCTTAAAATATTTCAGCCAATCCCAGTACTTCTATTTTCTTCCATGAGAAAATCCCATAATTCCTCTAATATAGACTAAGCTAGCAGATCTTATCAACAGAACCTTGCAATCATGCTTTTCATTCATTTTTACATGGCACACATAAAAGGTATATGTATGCATGTGCAGGTTGCTGCATGCAGACTATAAACCACTACAAACAGTGAAAAAAAGATTTCCTGGTTGCATTTACTATTCCAAAATCAGCTTATGGGAATTGCTTCTGAATTAAGGTCATTCTGATGAGAATATTTGTTTTTTGTGTATATCCTTTTATAGCTTTAAAAATGTGGGAAGTGCAATCCATTAAAAATTAAAGGAAGAAAACACGCTATGAATAGAACTAAATTAAAATCTACTTGACGTAGTTTGAGTGGCAGGATATAAATATCTCTTTTATAAATATAGAGATTGCACAAAATACATGGAAATTTATAAACATGAAATGATAAGGAACTGAGACATTTTAATAGGCAAGATCACAATGTTTCTGCAAAGGAAAACTCCCCAACAAGTGAGAAGAGAGTGTTAATACCATGCAGTGTGATATTCTCACCTCGTCACATGCCAGGCAGCGTGGGCGCTGAAGCTCAGCATGGTGTCGCCCACAATACACCTGCCCCTCCTGGTAGAAGTAGATGAGGTCACACAACAGCTCAAAACAGCGGGCACAGGTAAAGCACTGAGGGTGCCAGCAAGATTCCAGCCCTGCTCGGGAGGCAAATACAGCCACGTCGCCAGCACTGATCTGATGCCCACACTGCACAATTGAAGATAAGAGGGTTTCATTAGGTTAGGCGTTTGTTCTAGACAGACAGACAGACAAATGTCAGTGGTTATTAACCCCTTGGTGCACACACTATTTCAGTGAGTTGTCTGTGACTAATAAAGGAACATTTTTCGATCCGGTCCTAGGAAATTGCCCACAATATATTGGTGCTGTAGTAGCACTGGCTTTATAAGTGCAATGTGGTCCACTCTGACAGTGGAAAAGTCTAGCCTTGTAGAACTAATTTGGTTATATTTGTTATATATGGCTTGCTGAATTCGTGTTACACCGTGATCCATCCTTCATAGCATGCTTCACCAGATGCTTGAGATCTCACTCAATTACTTCCTCATTCCCATTCATATGTAACAAGTGTCTACAATCATCACTTGAAGCGGCACTGTCACCGTTAGGGGACTTTGCCGAATTCGAAAAGTCCCCCGACGGTGACATCAGTGCTGGGGGTCTGATGGCCGGGGGCCTTGTTAAGGTGCATTTACTTACCTGAATTTGTCCCTCGCATGCGTTGCCATCTTAGTCCTTGGACTGGCGTGGTCCTCCTTGCAATGACATCACTTTTTTGAGGGGGTTGACAGTGCTGCTTTAATTCTCTCTGGCCTTTACCTCTATATTTTGCCTGCTACCTCTTGCCTCAACACATCATTTTAACCTTTAGATTGTAAGCTCCCACAACTGTACAGCACTGCAGAAGATGTTGGTGCTTTATAAATGCCAGTAATATTAATAATAATAATACAATTGATGGATTGGCAACCCTACCATGTATTTAATTTGGGTGATTGTCACAAAAGGTTTATTATCACTGGCATAGATCAAACATTTATTTCAAGGAAAACTGTAAAGTTAAAAACAAAAATACAAAACGAAACATGACAAAGGCTCTATCAAAATGCATGTTTGTGTCGTTAATGTGACAACAAGTCTACCCTTCCTGAGATATAAAGCATTTGCCATACATAAAATAAAATCAGTATGACAAGAAGTGGATATTATATGAAGAACATGTACATAAGATTAGAAATGTATCCATACCGACTGCTGCAACCAAGATAACTTCTCTACAAAAATGTCTCCAAAAGGCAAGAATGCATGACAGCTTTTAGAGAAATGGTGACACGTTCAGTAACAGTAATCCACTTCTATATGAATTTCACACATATAAAAGCAGTGATTACGATGCATCTTTCACAGCTTCCTCAACGTCATATAATTCATAATTATTTATTCTACGTCCTCCAAATTCTTTCACTCATTAAGAAGTGATAATAGCAGTGGCGATAATGGTTATATCTTGTGTTTTTCAGTGACTCACAAATTCATTTTACTTTAGGCTGTTTTTCAGCATTGAGCAGACTGCTTTACCCAGCCTGCAATAAGTTGTGTTATGCCACTGCGAGGCATGGCTCAATTCTACCTTAGGTTCCAAAAAGTAACTAGTTCATTGCTTTTGTACAAAGGGGGGTGAAGGGAGCTCAAGTACGTTAAGATCAAGTTTTAACACATTTGTTATCTATTATATGCTTGAATTGTAAAAAAAAATAATAATAAAAAAAGGGATTCTTATATTTTAAAAAATATGGTTTTATAAATGTCAGACAAATATGGAGTCTCAATTGTCACATTCTACTACATACCAAGTTCTTGTTTACTGTCTATCTGCATATTAAACTATATTGAATCAAATGTATCCAGTGTGACAGTGTATCAACACAAACTGCTACCTGAAAAAAGGTTACTTTCAACGTATGTTTCAGTGCTACTAAAGCGCCTTCATCCGGGGCATTCGAGGGAACTGCTCACCGAAGGGCCATCTTTAATATTGACTGGACCCTGGGCAAAGCATTTGCTTGGGCCCCCTGGACCATGTCCCCCCTCCTCAGGCGTACAATCATATCCTCCACCCCAACGCAGTGGCGGACCTAAAGTAGAGAGGTGCAAAAAAATTTCTGTGCCTCCCTATCGCATGGGTAATTAAAAGGTAGATCCCCATCTGTCGTGCAACTCCAGAAATGCATTGACAGCTGGGGCTCTACCATTTACCCATGTTTGCAGGTCTGTATTTAACACTAAGTAGTTTTTGTGTGTTTGAATGTAAACAGGTTTTTGTATGAAATATGTTTGTATGTGGTGTTGGTGTGACTGCAAGCATGTATTTATGTGTAGTGTTGGTTTTTGAATGCAGGGTTATATTTACATATAATTTTGGTGTGTAACACAGATGTGTGTTTGTACGTAGTGTTGAAGTTTGAATGCAGGGGTGTATTTGTTGATATATACACACTGAAAAGCATGCAGTCACACAGATATACATACTGGCACACATGTAGATATACAGACACATATACACACTGACACACTGACACACACAACCTAACATACATTCAAATACACAGACACACACAAAGACAACATACAGATGGCACATATAGAGTCAGACAAACTGACACACACACATACATACTGACACACACACACTGACAGACATACTGACACACAGATATACTGACACACACACACACTGACACACATACTAAAACACACACTGACAGACATACTGACACACACACACATAGACATACTAACACATACAGATATACTGACACACACACACACATATATACTGACATACACAGATATACTGACACACACACACACACACACAGACATACTGACACACACAGGCAGACAAACTGACACAAACACAGACATACACATACACACACACAAAAAAAATGTACAGTTTTAAACCCACCCTCCAGTTTTCTACCTTGGAGGCTGGCTTTCCTGCTGGTGGCTGAAGGAGTTGGGGTCTGGCTCTGCTGGCCAGTTCCCCTCCACTCTGCCTACTCTTCTTTCCCGCGCGTGCTCCTCTCTTTGTGGGAGGAAGTGACGAGCGGCCATCCCTTCCTCCCAGCCTAACTGGATACATTTGATTCAATATAGTTTACCCATAATAGTGGTGTTGATCTACAGGGCTCTTTATTGCCTTTTACTATAGCCACAAGAGATTTACAGCAGTTGGTATACAAACCCATTTTTTTTGTAACAATCTTTCAGGTAGCAGTTTGTGTTGACACACTGTTACACTGGATACATTTGATTCAATACAGTTTACCTAGAATAGTGGTCTTGATTTATAGGGCCCTCAATTGCCTTTTGTTATAGCCACAAGAGGTTTACTGCAGTAGATATACAAACCTTATTAGGTTCTCTAACTCCCATCCCTATTACCCTCAGCTAACATCTCATAGAGTCTCCCCCTACTTGTCATTATATAGAGCGTTTATTTATTTGTGGCTCTTTTTAATGGGTTAATGTTGTGTTTATGTCTGTTCTCTTTATATCTAATAAAATGTATCTAACTGTATATATTTTTCTAATACTATATTAGTTCTATATTTCTCAAGGAATCTTTTTGTGTTTATTGGATTTTATATCCTCTGGACATTTATGTATTTTTCTAATCTTTCTTGCTTTCTGCATCAATAAATTAATTTTGAAGTCCTCCTCTGTACTATTTCCAGTACTTTAAGTTTTCTTCAAAACAGTAAAAAAAAAAATTGTCTATTGCATATTCTTAATTTACACTTACGTTAAGAAGATTTTTAAACTCTACCGTTACTATCATCATTTAGGATGGTTGCTGTAAGTACAGTACTCCCTTTCATCCACTAGGTGTCACTGACAAGAAAGGTAGATTTTCCTATAGGTCTGCTGGCCTAGATCAGTGGTTCCAAACCTTTTTTCACTTGAGTACCCATCGGCAGCCCATTTCCATAAATTGTACCCCTCATATTAGTGAAATGTTTGTAATTATTATAGCTGCGGTTATATCAAATGTAAACGTTTCTCTCTGCCTCATCTCTCCCTTTTCTCTACCACAGGCTCTCCCAGCTTCTCCTCAGCCACAGACTCTCCTGCCCTTCCTCTGCCCCAAGTGTGTGTGTATATATATGTATACACACACACACACACACACACAGAAACACATGCAGATACACAGACACACACACACAGAAACACATACAGATACACAGACACACACACTGACACACATGCCGATACAAAGACACACAGATACAAACATCAACACACATGCAGATACACACACTGACACATACACAGACATACAGATACACACACTGACGCTTACACAGATACACAGACATACAGATACACACACTGACACACAGATACACGTACTGACGCATACACAGATACATAGACATACAGATACACACACTGACACACATAAAGATACACACACTGACAAATATCAAGTTGTTCCTAAACTAACAGCTGATTTGCAAAATTTCATTAAAAAAAAAAAACAACACCCTGTTTTGATACTTTATTTGTAGCCATGTCATATTGGTAGTGAACTCACTAGAAATTGCATTTTAGCATTTGCTAGATTATTTAGGAAAACATTAAAAATAATGAAGACTATTAGGCTATTGTGGGTGAGATCAGGATCTATAATTAGAAAAAGAAAGTCAGTAAAGTATTGCTAGGTTTGTTTGCTAGTATCTCACATCTTGGGTCACAAGAGAACACAAGTCACAAGTACAGCACAAGTGTGTTCATATTGCCACTGTATTGCACTAATTAGAGCTAAGCTTACAAACGGTTTAAGTCTTGAAGCCATTTAGCTCTGCCGCTGTCATTCTGCAGCTCTCTGATTCATGAAACAGGAAGCCTCAACAGGGGCACCGCTGATTGGCTGAGAGCTTCTGCTGATGCGCTAAACAATTAGTAGCTCCCCATTCATAAAAAAAGGCTTGAGAAAAATTATGTGCATTTTTCAAACCATTTTGTGACTGGGGAGCTAAAGGCATTAATCCGTTTGGCTTTAACCATTCACAGCGTCATCACCTGGGACCTCAAGGCACTATAACAACTTTGCTGTAATTAAGTTATTATGCTGCCTAGAGTTTTCATTTCATCCAGATTTGCAGTGCAGGAGCCTTCTGTGTGTTCAATTTCCAGAGTAGGAGATAAAAAAATTAAAAAGTCTAAAGTAAGTTAACAACTTATTGAAAATTACCAACATTTCATGCAGTCTGTGTGGCTAGGACTGCATAAACTGAAACAAAGGTGATTTAACTCCTAAATGGCAGATAATTGAGCAGTGACACTTCAGTGGCATCATCTATACACAAAAACTTCTTCATTAAAGGGACACTACAGCCACCAGAACAACTACAGCTTAATGTAGTTGTTCTGATGTCTACAGCAAGTCCTTGCAGACTCTTTAATGTAAACATTGCCTTTTCAGAGAAAACTCCGTGTTTACATTACTTCCTAGAACCTCTAGTAGCAGTCACTCAGACAGCACAGATGCCTTGATTTAAAGGACCACTATAGGCACTCAGACCACTTCAGCTCAATGAAGTGGTCTGGGTGCCAGGTCCCCCTAGTTTTAACCCTACAGCTGAAAAAATAGTAGTTTCAGAGAAACTGCTATGTTTACATTGAGGGTTAATCCAGCCTCTAGTGGCTGTCTCCCTGACAGCCACTAGAGGCCGCTTCCGCAATCATCAATGCGAAAATCGCATTGAGGACAGGCTGGACGTTCAAAGGAAAGCATTGAGTAATGCTTTCCTATGGGCGGTTTGAATGCGCGCGTGGCTCTGACCGCGCATGTGCATTCGGAGCTGACGTCGGTGGGGGAGAAGAGGTCACCAGCGCCACCTGGCGCTGGAGAAAGGTAAGTGGCTGAAGGGGTTTTAACCCCTTCTGTCAAGTTGGGGGGGGGCTTTGAGAAAGGGGGGTACCTAATAACCCTATAGTACCTAATAACTCCTTTAATGCTTCTCTGTGAGGAGATGCTGATTGTTACAGCGTGGTGTTTTGCATGTGTGTGAAATAGCCTCCCAATGCTTTGGTGTGGGAAAGGATTGAATTGACTGAGATCATCAAATTTGAGTACCGCAACCATGGAGGTGGAGCAAGGCTGGGTAGGCCATGGTGAGACCAGTGCAGCACTGGCAAACAGATAAGTAAAATACCTTTTCAAAGGCAAGCAAGTGGGGCCAGGCACCTAAACCTAATTTTACAACTATAGTGTTAGGAATATGTTTGGATTCCTGACACCATAGTGTACCTTTCAGCTAAAGTGGTTTTGGTTAATACAGTGTCCCTTTAATTTATCAAGGAGGGTTTCAAATGTTAATGGTGCTGTTTATATATCAAAGAGATTTCCCTTTGATATTATACTATTTATTTATCAAGGAGGCATTCTTATGGAAATTTACTATTTACTCTTTTTTTGTTGTCCTGGTGCAGATTTCTGACTTCGGGCAATGTGACCCAGATTAGAATCTTAATGACAAGTTTCACTTCGATACTTTCATGTTTAACAAGAATTCTCACCACTTGCTTTCAACTGTAGCCTTTCACCTTGAACACAATGTATTCACCTTACCTGGGGATCACAGCTTTCATGTGCATCTGAATCTCATCCACTTTCTATTGTGAGATAAGCATAGCTACAGAAAGGTGGAATAGGATTTGACTGCTTATAAGACTTTTTCATTTGTCTCATCTTATCTACCTCAACAGAAAGGATTATTCAGAAAACTCTAAATTGTATTGAAATCTGAATCTACTGAACAAAGTGTTCAGTGTATATGACGTAAATATTCACTTTTAAAAATAGGTTAAACCAGTAGTAGTTCTGTGTAAAGCCAGTTTATCCATTAGGCGACAGAGGCAGCCACCTAGGGCCTGAAGCACCAGCTCTGGCTTTAAAGAGGTTCTCCTTGGGTTGGTAGGGAGATCAAAAAGATTTCCTTGCTAAGCCCTGTGTTATCTCACTTGTTCGAAGGAGTTTTATCGTCTCATGGTCACCCAGCCATCTCTGTGAATCATTGACTGAGTACCAGGACTGCGAGGAAGGATACTACAACACTCCGGTGGATACTACAACACTCCCCCACTGCAGCACCAGGCAAGGTAAGCAGGAGATGGGCTAAACACACACTTAGACACTACACACAACACTCACAATCAAAGTCCCTTATACATATACAACACTTGGACTTCTCCACACACAAAATCTGGCTACAACATGCAACACTCAAACACACACACACACGAACACTATAGAGTAAGGAACACAAACATGTATTTCTGATCCTACAGTGTTATAACCATAATCTAGACCTCCCCCACCACACACACACACACACACACAACACTCACAGAACAGAACCCAGTAGTCTAGAAGGGGGACCCAAACTGGAAACCTGCCTGGGCAACTTCAGAGTTCTGTTCTGGGACCGTTTCTAATTAACATATTTATAAACGATCTTGAAATAGGCATTGGAAGTCATGTTTCAGTGTTTGCACAACAAACATGACACAAACCTAGATTAAAGAGACACTATAGTCACCAGAACAACTACATCTTATTGTATTTGTTCTGGTGAGTATAATCATTTCCTTCAGGCTCTTTACAGTAAACACTGTCTTTTCAGAGAAAAGGCAGTGTTTACGTCACAGTCTAGGGACACATCCAAGCCACCTTTGGCCACTCAAAGAGGAGATGCTGATTGGCCAGGGCTGTGTTTGGCATGTGCTGGCTCTGCTACTGTTCTGCCTCCTTGACAATCTCAGCCAATCAAATACTTTCCTATGGCAAAGCATTTGATTGGCTGAGATCACCACTTCTGATGAAATCAGCCAAGAAAGCAGATCAAGGGCGGAGCCAGCACCAGCAGACTGGAATAAAGGTATACATACTATATATTGGGGAGAAAAACACATTAGGACAGGAATTTGCAGTCAAATAAGGTGGGCTGCCCTTTAGGAGAGGGCAAGAGACAGGTATGTGAGGTAGAGGTTAGTCTTGGAGGCCATAAGCTTTCCTAAAGAGATGGGTTTTAAGGCACTTCTTAAAAGATGCAAGACTAGGGGAGAGTCTGATGGCGGTAGGCAGGCTATTCCATAGGAAGGGAGCCGCCCGCGAGAAGTCCTGCAAGCGTGAGTTGGCCGTACGGGTGCGGACAACGGACAGGAGGTGGTCACGGGCAGAGCGGAGAGACTGAGAAGGGACATACCTATGGATCTGTGAGGAGATATAAGAGGGGCTAGAGTTGTTCAGTGCTTTATAGGTGTGAATTAGTACCTTGAATTGACTCCTATAGCATACAGGAAGCCAATGTAAGGACTGGCAGAGAGGTGAGGTGTGAGAGAAACGACTAGAGAGGAAAATCAGGTTGGCAGCAGCGTTCATTACGGACTGTAGCGGTGCAGTACGGCTTTTGGGAAGACCAATCAGGAGAGGGTTACAATAATCCATGCGGGAAATTACTAGAGCATGGACAAGCTTCTTGGTAGGATCTTGTGTAAGAAAGGGGCGGATGCGGGCTATGTGTTTAAGATGGAATCTACAGGATTTGGCAACATGCTGGATGGATATGGGAGGCCAGAATCAAGTATGACGCCAAGACAGCGCGCTTGCAAGGATGGACTGATGTGGGTACCACAAACTTGGGAGAGCGAAAGAGGAGGATCAGTATTAGGAGGAGGAAAGACAAGGAGCTCAGTTTTAGAGAGATTGAGTTTCAGAAAGCGGGAGGACATCCAGTCAGAGATGGAAGAAAGGCAAGCAGTGACATGTTGCAGGACGTCAGGGGAGAGGTCCGGGGAGGAGAGATATACCTGGGTGTCATCAGCGTACAGGTGGTAGTGGAATCCAAAAGAGGTAATAAGTTTGCCTAGAGAGGCAGTATAAAGAGAAAATAGAAGGGGACCAAGGACAGAGCCTTGGGGGACTCCAACCGAGACAGGACGAGGGGAGGAGGTATCATTAGAAAAGGAGACACTGAATGAGTGTTGGGAGAGATAAGAGTGAAATCACGAGAGGACAAAGTCACAGAGACCAAGCGATTGAAGAGTTTGAAGAAGGAGAGCGTGATCAATGGTGTCAAAGGCCACAGAGAGGTCAAGAAGAATTAGTATGGAATAGTGGCCTTTGGATTTAGCTGCGATTAGGTCGTTAGTAACTTTGATAAGCGCAGTCTCAGTAGAGTGGAGAGGGCGGAATCCAGATTGAAGAGGGTCAAGGAGAGAGTTGGAATTGAGAAAATGAGACACATGGGTAAAGACAAGTCTTTCCAGAAGCTTTGAGGAAAAAGGGAGCAGGGATATGGGACGATAGTTAGAGGGGGTGGACGGGTCAAGGGATTTTTTTTTAGTATAGGTACTACAGTGGCATGTTTAAGGTCAGCAGGGACAATGCCAGAAGAGAGAGAGCAGTTGAAGATGTGCGTTAAGGAAGGCACGAGACAAGTGGAGAGAGATCTAATAAGGTGAGATGGGACAGGATCGAGCGGGCAAGTGGTGGGGCGAGAGGAAAAGAGAAGAGCAGCCACCTCTTGGTCAGTAGCCGGGAGAATGTCTGAAGGGTAGGAAGGGCATGATCTATGTGTGGTTGAGAAACAGAATGGCAAGGAGGGGAGAATTCTTTCCTTAGCTGTTCAATCTTGTCAGTAAAGTAACATGCAAAGTTATCAGCAGTAAGGATAGTTTGGGGGATGGCCACAGCAGGGCGAAGAAGAGAATTAAAGGTGTCAAAGAGACGCCTGGGATTGCGGGAGCATGAACTAATAAGAGAGGAAAAGAAGGACTGTTTGGCAAGGGCAAGGGCTGCGCTGTATGAACACAATATGAATCTATAATGGAGAAAGTCTGACTGGGTGCGAGACTTCCTCCAGGAGCGTTCAGCACAACGGGTGCATCTTTGCAGGTAGCATGTTGATTTAGTATGCCATGGATGGGGGCGCGTCCTCCTCGAGGTGCTTGTTTGGAGCGGTGCTGCAGCGTTCAAGGCAGAAGTGAGGGTAGTGTTATATGCTGAGATGGCCAGTGAAGGACAGGAGAGGGAAGGGATGGACAGCAGTCTTGAATCAATATAAACTGACAACTGCTGGAGATCAAGAGAATTAAGGTCCCTCCTGAGTTGAGGGGGGTTAGGCTGAGGTTGTTGGGTGAGGGAGTACATGAGAGCAAATGATAAGAGGTGGTGATCAGAGAGAGGAAATGGAGTGTTGCAGTTATGAGATACTGTACATGCATAAGAGAAGATTAGGTCAAGGGTATTGCCAACTACATGGGTGGGAGAATTAGCCCACTGTGATAGCCCGAGGGAGGAAGTAATTGAAAGTAGTTTAGAGGCTGCAGAGGTCAAAGGTGGGTTAATAGGAATATTGAATTCCCCGAGAATTAGGGATGGAATGTTAGAAGAGAGGAGAAAATAGTTTTGCCTCTTTTACTGGTAAGACCACACCTTGAATATGCTGTGCAATTTTGGGCACCTGTTCTAAAGAAGGATATCACGGCATTAAAATAAGTGCAAAGGTGGGCAACAAAATTAATAAAAGGAATGGAGCATTTTAGTTAATGAAGGAAGGATAATAAATTTAAATCTTTTTAGTTTGGAAAAACGTCGTCTCAGAGGGAAATCATAACAATATACAAATATGTTTGGGGTCCAAACAAAATTGTCTGGAAATCTATTCATTCAGCACTATACATATGACACAAGGTCAATCATTTAGACTGGAAGAAAGGAGATTTAGTGTAAGGCAAAAGAAAGGGCTTCTTTTACAGTAAGAACAATAAGGATATGGAATTCTCTGCCTGAAGAGGTGGTTTTATCAGAATCTGTACAGATGTTTAAACAGCAATTGGATAAATACTTGCAAACAGGGATACAATTCTTAATTAGTGTGGTAATAGCTTCTTGAACCAAGGAGAGATCTGACTGCCATTCTATGGTCGAGAAGGAATTTTTTCTAGTTTGTTGCAAAACTTTTTTTGCCTTCATTTGAATTAACAGAAAAAGAGGTGTGAAAGTCTGAAATGGATAGATACATGTCTCTTTTCAACTATGTAACTGCTTAACCTTAATCCAGTTCTGGTTCTAAAGGAGTCCAATGCACCCCTAATTGCTTATAAATCTTTACACTTGTGTGATAAATGAAATTGCTGCAGCTGCATGTCTATTTGGCTGCCTTATGGGTAATTTATGGGTAATCCAGTGGAAGATCTAATTTGTAATTTCTCTTATTTTAAACAAAAATTCTAAATTTACTTTGTATTCCCTTTGCATTTCTAACAAGCCATATTTTTACTAACAAATGCATAACCTTGACAAAGCTATTGCATAAGTTGCGTAGAACTGATAAAAGAATTGTAAATTGTAGATTTTTGTGTCTATTTTCCTCCATCCCTGGTTACGTTAAAAATCCCAAAATGTTCTTGAAAGCAGATAATTAAGAATCTTACACCAAATAAACTTGTCTCACCCTCTGGCACACGGTCCCACTCATGGTTCTGGAGACTGGACGCACAGACCCACGGCCCAGGTTTTCCACCTTCCTCTTTTGGCTGAAGAGCGTCAGCAGGTCCTCTTCGTCTCCCTGCAAAGAGCAGCAGTACCGGGCCTGGGACAGGACCGGCTTAAAACTAACAGCAGTACTGGGCCTGGGACAGGACCGGCTAAAACTAACAGCAGTACTGGGCCTGGCACAGAACAAAACAGCAGCACGGGGTCTGCCACAAAACCATGCAAATAGCAATACAGAGGGTAAAATACATACAGGGAAAGGAAACAACACACGTATAAAAGAGAATTCGGAAGCTAAAAGAATTCTTAACATACCATAACCACTATAGCACACTGTAGTGTTTATGGTGCAAAAAGTGCCCTGGCACTCGCCCATTGTAAGTAATCAAACCATTTTAGAATACCTTGATTTGTTACCTGTGGTCCACTGGTTACTAATGCAGTATTCGTTAACTCTTCTAAGCCCAGTTGACCCCAGGGAAGAAAGCAACCTGTTCTTAAATGTTACATTTTAACTTATATTGGGAGGCACCAGTGTACTTCTGGCACCATAACCCTCCTGTAGTGGTTATGGTGCTTAGAATGTTCCTTTAAAGGGCCACTCCAGGCTCCCACACATATTATGTGCAAGGTAAAGTTAGTTATGGGATGGGTGGGTGTAGTAATCTTTTTGGCTTTACTCCATAAGCTTACCATTTCTGCCCCTACCTCCCAAGCTACAGTGCATACAATTATGCTCTACTAATACAGATGAATTTATAGGAGCTGTAATTCTGGTGTTAGCACTCGCTAGTACAACTGAATTATGGCTTCCAGAGAGGGCCGGACTGGGACAAAAATTTGTCACAGGCATTTAACAGTAAAGCAGCCTAATAGCAGGTGCCAAAGAGTCACCAATGATTAGCATGCTCCCCCAAAATAAGTATCTTATTGTGGTGCCTCTCCAGGGAATCCCAAGCACAGAACTGTGTTTGCTTTGCACAGTACATGCTAATTTAATGACAAGCTTGCGCAAGTGGGATACAAGAGGACAAAAATATTACAGGGCTGGTAAAGAGTGTTTTGCAAGTAGGACAGTTGGGGGGCCTGAATTTTTTACAATAGCTATACAATGCATTGAAAAATAATGATATTATCATTTCCAGCCTGGAGTGGCCCTTTAAGTAAGAACAAGGAATATTAGACCTGTCTGTGAAACTTCTAAAAAGTAAACTACGTACTATAAATATTTAAGTAAATAGCCCAAGGTTTGTCTTACTAAACATAACATTTCCTATTTTACATTTTTTTGCTCTGTGTAACTACATTGGAGCCTGGTGAAGCACATGTAAGTCTTTTAACCCTTATTATATATTTCTGTGCATTGGGGGTGATGTGTAATACAGTATAGCCATTGCTGCCACCTAGGATAAGTGGGAGTTTTATATTATATACTTGTTTTTCATTTTATTTTGTGATTTCCAAAATCTATATATGAAAACATGAGGCATTTGCTCACTTGTTTGTGTATCTTTGCAAAACACATTGAAATAAATAAATGTACAGATTTTTTTTGTTAATGCTTTCTTCAAGGGAATAATGGTTGCAGTAGGGCTAAAGACCTGACCATTGTCCAATGAGTTACCTACATTTCTGACAAAAATCTCCCGTCATATTACTGGCTTTATAATAGTAATATTATCATAGACTAGATATGTTTTGGCCTGTCTAATTGAAATAAGAAACCTAGAGCTATCACCAAAACAACTACTTTAGCAAGTGGCTCGATAATAAAGGCAGGCCACAGCCAACTAATACTGGGCCTAAATTGGCATGATCTATCTCCAAACCCCTCACCTCGTTGTCATGCGGAGGAAGTTGGTGGAGAAGCTGCTTTATTCTGTATCTCTCCCCCTTGCTCTGTACATACGGGATCTTATCCTCTGGGAAATTGCTGAAGTACTGTTGAACCTGAAAACCAGATAGACCATTACAGGTGGCAAGTGCAGAAGTAGAAGGATAGGTGGGCGCAGTAATTGGCAGTGCCACACAATGAGCGTATAGAACAATTAAAAAAAAAAAAAAGAGTTTTGGCATGACCAAGCTGGTATAGATTAAGGGAAGTACCCAAGGTGGCACTAAATGCGAATGTGTTGGTACCTGCTCAGGGGTTAATCCAGGTGGTACCCATGCGTACTTTTCCAAGGAGCTGTCAGAACTACTGTCGCACAAAGAATGGCGTTGTGCCCCAGGTACCAGTCTGCACAACGAGCGTTCCAGATCCTGGGGAGTGTCTACACTGCCATGTTCTTCCCATGGGCATTGGCAATGCTGGCAAATCTTCCTGTCACAGAAGCAAATGGAGCTTTACACAGAGTTCACACAGAGGTCAGAGGCGAGAAGTTTACAAAATATCTAACACGGATTTTATTCACTAAAAACAATTATAGTGAGTTAAAAAACAAATTTCAAAGTTAATGAATAACTCCCCCGCCCCCCATAAAAAAACCTGTTGAATAGTCTAATGAAATCTTCCACCAGTTTGAAATCTTCAGACAGATCTCACAAGCCAAACCTCTACCATATCTGGAAAAATTGCCAGTTGTCCATAACTAGCAGGATAGTTAGTCCTTGTTTGAGATACCTGTCCCACTGTCCCAAAAATCGAATTTTTCAATTTGAAATTTAATTGGAATTCACGTTGGATTCCCAACAATTAAATTTTTTCATTAGTTCTAATTCATCTAATTCCCTCAACGAATTCCACAAAGTTACCTTTTCTCAGAAACTTCAAGTAGCGACAATATCAGCACTTTTGACTGCTAAAATGGTTAGCCTTATGTTAAAGTAGCTCTGTCCTCCCTTCACAAAAAAATGGTATTGTAACTCCAAGAGCTGAAGAAATTGCAGTCGGTCGAGATGTTGGCGTCTGCAAGGGACGGGTTCAGATAGGTAAAATTCACCTTTCCCTACACCCCTCACAAGCCCTCAGACGGTGACAGAGCTGCTTTAATGAAGTCTAATTTGAATATTGTTAGATAAATAATAGCTAGTTCTATTTATAGTGTGCCCTCAGGCATGGGTTTGTCTGATATCTGCCTTTTGTTCTTTCAGATGTTGCCTCTCTGAAGGCACTGCTGTTACCTTGATAACCTTCCTTAATATAGATCTTATAGTGGAGTAGGTGAGGCTGGGTGATAGTTCGGGCAGAGGACGGTCTAGCCAGTTAATTACAGCCTTTAGAAATAGATTTACACTAAACATTCCCAACCCAAAATAAAGACACTGACGGGTTTATTTTCCTAAACTACTCAATTGTAATGTATCTAATTCTGAATAGCAAAATTTAAGGCTGAAAGAGACAAGTTGTTACTATTTCTGAAATGGCGATTTAAAAAAAAAAAATTTAATGAGCTATTTTAGCCTAAATATTGCCATTTGGATTAAGATTCCCTACAATTCAAAGTTTACTGAATAACCTTTTGTCTACCAGTTGTATTTTTTGTTGTTGTCTTTTTACTAAAATGTGAGCTGTCAGGAATTCGAATTTCGAACTTTCGGACAGAATTGTTTTGATTGGAAAAAAAACCCTGATATTAAAAAAAAAAAAATGAACCACTTCTTTAAAATGTAATATTAAAAAAAAAAATACAAAATTCTAAAATGAGGAAGTTCAAAATATCAACTTTATGCAGTGTGATAACGTGGTATAAATACAGATACAATCCATTCTATTTGTTTCATGTTAAACGAGATAAGAGCTGCATTTATTGATGTAAAGGGGGCCTAAATGGTGGACAGAGAGGGTACATTAGGGTGTTCCTGGATATGTTGCTGATATTCATGATGTTACTAAAATTCTGTTCATTATAACTAATATCACTCATGGCTACGTAGAACCTATTAACACTTGTTCCACTTCCTCCAAATCCTCACTTTAAATAACTCCAACCCATGTCTTCCAACATATGAAATGGACAAAAAAAGGATACTTTTTAGGGGTGTGAGTGGTGGGGTGTGGTGAGGTGCGGGTCTATTCTGAAAAATTTAAGGTGACATTAATAATAATATTAAAAATAATAATATATGCAATTAAAATCTAATATTGAATAAGGACAGTGTATTCTATTTACACAGACTGATTTCTAAACAATTGTAATGTAATTTAAAGACATATTACAGGGAGTATTATTGCTGCAGAGCTCTGTTATACACTCAGACACACGAAAAATAGTGAGCTCCTAGAAAAGAAGGACATTAGTATAAAAAAGAGGGACAGAAGGATTTGGGCTCAAAATAGGGACATTTCGAGGGTAGGCTAACCCCTATTATGAAAAATATTCTAATGGCAATGCACTCTCTTGAAAATATTTTGAATTTGTCATATACAGGGACACTGTAGGCACCCAAACCACTTAATCTAATTGAAGTGATCTGTATGCAGTGTCCCTATTCCCTTTAACCATTCAATATAAAGACATTGCAGTTTTAGAGAAAATGCAATGTTTATATTGCAGTGTTAACTCCTCCTCTAGTGGCTGTCTACCAGACGGACACTAGAGACGCTTCCTGCTGTTTCACGGAGTTTGTATGAGGAAGTCCAGCGTCTTCAAAATCCCCATAGGAAAGCATTGACTCAATGCTTTTCTATGACGAAGTCCTAATGTGCATACGACGCTCACAGCGCATGCACAGCAGATTCGCACTCAGGGCTGACGTCGCACTCAGGGCTGACGTCGGAATAAGGTAAGCAAATTCAAGGGTTATTTAACACTTTGAGTGCTGCAGGAAGGAGAGGTCAGAGTAACATTTTAGTGTTAGGAATCCAGCTTTGTATTTCTAACACTAAAGTGTTTTTTTTAGTGGGGAACCTCAACCAACATCTCAATATTGTTATATTAGTGTACAGATCAGCCAAGGCCAAACAGTAGATCTCCACTACAACTCCAATTATGCTTGACCAACCATAGAGCAGGCAAAGCATCGTGGGAGTTGGAGTCCTGGACACTCATTGTGTAGATGGAGTAATTTTAAACAGTCCTAGTGCTGTTTACAAATTTGAATGCAGTTTCTTTATATTCCTTCTATTTTTTTTTTCTACCAAAGACTTACCCACAATGGAATGTTCACCCTTGGGAATGTTATTCCATAAACAGTTAGAGATCCCTATGGAATTCACAGGTGAAAACAAAGACTCCAATATATACCAGTTAGAGTAGACACTGAACAGACACAGCTAAACAACAAAACTTGCAGAGGCATGCCATGCCTTGCCCACAGATAACAGACGGGCAAATAGTACTACATAATATCAGTGTGTAGAATGAGTCCTTACCTCCATCTGTGTGCAAGAAATCCAGGGCATCGCTCCGCACACGAAAGGCACGGCTGTCCCTCTCCTGTTATTGTCACCTCTGTACCCTAGTAAAATAAAATATGGTAAAGAGAGAAGGACTGTTCAGGTTTAAAATGTAAAAATAAACCAACATTATAGCAGTAGGGTTACTCGTTAAACTATTTGACTGTCTGCAATTATTCAGAGGATTGCAAATTTCTTCACAAAAACAGAAAAAAATTATATTTTTTGATATCAGCTAGTTTGACTAATATTGTCACTTAAGGTAAAACCTATTTCATCACATTTACATTTGAATCAAAAGTAAGCCTGGCCTGGCAAAGCCTGGCACTCAATGCAAATGAGCTAAGTGTCATGATTCCGAACACATGGCACAATGGGAAAAAGATGCACATAATGGGTATCTGAGAGGATGAAAAACTCAAATAATCGAGAATTGCAGCAGAGGTAAGTGTGTTTCTATGCATTCCCTCGGAAAAAAAAACTAGCTCATTAAAAGCTGAAATTATATTTATTTGGAAGAAGTTAAATTAGGCAAATGGGCAATCATCAACAAAATGGTATCTGTTAACCATTTTAAGAAAGTAAAGTAAAAAGTTTTAAAAAGTTTTCAAAAACATTTATTAAGGAAATAAAGAAATTATTGAACATGACCAGTTTCTTATTTTTTATTACTTTGGAGATGATGGCATAGTTTAACTATCTAAAATTTAGTTGTTGGGTGTCCTTATTTATCTCTTGTTTAAAACCCTCATTTTTTAATTTGCATTACACGGATATTATGGCACAGTTTGGCATTTAAGGCAATTAAGGGGAAAAGTTAGATGAATGGTATGCATGCACAAGGCATCTTAGGAGTCCCATTCACAGCTCTGGAATTCCCATTAGGCAGCTGCCTATAGGTGCATAGCCTATAAAGGGTGCCTGTTTTCAGCACTGATAATGTGTCTTTTTGGAGATTACGTGGGCTGGTGTTAGAGCAGTACCAGCGTTTTGCTCAGTGCCCATCTGTAGTCCAGTCAGCCTCCAATGCTTGGTACCAAAATCTAAACAAACTCTTCCCTAAAGCAAAAGCCTAGACATAAAAAACTCTCTACCTGCGTACCCCAATACTAAATTTGACCCCACTCTAACCCTAAACTTAATAATTCTAAACATCTCGTATATCACAACTATAACCCCTCTCAAGTTTTTAATCCCTTTAACATGCTAAGTAATCTAACTTTAACCAAGTTCTAACCTTAAACATCCCTTTACCCTAATCACTTCTAAAATTATCTTTGACCCTGCATACATTTTCACAGCTGGCTGCATACACTTACTATAGTTACGGATCCAAACACAATACATGACAAGCAGCAATATGCACATACACTATATACACATATGCAATTGTAAAAAAAATGATTAAAAAATGCGTTTATAATACATACAGCTCTGGTAAAAATTAAGAGAACACTGCACAATTATTGCTTTCTCTGGTTTTACTGTTATAACTTAGGAAGAGTTCAGAAATCAACAGTCAGGCAATTGGCATGTTCTCTACCAGTCTTTCTCATTGCTGTTGGGTGACTTTGTGTCACTCATGGCATAGAAACTCACAAAATAAGGAAGTTCTGCTTTGTTTGATGGCATGTAAACATCCATCTTCCTTTGATCATATTTCAGTGGTTTTCAGTAAGGTCTGGCTGACTATGACATGGTCTTAATTTGGTGGTCCTCCAAACACACTTTGATTGACCTGGTTGTGTGGCATGGAGCATTGTTTTACTGGAAGAGTTGAGGAACATTTTCAAAGCAATAAGAAGCTAGTTTCCTTCCAAGATAACTTTGTACGTGGCTTGATTTGTGCGTCCTTCACAAAAATAAATCTGCCCAATTCCAGCCTTACTGAAGCACTCCTAGATCTTCATGATCCTCCACCCAAGGTTTCACAGTGGGCATGAGACTCTGTGCTTTGTAGGCTTCTTAAGGTCTCTGTCTAACTGTTGCACGACCAAGTCTTGGGCAAAGTTGAAAACTGGACTCACCACAGAAGATGACCTTACAAAATTCCTCTTTTGTTCTCATCGTCTTTTGCAAATCTCAGCCTGGCTCTTTTTTGCTGAAGGACTTTTTTTGCACGACTTTATCCCTGTGCCTAGGAGCCTATTTCAAATTGTCCTCACCACTCACAACACCCCAGCTGCTATTTACCATTCTTTATGTAGTTCACTTGATGTCATCCTATGGTTGTTGAGTGACATTTAAATGAGTTGGTGGACATGCCAGTCAGTGGAGAGTCGTTTTCACCGTCTGGTGGTCTCTAGCTTTCTTGTGCCCAAGGTCAGCTGCTTGACTTTATTTTTATGAACCGCCACCCTTGAAATTTTAAAAAGGAAGCAACCAGACTTTCACTGCATCCCTCTGCCAGTAAAGCCAGAATTTAACCCTTCTTATCCGAACTCAAAACTTTTCTTTTCAACACTTTTCACATTGGTTCTAGTTATTTTATTCCAATTACTTGCCATCCAGCTGGTCCTATTGCAGGAGAATAGTTTTGGCCATTGCAGTAATTTTTATACTTTTCCTCATTAAATAAGATTTGGTTCATGCGATCACCTAATCAGTACCTTAATAAGTAGAACCTTATTTGGGGGGTTGCTTAGAATTCTGTGCCTACAGCTATCTGGCATGTAAATCCAACCCTGGCCATTCACACAGAAGTACAACAAAGGTAATTTGCTTTCCTTAAAGGATCACTATAGTGTCAGGAAAACAAAGCGGTTTTCCTGACACCATAGTGCCCTGAGGGTGCCCCCACCCTCAGGGTCTCCATCCCGTGGCGCTGAAGGGGGTTAAAACCCCTTCAGCAGCTTACCTTATTCCAGTGCTGGGCTCCCTTGGCGCTGGTGACCTCTCCTCCCCCGCCGATGTCAGCTCCCGAGTTCAAGCTGTCAATAGAAAAGCATCTGAACAACTACCTTACTCTGGCAGTTCCCCTCCCTCCCCCCTTACTCTGTAATCCCCTAATGTATCCTTCTACCCCTACTTGTCCCCCGTCTGTAGGTGCACCCTACATAGCACAACCTAGCAATACAATTTCACATTTATGAGCTCCCTTAGGTTCCCTCCTCCCCGCTCCCGCCACCCCCAGACAATATCCAAGACAATATTTAGAGTGGTAATGTGGTACTGTGTGGACACTCCCATATTGCTACCATCGGCTGACGGCGCCCCGGGTTCCCAGAGTGTCTCCGCTGTATTGCGGGTTTCGTGTGTCCTGCAAATGTCCAGCTTTCTCGTGCATCTTCCCAGCTTGCCCCCTGTGGGCATATACGGGCACTTTCCCCATGCGTGCCTAATGACCCCCTCTCCCCCCAGCCCCCTTTCCCAATTCAACTTGGTAGTTCATTCCATCCGAAAGAGTGTGCTGTTATGGTGCCTAGGGGCCCACCTGTGGGTGTCCATGTGAGTGCTCCTACTTATGTGTGTGTGCAAAGCAGGACTTATCTGTTTTCTGCGGTGTACAGGAAGACTCTGGTACCCCTAATGGTCCGCAGTCCAGGGTAGAGTGCTTGTGTCTTGGCCGGTTCTTCTTGTCTGGTGGGTGTAGGTGGTTCCCCTATCATCACTCCTTCAGGTCTGTAGGTGCAAGTTGCCTGCGGGCCTGCGGGCGCCTCAGCGTTTCGTCCCTACATCTGCACAGTTGTCCTGGAGTTTGGGGCCCCTGCCTCTGTTCCGTTGGCCCCAGAATCCAGTTGGTGACTTCCGTTGGTGGTAGGCTGAGACGTTGCAGAAATCTGGCACCTCTTCTGGCCATTGTAATGGAGTCCACTCGTTGTGGTGCCTAGCCAGGAGCATAAAGGGGAAACCCCATTTATATGGGATCCCTCTTTCTCTGAGGAGTGATGTAACGGGCCTCAGGGCACTGCGAACTTCCAGCGTAAGAGGTGACAGGTCCTGTTATAGTGCCACTTCTGCATCGCGGAACCGCTATGTAGGTCTCGAGCGGGCTTTGTTCATGATTTTTTCTTTTAGCTTGTTGGTATGCAGACAACATATAATGTCTCGCGGCGTGTTATCTGTTGTGCGTGCTCTGTTAGCCTTGTGTGCTCTGTCAAATACTATGAGCCTCCGGTCCCAGGATGTCACGGAATAAGGTCTGCAAGGTCTGCGGACCCTTATGTTTGACCTGCGACCCCTGTTATCAAGGTCTTCAGTTTGGCGTCTTAGTGCTAATAACATGTTACCTTGTCTGTTTATAGCAAAGTTTGAGGCTTCAACTCTTTCTGCTATGGCTTGCACAGTTGTTTCTGCCGTCTGCACCCTATTGGCCTGCACTGTGATGTCAGCCCTGAGCGCGGTCACCTCCGTGTGGATCGCCGCGTACAGATTATCAGAGAGGGCCCGCAGGTCTTCTTTTGTTACCATTGCTGCTGCCAGGGCTTGGATGTCTTCGCTTATGTCAGCCAGCGAGGGTTCGGCAGGCTCAGAGGTGAGTGCACGGGTTGGGGAGTCGGCCATATTGGCAACCCGCAGCCTTGTGGTGCACGGTCATTGTCGGAGCAAGGTACCCATCCATGGGTCCGGTCTGGGAGCTGCTAGGGTGGCTCCTGGGTGTCTGGGAGTCGTCCGGGCGGTTTGTGCGCCCCATTCTCGTGCCTTGCTTCTGGGTAAGCTCGCTATTATGGCTGTGTGGGTCGGAGCTCCTCTCCTAAGACTAAAATAATTGATCTGGAAAAATACTTCATGTCAGCAAAGTTTTCAGTCTGACTATTCTGGCCTAGTATCTAAAAAGTCACTGCACTACACATTGTAAACTCCTAACAATTCAGCTGGAATCATGGCCCAATTAATACGCAGCTATCTATTACAGGGGGAAAAAGCAAAATACTCCTACTTAGACATTATGTTTTTGTTGCTGGCCTTGGATAAGACAATCACGTGAAAACTAAAACCAAAATACCGTATAAAGGTCTCTCTCACTAGAAAAAAAAAAGCATTTCATAAAGATAAGAAGGAATTTCACAATTATATTACTGGCACTTTATTTCTACATCCCCACTGAACAACTCATTAGTTATGCACACAAGCTTGTGGCCATCACAATACATTATAACCCTAAATGGCATTGATGGCAACAACCACACTGTGGTCCATTACAAACCTCCACCCATGGGATGAATACGGAACCGTGATTTGGTACTACAACATTATCTGACAAGCGACATGACTATCCTCAAGCACTAAGCCCCTATTGGTACTTTAGAACATCTGTAAGAGTGGTCACTCTAGGGGTGACTTGACATGCTATTATTTATATTTAATTATAATTTTATGCTGAAACACACTTATGTCACATATGCTTTATTGTTCTCCTTGTACTACCCGTTATGTCGTTTATTTTGTTCCTATTTTTTTTTACAACTATTGTTCATTTTGCACAAGGCCGGGATATACTGCATTAGCAACAATTGTGATGTTACACAATGTACTATGCACTGGAAACTCAGCAACCCTTCAAAAAGTAGTATTATGTTCTGCTGTAACATTGTACTGCCGTACTAAAAATTTATGAAAGTAAAACTAATAAACAAATAAAGAATAATTTTTTTTTAAAAAAGGGTAAAATGGAATTTCACTGAAAACCCAATGCTGTCGCAAAAGATATCATAAGACAAAGTATAGACAACTTTGACTTATGGTGAATCTCTGCCGTAACAAAACATGGCAAATGGCAGAGCTACTGCTGGCAAATTTTGCCACTTTCCCCAGCCATGCTAACAAGAGCTGTGCAATAAGACATTATCTCGTTCATCTCCAGATAATATCTATGGAGGCTCCCATGGTCTCACGGGACCCTCCATAGACATTAGAGTTGTATTCTCACACATGCACGAGAAGATAGCACCAAGCTGTCCATCCTTAAGTGATGAGTTTTCAATGTTTATTTTGCTGAGAGTGATCAGATGACACTCATAGCTAATGAATGAGTGTCAGGACAGTATCCAGCCTTAGCAGCTCTGCAGAAGCTGAATGTTGTAAGCCTGATGCACAGTAGACCCAGAGCCTGGCATGACCAGGTAAAAGGGCTAGCAGTTGTAAAACAAGGAATGGTACCTTGGTAGTCCAGACACCATAACTGCTACAGCGGCTGTAGCAGTGGTTATTATGATGGTTAGAGTAACCCTTTAACCCCTTAAGGACCAAACCTCTGGAATAAAAGGGAATCATGACATGTCACACATGTCGTGTCCTTAAGGGGTTAAAGACAGATTAGTTTAGAGTTTTATTGCTGTGGAACTCTGTTATACACTCATACATGCAATGCATATGGAACTTCTAGAAAAGAAAAAAAACAATTTCAATAGAAAAGAGGGATTTGTGCCCTAAATAGGGACTGTTCCTCCAGTGGAGGGTCACTTTGCAGGTATGCTATCTGAACAATGCAACTATTCACCTCACCAGAGTTGGTGGGAAGAGACAATGCAGGCTTCATAAAACTAATTATTCAAATTAAATTCTTGGGTATTTATTGTCCTTTTATCTGTCGAGTGCCAGTAATGTGTGTGTGATGCTATGCAGAGCAATTTTAAGCTAGAGCCTTAGGCAACGAAAAATTAGAGCTGACAAAGCCGGTTGGAGGAACAGGTTTTCATAGAAAACACTGCCTTTTATTCATTGTGTTCATAGTGTTGCACACAATTATGTGAAAACTTCTATTTAATACAGTGGAGGAGAAATAAAAGTACTAGTAATAGAAAAGTGGGCCAAAGTTTTAAAAGCAGACCAATCACCATGGAAACCAGAATTTTGGTTTCCATGACATTTGCTCCACTTTGGAAACTTTCATATTTTTTTAAATGTTTTATATTAGTAATTCTTTTCTAAATATCTCTCTTTTATTTTACAAAAAAAAAAAAAGCCGATGTTCATTGTGACATAATTCGCTCTGAAAAAAGTGAAAAACCTTTATTTCTTAACCAAAAAGATGACTTGACAGAATACTGGGTCGAAATGTATGTTTAGACACGCGTATAACAGTAGATGATTGCCCACAAAGGTGAGTGTGTAATTAAAAGATCCCCTTCAGGTAGATGTCCAGATCTGATATATACATAATGCTAGCAAAATTGTCAGGAAATGTACATATTTAAAGATATACTTACCTACAGATCTCTCCTGCCTCCTCCAATATGGCTACTACAATGCATTAAACGAGCAGTATCCCACATTGCTACACACCCAGTAATTGTGGCTGGTTTGATGTTTCAAAACTAACCACAACAGCCATACTTGTACGTTTTTTAAACTGACGAAAAAAAGGAGTTCAGCAAATGTTTCGAAGGCAATATTTTATATTATACTACAGGGCCGTTGAATGCTTCAATCTGATTGGTTGACGAACATTCTAAGGTGTGCATCTCTCTATGTATACATTAGTTAATACGTTTGGCTTGCACAAAGCACAGATAAAACCGGGAGCAAATTAAAACAGGGCTCCTATACAACCATTTTAATAACGCAGTTTAGAAACTAATATATCAGTATATCAGTGTGATACAGTTCTGTCTTTATATTTAAAAGGAGAAGTTTGAATTTCATGGACTTTTTTTTTTTTTACTGGATGCTAATGGGATGGTTTCAGTTGGTTACACTGCAATTTATTAACCTTTGGCTTCGGTTTGTCCCTGTTATTAAGCAGCCAAAGTAAAAACATGAAAGCTTGCAAGCAAATTAGCAGAGCGCAACCCCCCAGCCAAACGAAAACGTAAAAGCCCCAACAACATTCGTAAATAAGCCAGAGTTTTTCACTAAACATTGACTTCTAGCAAATTAAATCAAACAGCAAGATTTAGGCCAACATAGTCAAGCTTTGATTATAGCTATGTAGGAGAATTTCACAAAATAATCTATTTTAGCCTAGATGAAACCATAAAAATTTTTTTTTTAAATGATAATCCAGTGTAATAAATAAACTTGCCTTGAATTTAGATAACAAAATAATGATCTATACCAAAACTCCAATACGTCAACACACTGTAATTGTGGACGGTCGGACACTACAAACTGTTAACGTTTTTCAAAAACCATGGTATTTATTCACTAAACACAGAATTTAGATGCACTGAAGTGCAAAATTTAGGTTAAACAATGGCTTATGTAGAAAAATTCTCATCCTCGGATAGCTATACTCACAAGTTGCCTATCTAAGTGACTATTAAAAGATTTAGTCTGTAAAAAAAAATAGTGGCAGAATATATATTTTCTTTCAACTTGGCCTTAAAGTTTGCATTGGTTACGACTTGATATAAATTATTTTTTAGTGAATAAACCCACTGCCCACTGTTAGTTGACAGTCAGATGATGTGTTCACTTACTACCCATTCAAACAGGTGCAACACCTAAAAATCTAACAATGTCATTTTAATAATAAAATAAGCCTTAATCTGAAATGGATAACCTGCACTTACAATGCAGTCATTACATCATCATCATCCGACATACACATTAGTCACTTATTACGACGAACGACAAATAAATACACGCTACAAAGCTTTGCTTTTTTTTTTGTCGACCTCTGACTTCCAAGGCTGCCTTAGGGTGATGGGAGCTGGAGTTCCACATGGTGACCAAGCCCTGGCTTAGGTCTTTCGGAGAAGAAAAGAGGAATTATCGTTGAGGCTGTAGCTCTGATGGGAAGAGGGCGAGACAGCTTCCTGCGTGCTCGAGCTTGTAAGAGAGTCATGGACAAAAAAAAAAAACCCGGAGAGAACGAAGAAATACGAAGCGAGGGGACATGTTTGAAGTTAACGGCAGTAAGTGTCCATCTTACCTGTGACTTGCGCCTCCTGGAGCTGCGAAACATCCTGACCTGCGGGTGATGTCTCCAGCTAACTCCTGCTCTGTCTCTTTTTTTTTTTTGTACCTTAAGTTCCGTTCACCTGAAACCAGGCTACGCCTCCCAGCTCAGAGAACACAACCTCCCCCCCGGGAGGGAAGACAGGCTCTACCTGGGAAAAAATATAGCCACTCCTCTGGAGAGATAGACACAGCCTTTGCCTGGAAGCCGTACTGTTCATGACACACTTCTATGGCTGCATTAACCCCTTCAGACCCAACAACATGTCAGCATAGTTACAACAACAAGCGGTTTGTTTCAAACTGTAACAGCTAAAAAAGTTGTGTTGACAGCAGCAACACTCAGTTGTTATTATACCGATGTCCCATAGTAAATCTGTAACATTGGACTTGAAAATGAGAGGAATTTCAATGTAGTCTTGTTGGTAAAAGTGTTTTGAATAAATATATATGTTTTTGATGCTAATGGTGGCAAAGCGTTTTATTTAATAAATGTTACATACAGCGAATTGCAAATTTAAGTCAAAAATAGATTAACTGGCAAAATAGCTGGATAATTTTTCAGACTGGATTTTAAAATAAAAGTTTTCAAATCCTTTGTCGGTTCTCCACAATTTCTGGTTTCGTGATAAAAAGGAAGTCTTCTTTTTTTGTGTCTTAGGTTTCTTGGCAGATGTCATAATTTTTGCTGGTCATCTGTTTATTTAGATTGCATGAATTATCATAAAAAAAAAAAATTTAAACTGTATCGCTGACTGAACTACTGTGGATATTTGATGTAATGAAAAACTTGAGTCACTCAATAAAAAAGAGAATTATAAAAAAATGTTTTAAAAAAATTTGTGTTGATACTTTTCTTTTAGGCACACTCAGCGCACTTTCTGTCTGTCAAGACACTGGATGAAATAGCTGATTTTACATTGCTGGGTATATGTAATCAAACAGTGAGCTAGATCAAGCTTTAATAGCCTCAACCCCTCTGTTCCTGTGCATCCAACTCGTCTGGTCACACATAGAAACATAGAATGTGACGGCAGATAAGAACCATTCGGCCCATCTAGTCTGCTCAATATTTCAAAATACTTTTAATTAGTCCCTGGCCTTATCTTATAGTTAGGCTAGCCTTATGCCTATCCCACGCATGCTTAAAGGCCCACTACAGGCACCCACACCACTTCAGCTCAATGAAATGGTTTGGGTGCCAGGTCCATCTTGGTTAACCCTGCCTGCTGTAAACATAAAACAACTGCTATGTTTACATTAGAGTTAATCCAGCCTCTAGTGGCTGTCTCATTGACAGCCGCTGGAGGCGCTTCTCACTGTGATTTTCACTGTGAGAAGACGCCAGCATCCATAGGAAAGCATTGAGAATGCTTTCCTATGGACTGACTGAATGCGTGCGTGTGCAGCTCTTGCCATGCATGCGCATTCGGCGGAAGAAGGAGGAGAGTCCCCAGCGCCGAGGGAGCCCAGTGCTGGAGAAAGGTAAGCCTTTAACTCCTTCCTCCCCCTAGAGCCCGGCGGGAGGGGGGCCATGAGGGTGGGGGGGGGGACCTATTAACACTATAGTGCCAGGAAAACAAGTTTGTTTTCCTGGCACTATAGTGGTCCTTTAAACTCCCTCACTGTGTTAACCTCTACCACCTCAGCTGGAAGGCTATTCCATGCATCCACTACCCTCTCAGTAAAGTAATACTTCCGAATATTATTTTTAAACCTTTTCCCCCTCTAATTTAAGATTACGTCTTCTTGTTGTGGTAGTTTTTCTTCTTTTAAATATAGTCTCCTCCTTTTTTGTGTGGATTCCCTTTATGTATTTAAATGCTTCTATCATATCCCCCCGTCTCGTCTTTCCTCCAAGCTATATTAGCATGAAACTTTGCCTGTTGTGAAATGTCATTGAGTTCCTTTCATTTTCAGGATAGCCTTATGCACATTTGTATCTATTCATGAAGACCCATTATGCTGTTTCCATATTGCTTTGTCACATATCCACACCTACTCTAACTCATAGGCCACTTTCCTCCATCCAGTTGATAGTAAAGAGGTCCCACTGCCCCCTCCAGTGGAATTTGAGAAAAGCACATTCACACCCTTCACGTCTGCTGCAAGGAATTTTACACACCCTTGTGTATCCAATTTATCTCTCTAGTCTATCCATCTGTCAGTTTTTAATTTTTTCTCCCAGTTTCTTGTCCCCAATGAATATTCACTAAAATTATAATTGTTGGAATTGAAATTTCGGTTACCATTCCTATGGCGTATCAGTAACTGCATGAGTGATGGTACTTGTGTACCTGTTATTCTTCAGCACTGCCAACATTTTCGTTTAGTCCGAATACATTTGGCAAAAAACAAAAATTATTAGTTTTGGTCGAACTGAATTTTGTTGATTTGCTTATTAGTTTTCTGCTTCTTGCAGCCTGTGGTGTATCCTGGTTTTGTGCTGCCCTAGGCAGGACAAAACTCAGGTGCCCCCCTCCCCCCGCAAATGCCTTGTTTGCCTCGCGGCTAATATGTCCCTGCTTGCAGCTGTTTAGCAGATGACTCCCTAAATTGTCTTTCTTACTGGATTGTCATATTTCAGGGTACCATATTAGGGCGGTTGTTTAGTAGGTAACTCCTTTTTGGTATCCTTACTTCAATCCCACCAGGATTAGGGAGCTATCTACTATAGTAGCTGAAAGACCAAAATTACGAAAAGCCCTTCCTTTTCATAAGCCATATAAAGACTTTTCTGCAACGTGTAAATTGACTCAGAACACTCTGATTGGTTGGATTAAGACAACCAATCAGAGTGCTCTGACTGGTAAATCTCGAGACTAGGTCCTCCCATTTATTTAATAGCCCTCACTTGCAGGGCTAGTTAATTTATAAGGTGCCCCACCTTGGGGGACCTGTGCCAAGTCCCACTTTATTGGATTAAGTAACAGCCTCTAGACAAATGGTAGGAGAGTTTCCCATCCTACTATCTCTAGTATTTCTTGCAAGCTGTCTCAGTTAGCTGTTGGACTTGCTTCACTTGGCCCTGGGTGGCCTGTAGCTGACTGTGTCTGTCACTCTCTCATGATAACACTGCAGTTATTGTCTGGTGAAGGACACCCATTTCCGTCTGGGCCTCTTGTAGGTTGGCCTTTCAGACCTTCCTCAGATCCAGTAACAGCCTTTTTATGTCGCCTTTTCTATTTTCGTAGACGGAGAGGAGTCTTTATATATGATATATGGTATGAGATATATTATATCAGACAGACAAAAGACTCTTCCTAGTGAAAGTTCTTCTTCTTATGTTTGTGTACCATTGTGTCATCTAGGGAGAGAAAGAGTATCTCTTGTCACCAAAATGCTTATAAACATGGCAAAAATCACTTTTCTGCGAGGCAGTAGCAGAGCCCCACAGATATGCGTCTATTCAGTAGTTCAGCCGGCCATGCCCTTTCTTATGACATCAGACAGCTACTGGCTGCTCACTGTTTAGTACCATGCCCCTAATTGCAGAATGGCAGGTAGGGGCATGAGGGCGGATTTAACCTCCCTTACAGTATTATGGGGATCATATCGACCCCTATAGGACTGTATACATTTGGGTGAGGGTGAGTGTGGGGGGATTCTATTTTTAAATATCACAAGGAGGAAGTCTCGAGACGGTAGCTCGCTTCATGTAACAAACTAAACTAACTAAAAAACAAATCGCATTGATGAATTGCTTTAAAAAAAAACACCCCCTCACAAAAATATATACAGTCCTATATAAGGTTTCTATAAGGTTAATTCAATCCTCCCTCATGCCCTTATCTGCTGTGCCAGTTGCTAGTTATTTCTTACTAGACAACCCCTTACTCGCAGCGTGGCTCGTGGCATGAGGGAGGATTTAGCCTCTCTTATTTACTAATATTAAGTATTTTTTTAGTTGACTGAAACATAAAAATAATAAAAAGGAAGCTATGTTAGATAGCTTCCTCCTCCCTGTGGGATTGCCATAAGGATACCAAAAAGGAACTATCTACAAAACAGCATAATAATATGGTAACCTGAAACTTGGCAATCCCACAATTTATGGAGTTATCTGCTAAAGGTCTCCAAGGTACAGATTGGAACTTAATTAGTCTGAATGAAATTCAGCCCAAAAATAATGGGCAAATTTCATTTGTAAATGAGCAAACACGAAATTTGGTTTAGCCAAAACAAAATTATAATTCGTCTGTAAATGAAACTTTTGGCAGAACCTAAATCTAGTAACTTTACAGAGGCTGCAAAGGGGAGATGTGTAATGTGAAGTGTGATGAGAAGTATGTGTGACTGAATGTATAATTAGAGTTGTATTGGTAGAGGTACATGTGTGTTGGGAATTTTGTGTGGGTAACTGGATGAGCGATGGCAGTTATGTGTATAAGTAACTGCGTGTGTGGGAGAGTAAATGCATGTATAATTTGATTTGGGCATACCACCCAACATTTCAAATGGAAAAATATTGACACATTAATTTTAGGGTTGTCATAGGGGGTGTGACCTTAAATGTAATTTAGAACAAGAACAAAGTAATGTATTTATGCAGAATAAATTCTAAACACATTGTACTTTAACCCTTAAGGATGGAGGCAATTGTCCACGTTTTGAACAAAAACAATGCCTTGAATTTGAGATATTGGTCTGTGCCACCATAATTTAAGTGTTTATCTTCAAGTGCCCCTATATATAGTATATTAACATTTTTTATATGCAGTGGCGGGCTGGCCAGGGTGTTGGCAAGTGGGCCCTGTGGGCCACCGATGAAGTGGACCCTCTTACACAACAATGTTAAAAAAAATTACCTTCTTTAACACGGCAGCAGGGCCAAAGCAGCCTCCCCCTAAGCCCGTAACAATCTCTGAAAACATTGCGTGCATTATTTAAAAAAAAAAGTATAGTTCTTTATTTATGCCTCACATCAACATGTGGCAGATCAAAGATAAAACACATAATATACAGAAGTCATGACAGCATATACAGTGCAATGTATTGTTATGTTTATAAAGCATAAAGGGTAATTGGGGTGAGGGTTTTATTTTTATTAAGTAAAGAAGTCTGGATTGAGGGGTGTATTGGCCATGTGGCTCAGCCGTGGGGGATTAGGGGCCTTCTCCTACCGAGGGAGGCCTAGATTAAGGTGGCCGTGTAAGCGCTTGTATAGCTGATGCGCCTAAAAATATAAGAGAGTTCTGCGGTTAGGCTGATATTTAGTTTGTTATTTAAGACAAGCGGTAGCTCTGGGTAGGGGTGTTCTGCTGGTAGCTGGTAGCTGGTAGCTGGCTCAGCGTTACCATGTGGGGAGAGTAGTAAAGGGTAATGCTCATGGACCCCTGAGCCGGGGGGGGGGGTCTCTAGTCGGTCTGTCTGTCCTTTAAGGACTGGTGTAAGAGCAGCTGGAAATTATAGAAGCAATATAACTTGCCAAACATGCATAAAGAAAACTTTAAATAATAGCTGAACTAAAATTGATTGCCAGTCCACACTTCTCCGCAAGAGGGTAAAGTTAAACCCAAGTCCGCTAGTGGTGTCTCAGTCTGTATCTGCCTTAGTGCGAGGTACGAAGGAGGCTATATTGGGTATGTCCCAGGAATGTCCAGGGGTGGAAGTGTTGTTCTTGAGTCTGTCTAGCCCCAGGCTCCGGAGGAAAGGATCGGAGTCAGCAGCTGATGTGAGTCGTCAGGTGGTCGCACCCTGGGTGGCCACGAGTGTGTGAGATGGACCCCATCTGTATTGAGCCGAGTGCCCAAACCGCAATACATGCCAACGTTTGTTTCCTCAAAGTGCCAACACGGCAATTAATACTGAATACTGATGTTTAAATTTAGAAAAAACAACTCGTACTGCTGAATACACACACACAGACTGCTGAATTCACAGGGGTCTTGGTGACTTGGCTGACTGAGCGTCTCCACTCCAACATTACCCTGCAGAGATCCTGCAGAAAGATGAGTTGGGAGTCTTCCAATGGTAACGGCATTTGTTCTTGATAGCATCCATCACTGCTTGTTTGTCTCAGAGGGACTGGATTCGAAGGAGGACATCGCGGGGTGCGACCGCCGGTGCCCTGGAGGACTTGGGGAGCCTGTGTATTCCGTCCAGTTGCAGGATCTTCGCCTGCTTGGGGTGCAGAATCACCGACAGAAGGCGCTGGATGAAGTGGGGTAGCTCTGTATCATTGACTGTTTCAGCTATACCTCTGACTTTTATGTTGGTGCATCTCCTGGCGTCTTCTATTGCATTCCTGTAAGGCCTGGTGAGGGACCTGGAGTTGCTGTATTTGCTCCGTTGCGCCTGACTGGCATTGTGCTATGGAGGAGATGTCCTCCTCTGTGGCCTTCACCCTGTCCATTACGGCTGTAACCTCCACACGGAGCATCGCTATATCTGTGCGGAACCATGTGCGCAGATGTTTCAGTAGGCCCAGGATGTCTCCTTTCGTTGCAGGAGCCCCCAGGTCTCCTAATTGTATGGCCAAGAATGGGTCATCTGCCTCTGGGATGGCGTCTGGGGTGTCCAGTGGGTCTTCTTCTGAGGATAGGCCTAGGGAGTCAGGTGTCGCCGCCATTTTAAGTTTAGGCCGCGCCAGAAATATGTCTCCTATTCTTCATGTGCCATCGTCCGAGTTGGCTTTTAGCTTTTTTGCTCGTTTCCCCGTAATGTGATGCGGGTTAGGCGCCGAGTTATTGATGGGGCACTGCAGATTTTTGAGTCATTGTCGATTTTTTGCCGATTTCAGCTCAGAGCACTGCAGACATGCGGCTGCTCCATGATGGTCAGGCCACGCTCCCGCGTGCGTTAATTATTTTTATAACACTATGCAACGAATGGCATCATCACAGTGTTGGACTTGCTCCTCCCCTGCCTTAGTAATAAAGGCTTGTATAAACTTTAGGTTAGTATCCCTTTAAGCTTGGGATTTAGCAAACAGAGGCTTCGGATATGTTTATTGCAATGTCTAAATCATACTAATACTTTTTACTGACAACTAAATCTTTTAACTGACATCACATTGTGACCGTCTTTCTTACTGATTGTCAGCAGATGTTTTGATTACAATGTGTCAGCTAAAGGACTGATAGAAATATTATCAGACTCTGGCTGCAGAGTTTTGCAATTCATCAGCCATGTGGTCTGTGTCATTGCTGAAAGGGCAGCAAGATTATTAGCCGTGATAAATATATCACTTGTTTTATCTATTCAGACATTGAAAGCTTGAACAAATTTAACAGACCCAAAATGGTATGGAGGCTGTTCGTGATTATTCTCCCACTACAATACTCTCTCTAGAATGGAATTGTGATGTCATGCAGGTGAAAACTGATTAGACATCTTATCTTAGATTATGTTTTTTGATGGCTCAAGTAGCACCTGTCATTCAGATGCCATTTGTATCCTAACTCATTCACAGCATTTTTGAATCACGAGAAGCAGTTGCGTTAGGTGTTACAAGCGGAAAAAAAGGTAATATAGACCGCTAAGATGTGATCTCTTTATTTTACTGGTGGATAGTTGTCAGTACTCTAACAAGCATTCATCACATGACAAGCATCAAGTTTCCCTACCTCCAAACATTTCAAATGGATGAAAAGGGATAATTTTAACCCCTTAAGGACACAACTTCTGGAATAAAAGGGAATCATGATGGAATATTTCCATCATGTGTCCTTAACGGGTTAATTAGGCCGATGTCGATACAGATTATCGGTCGCTTTTTTGGGCTGATTGACGATAACTGGTGCCAATATTCTGTAAATTCAAAATTTTGAATAAAGCAACACATTTTTTTCGTTAAATCTGACATTAACTAAACATTCTGACAGCAATAGCACTCCCTAGCACTCTCAGGCAGCGAACCCAGTACAGTAAATTATTCTCGGCTCACTGTCTCACCTCCCTGCCTTCATCTGAGCTCCACATGCAGGGACTCACAGGGAGATGTGACGTGAGGTTGCAAATTGGCGTCTCATTGGCTGATGGATGGAGTTTACAGATGCAGAAGATGGCGTGCTATCAAAAAATTAGTAGGATTTGGTAGCCGGAGCCGGGGGAATTCTGAAAAAATTTAGGTGACATAATTTATGCAACTGAAATTAATTTAAAACAAGAATTTTCACAGACTGATTTCTATAGACATTTTTTGTAGTTTAAAGATACATTATTGGAGTACTATTGCTGTGGAGCTCTGTTATACACTCAGACACACCAACAATATGGAGCTCCTTGAAGAGAGGGACATTGGGATAGAATGAGGGAGTTGTGCCCAAAATAGGGACTGTCCCTCCTAAATAGGGGCACTTGGCCGGTATAAGTCTCCCATTCTTATTTCTTGGCTACACTTTTCCTAAACTACTAGACTAAATGCATACCAAATAGGCTCCAAACATTCCTACCTCACCTCTTCAGTTATCACCAATTGGGCTTTTTCAGTGGCTGCTTAGAATTTGTTGTGGAAAGTATAGAATTTGCATTGTCTATGCTTTCTGATGTGGTGTGGACTTTACACGTAATTTAGAGCTAATAGCAAAGTCCTCACTGGCTCTACATGAGAATGTCACACACATTCGTGATGCACATTCCGCGACATTTCAATGCCATATTCATTGAGGTGTTTGTAAATGAATGCTGTGCATCAATACTGTACATTCTTATCACCGCATCAAAATAACACTAGTTAAAACCCAGTGTGTGATGGGGAGTCAGGGGCCCCCCTTCTGATGCAGGTTTTTCTTGGCTACTACTACTCTCCTCCTTTTTTGTGTGGCTCTCACACAGATATTATGTACGCACTGCCCAGCACCATTTCTCCCACACGCACAGGACTAGATTTACTTTTAAATAATTAATCCAACTAAAAGCAGTGCTTTAATAAAATATTTTTGGATGGAGTAACCCTTGCTGGCATGCTTCCCGCCCCTCATTAAAATAATGAAATAAAGCATATTTAATTACACACTTCCTCTGTGTTTGCTGGTGACATCACAAGCAGCATCCCCCACATGTGCAACCAGACGTGTTTGGTGGCTACTTGTGAGGTTGCATGTGGGATGCTGCTTGTGATGTTGTGTTCCTGTATGTCAGCATCTTGTGCTAGAATTAGTCGTTTGTGTTGCTTTATCTATTGTACAGCGCTGCAGAATATGTTAGTCCTATTGATTGTAATAATTGTAATAATTGTGTGTGTGTGTGTGTAAGGAGGCTGTATGCAGTATTGCAACAGTGGAGATTCTGCTTGTAATGTGGGTGTGTGTGTGTGTAGGGATGCTGATTATGTGCATACACTGAGGCTCCTTGTGGGTTTGCGTGTGTGGCTGATTGTGTTGCAGAGTGTGTGGATAATGGATGTTGTATGTGTGTGGGATAGAGGGTGTTGTAGGTGTCTGGGGTATACTGAAGCTGTTGTGTGTGTGTGTGTGTGTTTATATGAATAATTGTGGCTTTGGTGGGTGTGGTGGGTACAGAGAGGGATAGAGCCTGAGGTTGATGCAGGAAGGCACATGGGCTCTAGTGGGTGCGGAAAGAGATGGGGGCTGTAGTGGGTGCAGTCTATAATATTTACAAGAAGCTTACATATCTGCTGATTGCTGTCTCTGTCATGCTGCTCATTATATTAATAGAGCTCACCTTCAAGGAGCACTCAGCTTGAGAGGAGAGATGCCACTTCCCATCCTCCAGCCCCGTCTCTTCCCCTCACACACAGCACCGCACAGGCAGAGCAGGAAGAAGAGCAGAATTGCTGCCAGGTCTCACCGAGAGGGTGGGGGGGTCACTTACAGTGCAATGAGATGTAGAACCAACATATCGCTGGTGTAACAACATACCACATGTGTAACACACACAGTTGCCAGCGATTCAGACGCCAAACACTTTAGCCCCTCCCCTTCTTTGACACAAAAGCCATGTCCACTTAACAACATCATCACCGCAAAATTACATAATTGCCAACACCCAGTCACGTTTAAGGGTGTGGCTATCAAGGAAACGCTCCAGGCCTATAAATACTCGAGATTTGCATTAGTTCAATTCCCCGTGGCTTCCTTTTTGGTTATCCCAGAGTGCATTCCATAATCGCTTAATTTCTGATCCCTACTTGTCTGAACAATTCCGATTTCTGTATTCCTGACCATTAGCTTGTTTTGTGTACCTCTATTATCACTGACATTTGGCTTGTATCTTGACATTGCTTATTCTATGTACGTTAACCCTGACCATTTGTAAGGTCCGGTAATGTCTATTTTTACTTGTCCCGTGTGAGTATTCTGCGTACTGGGTGACGACCTATCCTAACAACACAGTAGGTTCTTTGGCAACCCTCCCCTCCAAAAAACAGTAAAGAGTTTCTATTCCCAGTGCCCATGTGTAACAAAGCATGATTAATCTAACTGAGTAGGTGGCCAAATTCAGTTCTTCTGCATATAAATATAGAGGTGGTGGCATAGGAATATAGTTAACTAGGTGTTCTGTAAAGAGGTGGCTAAATTCCGTCATTATTTTGTTCGTATTTATTAAAGTGATCTAAAAAGTGACAGTTTTCGCTATGGTAAATTCCTCCTATGGTAAATTTTCTATTTTGGAAGAATGACAAATCAATAGTGGGTGGAAAAATTCTGCCACTCTTCTGTCTGAAAAACGGGTGGAAATATTCATGAATCTGTTATGTCATCATAAAAATAGCACATATTCAAAAGAGCAACAGTTGAAAACGTCCATTTAATAAATCACACCCAAAAATTGCGGAAAATCTGAAAAGTGTCCGTGAAATCAGTGAATACATGGATAGAACTGGCTTGTTTGACAGTTTGGAACATCTAAAGATTATTAGTTTGACAGCTTTACCAAATATTTTATTTATGTGCCACCAAGCATTAGAAAATCAGTTGTAAATAATTACAGACACACAAGATTGTTTCCAGCCTGTCTTTATTTCCAGTCAGGATTACAACACGCAACTTCAGTGTCACTAACACGATATACAGCACAAGGGGTACCAGGCATGGGTAGTTTAGGGATGAAGCTGGCAATAATGGATTAGGGCATGGATGATAAAAAGGGGTGTTCAGTACCCAGCAGTGCACGGAGGAGGCGGGGAGTATGGGAAGGGGGCGCTCATAACTCTCCCACATTTATTTTGTTGCACACCAATTCAGCACCAGGGCTGCTATGGCATATATACCCGGCCTGTGCCAACCCAACCCACCCAAAATACACAGGGCATTAAACAGAAAGTTCCCATACATCAATTCTGCATCGATCCCTTATGGCGCAAGAAGGACCTACATAGCAAAGTGCAGACATCACTAAGTTCTAGAGGAAATAACCAACTAATCAGAAAAAGCTTCAGAACTCTCATAATTCTGTTCTACAGGGCACTATTTCATAAATAAATTAACAACTGTTTACAAATAAATATATAAAGCAAAAATCCTTCCCTACCAGAGAGACTGATTGATTATTCTATAAATCACTTTTTGACGTCACAATACTATTATTATTATTTTATTTTTTTTAACTAATAATGGGGGACATAAAAAAAAAAAATTCTGGATCTCTCTGGTTGGAAAAAAAAAGAACTATTACATTAGTGTTCATCCAGGCTCTGTCAGAAAAATAAAAAGGATTACATTGCTCTGCAGGACTGTGACATGGAGAGGATCAAACAGCAATGCTTTGCAGGAAGACAGTCTCTGATAGAATGAGATGGGATTTTCCTGTGTTTTGGTACAGATATATATCATTAAATATATATATTATAATATATTATATTATATAAACATCACAGACACAACATTCTCCCATGGATTTTCACTTGGGCAGCTGGGCTGCAGCACTGCACATCAGAACATTACAACCAGAAGAAGAAGCTCACTCGTCAGCCTTGGAGAAGCCTGTAAGGAAGAAGGGAGAGTGAGGAAGAGAGACAGAGAAGGAGGGGGGTCAGAAAGGAAAAGAGGAAGGGGGTATGATGAGAATGTATGTAAAGATAGAGGAGGAGAAAAAGAATGAAAAAGTGAAAGCAAGAGGGACCAAAGAATACATAGTGTGATTTGGGAAGCGTAGAAAAGAGAGAGAAGGCAGGGGAAGGTAGAGACAGAAAAGAAAAAAAGGATGAATTTAGAGTGGATGGAAATGTGGGTAGAAAGAAAGGGGAAAGAATCAAAAGAAGGAATGGGTGAAAGAAAGATGGATAGAAAAGAGGAGATGAAGTATTGGGAATATAGATAGGGATAAGTAGAACCAGTGATATAGCAAAAGGAATAAACATCGGGAAGCAGGTGGGATGAAGGACACTGGGTGAAAGTGAAAAAGGAAGGATGGGTGAGTGATAGGTAAAAAAGAGGTGTGGAGAGGGACTGTGAAAAGGGAGAAAAATAGAAAATGAAGGAAGGAGGGGATAAAGACAGAAAAGAGAAAGGAGCAAAGTACAAAATGTAGAAAGGGGGAAGACAGAGAAAAGTAGTAATAGGGATGAGCAAACAAGAGATGGACGAGCATAAAACGAGAGAGCACTAAACACAGTAATATAAAGATATATATAATAGTGCAGCCATAAAACTCAGTATATATTAAACAGCAATGTTCTGTGGCCTCTCTCAGCTTAGTTCTTAAAGAGACATTAAGTTGTAAAACCCCATGTTCTAGTTTTACAAATCTAATTGTATAAGTTGTGCTAGGATTTATGTTACCTTGTGCAGATTAAATTAATATCTTTATTTTAAAGGGTTACTCTAAACTCCATATCCGAAACAGTTCAATGTAGTGGTTATGGTGCAATGAGTCTTTGGCACTGTCCCCTAGTTTTCTGTCAAAATATTTAGGAGTGGTTGATAATAACTAAGGGTCTCTCCAGCACCCAAAGCTCCGCCCCTCTGCAGTCACAGGGATATCAGGAAACATACACTTTCACGTGATCTGTCCAATTTTGGATTATAATCATAAACTGTGTGCTCTGTGGGAGGCTTTGGATAGATAACGTGAAGTTTTAGCATTACCTGTCTGGCTGCAGAACTAGTGGGCTTTGGTGATTAAAAATAGTTTTTTTTTTGTCTTCTTTTGGATCAACAGCAAAAACCAAATGTGAGGAAGGCTGAACTTGATGAAAGTCTCTTTTCAGCTATGTAACGATGTAAATGAGGCTTAAGTTTTGTCAAATTGTTCCAAAATATTTAATAGAAAATCAGAGCATGGTACCCAACGACTCACTGCACTATTTTGCCTACAATGGGCTGTAGTAGATAAATATAGTGCACACAGCATCTATTAACCTTTACATTTGCTGGTGACCTTACCAGCACTTTGTATAGATTAAATGTGTAGATGGCCTAAAGGTTAACCACATTGCTCAATGTTTTGGGTATGACAGTGTTCCTTAAAGAGCAACTGAAGATGAATCTTAATTTTGGGTAAACAAGGAAGAGTGATTCGGGAAATCTATAGCTCCCTCCTTATTTTATTATTCCATAGTTTTAATTTCCCTGTGACCTAGGGTACCAGAACATTAATTTACATCCCTGAGCCCTAGTCATGGTTCACACTATAGCAACACAGAGATTAGTGCCTCTGGAGCACAAATCTCCCTGCTATACTAGACTATGCATCTAATTGGTTTTCACCTCTAGCTCATTCCTTCCTGGAAAGGTATAATCTCATGTGGTTAATATGGTATGGCCAGGGTATCAATACTGCTTGGTTCTGTCATCTTCTTGGGTTTAGAAAATAATGCCCTTTGTCTAGTATGAATTTCTAATGATGATGGCACATACAACAAATCTGCTTTCCACATGGGTTTTTTATAGGAGTGTGTATGTTGTGTGTACAGACTTTTTGATGTGTGTACATATCTACTATTGTTCAGGGTTTGGTGATCTCATGCTTTTGTTAAGTAATGGTGCTGGCCAAGAATACAGAACCTTACCATCTACATCTGGTTGGAAAAGGAGGTGGGGACGCCTTGTTGGGTGTATCCCGCCGGTTGGGTGTAACCCTGTTGATTGTAGTCGGGTTGCTGGCCATAGTAGTCGGGCTGGTATCCAGCTTGCTGTCCATACGTGTCTTGCTGACCATATCCCTGTGCCTGGGTGTAAGTGTCAGGAGCTGGCTGTTTCTCCTGGGGTGGTGGAGGATACTTCATGAATGGAGCTGTCCATCCAGTCTCTTTAAATACAAACCAGAGGTTTCCCAGCCACAGGATGCAGTTCAAAAATCCAAAGGCCTGTGAAAATGGAATTAGTAAATCAATACAGTGGCCCAGCAATGAGTAACAGACATGGTAAAAATGAGAAATCACAATGTGTACACTTGCATGGTCATTGTGATTAGTACCTACAATCCGTATCTTTTAATCTCAAAAGCCTGTAATGAAGATTCGAGTGGCATTCCAAGCACTGTAGGCACTACAACTCATTGTAGTAGTTATGATGCTGTGGTCTAGGAGTGCTGTCACATACCAATGACAGGTTGAGAGCTATGGGCTGACCCAAGCCCTTGGTTTGTGGCAACCTGCTTGAAAACGGTTTGACAAAGAATTGGGGGATGGCACCAGGGGAACGTTGGCATCATAAACACTACAACAGGCCAACCTTTGGAGCGGTATTGGGTTGTACAACAATCTCATTATGGACAGTTCCTTTTTAAAAGATTACCCCTTCAATGTTCTTAATTGGATCTGGATACATGGAAGGGACATGTGCCGGTTGTCAAATATGCAGGGATTAGACATTTCTATTTTAATTACTAGACAAATTTAGGGATCAACCGGTGCATTCACCCTCCCTGTGCTCCCATCCATGAATTCACAGATATCGGTCTGTAGGTTCAAATTACCCTTATCTATACTATTTTTTTAGGGTAAACATTCAACCTGCTCGGTATGTAATTTATCCCTTACAGGGCTTTGTTATACATTGTTGCAATAGTTATTTTTCATGGTGTCCAGTGGGACATTTGATACATTACTATCTAATGTTTAAACTAAAATATACCTACATCCATCCATATCTCCCTAAATGTGTAATGTTTATCACTGATATCAATTGAAGCCCATCCATTTAGAGAGATACATTGATACTTCAGCATTAACAGTTATATATAACTATTCTTTCTCTTTAGTATGTCTCATTTTCATCTCTATTTTTCACTTCTTGTTATTCTAGAGCACCCCATATTTGGATTAGATTTATAGATCCCCCTGTGGGACGTTTTAAATGTCTCTATTAAAAGTTATATTTTAAAATGAGATTCTCTATGGATGTACACACACACACACTTGCAATAGAATGTTTACTATGACTCATCTCTCGTGTGTTCCTTTCTCTAGGGGTTGAGGAGGGAAAAAGGGATTAGAATGTCTGCATTGTCAATTGGGGAACACGCTATCTCTGCATTACCAGCAGCAGAAACAGCTTTATTGCTCTCCCTCGTAGCATCCTACCTCACAGTGCTGGAATTATGTGACATTATGTCACTTTCTCCTGGGTCTGTCAATCATGATACCGCTTATGAGTGAGAGGAAGTCGGGTCAGCCAACTCCCACAACATGGCAATGAGACACATACTCCGAGCCAGGTACATTTCCGTGTCATGACTCTGGTTGATCAAGCTCTGCATTCCAGCATAAGCCACCACTTCCTGTATTATTATTATTGCCATTTATATAGCGCCAACAGATTCCGTAGCACTTTACAATATTATGAAAGGGGATTTAACTATAAATAGGACAATTACAAATAAACTTACAGGAACAATAGGTTGAAGAGGACCCTGCTCAATCGAGCTTACATTCTATAGGAGGTGGGGTGTAAAACACATTAGGACAGTATAGACATCCTGCAATGCTAGGGGCATTGTGAGTGGGCAATTGTGTAAATGCTGAATTGTAGATAATAAGTTGTTGTACTGGTATAAGTAGTGTGATAGATACATTCTTGTTACTTTAAGTTCAATTTCAATAAAATGCACTAATTAGTTTCTCAAAAGTGCCAAACACTTGATCATTTCAAACAGGAAGTTCCAGCTTAGCTGTTTTCAAATGAACTCGGATGTAACTGTGTTTGAGATAAATTCCACTTTAGTTCAGCTGCTCATTGAACTACTAAACGCCCAAAGAGGGAGCCCCCTAAACTCTCCATATTAAGTATGAGGAGATAAATATCTGGACATTAGTGATTAGACCTCTCTGTGTTCACTGGTACAAGGAACAAATAAGATAAGGCAGATAAGCTTGTAGTTTCTGTTGCAGTAATGATTATTGATGCCAGCGTAAATGTCCATGATCAAAATATCCCATGTTTACAATTAGCCATAGATATGTAATTGTATTACCTTCATAATTAAACAGTGTACAGTCCCATAGATTATATACAAGGCACAACCACATAAAGATGCAAGGTAAAATCAAAAGCTACACATTTTTTCCTATATAACCACTTCACATTCTTTGGGACCATTGATTCTTAAATTTTCTTAATAACATATTTGGATAGAGTTGCTTTTCACGCTTAGAAGATGTAGTTTGTCAGCATGCACCGCATCTCCTCTTCCTGATTGGCAAAATGTACTAGATCTTCCTATACTGATTGGCTTGTCCATTTATTATTATTAATATTATTTTGAAAATCTAGTCCAGGGTTTTGAAGAGTTTGATGCATAGGAAAACATATTTTAAGTAAAATACCATATAGAGATTTTCAGATTCTATTATTTTTTTTGGGTGAATCTCTACTTTTATATTTATATGTATATGCACTGTAGTTCTCAATTTCTCCATGGGAAGCTCATTTGAGTTATTCAATCGAACAGGACGGAAATTAAATACCAGGAAAAAAAAATCCATCCTGAATCACTATCATAAAATAATTCAATAATACACAATGTGACCACTTGATGGCAGTGGTGCTTAAAGGGTTGCCATCAAGATACCAGAGCAATGGGGACCGTAGCAATTACTCACCACAGAGGTATTAAGCCCAGACATAACAGGATCACTCAGCTCCTGACACTTTGCTTCATCTTTCTCACATGCAGGGATCCGGCTTTTCATGACAAGTTCAGGATCGGTTGCAAGCTTGATGTCAGACAGGCCTTTGGCCCAAGCACTGGAACTGACCAGCCATAGGAAGGTGAAAACAGCTGTCACTATGCAGTCCTAAGGAGGAAGAGTAGACAGTAGAAGAGAGGGATAGCGAGTAAGATGGGTTGGAAATAAATGGTGTAGTAGATGGCAAAGGAAAGGGTAGCGGAAGGGAAAGAGAGGGTAGGGTAAGACAACGGATGGGCAGAATAAGATGCCATTGGATGTAAAGGTATTGGAGGAGAAGTAGGATAGCCATAGGATGGATATAGAAAGGAGCAGTGTGTCCCTTCCCACCACAACCACTTAACCCCACGTTTGATGGAATATTTTAATCTGGATTCTCCTGAGCCTCTATGGATTATCTTACAATCATGGGACCTTTGTTGTTCTCACGATATTTGTTCTGTAGGAATATGTACATAACCATCGCCCCGAGCGAGTAAAGAAAGGCAAAGACAGCCACCGTGACAAAGAATTCTGCAGAGGATGAGTAATCTCCGACCAAAAAGACTTGGGTAGATGCTCCACCTTGGCAAGTGGGGGCATCAAAATACTCCTGGTGCAGCCTGTGGAAAATGAAAATGTAAAGTGGAATTAGTTCGCAAACAGGTCGCTAAGTCTTGTTAAAATACAAAAGAAGTAACAACAAAATAAATAGCAACTTTAGATATTTATAGGTTTTGAAAGGCAGGTCAACGAGTCATAAGAGAAGGAGGGACAACAGAGAATAAAAAAGATTGAGAGAAGTAATTTGAGAGAACAAAACCCGAAAAACAAAACAAAAAAAAAACAACTTATACATGTAGCTTAAATAGTACAACGTGAAGTAAAGGAATAAGTAATAAGATTTGCAACAAGACTCAGATTTACTGCTCCTACTCACTTAAAGGGGTATTCAAAGTCCACTTTAATGTTCGGCTTGCTTTCATTTTTGTTGGTACATTCAATGCTCAGACTGAACTGTCCGGAATAACTTCCACAAGTTGCGAAGGCAAAGATAGAGAACAGCTGTAAAACAGAGACAGGGGTCCAGAAAGAGACAAGGTGATCCTAACAGAGAGAGTCTGGGAAACCAAAAAATCCTTAAACATAAGGAGTCGGTGAAAGAGGAGAAGAATGGTGGAATGTTGGATGGAAAGACAACCTATAATAAGAAATCATTTATAAAGGAAAGTGAGATATAAGAAACACATTTAGGAAGAGAAACAGGGAGTACTAGAATGAAACAGCTGCCTAGAAAGACAAACACAGATACACAGAGGAAGAAAAAACCAGTTGACATGGAAAAAAAATCGTTAATAAGGAAAAGACAGGAATAAAGGAAGTGTAAACCAGTCTAGAGAGTGTGGAATGTGGAGCAGTCTAGAAAGAAATGATTACACTAATGAGAAAAGCAAGAAGGTAAAACATACAGAGAAAACCAAAGACAAGATCCTGAAATAATGAATGTGGGGATTGTGGTTGGGAGTAATGGAGAGAAAAAACCATGGACTCTAGAGAATTTGAGGGAAATATAAAGGAAAAACACGGAGAAGGCTCTAGAACAAAGGAATTTTCAGAGAATATAACCTTGGTTTGAATGATTATCCTAGTAGAACAAAAGAAATCTTCAGAGACTATAACCTTGGTTTTAATGATTACTCTGCTCTGTTCCAGTGGGGAAATTGATAAATCCTATGGTCCCTTGAGACTGGTCTAAAAACATGACCCCAAAGCAGAGGTAGGCAACCTTTAGACCTCAAGATGCTGTGAACTACATACCCCATAATGCTTTTATAGCCATAATGGCTGCAAAGCATCAGGGGAGATGTAGTCTACAACATCCGGAGTGTCAAAGATTGCCTACCCCTGCCCTAAAACATAACATGGATATTAGAGTAGGGACATAGGGGCATCTGAAAAGGATTAGTACATACTAATCAAGAATTGCGCAAATAGAAGTATATACTCCTGAGTGGGGGTTAACCCCTTTATTTTGAATCAATACTTAAGCGAACAAAGGCAGGAGTTTCTGAGGGGACAATAGTTTGTCCCTAATTATCAGGAGCACTTAAAGTGTATATTTGATAAATCTTAACGTTTATTAGTTACTGTAGAACAAAATGAAACGAAATATATTTAAACACCCAAATTATAAATTATCACCTTGTGTAAATAAATGTAAATGTCAAACAACCACTAAACATAAATTGTTAAAAAGATGAGAGCTAGATGCTCTCTAGATAAAATATTATCCAAAAAAGGATCTCCCTTTGTTCCCTTAAGTATGGATTAGTACATACAGATCATAATATATGTGTAAAGAAATTACAGGGAAAAAGCAAGAAGCAAATCAATAACTTTTCTCATTTCATATGTGACAACGTTTATTTTCAATCATTAGTTACGTCGTTTTTCCACAGTCATATCTCATTAAAAAGTGCTGCCACGGGAACACGGTGGGGTGCCTCTAGCACATGCAGTGGTGAGAAGTCTACTGGTAACTATGCATTAAGCAGCATTGAGCGGATGCTGGTTAACAAAGCATTAACTCACTTTTAAGAGTACTGCATGCAAAAACAAGATCTTCGGTGTAACGTTACATCAGCAGGAAGGCACAATATGTCTCCCTATTCTGCTGCCAAACCTTAAGATGATGGGGAGTGGGTGTAAGATAATCAGGCTCATATTTACTAACCACTCTATAGCACATTCTAGAACAGAATCATGTGCCCATAGAAAAGGGAAGGCTAACCTAATCCAGGGGTTGTGGACTACATTTCCCATGATGCTTAGCCACTATTACAGCAAGCTAGACACTCAGACCCAAGGATTATCCATGATAATTGCATAAAGTATTACTATTAGATTGCCAAAGGTTGAATGATACTTTTTTTTGTTTTACATCTCTAAGCTAATAACTGGTTAAGAATTAGCACCTTGGCGTCAAAATAGATTGTTCACAATTTTTGGAATGTTGTTTCCGGGCGCTGTAACAATAATTACGTTAAGGAACAGCAGAGTGCAGACTGGGCTGTGTGTGATGTCTGTCTATCTCTGTGTGGGCTCACAGTGGGCAGACTGCACTGGTTTTATCCTGGTGATAATCCGGAGCAGGACTATGACCTACAGCATCTCCACAGATACAAAGGGGTATTTTTAGAGCCTTGGCAATGGCACAAAATAAAGAGGATTACAGTGTAGCCCAGGGTGTGAGAGCACACAGCTCTCGGGACTCACAGAAAGAAATCTGTACACTATTTTTATAGATAGAAGGAGATGGATAGAGACAGATAGATAGATAGATAGATAGATAGATAGATAGATAGATAGATAGATAGTGTGTATAAGTGATGAATAGATGAATTGGTATTACTCTAGGAGTAATAGGTATGAATTTTATAAATATCAATAATAATATTAATATGACAGTGATTCTTGAATGGAAATAAAATAAATTATCCAAAGAGAACTGTAAAGTCTACACTTCAAATATTTTTTCTTCATATTTTATAAATCTGTATATAAGAGCAAATTAGCACCGGAAAAGCTGTTTATGTTGTTTGCAAAAAAATAATTTGTTGATAATAAAGTAGATATATCTCTTAAAAATGTATGATTTTTAAATTCCTCTGCCATTTATGTTTTCAAAATCTCCATTATTTCAGCCAATTAATGGTGTCCAAAGTAGGTCAAAATTGAAATTGTCAAAGTCGAATTGAACTGGGAAAGCAGGACCCCTGGCACAACAACCACTACAATTCACAGTAATGGTTATGGTGCTTAGACTGCCCCTTTAAGGTAATTGTAAACTTGTAGCCAAAATATAAAAATTGCAAACATTCTCTAATTCAGATAATTTACCATCTTAGCTATTTTGCCCTAAAATTATCAATTTCCTTGTGTGTTCCCAGTTTAATTAAAGGAATACTCCAAATACCTATGGCACTTTAGCTTTCTGAAGTGCTTTATGTGTAAATAGCCTTTGCTCTCTTTCCTCATTATAGGAAAAGTGCAAATTTTAATAGAAACTGACAGTTTTATAAATTAACCTTGCTACAACCCGTCTGGCTGTCAATCAAAAAAGGGTCTTGTTACTTCCTGGTTTGGTTAGCTCAATGAAGCTAAACTCAAGAGGCCCAGAGCACCTGCCTAGCAAAGATTTCTCATTGAGCTGTATTGGGAAGTCTGTGATTGGACAGCCACTGAAAGTCTGGGTGGGGTTAGAAGGGAAGGGCTTGCAAAATCTGCAGGTTTGCAAGGTGTTTTTAGATATATCCCCAATTAAATAATGCATAATTAAATGCTTCCAGGTTTCAGTTATTTTACAATAGGGGAAAAATAGAAATGCAACCAATAGCTATACAGGCCTGACAAAAAAGAGTAATCAAATACACTAAAAAAATGTATCTTACAGAATGCAGGGGCCTACCCTGAAAATCCAGTATAAATTTGCATTAATTTAAAAAGAATAAAAATCAATTTTCTGACACATTTAAATGAACATAATATCAATGACAAATGGATACGTTTGTAAATATTACAGATCGAGACTCACCCACTCCAGAATTTTGATAAATCCCAGAGGCTCCTTCACTACCCGAAACTGACCCCCTGCCACCAGCTGAAGGACATAGAATAAACATTTAGAATAGACAGGCAGCTTGACAGTCCTTCTTACATGATTTCACCTGCTGTTTCCCTGTCCAGGGTGCTGAAATGCCGACCTCTCCTCAATATACAAACACAGCACAGATACACAGTGTCACAGCTAAGACACACAGCAGGCTCCAGTAAACATCCCCTACACAACACCCACATACAGCAAGAAGGGGGACACAGAAATCTCAACATACAACCCTCCCTCTTACACACAATACCACCAGTGCTGACACATGTGTGCATTACAGTACAAAGCACAGAGAAAATATACTACACAATCCAAGATTCTAAATGGCCTCTAAACGTGATACATTGTATATGCGTGACGATTCAGTTAGCTGTGAATATGCAGTGGATGTAATTCATACATTTAAAGCATGTATGCATCTGTGTGTTATATCTATTTATCATCTATCTATTTATCTATCTATTTATTTATTTATCTATCTATCTATCTATCTACTATCTATATGTGTTGATATGTGTGTGTGTTTGCAGAGATATATATATATTATATATATATATATAATATAGTATAGATAATGCATAGTATGTATTAAATATATATGCATTTTTGGGGGGGTATGTAGCTAGACACACAGAGGGAATGATTCAAATTGGACATGTCTCTATGAACATGATGACCTATATTAATAATAATAATATGAATTATATGTAATATCTGTACATTTGTGTTGGTATGATTTTCACATCCCCCCCTTCTCTCTCTCCTTCACCTCCTTCCTATCCTTCCCTCTCTACCCCTCCTCCCTATATATTTTTTCCTCTCCCTATACCCTCCCATCCCTCCATCTGTCCCTTCTCCTTGATCCCTCTGCCATCTAAGCTCTCCCTGCCAGCCTGCCCCCTGGCTCCCAATAACACCCTGTCTGTCATTTCTCCCCCCACCCCCCCACCCCTTATTAAAGCCCCCAATTCGCCCTTCTCTCACCTGGTTGACCACGTCCATGACTGCAGGATGCTGGTGAATCACGGCAGCGCAGAGGGGGGAGCACGCTTTATCGGCAGCAGCCTAGAGGAGGTGGTAAAATGCGGCGGATAAGGAGCCAGTGTCTAGAACAGCTGGCCACGCTCTGAGCCAATAGGAGAGGGTGCCCTGGTCACGTGGCGCGCTGCTGACGCCGCCGGCCTCCATTTTTGTTGAGGGCAAGATTTGCCATAAATAGGAGTTGAAGATGCTGAAAGCGACCCTGAGCAATTGACGTCTTTGCTGACCTAGTCAGACCCCCCCCCAAACACATCCCACAACTATGTGTGGGCTCGTGTCTCAGTTAACTGGCTGTCTGTATTGACACTATTTACACAGGGGATGTTTGCATGTCAGTGCTAGATATTTTATGGACTTTTCTTGCTGTGCCTAGTGTTTGTTTTGGTTTTTATTACTTATATTTGTAAACTCAGTACTAGGATTGCTACGTACACAACGTTTTCCTGCATCCTGGTGAGCAGCACATGCAAAAACAACCCATTTATGAATCAATTTGTCCATCATATAGGATGAGCTGCAAAGAAGCTACATTAAAAATCTCATGCAATTCCCCCATTGCAGCACTGAATACCACATACTAAAAGAAATCCAATTGTAAATTGATTTATCCATCCTGGAGGATGAGCTCTAAATGAGCTACAATGAATATTTTAAGCAGTTCCCCAATGCAGCATTGAATGCCACATACCAAAATAAACCGATCTATGAATCCATCCTGGAGGATGAACTCCAAAGGAGCTACATTGAATATTCCATGCAGTTCCCACATTACAGCTTTGAATGTCACATACTGCAAGGCAACACCTTTTCATGTACAACTCATGGGCATGAAGGGTTAGTGTATGTCTGGAAAACATGATGGATCTGGCAGCTCTAATGACACCTATCCTTTTTGTAGTAGCACCACTCAATAGTATCTATCACATGGCCAGTTATATAGTGAATTCTTTATTGGCAAAATATAGAGTTCAAGAATTATGTTGAATTACAATTCCCATTATACTTTGCCAGCCTTTACAATGGCAAAGCATATTGGGAGTTATAGTTCTACAACATCTTAGGCTCTACCTTTTGGCCACCCTCTGCTTCATAGTATTGTTTTGGTAGTTCCTGTTGCCATGGAGATAGCAGCAGATGGGTTTGGTTCATTCATTTCTTCTTACTACTAGGTCCCTTCATATAATAGTAGTCACCACCCAGTCCACCTACAGTTAAGGAGAAACAACAATTTGATAAAGCCAGGAAAATCATTGCAGAAAAAAAGATAAAGGTCAACCAAATCCAACATATTCCTTGATTTATACATGGCATTCAGCTTGTGGCTTAATTACTGCACATATTCAAATCCACATAGTGATGACTGTATATACAGGTAGTTACAATTCATTTATTGCTGGAAACAAAAGCTGCACAACAATGCCATTTCCAGTCTTTGTTTCTTTTTTTTTTTTTTTCTGTGCTAGTGAAGTTTCCCCTTGCCCTCATTAAAGATGGCCGCCAAACGCGCGTCCCATCTCTGTTGCCATAGCAACCCAGACGGAACGCTGAGACCACGGCCTGATCCCCATCCGCCATTTTAAGACTTGCAAAGACGCTTTGCACGGGAGTAATTGGTTTACAGGGCTCTCCGTGTTTGAACGCGGGTCTCTCGGACCTAATGGAGGCCGTTAAACCCGAGCTATTCCAGAGCCCGGCTGCCATTTCTGTAACATTACACTGTGCGTGGCTGGCTTTTTTAAACCGGCCTCGAGCTGGTGATACATCCGTTTGCCATGGTAACAGGAGGTGGGGTGGGGGTCGATTAATGAATGGGCGAATACGAAGAGCAATGACCAAGCGGATTAATACTACGTGAACCATCCTGGCTCCATGTTTAAGGTCTCAAAATGGCGGCCGGTGACGTCACTGGTGACAGCAGGCTGCCATTTTGTTCAGGGAAACATGTCCCAATCCTATTATTATTATTATTATTATTATTATCAAACACAATGCAAGGGTTCTTTTAACATCAGTTTATGCTGTGGCTAGTGTGATACATTTCATGATGAGAAATATATATATATATATATCTATATATCAAAGTGTGATTTAAAAATGACAAAAAAAATATTAATAGTCTGAATGTATTGAGCAGTAAGCCGTGGCTATTTAAAGTTACGCCAGTGTTAGATTCACTTTTTCAGGTATAGGTATAGAAGGCTGATATCCAGCTACTCTGGAGGGTTTATTCACTAAACTGGGTATTTCGTTGAATTAGGGAATTGGAAATTGTAGAACGAAATAACAAATTATAGTTGGAGAATTTTACAATTCATATAATTTGACTCAAATCATTCCTTCTCCAGTTCCTGACGATTGCCAGCTTAGTGAATAACTGCCACACTTTGTAGGGTTTATGCACTAAACTCCGAATTATAGTGAATTTAAATTTGAATGTTAAAAAAACAGGCAAAAGATGCTATGAAATAAATTCTCCCAACTCCGCTGTAGTCAGTGCTTTGCTATTTAAACTTACATTTTGACATTAATATTTTACTTTATTATCTGGCAATGAATGAATAACTTTTTGAGTTTCCTAACGTGCAGCTCATTCGTTTGTAAAACAACACACTGAGCATGTACTAACTTGCTATTATGTGAAAGGGAAAATGCATCACTTTGAGACAACGGTCTCATTCAAAAGCTTTATCTTTGAATGAGACAGTTTCCTCATACTGCAGGCTGAAAAAACAGGTAAATGTTTTTTTCTTTTCATCTGTACCCACATCTTTCTTATGCTTTCCAAACCCATTCTAGGAAAACTGATACAGTATAACAATCAGTGTTCTATCCCTAGGAATGCTGGAAAAGTGCATTGAGCATGTCAATTGGACAATCTCTTTGCCTTGCAACATCTCGACAAGGGAGAAGATAGGGAGACTAAGAGATGCATGTCACTTTAATGTGACATATTTGGGGTATTTTGACTTCTCAGGATCTTAAACCCCAATACCTGATTTTGGAAATATTAATTCCTCACAACTGCGTTCTGCTCTTGTTTTTTTTTTGTTTCTTTTTTTGTAGGATGGATATGGTGGTTGGTTTAATAGGCAAACAATGAATCAGGATATTGGCAAAGGGGCAGCTGGTCAGAGGGACATGGATTTTGCTTTCTTGATTATTTCTTCAAGGGATATTGGTTAGTTAAATGCACATAATCATCTATCCTTTCTGGCACCCAGATGAGATATGTGTCACTAAATCTTATGTGACAATAGGATTTTGTTTTGATCTTTTTTCAATTTCACTATGAACCAGTAAATTAAAAAATAATTTAATGTTTTAGGCTAAAATAGTCTAATGGAAACCAATTATTGAGAATGTTTAAATTGGCTATTGTGGCCTGAAATTGAGATTAGGAATCAACAGATATTTTTTTAGAGATGGGATATCCCAGCATGTACTGTGCTGTAACTGATAGGAGTGTATTGCTGAGAACAATCACACTCTATCACTCTCAGACAGACAACCCTGTACATTACAGTAGAATCAGGGGTAGGCAACCTTCGGCACTCCAGATGTTTTGGATTAGATCTCCCATGATGCTTCACCAGTATGATGGATGTAAGAGCATTATGAGAGATGTAGTCCACAACATCTGGAGTGCCGACGGTTGCCTATCCCTGCAGTAGATTATTCATTGTCTCACCTCCCTGCCTTCAGCTGAGCTCCACATGTAAGGTCTCACAGGGAGGGATGACGTGGCACCTCATTGGCTGGTAGCTGGAGTTTCTGAATGTTGAAGATGGTGTGTGGGGCCTGGGAGAGGTGAGCAAATGATCGATCATATCAGTAAATTCCAAGACTGATACCAGTTATCAGAAATATGCTGGATATCAGCTCTAATAATTGACAGAACTGATAATCAGTATATCCCTAATTTTTTTTTTATTTGCAATTCAATCAATAACAGGCTCCAATGAGACTCGCAGCTCTCTACTGGCATAGTAATTATGGCAATGGGAGCACAACATGTGCTAAGTATAACTTTGAGTAACGTGTCATGACAACTGGGCACGCATGCCCGCAGTAGTAATGGACTCGCAGGTCCTTTGTTTGATCATCTTATAACTGCTTTATATTGGGTAATGTAGTGCTTTAGGTTCAACTTTCGGTGAGGAAGAGGAAAGAGCGCAAAACCACGTTAGGTCAGGTAATCTGGCATGGTCCGTGCTCTGCATTCTAGCCATACTTTGCTCCTGCCCCCTAGTGGTTATATCCCTAATTTTAAAGTCACTTTGACTTCTCAGCAATTCACACTGTAGTCGATAAACGCTATGTATATTTGTCAACCCACGTGAATATGCACCTAGGCAACGTAAATTCTATACAGCTCAAACCTACATTAAGTACGCCACTTCCTCTTCTCCCAACTGCCGCACACAAAGTGAGCATGTCACTGTCGGGTATTTATGCAAACTATGTAGAGACCTCTGAAAGTGATAAACCTGCTTTAAATTTATCACAACCATAGTCATCAGCTTTTTTAGCATTCCAACAAATGCATACAAACCTAAGGTGTTTTCCTGCCCATTATGAAGTGGCCATGCACAAATCCATTTGGATACTACTATTCTATCATATTTAATATATACTATTATTTATTTTGTACATTGGAGCTTCAGCACTATACTATTATATATAATGTTTAATCTGAGGTCTATATATTGTTTAGAATATATCATCATTTTTTTTTTTTTACAATTCCTTTATGTTGTATCACCTTCATTGCAGTTTAATAATTTTTGCATAATTTTAAAAACCCTTCATATTGTTTTACAGGTATATATATGTGTTTGTATTCAGCCTCCATATATTTAAAATAACTGCCATGTTTCTTTATCAGCATTGAGCCTGACAGAGCATTGTGGGATATGTAATTCTACGTACAACAGCGGTATAAATGTTTTTTGTTGTTTTTTTTTTTACGTTACTACATCTTTTTCTATAGCACTTTTGAAACTCTATATTCCTTCAAACGGAGAACGCTGGATTTGTTTAGCCCTACAGCACCACTCAATACTGCCACACAATGTACACTTGAGCATGTTCATATTACATTACAATCAGTCTAGTGGTTGAGGCATTTTTCCTGCAAAGACATAAATGAGCATTTGGCTAAGGCTTACCCAGCTGTGCTCTCATTCTCTGTAGAGGTCATCACAGTTTCCTCTCAAGGAAATCTGTTGGAGTAGGAAATATAAAACCCTGGTAAGGAAGTAGAAAATGCTTAGGTAAAGACGATACTTTCATTGGCTTCAATAATGCCCAGAGACGCAAGTTTGCAGCACGGCCGAGTCTGCATGTGCATTGTATTTGCTTCTAAAACATGTTTTCTATACGGTATATTTTTTTTATGTCTGGTTACAATAGCTAGAATGTAAGCTCTTGAGGCTATTATATTTTTATGTTACTAAAACCATTAGAGAATCATTGTACATGTTATGTCTTTTCACATTGCTGGAAATGGCAATTTCTCCAGTCATCATAGCTCCGTTTCCAACTATTGTGCTTCATCCATAATCATTACTTGCCTGTGTTTATTTTTGTTACTATTGTTCACCTAAGCTTTGTGCCTAAATAAAAATTTTGAATGACAAAAAAAATAAAATAAGAATCGATATTTCCAGTCACCTTCCATTATTGACCTCCACTAGTAATAGATATTCTAACAAAGAGGGAAATTACAATCTCAAATGCTATTTTTATCGACAATAAGCCAGTATTGAGAGCACTTCTACCATAATTGAATCTGTGAAAAATACCCTATACCTTATATTTAGCACTCAATTTTAAGCTGTCACAATCTTGCCAAAGAGACTTTACCAACACATTAGCGGAACTATCAGGACACTTTAACCGAAAGCACTTTCCTGTCAATCAACTAGTAACCAAAATGTTATCATATATATGCTAAGTTTTATATATATATGGTTTAGTTACATATATATTTAAGGCTGGTCCTGTAGTTGTGGGAGGGGCTTGGTTCCCCTTTAAAAGGGCATCCTACACTATCTCTCACACCGTTATGGGCCTGGCGAGTTGCAGGAGAAGAATTCTGGTCACTCACAAGTTGCCATCTTGCTGTTACCTGTTTTCCCTCGTGGTCCGGTTTCATTGATACTGGCCGCTAGTAAAATCGTTTATTCGGCTTACTTGTCTTCTCACTGACCATGTCCAGCCCGCTTCCTGCTCCAGCTCGAAGGAGACTGACCCAGAAGTTGTCAGCTGAACAATAAGCTATAGGCCCAGCAGGCACGCCTCGGTCCCATGGCGTCATCTCTGCTTTGGTCTGTTTCGTTACCCATTCGTATGTTAATTCGTTCGGCTCCTTTTGTATGTTAAGGCTCCACTTCGCATGGTTTTGCACTGTTACAGACGAACAGTTATTCTAGCGAACACTACACAATTACAATTGAAGTGTTAGAGCGTTTTGCATGCCTTCTCCCGAACGCCATACGCTCTATCTAATTACATTTCATACAAATTAAAGGGAATTCCCTTAGACTACGGAGGTTTGGGTATTACGGCAATGCGGGGCGCCCTAACGACTGCAAAAGGTTAGATATGTCAATATCTACGTATTTCATCACTTATGTCGCCAGGTTCAGTTTTAAAGGTGGCGCCTGAGTTTTGTCCTGCCTAGGATCCGGTAGCTCCCCTATGGTACTCGCTAGATCTTCCAAAACTTTCCCGGTTAGAACCTCACACACACTGCACCAGATAATCTTTGTTTTCACCAAATGTTCCAATGGTCATTAACCATCGCATGTTGTCCCGCCTAGTCTCAAGAAGGACATCCTGGAGGGCAAAGATGTTAATCTTGTTTCACTCCTGAATGCCTCCCAGGATGTCATCGAGAATAGGACCTATGCGTATGGGGATGTTTTCAGTGGTCTTAAGGGCTAGATAACCAAGACTAAATAAGAATTATCTATCCCACTGGATTCGTATAGGCACAAGCTGGTGGATCTGGGGGCACAAGTACAGGGGTTCAGCTTTCTATGACTACCATCGTTCTTTTGCGGCAAAGGTGTTTGCAGCTCTGACTCAGTTTAATCTCAGTGCAGATTGGAGCAAACTAGATACTGAGTTATTCTGCAGACACTTTGCAGGTCTTAGGACACCGGCTTGTGCAGGGTGCGTGTCCACTTCCCATTCCACAAACAAAGTTTTCAGGGATATCCAGTACCATATACCACTACTAGATTTGAGAAGATCTTAAAAGACTGGAGCAGAACATAACTTTTTTCGGTAAGTCCCAGAATTGCAACAAGTTTAATACCAGCACCTGAGGCTTCAGACCCTGCAGATTGTGGCATGTCTGCTCTTATTGTTTCAGAGCCCATGCCAAGTCCATGTGTCCTCATATATGTTCCCTAAACCCTACCTCACATGTATAAATATTATATTTGGGCTGAACTGTAACTTAATCTCCCATCACAGCATTTGGTAATTTTCTTATTGGTAGGCTATCAGGGGGATTTTCACACAGGTAATGTTCACATGCCATCTGGTACGCCGGATTGCAAGAACTTGCGAACAGCGCTAGGAGGTCCAGAGACGTTTGACGTATTGATAAAATGGAGTTAGATCAGGGTTTCGTTTTGGGTCCTTTTATGTTCCCACCTTTCACATCTTGGAGGACAAACCCTTTTAGGGTAGTCCTGGGGAAATCCTCACACAAGCACAGAATTATTATTTGACCTATCAGCCCTCACTCCACAACCTATTAGCTAGTCTCAATACTCATCCCCTCTGACAAGTTCTCCCTACAATACTCTACAATTGAGAACGCCATTTGGGCCATTTCGATGGTTAACGCGTTTAAATTAATTCCCATTCACCTCTCACCTTGGCATCTGCACGGCATTGAGTGGAGGAAACTATACTATGTTCCCTCCTCACTTTTGGGTCCAAGATTTTGACATTTTCGCAGGAACCCTATGTGGGCTACTAATTAATGTATGCAGATGCCAAACAGTCATTCATTACCTAGATGATTTCCTCACAATTAAAGACAACTCTTCCCCCCCACCCTCGTAGTCTCACTGTGGCGATCAGTCTTTTTGGGTCCCTGGCTATACTGGTCTCCCCAGTGGAACGAAAGGTCCAGACACTGGTATACACTTGGTGGGGATCCAATTGGATTTGGTCGTAATGCAGTCTTGTCTTCCTCATGATGGGATTGAGCGCATCCTCGCAAGTATAGAACTGTACTTGCGGTTGGGCTCCTGCAACCGCAAGGAGTTACGGTCTCTGCTGGGCTGGCTTAATTTTGCCATGGGGATAATCCCACAAGGATCCTTCATTTCATCCCCTAGATCCTTCATTTCATGACTTCTGAGTTTATTTCCTGACCTTCATTCAGACAGTACCTGCATCTCCCTAGATAACACGCAACTTCCGATTTACTCATGTGGACACTTTCCTGACTACATGAACTGGGAAATATGTTCATCCCCCCTATATCGGCTAATTCTCCAACCCTCTGGACAGATGCAGCGGCCAACTCTGGTTTCACTGCTATCAGTGGCTCTGGGGCTCATGGCCCACAGAGATTAAGAATAGACCAGTTTTTACCAAAACATCTGCCCTATTCGAGTTATATCCAAAAGTGGCAGCAGCAATTGCTTGGGGTCCTTTCTGGGCAGGCCACTCGGTCAGATGTTTTCGGACAACCAAGCTACCTACCACATCATAAATAAGGGACGGTCATCTTCCCTGGTTATTATGAGGTTCTTAAGGAAACTTACGTGGGTAGCGGCTACACACCAATTTTTACTCACATGCATCCATGTTCCTGGGGTCACTAATGTGTCTGATGACCACCTATCTTGTTCTGCTTTCATGCTTTTCACACGTCCGTTCCAGGATATGTTACTGGATTAAATGTCTTGTTAACACACGCTCGGATTCTCACCCACCTGACCATAGGCGTGCGCACGGGGTGTGCCGGGTGTGCCTGGGCACACCCTAATCCCGCGGCACGCCTATGTTCATTGAGACCGGCAGGGGAGATCTCAGGATCTCCCCTGCCGGCTCATGCAGAGCCGGCGCTATCCGAGCGCCGGCTCTGCTCTCAGCCTCCCTCCCCACTGACCCACATGCAGGGAGGGAGGCAGGAGAGGACCCGGCGGAGCTATTGCCGGCAGCTCCGCCGGGTTCCTCTCGCGAGATATGAGCGTTGCCACGGCAACGCTCAAATCTCGCGAGAGTGAACTCTAGCCCCACAGGGGTTAGAGTTCACTCTCCACTGGACCACCAGGGATGGAATCAGGAGCACGATCCCCCCTCCTTACAAAAGGTAAGAAGGGAGGGGGGATAGCAATTAATGTACCCTCACCCCCACAATCACCCACACACATATAGCACACACACACACAGCACCCACACACATAAAGCACCCACACAGCACCCACACACATACAGCACCCACAGACATACACAGCACCCACACACATACAGCACCCACAGACATACACAGCACCTACACACATACAGCACCCACATACATACAGCACCCACACACATACACAGCACCAACACACATACAGCACCCGCAGACATACACAGCACCTACACATACAGCACCCACACACATACAGCACCCACACAGCACCCACACACACATACAGCACCCACACAGCACCCACACAGCACCCACACACATACAGCACCCACAGACATACACAGCACCCACCACACAGCACCACCCACACACATACAGCACCCACAGACATACACACACCCACACATACAGCACCCACACATACAACACCCACAGACATACACAGCACCCACAGCACCCACACACATACAGCACCCACACACATACAGCACCCACACACATACAGCACCCACACACACAGCACAGCACCTACACACATACAGCAACCACACACATACACACACAACACACAGCACCCACACACATACACAGCACCACACACACACACAGCACCCACAGACAGCACAGCACCCACACACACATACAGCACCCACACACACACAGCACCCACACACATACAGCACCCCACAGACATACACAGCACCAACACACATACAGCACCCACACACACACAGCACAGCACCCTTACACACAGCACACAAACAGCACCCTCACACACACACAGCACACTAACAGTACCCTCACAAACACAAACAGGACCCTAACAAACACACACAGCACACTACCAGTACCCTCACACACAAACAGCACCCTCACACAGAGTACATTAACAGCACCCTCACAAGCGCACACACACACACAAACAGCACCCTCACACACAGTACATTAACAGCATCCTCACAAGCACGCACACACAAACACCCTCACCCACATAGCACACTACCAGCACCGTCACACACACATCACACTAACAGCACCCTCACACAGCACACACACACACAGCAGTGTGTGTATGTGTGTATATATGTGTATGTATATATATATATATATATATATATATATACATACATACATATATATATATGCGGCGTGTGCTTGTGCTTTAGGGTGCACACCCTAATGCAATAGGCTGCGCACGCCTATGCACCTGACACTATCTGCAAACACTAGGAATCTTAGGATATGGCTTGGCATTTTCAATAAGCTCACTACTGATTATCACATACAGGTTAAGTTTGCTATGAAATCCATGTTAGGTTTCACTTCCTTTTGCCACCTCAATTTAAGATTGTCATTTAGCACCATTAAACTCTACCTAACAGGCATCCAACACCATATGCTGACACAATACCCCAACAAAAAATAGGATTCCTACCATCTTACCAGATTAAGGCCTTACTCAACGGAATCCAAAAATACACGACAATATTACACGCTTAAGACTACCTATCTATAGTTAATTGTTCCACTCCTTAGCTCACCTATTAGATTCGTCATCTTCCAAAGCCCTCACTAACATGATAATCAAACTGCTATTTACCTCGTTTTTATGGCTCCTACAGCCAAGAGATTTCACAGCAATCAACCTCGCCTCCAGGGATTACCTTAAAGGTGCCATATCCACAAATTAAATCAACACAAAACATCCACACCAACCTATACTCACCACTGTCATATTCATGTTCTATGTCCGCATGATGTTAACAACATTAGGCCTAAACGCAACCTATTTTTCAGGCCACTCTCTTTGTTCTGTCCTCCAGACTTTATTCATCATATTTGTGCTTTATTGTTTAGAATAGTATGTTTAAATAAAGTTGTTAGAAATCACAGCATTATGGGCAGAACTTGTACAGGAAGTGCATCAGCCTCCATTTTGGGAAGATACAGTAAACAGCAAGTCATGTACTTCTCATCTCTAACCATCACCCCTTAGAAAGCTTAAAAATTGAATTCTTGTTATGTTATGCTGTATTATTGATCATTGTTTCTTTGTTGTATGCAATACTGTACTGATTGATGTTTATTTCTACCATTTGTAGTTTCACCTGGCTTGTTCTAATAAATTTGAGATCAAAGAAATATGGTATCTGAAGTTTATGTAGCAGGAAGGTTTAGCTCTCTGTCCTGACAGAACAGTGACATTTTTGCTGACCTTTGGGGTGAAGATAAGCTGACTTTGGAAGACTGTACAGCCTGCAGCTATATAGTATCCTTATAGTCAGAAGCCTTAGATGAAACAGGCCTTCAGCAGGGGAAGCAAGCAGCCAGGCTACACAGAGACGCGCTCTGTCATGTAGCACTGGCACTTCAACGGTCTCTATACAGCAGTACAGCTTCTCCCCCACAACCATGTCTCACAGTGGGGTATCTTCTTGTAAAACACGATCACAAGCAAGCTCATCCAAGTCATCTGTCGCAAATGCAGCAACGATCGCCCGCTCGAAAGCTGAAGCAGCAAGGGCCAAGGCCGCATTCGCAGACCAAAAGTTGCAGATGAAAAAGAAAAGGCTCACCTAGAAGCATCTCTGAATATGCAGCGGGCTATCCTAGAAGCTAACATGGAGAGGCTAGCAGTAGACCAAGACGCAGCTGCCGCCATTGCAGAAGCAAAAACATTAGAAGCAGCTGTCTACAATGAGCCAAGAGTAAGTAGCAGCATACCGGGTCTAGAGGAAGACCACCAAGATTCCATGCAGCGCACTTCAGATTATGTCTACCAGCACTCTAACCCAAGCAGTACTCCACAGCAAGAAATCAAACATGACGTCAGTGAGTCACATCAAATAAAGCAACTCTGCCTTCATACCAGCGTCAACCACCTGCTTTCACTCCAAGGGAGTATGCAACAAGCCGGTACGAGCCGCCAACCTTATGCAAGTATGGACCCAGCCCGCCCAAAGAAGAGACTCCTACCAGGTATGCCCATACACCACACTACAATACACCAACAGCCTACCCAAATGCCAATCAGGCTTCTGTAGACCTTGCCAAGTTTCTTGCAAAACGTGAGTTAGTTACCCAAGGACTTACCAAATTCAGTGATCACCCCCAGCATTACAGAGCATAGTGATCTTCTTTCCAGAGTGCCATCAAAGGTCTAGATCTATCCTGCAGATAGATCTCCTTGTGAAGTAGCTTGGCAATGATTCTGCTGAGCATGCAAAAAAGTATCAGAGACATTAATATAAACCACCCAGAGATAGGCCTTACAGACATCTGGAGCAGGCTGGATAGATGTTACGGCTCACCAGAGGCTATAGAGAGTACACTATTTAAAAGAATAGAGGACTTCCCAAGAATACCTAGGAAAGGTAACCAAAGACTCAGAGAATTCAGCGACCTGTGTATGGAGTTACGAGTTGCTAAAGCAGAAAGAGACACACCTGGCCTTTCTTTAATCTCGACTCAGCTAGAGGTATTAACTCCTTAGCACAATAACTTCCTTATGAGTTGCACGAAAGATGGATCGCTTATGGCTGTAACTACAAACGAAAACACAATGTACCTCTTCCACCCTTTACAGAGTTTGTGAACTTTGTAGACAGACAAGCAGGAACGAAAGACAACCCCAGTTTCATTTTTCCAGTGTCTTATGCCACTTCTTCTGGCCCTAAGCAACTCAGGGCTCCAGTGGCAGTGCACAAAACTAAAATTTCTTCCCACAGATCTGCAGAGTCTCAGCCAGAGGATCAAGACAGTGACCCTGCTACGTCCTGCCCTCTGCATAAGCCGCAACAGCCTCTTCTGAAATGCAGAACCTTCAGGGCAAAGACCATCTGGGATCGCAAAGCCTTCCTCAAGGAGAACAACATCTGTTACAAGTGCTGCTCTTCATCAACACACTTTGCCAAGGACTGTAAGGTCAGTGTCAAGTGTACAGAGTGCGACAGCAGAGATCATAACACAGCGCTGCACCCAGGGCCAGCTCCAAGAACCATCCCATGGGCTGACGGCCTACAAATCGAGTCTATGGATGGTAAGACATGCCTACCCTTACCGACCATAATAGAGTGCAGACAATCAGATCCCAGACAACAGATCTGAGATCCCCACACCAGATGTAGCAGTTCAACAGACTCACCTGAATCACATAGCACATCTCATACCAGAAGTAGATGATCAGGCTCAGATAATCTTACTCCTAGGGAGGGATATCTTGCAAGCCCACAAAGCAAGAAAGCAGATCAATGGTCCTCACAATGCCCCATAAGCCCAAAAACTCGATCTTGGGTGGGTCATTATAGGCGAGGTTTGCCCTGGGAGCGCACACAAACCAGCATCTGTTAATAACTTACTCACTACTACCCTAGTGAATGGTCGTCCTTCTCTTTTCCAGCCCTGCCAAAATCACATCCTCAAAAGAGCTCAAGCAATGCTTGTTTGTCCCAACTTAAGACTCTATAAGATTGCTTCCAACAGTAGGGAAGTGATAGAAGCCTTTCCTGCCCAAGATCACTCTAGCGAGTTAAAGGACCTAGATCTAGGTACAGACTTCCTTCCCGTGCAACACAGCCTTGGTTTGCTTTGAGATTTAAAATCTGACATTTTTACCTTCCAAGTAAACGCAGAAGAAAAACCCTTCACCCGTAGAGGTGTCCTGTCTACCATAAACAGCCTGTATGACCCTTTAGGCTTTACAGTACCTGTTTCCATCCGGGGTAAATCACTACTTAGAGACTTAACTCGCGAGGCGTTAGACTTGGACGACCCCCTTCCCACAGACAGGAAAAACCTATGGGTAGAGTGTAAAGACTCGCTAACAGCCCTATCTAGCCTCAAAGTACCATGCCCATATGTCCCTGTGTCATCTACAGAAGTTCAGATGCAAAGGCTTTGTGTGTTTTCAGATTCCTCCATTAAAGCAATTGCTGCTGTAGCCTACCTAAAAACTATAGACACCAAAGGGCAATGCCATATAGGGTTCATAATGGGTGAAGCGAAACTTGCACCACTCTCTGAACACACCACACCTAGATTAGAACTTTGTGCTGCAGTATTGGCTATAGAGCTAGCTGAACTAATTGCGACAGAAACAAACATAGAAATTCAAGAAACTGAGTTTTACAAAGACAGTAAAGTAGTTCTAGGTTACATCCACAATGAAACTAGGCATTTCTATGTCTATGTCAATAACAGAGTGTTAAGGATAAGGAGGTCCACCCGCCCAGAACAATGGGATTTTGTGCCTACAGACTACAATCCTGCAGACCTAGCAACCAGATCTGTTGCAGCCACCTGTCTCGAAAGTACTTCATGGTTCACAGGTCCCACCTTTCTGCGCAGTCCCAACCGCAACATTAATGACTTTGCCACGTTTAATCTAATCGATGTAGACAGGGATCAGGAAATCCGCCCTCAGGTTTCTACCTCAGTCACAACAACTTCTCTCAACCAGTTTAAAACCCACCATTTTAGCAGGTTCTCCACCTGGAAGTGACTAGCTCAGTTCTACAAAAAGGGGCCACCGTCTCATGACAACTGCAGAGGTTGGCATCACTGTGAAAAAGTCTACACAGCAACTGACCTAGAACAATCTAAAAATTGGATAATATCTGTTGTACAGAGAAAAGTCTTCGTCAAAGAAAACGACTGTATTGTTAACCAGAAACCTGTTCCTAAAGACAGCGTTTTAAACAAACTTGATCCAATCCTGGATGAAAATGGCCTGTTGAGAGTAGGAGGCCATTTAAAAGAAGGCAAGTTAGAGTTTTCAGGGAAACATCCTTTAGTGATCCCAGGCCACCACCACATTGCCTACTTACTCATCCAACACTACCATGACCAAACCAAACACCAGGGCCGACTGTTTACTGAAGGAGCTTTACGAGCGGCTGGACTGTGGATAGTTGGAGCTAAGAGATGAGTGAGCAAGTTCCTTTTCAAGTGTGTTATCTGCCGTAAACTTCACGGAACGTTACAGACACAAAAGATGGCCAATTTACCATCTGACAGACTTAGCATGGATCCGCCTTTTACTGATGTTGTACTCATGAGAAACTGCCGGGCAAAAAGGAATGAGTGGTCTGATCACCAGAGTACTGCCAAGCGAGGATAGGTGTATCTGTAAAGTCAAAGTCAAGATCTTCCAGCAGAATGAGGCCAAATTATTTTTAAGACCAGTGGCTGAACTTGTTCTGTTGTTTTCTGCAGAAGACTCTGTCAGTGATGTCACATAACGTCAGGTGGGGAGTGTTGTGCTTTGTTGTTTAGAATAGTATATTTAAATAAAGTTGTTAGAAAGCACAGCATTATGGGCAGAACTTGTACAGGAAGTGAATCAGCCTCCATTTTGGGAAGATACAGTAAACAGCAAGTCATGTACTTCTCATCTCGAACCATCACCCCTTAGAAAGCTTAAAAAGTTAGTTCTTGCTATGTTATCCTGTATTATTGATCATTGTTTCTTTGTTGTATGCAATACTGTATTGATTGATGTTTATTTCTACCATTTGTAGTTTCACCTGGCTTGTTCTAATAAATTTGAGATCAAAGAAATATGGTATCTAAAGTTTATGGAGCAGGAAGGTTTAGCTCTCTGTCCTAGAGACAGAACACCCTCTGCATCTAGCGATAACATCCCGTCCCATGACATCGGGACTATAGACGCTGGGAAACATCCACCTACGCAACATATATATATCCCAACCAGTTTAAGAGATACGTCAAGTTTTTATCAATATATCCAAGTGATAATGTACGAGGGTTGTAGTATGAATAAATTTTGTTGGTACACTTCCTTTTTGCCCTCTTTATTACAGGCCTACTGCATTTGTTGGTTCTGGCACACCACAACGGGTTTTACTTTACTAATTGTATTCTCAACTATGTTATGTTTACTATTTATCCTACGGTATTATTGCCCCGAACACATATAGTTTCGTTATATATATATAGTTTAGTTATATTAATATATATATATATATATATAAAACCAACGCAGGCCTTGCACTCAATAATTCCAATGCAACCTCCAAGCACATATATATATATATACAGAAAAGAGAGCATTCATCTGCCTTATTATAAAATGTCTTCATTCCAAGTAAGATATGTTCATATGTGGGTCATATGGGTCACATATGAACTTCTCTTATTTGGAAAAAAAGAGTTTAAAAGTTTTTTTGTATAAGACCCTTAAAGGGACACTGTAGGTATCACTTTTCGTAATTTTTTTGAGTTATAGTTTGTAGAGTCCCCATGGCTTCATCCATTCAGTCAGCATTAAACAGTTTTTAATGTTTTAATGCTAAACAACAAACCATCCCCACTGTGCTGCTTCAGCTAATGAGGAAGCAAAGGTTTAAAATAGGGATTGGCAACCTGCATACGCACCCCAGCATTGCACTGGCCTGGCATATATTTTCTGCAAATTATTCCCCCACCATCTGCTTCCTACCACACCCTACAGCCAAGTCCACTAGATTTCTACTCACCACTCCCTGTTCGGGTGTGTAGTGATGCATGAAGCCTCTATAGAGCTGGCTGCGAAGGATCTGTATGTTGAACTAATGCTGTTCCTCATGGCGCTCTCGTGCCACCAGACACCAAGGATTGAGTGGTTACTTCTTTCTCTCTCTTCTTTTTCGCGTTCATTGAGGGTCCCCCTACTTTACTTCACTGTCTGTCTGTATGACTGCTTGTGTGTCCGTATAGCTATGTGTCTGTATGAGCGTGTGTATATCTCTATGCATAAGCGTGCGCAGCCTATTGCATTAGGGTGTGTACCCTAAAGCACAAGCACACGCTGCATATATATATGTATGTATGTATATATATGTGTGTATATATATATATGTATATATATATATATATATATATATATATACACACATACACACACTGCTGTGTGTGTGTGCTGTGTGAGGGTGCTGGTAGTGTGCTATGTGGGTGAGGGTGTTTGTGCACGCTTGTGAGGGTGCTGTTTGTGTGTGTGTGTGTGTGTGCTTGTGAGGGTGCTGTTAATGTACTGTGTGTGAGGGTGCTGTTTGTGTGTGAGGGTACTGTTAGTGTGCTGTGTGTGTGTGAGGGTGCTGTTTGTGTGCTGTGTGTGAGGGTGCTGTATGTGTGTGTGGGTGCTGTATGTCTGTGGGTGCTGTATGTGAGTGGGTGCTGTGTATGTGTGTAGGTGCTGTGTATGTCTATGGGTGCTGTATGTGTGTGGGTGCTGTGTATGTCTGTGGGTGCTGTATGTGTGTGGCTGCTGTATGTGTGTAGGTGCTGTATGTGTGTAGGTGCTGTATGTGTGTAGGTGCTGTGTATGTCTGTGGGTGCTGTATGTGTGTAGGTGCTGTGTATATCCGTGGGTGCTGTATGTGTGTGGGTGCTGTGTGTGTGAGGGTGCTGTATGTGTGTAGGTGCTGTGTATGTCTGTGGGTGCTGTATGTGTGTTGGTGCTGTGTATGTCTGTGGGTGCTGTATGTGTGTTGGTGCTGTGTATGTCTGTGGGTGCTGTATGTGTGTTGGTGCTGTGTATGTCTGTGGGTGCTGTATGTGTGTTGGTGCTGTGTATGTCTGTTGGTGCTGTGTATGTCTGTGGGTGTTGTATGTGTGTTGGTGCTGTGTATGTCTTTGGGTGCTCTATGTGTGTTGATACTGTGTATGTCAGTGTGTGCTGTATGTGTGTGGGTGCTGTGTATGTCTGTGTGTGCTGTATGTGTGTTGGTGCTGTGTATGTCTGTGGGTGCTGTATGTGTGTGGGTGCTGTGTATGTCTGTGTGTGCTGTATGTGTGTTGGTGCTGTGTATGTCTGTGGGTGCTGTATGTGTGTGGGTGCTGTGTATGTCTGTGGGTGCTGTATGTGTGTTGGTGCTGTATGTGTGTGGGTGATTGTGGGGGGTGGAGGTAGGGGTACATTACTTGATATCCCCCCTCCCTTCTTACCTTATGTAGGGAGGGGGGATCCTTGTTGCTGTTGCTTTCCCTGGTGGTCCAGTGGAGAGTGAACTATTCGTTAAAGCAACAATCGCCTTGTAGTTCTATACTTTTGCTTCTGCATATGCTCCTAATACGGGCCAACATTTGTTTCTTTTGAGGGTGCTAGCCTTCTTAGAGACCTTCAGGGAGGGTATCCTAGTTCTGGGAGATTTGTATTCCTTAATTAATCTGTTGAATGCGCATTATTATATATATTGTATTTTGGTCTGTATGGGTTTCTGGTGTGCCCTTAATTTCCTTTTATTTTTTCTTTACTGTTATGTTACCTGCAAACTTACCCCTGAGATGGCTGCTTGCCCAGACCGGGAAGGCCCCAGGCATGGAACAGTGTCAAAACTAATCTCGGAATGGGCACTGGTAGATTATTTAAAGAAACAATCCATGCACAATAACCACTACAGCTCTCTGTAGTGGTTATGGTGCCAGGAGTGCCATGGTGCCCTCCCATAATAAGTAGTCAAAAAGTTTAAGAACAGTTTGACAACTTACCTGGGGTCTGCCGGGATGGGTGCTGTAGTAGGGAATAGAGGTAGTAGTGTGTGTGTGTGTTAGGGTCGTAATGTATGTGTCTGTGTGAGGGGTGCAGTGTGTGTATACAGATGGAAGTGACCACACAAGTGCAAATAACTCTCGATGTGCAGTGTTTCAAGCAGGAACACTGCACATCCAGACTCCTACCGCCATGACCACTTCAAAAAGCAGAAGTGATCATGGTGTTTGGAGCAACCGTTTAATGCATCCAAAACAACGTATAGGTAATTCTTTGTTCTACCAATATGAAAAACTCAAATATAACAGGTCCCCTCTAAACAACTTTGTATTCAGTTGCCTGGAAGTGAATAACAAAGAACTGGCAATGCAGTCTGACTCCTGCAGACACCATGAACTATAACAACTATATAATTTGATAATTTGGCAATAAAAATATATGTGAGGTTGATGTAAAGGTTAATGTTCGTATGGCCTATAAAGAGTAAAACGTTATCTCTTTTTTTACGAGGAATCCAAGTATGACATTTGATCTCAATTGTCTAAGCCAGGGGTTCTGGGAGTTCTAAAGTTTGGCAATGCGTAATAAGAGTTGTAACTCTGCATCTAGGGATTTTGTGAACCGCTGTTGTCAACAAAGGGTGGAACACCAGTCCTGTAGGTAATTTTTGTATAATAATGCTGTATTTCTCCCTGGTTTACAATGCTGATTCTATAACAGGATTATCAGAGAAATCCTATCATCATAATTGCAGATCACAGTGACCTAGTCCATCAGGACTGATTGCTGTATTCCTAAAGACCTGTTGCATGTAGCAAAACAATTTATTCAATTTTTTTTCCATCCATTTTTCTCAAACTGTGGTTTTGGTGCAAGGTAAAAAATACAGCCTGTTTTTATTTATTTGTAATTTCTCACTGTGTTTAGTGATATTTTAATAAATAAAAAGCACCAACAAGACTTTTTTCACTGTTAATACATTGATTTGCTGTTTTCATTATTGCTAATTCAATATTTGTGTTTTGTGGTTTTAAAAGGCTATCTGAGCATGCTGAGAGTCACAGTCCACAGCAGGCATACATATATATTGAAACACCCAAAATTGAGTGCTATATTTTGGTATAAACCAGTGGTTTTTTAAACTTTGTTTTTGGCAGGGGCCCAAATTATATATTTTGAGGTAAAGGTTGTGAGCGCTGAAAAATCTGTAAATGTTGTTCCGTTCACACTAGTGACCGAGGTACGCTTAAAGACAGATCATTTATAAAGTGACCCAATTTTCTTTAATTTGATTTCTTAAACAGTATTAATATTAGAATATTATAATAAATAAAAGCGTAATAAGACCGCCCAAGGGAAGGCAGTGCTGCTGTAATATAGAAAGTTCTATGTGCACTTGCATAGTGTCTGACAATTAAAATCTGCTTATTTCTGCTAGGTGAGATTCACAAAATAATTGAAGGACACTCCACTGCCCAAATTCAAACAAAACACTGTTTAGTAGATAAACCTCAAATTAAAACATGAATGCATTTCATTATGCACTTGTATTGGGAGTATATCTAAAAGCAGCTTACAAAAGCTGAAGATATCTTGTCTGCTGCCTTTTAAGGCTTTCACCTTCTTTCTGTGGCTGTCAAATCACAGACTTCCCAAAACATCTCAATGAGAAGTCTTTGTAAGGCAGATGATCTGGGCAATTGCTGCCTCTTGAGTTTAGCTCCACTGAGCTAACCAAACTAAGAAGGAACGTTCCCGTTGCCTGATTGACAGCCAGAGGGTGTAACAAGGATAATTTATATGAGTGCCAATTTATATTGAAATCTGTACTTTTTCTAAAATAAAAAAAATATTCACACATAAAACACTTCAGAAAGCTGCAGTGCTTTAGGGGTCTGGAGTGTTCCTTTAAGGGGTAAGAGCCATTGTTCTAACCTATAGTGTAGCAACTGCTATAATATAAGAGAATATACTGTATGCTCAAACTTTTCCTCAATATATTTTCCCATTATCTATTCTGTACCATAATTCCCAAATGATGGTCTCAGTTAGGCTGGGTGTAGCTTTCAAGGGTTCTTGTTCTACCCCAAACATGATTCCTAATAAGGTTATATATTGTATCATACTGAAGTGTTTATTTAATATATCAATTATTGCTTTGTTCACTAGCACACAGTTGTACCAGGATGACACTGTTGGTTTTTCATAGACTGCCACAAAGATTGACATTTGTAGAACTCTCTAAATTGTCAGCAGGATCTTCTAACAGGCACAAAACCGATGTGGAACATATATTTGAAGTTTGTTCAATAGAAAAATCTGTAACAACCATGTTTTCTACTGAGATCAGAGCTGACGTCTATTCAAGGCAATGACTTTTAATGGGCAGCAGGGCATGACTAACTCCATGAATCATTTATTCTGAAGAGTTTTTGCTGCGGTTTAACTTGAGTATTTTACAGAACTCTGTAGAATCACACAATATAGTAAGATAGAATGTAACCGGCGAAGCCTACTGCAACGCAGTAATCTTGCTTCTCAACATAGACAACATGGCCAGTTGACTGCTAGCAGTATGGGAAATTCAATATGGGAAATGGATAGTCAAAGTTGCTCACCTGCCTACCACTTCTAGTTTATTCTTGGTGGTGGTGTTTCCCGCCAACCAATAGTTTTAGACTATTCTTCACCTTCAGAGAAGTTTGACATCTCTAACAATCTCACAGACTGGTATACCACATATCCACATATGCTAATGCAGGCAGTGTGTGCCAATTCTTCACTCGGTTCATCATTGATTGGAATTTATTTTCCAAGTAAACTTTTTTTTAATACCACATTGTACCAAGAAAATCAATGTTTACAAGTAGTACACAAAGAAATTTTATTACTTCTGCTTATTGTAAATATTTTTTTGCTGAACGATCATTTCTCTGTATTCACAGTTTAGCATTTTTTGGTTTCTCTTTTTTATCCGTTAAGACTATTGTGTCCCCATATTTAAAATAAGTGCTTTGGCTACTGTCTTCCCAACAAGGATGGAAGTCTATTATATTTTTAACATCAGAAAGAGGACACACAGACCATCTCATCCCGCAGTTCCTCTTCATCTTTACAATGTATTGACTCTTCGTCGCTGTACAAAAGGCCTTGCCCAGTCAGGTCGTCTCCACTGCGATTTCCGTTGCTCCCGACAAAACTTCCCTTCCGACTCTGACTGAGCAGATCACTTGCGGCACTTTCCATTTCATCGACAGTCATGTGGCAGGCATCGGCAATCTCACGTTTTGCGAAAGCAACAAACTTTGGGTCTCGTGCGTACAACCCTAGACCTTCTGATATCAAGACCTGCAAAAGAAAGATGTAGCCATGTGAAAACTTCAATGATAAAGACATTTTAAGCTAATAGCTCTCTCTGTGTTTGGTTATGTTGCGACTATTTATTCAAATATCTGTTGTTTGAATTATACTTTACATTTTTTTTATTTATTAATATTTATTTTACAAATATTTGTAATATAAATTTAATCAGCTTCAGAAATATTAGCAGTTTTCATAAAATAAATACCAAATATTTGTTTTGCTTGGATTTTTTCAATTTTTTTATTTTTATCTATACATAAAAAAAAAAGTTACATAAAATTCCAACTTACGGCTTCGACTAGACTATCGGCACTTCCTCGTTTTTCAGTCAGTCTCTGGTGCGGCACATGGAGATGGGTGTAAGGGCAGTAAGGCGCCTTGCTCTCTTCTTCTCTATACCAGTGAGCACATGGTATTGTAGGCAGGGTGCTGTCTTCATCCACCAAGATAAGAGGGGCATATAGAAGTCGTCCCCGTTTTGGAGGATTTGCCCATGACAGAGAACCGCTGGGTGAGTAAGTGGTTCTTTCCCATGAATCTGAACTTCCATATCCCTGATGAGGGCAGTGGGAAAGAGAACACACAAAACATGTACAGTATTAGGAAGGATAAGCAAAATAGATATATAGACACTTTGTCTAAATAAATCAAAGTAGGCCTGTAGGAGTGTAGGGCATCAAGGTCCATAAATAACTACTGCTTATTTTAAAAGGAATGTAAGTAGACATATATGTGTAATCTGAGATGTTTTTATAAAACATTCAGTACAACACATCCTTTGCATTAGAAAAATTAAATTTTGCCTCTACGTTATTATTCATTCTAAACTAGTCAAGGTTCTTGTGCTCAGTATTGGGCAACATAATTTTATATTAATATCTAATTTTGGCCCCAGTTGTTTGAATGGCGTCTTATTTCAATTCTGTGTGTAGGCTATTTTATGGCATACAAAGATTAACATTAAAGATCATGAAGAGCGTGATTTAAATGGTTTCTTTATCTAAGACTCGTTGACACACAGGAAAATCCAATTCCCATAGCATCAGGCATAGGAAACCTTCGGCACTGCAGATGTTTTGGACTACACTTCCCATGATGCTTTGCCAGCATTATGGGTGTAAGAGCATTATGGGGGATGTACTCCACAACATCTGGAGGGCCGAAGGTTGCCTGTCCCTGTATTAGGTCATCGAGATATGAATATTCTGTATTTATATTTCCACTGTTTATTGTATTGCCCATTCTGTGTATGTGCCTCGTGGAATATGTAGACTCTTAATGAATAGACACAGCAAATAATAAATGGATGTTCATATATTATGTAGCTGGAGTGCCACAGATTAAGCTTGTGAACTATATTTTCCACAATTTTCGGTAAGGTAAAAGGTTATATAGAAATGTTATATTACAGGTCATTTAAACCTTATAGACTCATCAGCAGTGTTGGCGTTAGTCACTATTCATTTACAGCAATGATAACCACCCTTTCAGACGTCTGTTGTGCATTATATAATTAATTTATAGGACGTGTCATTAAGAAAGGCTTACTAAAACTTGACACATATCGCTAATTTTCAATCACTCAACAAAGGACTGTTTGAGCACGAGTTTAGATCTACCAAGTGGTGTTCTCATTAGCTTCGGCACTAAATACAAATGCCTATTGCATTTAACCTTTTATAAAGTTTATGCTTAATTAAACACAGCTTGAGCTGTCAAATGCTCAATTTTCAAGTTACAGTTTTCCAAAAATTGTTGCCGTCTTAATTCATATTAGTCAATAGTCATGTTATAAGAGTTTATTTAAAAGTGAAGACTGGACTTCACAATGAGGTATATATTGTTTAATCTTTTTTTTTATTTTTATTTTTTTTTTACTTTTATGGTGTCATAGTTCCCCTGTGTATATCCACCTCTTTCCTGTGTTTTTCAGTATGTTTAACACCAACTTGATCAGCACTTCTTTTTATAAAATGTTTTGATAAGACCAATTGCGGTGCTCTTCTAACTAGTCATAAAATGACTTCTCGTCTTGTGCGTGTACATTTTTGCCAGGTTCAGTTTTTGTAATAAAAACAGATACTGCACATATTTATATACATCCAATGCTCTCTTTACTCCGTACACTCACATGGTTCCATACTGTGAGAACTTTACATATGATTCTAGTGTTCTGGTTTGACTTAACATGCAACTATATTGACTACTATGGTTTTCTGACTCCTGGCTTGTTACAATTATTTTGTTTTTTTAACATCCTGATCACAACTTTTCTCTGGTTTTGGTACAGTTGGCCTGTGTTCAACTGTTGGTAATACTTTGCCTTTCTGGAGGCATTCATGTTAATTCCCACTGCCTCTAAGAATCATCAACATGGGCGTCCAAAACATAGGGCAAGAGGAGGGTGTGTTCCACCTAGAAATTACCTTTCCATTGATTTAAGTAAGGCCTAAGAGTGTCAGTACCTTTACACACTATGACTTTGCCCTTCCACCCCCGAAAGCTTTTGTGTAGACATTTGTGATCACCAATACACTTTTCTGCACCTTTCTCATGTGGGGTTCACCTCCCCAGCTACCATTATACATACCTGGCCTCTTGTTCGGCATGGTGGGGCATTTTGATGATATGTTCCAGGGATTGGAATATCATCACAACTCCCTTGTCTTTTCAAACATTGGATGCCAAAGGCAGATTTTCCACCTGGTGGAGGAAATTAATGTTTTTACAGGTTGATTAGTCACTTATGCACATAAATAACTAAAGCAGATGTTCACTTCCACATTTGTGTGATTGGAGGTTGTGGACAGAATGTACATAACTAATACCATGGAATGCTACTTACCTGGAGTTGGGGGTAATAGTCTCCTGCGTGGGGCTTCTCTTCCCTCCAGTGTGCCATTAGCCCGTGGCCCAGAGAGTGATGTTACTGGCGGTGGCATAGCCTTCATCTTGTCTTCTGGAGATGCTGAACGTTGTAGGATGTCCTCAAAACTTTGCTGTCTGGAAATGCAATGCAAATAAGAAACAAAGCAATTTTCTAAACTTATCATTTCTAAAGAGTACACTGTACAACTTAGAAGATACAATGGGTGAAGATTGTGATACCTATAAGGAAAGTTGATGAGATCATCTGTCCACGGACAATGTAATCTTGAGCAATTCTTCTAAGTTGTTACCTTGTGTAAAATGAATACCACTAGCTGTTCCTATGTGTATAGTGACATTGTATGAGGATGTTTCTTCTTGCAGTACATACCTCTCTGTCTCATTGTTGGCTGGGAATACAGGGGATGAGGTTTTGGATCTCTGCTCATCCTCTGTGGCAGTCTCATCTTGCTCATGAACAGTAGGAGGAACACAACTTCCATCTGAGCTTCTTCTGTGTTTATAATACAAATAATACACATTTTGCACATTTAGTGGATATGTTAAAAAATATATTTACTAGATGTGCCATGAGGGCATCAAAAAAGTCAATTTGTTTTCATATTCTTGCTTCAGTTTTATCTGTGGATCAGAAGCTCACCATTCCAGCTTACTATGTAATATGCGTTTTCCACCCCACATTCAGACCCTTATTGGACTGAACGCTTTATGCCATGTTAAGCCACACTAGGTTTTCATTGGTTAAAGGATGACCTTGGGTAGCGACGCCTAAAAATGTATTTGAAGTCTGCATACTTTTCACAGAATTAAGCTGGGGGATTGGTGCTATTACATGATCAAATTAATACAATACAATCTAACAGCTTATGGCATTTATAGCAAAGGTAAATCTTCCATTGCTGCCACTGGCATTTGAGTTTTCACATCCATTAGAGACCTGGAGGACTGCATCCAGACTTTGTTTCTGTGGATTGAAACTAGGTATTCTGAAATTAGCACTACTAAATATAACAGATAAAACAACAATTTATCAAGCAGCTAAAAAACAAATATGTGATAGCACCACTTCTTTAGACCAACTGTCCCATAGATATTCTTTACATGATGAATATCTAAAATGGATATTATAGCCAATATGCCTAGACTGTCAGATATACCTACATCTTGGACAAACACCTTCCAGTCTCAGTACACTACAACTTAACCCATATTATTTGAAGGGTCATGGTTTCAGCAGTTCAGACTTCCAATGTCAAAGGTTCTAAAGCAATGTATCATAAACCTATTAATTTAAGGGAAATTCTGTATTATTTACGTAAATCTTAAACAAGTACATATTTGAACTGCATTGAAGCAATTTGAGGATGGGCAATGTCTTTCTCTAATCCAAGTATGGCTCCCTAAATACAGGGTTTTTTTGTATGCATTATTCAAACACTTTTCATATTCTTCAATATCTTATTTGCAAAAGACCTCTAGTTTTAATGATTTGCCAATTAGAGCAATCTATTCCAGTGTATTGGAATGTATATTACAGTAATCAGCTCACCTGCGTGTACTCAGCTGCCGCTTCTTGATATTGGTCACAGTGGGCGGTGGTGGTGGCAGTAGGCTGTCTTTGGAACCACCACCAGAGCGGTTGACTAGTGATGATTTCCGAGAGGTAGGAGGCTGTACATCCCTTCCTCCAATGGAGTTGGTAAGGGACAGTACAGATGAAGAATGGATATTTTCCATACACAGAGCTGAAGTATTCTCACATGTAGGACCATCCTCTGTTACCTAAAAACACAAGGAATGTCATGGATGTCATCCTATATTATTGTCTCTTCACTAAATTTATGACAATTAGGAAGGAAGTTGCAAATATAGACCAAAATAATCAAGCAGAAAAAAATAAGAAAATATTTTTTTCTTATGCCATTACAACCTAAGAACTGCAATTCCCTGGTCAATTCTCTACAATTTATCGTTTATTAAACAAAATACCCAGATGTTTTCACTTAAAGGATCACTATAGGGTCAGGAACACAAACATGTATTCCTGACCCTATAGTGTTAAAGCCACCATCTATCCCCTCTCATGCCTCCATAAATATAGCAAAATCTTACTGTATTCAAGCCTGAAGCTGTAACTCTGCATGCTGTTTGTCTCAGAAAAACAAGCAGTCTGCTGACATCATCAGAAGTGGTGGCCTGATCCAATCACAATGCTTCCCCATAGGATTGGCTGAGACTGACAAGGAGGCAGATCAGGGGCAGAGCCAGCATGATTCAAACACAGCCCTGGCCAATCAACATCTCTTCATAGAGATGAATTGAATCAATGAATCTCTATGAGGAAAGTTCAGTGTCTGCATGCAGAGGGAGGAGATACTGAATGTTTGGATGCATTTTAGGCAGCCATGACCCAGGAAGGATCTCTAACAGCCACCTGAGGAGTGGCCAGTGAAGTTATCACTAGGCTGTAATGTAAACACTGCATTTCTTCTGAAAAGACAGTGTTTACAGCAAAAAGCCTGAAGGTAATGATTCTACTCACCAGAATAAATCCAATAAACTGTAGTTGTTCTGGTGACTATAGTGTCCCTTTAAGATACTACTGCCACCATAGCTCGGAGAGAGGAAGCTTTTTTTTCCTGATTATTTTGCTAGTAATAGAACATTATGTTTGTTTGAGGGTTGCGTGTCCATATCTTCTGAATGACATCAGATGATGTGGTCTATTTGCAAAACTTGATAACATTTATCTCGTGTGTTTAATAGTCAATCCGAGAATGTTTCACTTACCATTTGAATTTGACAGGATCTCAGCAGCTGCTAAATTCTTTGGAAACCATCCAGTAAAATTGGAAAGCATATTTAAGATATTGTTGGCTCCATAATGTGATATTTGTGGCAAAAACAGATGGTTTGAGAACTCTGAACAGGCGACAGCTCAGAGAATCCTTTCAATTAGTTCCTGCTCAGGTCGCTAAAAAGTTTCTGTTCACTTGTGCCATTACAGATAGGACCTATACCCATTGCATATCAGAAGATCCATCCCTTAATGGCAGTCCAGATCCCACTGAACACAAGATAAACTATCCCTAGACATTCGTTTTGGACTTCGTGGGGCCTCATCAGTGAGGTGTAGCTGATACCCCCCGAGGAACAATGAGCATGGTGTCCACTTCTAGATTACCCTTTTAACCTAAGGAGACCATCAGCAAATGCATTGTGGCAAATATAAAGAATATGAGAGCTATTCGAGTTGTTGTCAATTCTCGGTATTCTCTTGTGCCCCAGTTTAGTATGTTTGCTCTCCCTGAGATGAAAGGGTAATCCATATGTGGACACCTTTCTCATTGTACCTAGAGGGATATCAGCTGTACCTCTCTGACGAGGCCTGTTAAAGCCGAACTGCTTGTCTATGGTTTCTGTATCTCTTGTGCAGAGGAAGCTAATCTGCATTTTGGGTGTGATCAGTCTGAGCACAGAATGAGCACAGAATGAGCTAAAATCAGCTTGAGAACTGAGTGGGGACCCACCAAGGCACAAGTTATTTGATGTCTTGTCTGTTCTCAGTATTCTCTTGTGCCCTGTTTTAGACTTTTTTATTTGCACTTCTCCTTTAAAAAAAATAAAAAAATTGGAGTGATTTAATGTTTATATTTCATTTGTGGATATGAAGTTAATGAGGGCATCATAAATAATAGTTACAATTTGTTTGTTCATCTATTGGGCAATCCACAATTGTTTGTACTAGAAGACGCCAGACAAGTTATTTACATATTTGCTGTTAAGTTGTCCCACGTTTTAGCCAAAAAACGTAGGGCTTGTTTCCAATGTTATTATTACATAAACTGTTGTTATTACTAACAGTCAGGAATTACAATCCGCAGCCGGGTAGAGTTTGTAGTACAGAAAAAGCCAGAACCCAATAACGCTAGCAAGCCCAATTTACTGATCAGTGATTTGTTGGGAAAACAGTGGAAATAAACCCTGAGTAGTAATGGTTTACAGCTTGTATTTACCTGGCGCCCAATTTCTCTAAACGCTGAGAGATCCTCCTCCTCCAGCTCACAGGATAATGCTCGGCGGATCTCAGAACCAAGATCCTGCAAGCTACGAAGTCCAGCCTGTGGGACAAACAACACTAACTAAGAACCAAAGGCACTGACCAATAATACATCATCCAACATTGGATAATGAGCATATAGCCTGGCTATGACCAATACCATGAGTATATACCCCAGCAGGGCCTAAAATTATAATGATCATATGCCAGGGCTTGGCGCTACAGCGTGATGATGAGTGTATTTGGGTGGCCCGATGATGAGTGAATTTCGGTGTGATATTCCCAAATTAGGCAACAATGGTATAAATACCTTATGGTGAACTAGGCCCAGTAGTATAGTTAATATATGGTCAAGCTTAGTCTGAGAGTATGAAGATAAGTATCATATACTTCAGCTAGGCCTTTTAATATAGTTGGCCTATACTCCAACTAGGCTCTCCCTTGTAGTGATAGAACCAGAAATATAAGTATCATATAACCAAGCTAGTCCTTGTTATATAATTATATATCAAGCGGTATAATTGTAATGAAATTCTGTTAGGCCAAGTAGTATAATTAAAATATACTCCAGCCAGACATAGCAACATCTATGGGAATTTTTGTAGAAAAATAATTTGAAAGTTTCTATAACAGATTGGGATAATTTATTATGCCGATCCAAATAAATTAAATCGAGGCCCCTGTCTCAGTAATATAAGATAGCATATACATCAGACAAGCAGGTACTGTACTGATGAAATATTTAGCATCATCTGCAGTTTCATTGTGTTATATTAATTAATTTAAAGCTGTTTTAAGTTCATGTGTCCTCTTATATTTTTACATATTTAACAGCACAATGGCAGTTTAACTGACTGCACAGATTATCACAGGACTCACCTGTAAAGTGGTAGAATTGCTAGGTAGATTTTCAGTCCCAAGAAGACCCTTTTCTTTCCTACGACGAAACTTGCGAAAGTAATCCTGGATAAGGAAAGTGGCATAAAATTTGCCAACAGTCACCTCTTCCTCTATGACATACAATAAAAAGATAAATGCATTAGCTATAGTAAAGTGTAGGGGGCATAAGGTCTATAGGATAGGGGCTCCAGAGGGTGCACCAATTAAAGCCCCCCACAACTACTACCAATATGGTTTAGTGGTGGAAATTATTAGGGCTTCCCAGTTTTGATTATGTTACCTTTCTTACTTCCCCCGTGTACTATTCCTAGAGTTGCAACTGGGTGAGTACCACAGTCATATATGAAGAATTATTTTCTTCCCTCAAAAAATTTAGTTTATCTAATTAAACTAATCTGGACTTCTATGAACAAAGCAACCTGTTATTATTTATGTCACATGTTCCAGAAATAGCCAAAAAAAAACCAAACATGATGCATTCCCTTCTCAACACACACACTCTGGTGTTTTGAAAGAGGGATATTTGGGCATTTGTATTTTGGGGCTGACCTTCAGGGGGAGGGATAACTTCATCCAGTATCTTTTGTTTGGTTCTTTTCCAGATCTTTTTGATCACAGCTCTCAGTTCTTCATTGGCAGCTTCCAGGTTCCCTAAATGAGACATATCACAGTTGTTATCATGGACAACCAAGAAGGAGAAAAGTGTCAATCTAGATTTATTATAAAGCCAATGGTCTGGTAGACAGTGAAGTCAAGCAGAACAGTAAGATGAGACACCCAACCCTTGAAGGCTGAAGGTGGTAGCACAGAAGTCCACTCCTCTCCCTTATCTACCAAAATTGTGCATATCTTGATTCATATTGTTACCAAGAACTGTTCATGTGTCATTCTTTAGTGAATATATTTGATAGTCAGTAAATCTAAAAGAGAAAGTGATGAAACTAAGTAGATTGGTACCTTCTGTCTTGATCCTCAGTGAGGTACGCACTAAGGCAAAAAGGGTGGCATTAAATGTCACAGTCCCATCTGAGTTGAGAGGCATGTTCATGGCAACCAATCTCTGTGGAGAAAGTATATGTTTAAGTACCCAAACATCTAAAGGCGACACAAAAGAAACTTACGACTCATTGTTACGATAAGCTCATTTTGAAACTTTTGGAGTTGTAGATGTCCTTTAGGCCAAAGTTTAAATTTAGACAAAAAAAAAAAAAAAAAAATTAAAATAGAAACGTGTAAACCTTTTGAAATTGCAATAAAATATTTGGTTCTGTGGAAAAAAGCCATGGTTAGGGGCATTATTATGTACCTCTCATGTGACAAAGGTTAATCTAAGAAATTTTTTGAATTTTTCATCTCACATAATGGTAACCATATTTCTATATTATTTTTTTTTTAATTTTTTTTAAAATTCTTTATTTTCATTGTGCAGGTGGGTACATGTCAGTTTCCAACGCCACAACAGCGTATTTACATATGTCTATACATGCTTAACAGTGGCAAGAGTAAGTGCACATTTTTGAAATATATAAGCAAGAACAATATAACAGGCTGAACCATAGTGGAATGCTACTGCAGTGTAGATTCTGGTGTGTGTGAGGTAAGTTGCATTGCGGTGTACTACTGCAGTGTTAGAAGTGCTGGGACAAGCTAGTCTGCTTGAGAGTCTAGGCAGGTGCTTTAAACGTGAGGAACAGCAGATCTAAGGGGTTGTAGTGAAGTATATTAAGTAAATGAGCGGGTGGGTAGGCTACTCTGGATGGTTAATTCAGATAGCCCCTTTGTTCATAACTACGTTGTACATATCGACACAGGACTCCTAGCTTCAGCATCCTTAGAGTCATTGTGGAAGTCAAAGGAGAAGGTCTAGAAAATAATTACAGCGCAAGAAGAATCATTGAGCTCTCTGAGACCTCTGTCTAGATGTATGTAGGTGTCAGGGCAATGGCAACCTGATCAGAGACAGGTTTAATATCAATCGCTACGTGACCTGCCTGTGTGGCATTAAGTCGTCTAACGGTGAGTGGGTGCTGCGTGCCGAGTGGCCAGGCTAGATATCATGCGCTGCCTCTCTATACGTGCGACATGCAAAAAACAATTCTGAACAAACTAACCAAAACGAAAAATTAAACACGCTTGTAACATGAGCCGTAAGTTATTGTAGTTATAGATATGTCTATACATGTTAGTCTAGCGACACACTGCGGTATATAAATCTACATTTATCATGGCAATAGATGCAATATACATGGCAGAGTGTTAGTGGTAAGTGATCACGATCTAGTCCAGACAGGCAAAAACCGGATGCTCCGCTGAGTTATCGTGGGAGATACAAAAAGGCAAACAATAGAAAAAGGAAAGGGAAAAGGAAAAGTCTCTGGTAACAAAAGCTTGTGGACGTCAGCTATTCCCCCCTTCCCTTCCTTGCGGTCATCCGACCTTTATCTCGGCTGGGCTATAGGCCTGCATGTGCAGATAGTTCGTGCCGTGTTGCCAGTGTTCTGTCGGGTGTCAGGTGCAGCGTAAACCGGCACAGTCCCAAAGTTTGCCAGGGATGTCCAACAAACTGAACCTTGAGTGCAAGGTTGCCCATGTGTGTTGGATTTGGTTGTCCAATGATATCATCCGTCTGAAGACCTCTGACTAGTCCGCTAGTGTGTGTCTGCGGGAGTCAGTCATGTTGGTGAGGGTAGTTGCTATCCAGACTGGCTGTGGTGATGAGCGTGAGTCGCTGCAATCCGGGGCTACAAATAACGTGTGGTATAAGTGTCTCAGAAGTGTCTGCTGGGGTGACTTACATTCAGCGTCCAAAGATTGTATAGTCCCAGAGGTGCCGTGTCTAGGTGGTGACCGCGGCGTAGGATTCAGGGGTTGAACCTCTCGGGATAAACAAGTTGATTTTTGCCGGGTCCCAGGTCTGCGCTGGGGTGGTCGGGTGAAGAAGCCTTTCCTGATTGAGCGAGGTCTGTGGAATGCCCAGAGTCCGCAGGAGGTCAGGGGCTTCCTCAATGTCGTGAACCAGATGAGAGGCCATTCCTTGCTGTACACTGAGGGATCTGGGGTTCCGCCAGCGGTAGTTGATGCCGTGCCGTTGGAGCAGAGAGGTAAGTGGTTGGAGCGATCTGCGCCAGGCCAGAGTGCTACCAGACAGGTCAGCAAAAGAGGTCAGTCCCTTGTTTTCAAACTGCATAGGGGTTTTACCTCGGAGGGCCGAGAGAATCGTCGCTTTTTCCTTCCCATTTCGGAAAGTGATTATAGTGTCTCTTGTCGCTGAGGGTGGTGCTCTGGGGGGTTTAGGGATTCGAAATTGGTCCACAGGGGTGATGGCTATGGCCTGTCCGCTTGGCAATATGGCTGCTATCATACGCTGTACAACTTGCGGCAGGCGGGTCTCAGGTATCTCATCAGGGAGCCCTCTGACCTTTAGATTTTGTCTTCTTCTGCTATTTTCTTGAGCCGCATAGCGGCGTTCATGTATCTGGTTCTGCCTTTGCAGGTCCAGTACCGCCTGTTGCAGGGACGATAGGTCCTGCTGGTGTCCTTGAGACGTTGTCTCTAGTGTGCTGATGCGGCCTGTCAGGCCCTGCAGTTCGCCCCTGAGGGCAGTTACATCCGCCAATATATTCTTTTGGAGATCTGCCAGTAGTGCCCTCATAACCCCTGTGGTTACCAACTCACCGTCGGTTCCCGTTGGCTTGGCCTTCCGTGTTATGGCCGGGGCTGTCATGTAGTCATCCTCAGCATCTCCAGAGAGATCGTCCGAGAAATCGGAACAGCCGCCATGAAGGGCCGCCATGTTAGGCTCCATCGTGCCTCGTGCTTGCCTCCACATTTCGCCGATCGTCCGTTCAGAGGTATGTCTGTCTGGTCCCGGTTTTTTATTTTTCTTCCCCATTGTGCTTTGCTTTGCTGTGGGGGGGTCTCCGCCGACGTTTGGGGGTCTGTGGGTATTATTTTGTTAGATTTTCCAACGTTTGGTGCATGGAGCTCCAGATTCCTGCGACTGCTGTCCTTCCTCAAGTTCTAGATTATTAAGAACTACTAAATAGTTCATGTTCTGTGCTACGTTTCACAATATCTGCTTTTTCTAAGTATCTAGGTTAAGGATAGGCAACTTTCAGCACTCCAGATTTTTGGACTACATCTCCCATAACGCTCTTACATCCATAATGCTGGCAAAGCATCATGGGAGGTGTAGTCCAAAACATCTGGAGTGCCAAAGGTTGCCTATACCTGATCTAGGTAGTGGTATGCAACTGCGGACCTCATGCATTCTTACATTTCAATGCAAACATGTGACCAGGTGCAACTGATTGTGGCAAAGTGCATTAGCGATACTTGACAGATGTGTCTGTGAAGTTCAGGGCTTCCACATCTCTTCGTCATGTGTGCAAAGAAAACATACTCTCATATACAACAATTTGGAGGATGTTTTCATTCACTCGCAAAAAAATAATTCATATTAATTTGTAAAACTCCTTCAATTTGTGGAGAGATTTGTAAACATGCCCCCAATATTCTTGGAAGCAGCATCTGATAGCACAACCCAAAATATGAAGAAATTGCCCAAACCTTTGACCATTTTTTATAATGCCTTTTGCAAGATCGGCACAGCAACTGATATGCCACTAGGCAGAGCAGGCAGCTGCCTACACCGGACACTTACCGTAACTGCAAATGTGCAATTTTTTTTTTTTTAAAAGATATCTCATACACTTTTTCATATTGCTGTAAAGAAATTGCATATTTTTTTTTAATGTATTGGCGCAGTACAATCTTTTTTTTTCAATTTCTCGTTTTTATTAATATTTATCAGCAAGAAGGTACATTCAAGTCTTGGGGAATGGGGTACAGAAAGGAAAGAGGGTGTGGGGGGGTACCATTCAAATTGTTACATCAGGGTAATATACATAGCATTTCAGTTAGTACACGTGATACGATGAGAGGTATTGTTATAGCATGCACAGCATTATACCAGGTGCTAGTGAGACGGACAGCAGCTATGGGTGAGCTGAAACGGTGGCAGGGGACTTGTAAACTCGTGGCCAGCGAAAGTGACGGTGCTAGCAGTAGTGATGGTATTAGCGTTAATGACGAGATGCCCTGCCTGCGGAGGATTGGCGATGTCGTACTACCGCGTCATGGGCTAGGTAGGCTATTATTTTTTTTAATTTATTTATTTATTTATTTATTTATTTATTTTTTTTGTGAGGGGGTTTTCATTTCGGGGAGGGAATCGAGTGCCAGCTTTGCCATAGGAGTGTGTGTTTCGTCTCGCACCCTTTCAGTCGGAATGCTAGCCGTTCATATTCAAATGTCGATTGGACCCTATTGCGTACTTCCTGGATAGAAGGTGGGTCAGAGCTTTTCCATCTGCTCGCAATGCTAATTTTTTTGTGAGGGGATGTTAATAATCCAGTATAGATGTGAAGAAGGCAGCTCTCTGGGCGTGCGGGCAAATCTACCTGAGTGATGGATTTGGTTAGGTCTCTGACTTGTTGCCAGAATGTCGCCAGAATGGGGCATCCCCAAAATATGTGTAATAAATTGCCCACCTCGCTCTTACATCTCCAGCATGTCGGTGTCAATGAGTGATACATCTGGGCTAGGCGCGAGGGTACCAAGTACCATCTCATAAGTAGCTTGCAGTAAGCCTCCCAGTGGGATAAATTGTGAGATGCCGCTCGTGTGATTTGGATGAACTGTAGCCACATAGGGAGGGGAAATTGGGTTGCCAAGTCAGTTTCCCACTGGAGCATGTACGGGTGTTTTATACATTTGTCCGCATCGTTTAGAGCGTTGTAGCATAGAGATAGGGGTTTGCAAGACTTCTGTCGGGAGACACAGCTCCTGCCAAAAGTCGTCAGTTGGTCTGCCTCGCAATGCCGTATCTTTGTAGTGGTAAGTGTATTTTTGATGCGTAAATATGTAAATATTTCCCTAGGCGGCAGAGCGTATTCTATTTGCAACTCGGGGAATTGTTTGATGCCCTGTGGTGTTACTAACGAGCCAACCGAGGTGATCCCTTTATCTATCCAGACTTTCAGTGGGAGGTCACTTGTCAGGTCGTTCAGTCGAGACAGGGGAGCGAAGAGAAGTGGGTGAGCTTGCCCCACCAAGTCCGTCGCCCATCTGCTCCATCCGGTCAACATAAATTTAGTGTTGGGCAGGCCTTTCGGGGGGGGGTACGGACGGCTAGCTATGTTCCACAGATGGTGGGTTATTGTTTCTGGGTGAAGGATTGCGTTCTCTAGGGGTAACCATACTGGAGGCTTGGGGCGGGTAAGGACTTCCAGACCCTGGGCTAGAACAGATGCTTTATAATATGCTTTTATATCAGGGGCGCCTAGGCCCCCTTTATTAGGGGGGAGCCAAGTGAGTCTGCGTGCTATTCTCGGGGGTTTTTTCTTCCAAATGTGGGAGTTAATTATGGATTGGAATTTCTTGAGGAGCGTGTCAGGGAGCGCAATAGGGAGGGTGCGGAATAGATACAGTATATGCGGCAGTACCATCATTTTGATGGTCTGCACCCTGCCCATCCATGAGACCTCGAGTGTGTGCCATTTATCCAGCTGTGTTTGAAGTTTGGTCATTAGTGGTAAATGGTTTTCCCGCGTGAGTCCCGCAGGGGAGGCAGTCAGGTTAATCCCCAGGTATTTTAGGGACGTGTTTCTCCAGTCAAAGGGGTATGCTGCTTTCAGCTTGATTATTAGTGAGGCCGGCAGTCCCAATGGGAGCACCTGGGTTTTGTTGGAATTATTTTTATAGTACGAGACCTGACTGTACTGTGATAACAAGGACAATAATGTTGGGATGGACTGTAGAGGTTGCGTGATGAATAGCAGAATGTCATCTGCGAATAGGGTCAGTTTTTGTACGCCTGCTGGTGTGTTAAGACCTTTTATCTCGGTGTGTCGTTTGATGTGGCGGATGAGAGGCTCCAGGCAGAGGATGAATAACAGGGGGGACAGTGGGCGCAGTACAATCTTGAGAGATGTATTCCTCTACTTTCTTGCATGCCGTCCAACTCGTGTAGCAAATAAAAGAGAACTGTTTCTTTTTAGGGGAGTAGTAGGGGCACCTGTGAATTGTAGGCCAAAAGGCATTAAAAAAAGACCAGCCATTGACAGATTGTAACTGTAAGCATGAATAGTGGCAGCTGAGGATAAATGGGACATTGCTTGGGGCAATAGACTAAGTAAAGACAGAGCTTGCTGTTGGAATTATATTGAGAAAAAAAGGACTGTTTGCAACAGTACTAGTGATCAGTATACAAAGGAAAAACATTAATAATTCATGACTGGCATTCCCACCCAGATAATGCAAAGTGCTAAAACCTGCATCATTATTAATTCGTGTTAGCACTTTATGGCTACAACAAGTTATACATGACAATAACAAAGATATTATAGTAACACAGAGATAACACCATGTAACATGGGTTTATGCTGCACACTTCATTAGGGTGTGCACACAGAATTCTTTCCTTCTGTAATTTTTAACTTTGTATAAAGTTTATATTTTTTTAAATACTTGGAGCAGCACTCACACCCTAGTAACAAGTGAAGTATAAGTTGTTATGGTAGTAGGAGTGTCTGGATGCAGTCTTACCTTCAGGATATAAATTATTTTGCAACCTGAAGTTGGTACTCTAGCACCCGACACCACTGTCCATTGGTGTCCTCCCTTCTCCGCTTAGCCATGCCCCCGTAATAGGCTGAGGGCATTAGCTAATACACTAAGCCTCGCAATAGCCTTTCAGAAGACTTGGCAATGGACATTTAAAGGAACACTATAGTCCCCTAAATTACTTTAGCGGAATAAAGCAGTTTTAGTGTATAGATCATTCCCCTGCAATTTCACTGCTCAATTCACTGTCATTTAGGAGTTAAATCACGTTGTTTCTGTTTATGCAGCCCTAGCCACACCTCCCCTGGCTATGATTGACAGAGTCTGCATGAAAAAAAAAACTGGTTTCACTTTCAAACAGAGGTAATTTACCTTAAATAATTGTATCTCAATCTCTAAATTGAACTTTAATCACATACAGGAGGCTCTTGCAGGGTCTAGCAAGCTATTAACATAGCAGGGGATAAGAAAATCTTAATTAAACAGAACTTGCAATAAAGAAAGCCTAAATAGGGCTCTCTTTACAGGAAGTGTTTATGGAAGGCTGTGCAAGTCACATGCAGGGAGGTGTGACTAGGGTTCATAAACAAAGGGATTTAACTCCTAAATGGCAGAGGATTGAGCAGTGAGGCTGCAGGGGCATGTTCTATACACCAAAACTGCTTCATTAAGCTAAAGTTGTTCAGGTGACTATAGTGTCCCTTTAAATATATATATAATTTATTTTTAAAAACGGATCTACAATGACTGTCAGTGTTATTAACCAAACTACAAATTGTGTCAAATTAAAATTAAATTGACAATTCAAGGCAAGCATAGCTGATTTGGAGATATTTTTCAAATCCACTATAGCCCCAATTTTGATATTTTAGCCTTAATTTTGCAATTTGAATATAAATTTGCTACAATTCAGAGTTTAGTGAATACATCTACATGCATTGTATTATTGTGCGGTTCGTTAATGTTATATTTTAACGTTACTGCTATTTGCAGGTGAATGATCATTTGAAGAACTATTTGCCTGCTGATGGTGGCAAATAGCAAGTAAATGATAATTTGCGATTCTGGTGCTTTATATTGGTTCGGATAATTTTAGAAAAACATCGATTTCCTCATTTGGACTAATATTACAGGATGAGTCAGACTGAGCGAATTTTGACCGCATTTGGCAAAAGTAAATCTGAGAATTACCAATGCGGTCAGAATTAGCACCGGGCAGACCACAAAGGGCGATGGCTGATCACATCACTGCTCTGTGCAGGGAGTGAGGCAGGGGCCTAACGGTTGGATTCTCCCTCAGTCCGACTGAAGATGCATAAATATGGCAGAGGGATATTTTCATTACATGCATGCAGGATTTTTATAATAACAACAAGAATTGTCATTTAAAGTCATATTCCCCACACTTTGTCACAGCCTCACAGAGAGGCAACAGATTGCCAGTAAGAAAGATATTTTGATCTCCTTGCCGGGCCAGTATATTAGGCTGCGCCTGCATGATAAATACTATAATATATATAATACATGCCATAAACTTATTTACTATTTACATAAATTCTCCTCCAGTAAATAGAGAGAACACAGAGACAGTCATGCTTTTATTGAAACAGTAAGTTATATTCAAGTAGCTGAAATGCTGTTCAGGAATCCATTTTCTAAAATGCAGAGTAGAGAACCTGACTATATTTAACCCCTTAAGGACACATGACATGTGTGACATGTCATGATTCCCTTTTATTCCAGAAGTTTGGTCCTTAAGGGGTTAAGATAATTTTTCAAATTGAAAACACAAAGGGGAAAATCCAACTCTCCAAGTTCTTTATACATGTGGAATTCTATATATTTATTTTAGTTCATCACTGACTTAGGCTGCAAACCCCGCCCCTGGTGATATTCTAATGGAAAGGTAGATAAGTATGAGGTATAACAAATAGATTGAACTATTCTTGTGACTTGTAACACATTAGCATGAGTGCAAGAGAACACCAGCAAGGAAAGGGTTAACATGGGAATCACCAGGCAGATAACCAGAGTTTTTTTTAGGAGAGGTCACACAAGTGATACAAAAAATAATGGTTGAATATTGACATAACCTACCATAGGCAAAACAGGTCAAATAAGAGAAGACTCAGTAAAGCAAAGATTAGGAGGCTTGTTAATCAGAACAAAAGGATAACTAATAGTTCCAGCAGCAAGGACTAGGATGGTCAACATAAAACAAAAGAGCATAAGTAGAACCGAAGACTCTACTGGAAAAGCAAGGGATGAACACATAGGCAAGGACTCAATGCTTTACCGATTACGTGAAAGAACTGCAAACTGGTGTAACCAAATCATACAATGGAGACAGCTCAGTAAAAGCAATGCAAATGACATAGAAAACGACCCTGGAATACCCATTGTCAAAAACGATTTGAAGGACGGCCTTGGTGTAAGGGTTCTGGGGTATGGATTGCCCTGGGACAATGGGTTTAGGAACAAGGGGCCAGAAATCAGAAGCTAACATGGTACCCATCTAACCTGGCAGTTAGCAAGAAGCAGGGTGGACTTGGTGGCCACCTGACAAATAAAGGGGACCATAAATAGTCTCTCAAGTTCATCTGCACTTACTATAGGGAGCAAAGTGAAGGGATTGAAACAAAACCAGTGACTTAGAAGACCAGGACAGAGGTGATTTACACCACACAGTTTGTTCTACAACTCTCACCTTACACGCTACACGATGTGGGCAAAGTTTGCCAAACCCAAGAGGAGGCTGAATCCTGCGCAGTAAGGTAACTACGTCCAAGTGTTTGATACGGCCCCTGGGAACATAATGCAAATTGCTATTAATCTCTCATCTGTATCATAAAGGCAACCATTATCATATGAAGATCCTGAGATGATGGTGTTTGTGAACGAATGCCTGGAGATAAAAGACCTGTGGACAACAGGGCGGTGATGTCAATTAGAGTGATGGGGGGGTTGAAATGGGATGAGAGTGATATGCTCATGCTGGATATAATTGTCAAAGAAATGGGGTGTTGTAATGAGAAAGAGAAGAAATGTTGATTACAGGAAAATTGTAATAGTAACAAATATTAGTTTGTAGCACTGCGAGGATCGCAAGGTAATGGTTCTAGAATCTCTTTGAGTAGCGATGATACAATGCAAGGGGGGGGATTCTGAGTTAATACACTGCAGGTAATTATAAGTTAATGTCAAAAGGTGTTAACAATGATTAGATATATTGATAATGTTAAACTGATAGGTGGCATTGTAAGCTAGCAAAAATAATGGCAGAGGTTTTTGTGATGGTACTTACTTGGCTTCTGGGTCATACTCAGACCAGATTCTCTTAAACTCATCCAGATGATGGGGGCCAAGGATGGACCAATCCCTTGTGAGGTAATCAAAGTTATCCATGATGACAGCCACAAACAAGTTTATGATCTGGACAGAAGAAATAGTTTTACTGCATGTCGGCAATCACAGAAAAATGATTGCCAGCAAAATCTTGAACCACAGACATAACTATGGACCAGTGGAGGTACACCAAGATTTCTCAGGACTCTAGGACCCACACTAAAATACACTACCATAAAATATACCACTCATGGGTATTAAAATAAAGTTCCCTCCCTTAAAAAAAACCTATTAATTTAATCTGCATTTCACCACAGAATGTCCACATGAGTGGTGATAATGCTGCTAGTATCTTTTCTCTCTCTCTTTTTTCTTTCTTTTTTTTTATTGTACTGTATTAATGTAAACGCACAAAAAGTCTTAAAATCCCTTATTTTCCATACTCACCAGAAAGGCGCAGAGCATGAAGAAGCTGATGAAATACACAATGGCGAAGTTACTCCCGCAGGTAAATTCCTCATCAGGAGCAAAGTCAGATTCAATGTCACATCTCTTGCCGGGCAGACTGGCCAACATGATCTCCTGCCAAGCCTCCCCAGTAGCACACCTAGGAGGGCAATTTGTAAACGTTTAACTTTGCAAACACCAATCCATTTACGTTTGCCATGTTTTTCTAGTGTCTATTTGTATAATTATGCGTGTGTGCTATTTATATATACTTTGTATGCTATTGTATGAGATATCTTAGAAGTGTTGTTTTGAGGGACACTTCTAGTTGTATAGTATTTTATTTTTCCTTTTTATAGGAGAGTAGTAGATTCACATAACAAGCGGAGATGGTATGTGTAAAGATGTTGGAGGATATATAGATGTATTTAGAATAGAACATTTTTATCACAAATAGACTGCAGACAGAATGGTTATTGCTTATTGTCTCTTTAGAGTGAACAGTGAATTCTAAAGAATTGAGAATTGAATTGCAAAAGCTATAATTGTAGTCAAGTAAGATACTTTTGTCCAAATCAGCTATTAGCCTAAATTTTAAAATTCAGTTCGTAATTCACGGTTTAGTAAATAAAACCTTACAATATTATAGTACAATATTATAGTATGCACACAATATAATACCATCCTGCGGAGGTCATACATACCGGAAAAGGAGCAGTACGGCTTGGGGAAAAGTTTGGAAGTTGTTATTTCTGTTGATCTGAGTCCCATCTTGCATAGCAATTTTACCAAATGTCTACACATAGAAATACAAAACAGTTATTTTTATTCTCGCAATTCATGGATATATATATATATATGGAAAGAATTAGATTGAATTGTTGGTAAATCACTGTGAATTCAAAGTATAATTAAAATCTTAGGTCAAAATAGTTTAGATGAAAACATAGCTGACTTGGAGAATCTTTTTAATTTGTCAACCGAGCCCTAAAATTTAAAATTCAATTTCAATTCACTGAACTGAATTCCCAACAATTCACGCTTGAGTGAATACCCTTATTGACGTGGCAACTGAGTAACCCAGTAAGTAGAGACCTACACACAACATTTTCTTTTGTAAAGTGTAATGGTCTACAAGGAATGTTTGACCAGTCTCCCATCTCTATGCTTCCAATATTTCTTGATCCATTTAATGATGGATGTATGTAATGTCATGTTTCAATGTTCTCATTCTACACCAATGCAATAGAGAAATTTCAGAAGAGAGACATCTGTACCATTGGTGATCTCTTGAGATCTCTTGATCATCATTCATTGCAGCAATTACATGGACAGTGCTAGGCAGTTCAGACAACGTGACCATTTTGGTGCATGTTCCTCAAGTTGCCTTATATGCTTTTGGGTGTGTGAGAACTCTGGTAGATGTAGCACTCAAACATCTCTGCCATTATTTAAATGTCACAGTTTACAGGACTTGCACAAATATAGCTTACCTGCATGCCAATTACAGCATAGATAAAAAATATCATAGCGATGAGCAGGGCTACATATGGCAAAGCCTGGAAGAAAAGACAGAAAGATAGAGGTGAAACATTTAAAAAGTCAGGTGCAAGTTATCCGATAGGTTTTAAAGGTCTAACTTCAGGCTTTCCAGTTGACAATGATCACATGTCATCATCATTCCCAATCACTTAAGAGATTTAGGACTTTTGTCTCAAGAGCCATGTTACCGGAGCAGTTCCAAGTTGATGGCCTACTAACTAAAATGGGAATTTATCTTAGAATTTCAGATTTACAGTACTAAAATGCGGGACCCAGGATTTTTCTAATACAGTCAACTTTACTCTGGTATATCTACTTTTTTCTGAGTGTACATGATGTGTACATTTAATTTTGATGTCATGCTAGGCCACCAAAGACCAGCCATCATTGGGCTCACAGCATATAAGCCCAACGTGGCTGCTGTACTGGTATGTCAAGTGACAAAACAGCACATTATGTGAATGGTGGGAATATCTGGGCTTTGAGGTCTTCCTGTTCCTTATTTGGGGTTAGAAAAGAAGTGTCCCCCACAAATTAAAATGTTGGCCTTGACTAAAAATTGGTGAGCCAGTAAAAGAGCTAGGTTGGTAATAAGTTAAACTACCCCTACGCCCTCTCCCTCCCCCCACCCGCAGAGTAGAGGGGCTTTAACTGGAGAAATAGCAGTGAACAGTTAATGCTAGAGTTTCCAGTCTAAACCCAGAAAGTTTACCCATATGCCCTTCTGCCCTCATTTTTTCAGGAGTTTTCTTAAATACTTTACCTGAAAGGATTTGATGAATGTCCACAGTAATGTCCTAATACCTTCTCCTTTACTGAGCAGTTTTACCAAACGCATAACACGGAAGAGCCGGAAAAAGGTAATGGAAATTCTGGAGCTATCCTCCGAACTCTGTTGAGAAGGCGAAGAACCAAAAGGAAATATAAGTAAATGAATAAACAGAAAGGGTAATAGATGTAAATGTCTTGCTTTGGGGAATAAATCTTAGCATTGGTGGCTGTATATTTTTGCTATAGACAACTTATCGAGTAATAAGTGCCCTACATCCATCTATTTGCAAGTGACAGAGGGGCATTAAAATAATTTACATTGGATAGCAATAAAGTGTACAATGAAATTAGAGTCTCATTGTCTCTCCATAAAAAGGTACCTCTGCATGTTACTACATACCTCTCCAACATGCCATCCATTCTACATATAACAGACAGACCGAAGAAGGAGATGGAATGGACCATAATGTCATGATGAAGATGAAGATGATGACGATGGTTCCACGTATGCATTTGACAAAGAAACAGGGATAGGTTTTTCAATAACATCTGCGACAAACCTTTCCAGACATGTCAGACCCTATACATTGTATGAGACACTTTACAGAAGACATTTTATTGTATTTACATTTTCAAGATGAAGGTTTATTAAATTTGTACAAACAAACGAACAACATACAAGAAAAAGAATCACCGGGCTTACGTATTCAGCCTGAAAGCCTGCGTGAACATTCCCTGATTTTAATAATGATACTGGTTTTGTTGTTGTTGTTCCTAAGTAAATGTTTAATACTTTGTGATTATTGCGAAGATGCTTTCACCTGTCCCCCTATATCCTAGACAGCATTTTATCTCTATTTTGAATGAACCTAGTGGAGTCATAATTTACCATATGATGGGACAACTTGTATTAACTGCTGCAACGCAGGCGGTTACTTTTAACAAGAAAAACAATACGAGAACAATACAAGGAGCAATGAACCCTAAGTTTGATTATGATTGTTATAGTATTATATTGGTATTTTGAAGCTGCTCACAGACAAGCAAACAATATATTCAGTTTACTATCCAAAAGAGAGCCATTAAACTTTAGAAACAACATGTTACAGGGCTATACATGTAATTGATTTAGTTATAGGTACACATGATGTTAAAGTTCAGTTTTCCTGCAGGACAATGTTAGTTTGTCTGTGGGTCAGTTCTAGATTAACTAATTAGGATATGCATGCTAGCTCACCTGTTAATGTGCGTTTGGCTGAATGTGACTTGCCTGTGAATGCATGTCACAGAGTCAGCTCAGCTATGTGAGACATAACATTGGGAAGTATAGGTGGGGCAACTGCACAATAATCTCTATAATATGAGATACCTGTCGGGGCAGGATTGTATTTCTGTTCTTTTGCTTCTTACTGTCTCTCTAAACGATTACCTTATGATATAGTAATATAAGCCGAAATACTAGCAATAAACCCACTTTGAAGAGATTCCCAGTTTTGCCACGAAACAGAAAAAAACAAACAAACGTCTGAGTCTATTACACAGGCTACTTATATATTATCTATTATATCGTAAAACACTAAATTTTCCAGTAAAGTATCTAGACATTGTTTAACACCTTAAGGAAGGAGTCAATTGTCCAACTTATGAACAAAAACAAAACTTAGAATTTGTGCTATGTGTTCGTTCCACCATAATTTCCGTGTACTCATACATATTATATATTGTTTTATTAGAGAATAGAAATGGCTTTCTTTTAATGCCCTACAAGTATATCAAACACAACATTAAGTATGAATACAATTTTAAATATGGGGGGGGGAAATGGGAAAAAGCACGCACACTTGTTCACTGTTTTGCTAATAATAATTGACACTTCAAGTGCAATTAAAGGGAAAAAAAAACTCAAAATAGATTAATTGATTAGTGCAAATGCCTTAGTTTGTGTAGTGTTCTAAGCAGAAGTGGTCATGGTGATTACAGTAACCCTTTAACCATTACCCTACACTAGGAATGAAGAAACAGAAAGGTAACCTTAACTCTAATCTTACACTAATCTTACCCCTAACTTAGTGGCATTCCCACTGCTGCTGTCAGTACTGACATCAGCAGAGGGATTTCCCAGCTCACACATTACAGAGCACTTTACTGTGTGATTGCCGCACCTACACGCTGTCCCTGCCCATTACACAGTATGTTGGCTCTACATAAAATATTGTAATTTGATAGGTACCCTTTGGTGTGTTAGAGGAAATGTACTACCACCTCCATGGTGCCCATCTAATCACTTTAGATGGCTGAACATCATGAGAGTTGTAATCCACAACATTTGTAGTGACGTTACCTATCTCTCCTATAAAGTTAAAACTGTATAAAAAAGCACCCCGTTGAAACAAAGTGGTAATACCGGCATTGTGACAGTGAATCAGATAGATGCTAACTGATTGTTGTTATTGAGATATTTAAACTAAAGATTCACGTTTAAGGGACACTATAGTCACCAGAAGAACTACCGCTTATTGAATTTGTTCTGGTGAGTAGAATCATTACCTTCAGGCTTTTTGCTGTAAACACTGTCTTTTCATAGAAAATGCAGTGTTTACATTACAGCCTAGTGATAACTTCACTGGCCACTCCTCAGATGGCTGTTAGAGATCATTCCTGGGTCATGGCTGCCTAAAATGCATCCAAACATTCATTGTCTCCTCCCTCTGCATGCAGACACTGAACTTTCCTCATAGAGATTCATTGATTCAATTCATCTCTACAAGGAGATGCTGATTGGCCAGGGCTGTGTTTGAATCATGCTGGCTCTGCCCCTGATTTGCCTCCTTGTCAGTCTCAGCCAATCCTATGGGGAAGCACTGTGATTGGACCAGGCCACCACTTCTAATGATGTCAGCAGAATGCTTGTTTTTCTGAGTCTAACAGCATGCAGAGTTACAGTTTCAGGCTTGAATACAGTAAGATTTTTTTACTATATTTATGGAGGCATGATGGGCCCAGGGGGGCTAGATAGTGGTTTTAACACTATAGGGCCTGGAATACATGTTTGTGTTCCTGACCCTATAGTGATCCTTTAAAGTGGCACTGTTACTCCATACCTACCTGTAATCCAGAGGCAATTTTCCCAATCGATTCCTCTTTCCTTCTCTGTCTTTCTCTTTCTAGTTTTTTCATCTATTTCTAACTAAAAAGATAAGACAAAACAGGGACTACTTTGTCCTATATATATTTGTACGCCTGACTTTCTCAGACACTGGGCGGCACTACCGCTGTCAAGAAGTGTTAATACCCCAGCCGTCACCAGTGATGGCTGCAGGAAAATTGGCCCTATCTATGGAGGATCCATAGGCCACAATGCTCTTCTCTTGAGCATGTACAGAAGTGACGTCTTGGGCGTGCTCCTGGCGAAGAGGAACTGCAAGAAGAAGATGTTGGCACCCGCGAGGGACAGGTTCAGGTAAGTAGAACTCACCTTTTTCCTGCCCCTCTCCCGGCCAACAGTGATGTAACCGTCAGGGGTCTTTGAAAATTCTATAATTCTAAAAACGTAGTGTATTGGGTTACGTTTAATAAAATTGCTAGATTTGCTATATATGACAGCCTTGTGTCTAACAATGTACACTTCATCAAGCAATAAAAAGATACAAAACCTAGTGTGAATTAAATAAATAGTCAAAATAGAATTAAAAAAAAAAAAAAAAAATCTACCCGCAAACCTTTTTTTGTTTATTTATTTGAGCTGATACCAGTAGTGGGAGTTTAAGAGCATGGGTTATGCAAAGCATGATTATTAATTTACTTTTATTTTGATTAATTGCTGCAACCCTTTTTGGAAAAGTGCATTTTTGAGTAGATGAAAACTGTATAAAATGATTCATGAGGCTTGTCAAGCCTATCATGTTAAATGGTAATACATATTACACTACCAGAAATAAGATGGAATAGCTCACTTTACTCATAACGATAACAATGCATGTTTTCATTACTACCAAATGTGGACTTACATTGACCTCCGTGACTGCAATATCCACCAGGCTGCCAACAACGATGAGGGCATCAAACGTGTTCCAAGCATCACAGAAGTAATGCTGCGTGGAAAAGAGAGATAAATCACAGTACATCTAGGTAAGACACATTACAGAGAAACCGATAGAAAAAAAGGAAGAAAAAGCAGGAATCAACTGAGAAGGCTAGATAAAAGAAGAAGCAGAGAAGAAAGTGTGCGACAATCGACCCCTACCGCCGAAAGAAAGCAGGGACACAAAGAACAAAACCAAAGCAGAAAGAACAGAATAACAGTAATGATAGAAAGAATAGGATGAAAGCAGAGACAGATCTGAATATATTTGGAGAGAGAAAAAAAGTGTAAGAGCAGGGATTAAACAGATGGAAAGCTAATATAGAACACGGTGAATGCAGAGACAGAACAGAATAAAATCATCTAAAAGGGTAAAAGCAGAGTAACATAAAGGACAGCAAGTATAGAAGTAGGTGAAAGGGTGGGTTTGTGCTCGGGCTGGTGGCCTATAATCTCAGTGATCTCCAGCAATGACTCTCCTACGGGGATATATCCCAGGATACCCGGCTGTCAGTCTATGATTAGTGTGTATGGTGTGGAGGTGTTTGCAAGTAGCTGTGGGGTGAGATGAGACATCGATGTCTAAAGGGTGACAGGAAACAGAGTCTGTATCATAGTCATGTACAAGTCTCTGTGAATGCTTCTTCATGCTGCACAGGACACAATATTGGAGGTTGCAGGGTGTATGATGTCAGACATCGCACCTCAAACCCATAAATCATCAGCACAGTATGAGCAGAACCATCTACACAGAGATCTGTAAGGTTTTTGTGCAAAAAATGGCAATTTGCCACTCGCCCCCAAGGCCAAAGGTTGCCAGCCCTTCCTTGGTGAAACCCGAAACAGTTGATCAGGACAAGAGCAAATCAGAGGCTGAAAGAGCTGGGTGGATGCAGAAATTAAACAGAGTGAAAGTCCGTACAGGATGAAAACACAGATATAGCAGGATTAAGGCAGAAAAAGAATAGGACAAAAGCAGACACGAGAAAGGGTGAAAGAAGCCAGAAGGAAGCAAAAATAAATCATGCTCTGCTTCAGTATGTCAGAGTACATGTTGGCATTCGTGGTTCCCTCAATGAACTGTAGCTCCCCAGTGCCAGCAGCACTTATACAGGCACAGACCATGACACTCCCACGCTTGACTGTAGGCAAGACACACTTGTCTTTGTACTCCTCACCTGGTTGCCGCCACATATGCTTGACACCATCTGAACCAAATACGTTTATCTTGGTCTCATCAGACCACAGGACATGGTTCCAGTAATCCATGTCCTTAGTCTGCTTGTCTTCAGTAAACTGCTTGAGGGCTTTCTTGTGCATCATCTTTAGAAGAGGCTTCCTTCTGGGACAGGGGCCATGCAGACTAATTTGATGCAGTGTGCGGCGTATGCTCCGAGCACTGACAGGCTGACCCCCCACCCCTTCAACCTCTGCAGCAATGCTGGCAGCACTCATATGTCCAAAGACAACCTCTGGATATGATGCTGAGCACGTGCACTCAACTTCTTTGGTCGACCATGGCGAGGCCTGTTCTGAGAGGAACCTGAGTGAAACCGCTGTATGGTCTTGCCCACCGTGCTGCAGCTCAGTTTCAGGGTCTTGGCAATCTTCTTATAGCCTCGGCCATCTTTATGTAGAGCAACAATTTTTTTTCAGATTTTTTTTCAGATCCTCAGAGAGTTCTTTGCAATGAGGTGCCATATTGAACTTGTACAGTGACCAGTCTGAGAGAGTGTGAAAGCGATAACACCAAATTTAACACACCAAATTTAACACACCTGCTCCCCATTCACACCTGAGACCTTGTAACACTAATGAGTCACATGACACCGGGGAGGGGAAATGGCTAATTGGGCCCAATTTGGACATTTCCACTTAGGGGTCTACTCACTTTTGTTGCCAACGGTTTAGACATTAATGGCTGTGTGTGGAGTTATTTTGAGGGGAGAGCAAATTTACACTGTTATACAGGCTGTACACTTACTACTTTACATTGTAGCAGAGTGTAATTTCTATAGTGTTGTCACATGAAAAGATATAATAAAATATTTACCAAAATGTGAGGGGTGTACTCACTTTTGTGACATACTGTATATATTACCTTTTAAAAAAATATATTTTTATATTTTAACTTGTCATCATATTTTCTGGTCTATTCATATCCTGCAAATCCCAGGTTGGGATAATACCACCAACGCTCCTCCAATCAGAGCAAGTCATTGCTCTGGAAATTTTAAGTAGGATACCACTTTTATCATTCACATTGTGTAATAATATACTGCACCATAAGCCTTTTCCTGTTTTATTTCCCTTATATATATTGGACGTCAACTATAACAAAGCTCCACATATCTTAAGACGGGATTGTACCGTCCAGGCGACACAAAGCTGAGCTCTGAGAAGCTCAGTAAAGTGTGAGTTAGTACTCTATACACCGTTTCACAAGCACGGCCAATATAAGTGACATATTGCACTATTTGTTACTCTTTCTTGTCTTTTGAGGTTATATTACCAATCAAGGTTACTTTGCACTAACTGACTTCAAAGAAGTATATGTAACTATATTAATTTATATCGGTATTGGATTTATAAATGACACTGTGTGGGTGCAGTTTGTCCCTTTGTTATATTCTGTATTGTTTTTTTCTGACTCTCAAAAGTCTGGACTGGACCCCATGAAAGCCAGCCTCCTGCACCCAAAAGGTAGGAAACATGAGGGTGGCTATAAATTTGCACGTTTGTGTGCCTATGTATTTAACTGTGTGTGTGTCTGTATGTGTATCTGTGTATCTATCTGTGTGCCTGTGTGTCTATCTGTGTATCTGTTTGTGTGTCTGTACCTATCTGTGTATTTGTGTGTCTATCTGTGTATCTGTATGTTTGTTTGTGTGTCTGTGTATCTATCTACATGTCTGTGTACCTGTGAGTCAGTGTGTGCATATGTATGTCAGTGTTTGTATTTGAGTGCCATTGTGTGTATCTTTGTGTGTGTGTATCTGCATGTGTGTTAGCATGTGTGTCTGTGTATCTGTATGTGTGCCAGTGTGTGTATCTGCATGTCTGTACCTGTGGATCTGTATGTGTCTGTTCCTGCATGTGTGTCTGTGTGTTTATATGTGTGTGTATGTTTCAGTGTGTGTGTGTGTGGTAGTGCATATGTATATGTGCTTACATCTCAGCATTCAAACTCCAACACTACATACACAAACAAAGACACCCCTGCAGTCAAATGTCAAAACTACATACAGACCCACACCTACATTCAAAGGCAAACACCCCACAAGTAAATCACTGCTTTCAAATGACAAAAGTACACAAAAATACACCCCTACATCCAAACACATATACTCCATACAAAACATGCTTACATTCGAACACACAAAAACTGCTCAGTACTAGATCTAACCATGCAAGGAAGGGCAAATGGTAGATCCCTGGCTGGCAAAGCATTATGGGAGTTGTACGACAAATGGGAATCTACCTTTTTGGCTCTCCTTGCGATATAGCGGGGGCCCAAAATATTCTTGCACCAGTGCCCTCTCTACTTTACTGTATCCCACCCCTTGATAGGTGCTATTGTAACGACACAATCAATGTTATTCACTTCACCTGTCAGTGGTTTTAATGTTGTGGCTGATCACTGTATATTCTCCAACTTAGTTATCATTTCAGTTAGGCGATTATGGCCCAATGTTTGAATAAACCTTTCAAATTTCATTCAGGCATATTGCAGATATTCCAACAGACTTTTTGTTTTTGTTTTATTTTTTTGACAATTTTTCGAGAGAGAGAAATTCTTTTTTGGTTTTCATTTTTTGGGGTATTCATGTCGCAGGTTGCTTCCTTCCTTTTACATTGTATTTCAAGAATGTGTTTGAAATATTATCAGGAATGCCCATATTTTATAAAACAAAAATGTATTTATTAATAAAATAATTATCTTGTGTTAAAAAATCTCTTTTTTTTTTTTTAAAGTGATAATCCCTTTAACAAATTTCTGCAAAACTGCTCCCTTTTCCGTTAGTCTGATTAGAGAACGAGTAAGACACAGGACAGGAAAAGAGTGGAGATAAATACATTGAGCAGGAACAGACCAAAATAGAGAAAAACAACACAAACTGACCTTGGGTCTGAATGCAATAAGTTTCAGAACCATTTCCACTGTGAAGAGTCCAGTGAACACCATGTTTAAGATATCCATAGCATAATTAAATGGCTTTGACTGTTCATAATGCTGGGGAAAAAAACACAAAAACAAAGAATACATACATAATAAAAGGGAAAGTAATTACAACATTTCAATATATATGTATGTCAGTTATTTCTACGGTACCCAAGCGATCACAGTAGAAATGAATACTAAATAGAATAGCATGGCCAACAATGGAATTCCAAATTTCGTAGTCTCCAATCTGGACTTTCAATGCACAATGTCCTTGTGCCAGGAATCTATATTTAATCTTCTTTGTCAAGAACATTACAAGATGTATTAAAAAAAAGAGGGTTCCTGGCAAAAGGACAGTATGCACCAATCAGTGAAGTAAGGACATTGGAAGTCCATATATGCATCAAGAGTACATTCTAAGAGCTGTCATAATTATTAGAGAAAGCACTCAATATATAAGGAGTAGGGGTACATTATCTAAGTATGATCCAATTCCCCTCCTCCTCGTTTTCCTTTTTGTTTAATTTTTGGCTGATTATTAATGTCTTTGTGGGTTATGAACGAACATAAGATAAAGGACCTCAGCACTCAGCAATTAATTCCAATTAAAGGCCATTTCACTTTGATGGCTTTATAAACCACCTGAATTTTTTATGTTTCCTATAACTGTGGATCCAGGTGACCAGTGACCACAGCCTGGCACCAAAATTTGAAATTTGTTTTGGAGTGCCTGCCACACACTATTTACATTGTGGGTTATGCCCACCCCGGGGGAGGAATGGGATAGCTCCTTTCATTTATTTTTTATTTTTTTTAATATTCTATTTGATACATACTGCAACTATCCACACTGTTACACAAACACACACAGCTACACATACTACTCACACTGCAACAAACATACATTGTTGCACTCACTCTATACCAGGGATAGGCAACCTTTGATCCCCTGATGATTTTGAACATTTGTCCATTGACAAAGAAATGATCAGTCTATAATTTTAATGGTAGGTGTATTTTAACAGTGAGAGACAGAAGACAGAATTCTTTGTCAGTGGACAAACATTCAAGATCAGCAGGGGATCGAATACTTTTTTCCTCACTGTAAAGCATCATGGAAGCTGTAGTTTTAAAACATTTGAGGATCTACATTTTAAACATTCGGATCGCATATTGCGAACAGATTAGTGACTTGCTTTCCTTGGAACTTGTCGATTCGGTCTGCGCCTCCTGAGGCATGCAGTCATTGAATCTGCTGCCACTCGCTGGCTACTGGGGCCCTTGATGAACTTTGCAGATAAGCATGGTAGTTGGGCTTGAGGGGTCGTCTAAAGGAACCTAGTTTTAGTGTGTCCTAGAATTGATCGAAGAGAGCATCTAACCGAGACATTACTCTGGACCACACTCCTTGGTGCTTTGAGGAACACGTGGTCTCCACCATTGTAGCTATGTTGCTCTCAGTATTGTCATGTGTCATGGCAGTCCTACCTGTTTCCCTCAGAGAGCAGGGACCCCTAGGGTGGGGACCGGGATCACCCCCACTGGTCCAAAAGGGGGAAGCACAGCTAGCATTAGCTGTATGGTGAGTCAGCACGTGTCGGGCTGGGAGATCGTCCGCCTCTCCCTGCCGCAGTGCTAACCAGGCCTCTCACTCGGCGAGTCTCAGCTGAGACCAAAGTCAATGACCGCTGGAAGCTTCCCCCGAGCCGGTCAACTGAATCAGAGTGCCAAGGAGGCTCAAACCAAGTCGGAGACACCTGAGCAATGCATCCAGTCGCCATCACTGTCAGGCCCCGCCCCCCCTGTAAGCATGTTTTTGAAAGGAATATGTTTGTGTGCATGTAGGGGTGTATTTGTTTGTACTATTGTCATTGGAATGCAGTGGTGTACTTGTGTATATGGCTTGGATTAGAGTGTAGGGGTGTGTCTGTATGTAGTGTTGGCTTTTAAATGCAGGTTTACATTTGTTTGTAGTGTTGGTATTTGAATGCAGGGGTGCATTTGTATATAATGTTTGCATAAGATTGCAGGAATATACACGTATATGCATACACTGCCACATACATACATACATACATACTTACACAGATACACATATACTTTGAGAGACAAACATATACACACACACTGACACATTCACACATACTCACATACATAAATATACACGCACTGAAACATTCACACATCTATATACATATAGATACACTGACACACACATAAATACACAGACTGATGCACACATGCCATAATTATTATATTTTAGCCCCTTTCCTGTTAACATACTTTTTGCGCTGACCTCCTTATCTGTTGTTATAGCTATAAAATAACCGCACACTTTGAAAATCTGAACATTTTATGATCCCACATGTTGGTTAAAATCAAATTCCACAAAGCTAAGATAACAAGAGACAGCGCTAAAGACAACCTCTGTACACTGTATGCGCCTTTCATCCTTGACAAAGCACTGTATAATTGAAAACACATACAGAGTGTCTTGTGGTTACCCTTTTCACTAAATTTTGTGAGCTGAGCAACCTGGAATTTTATTTTAACTCCATAAGTGTTATAATAAAAATAATTGCATTTTGAGAGATTTCCTTGCTTGGATTATTGCTAATAAAGTTGCTGAACTTTGTTCTGTTGTATTGCTACAGTGAAGGAAGACTGCGTTGGTCAGTGTTCATGGTGGCGTAAAGCCCAGTTCATTTTAAAATATTACCATATGTATTGGCACTCTCCCATCTATAGTGGTGCTGGTATCCAGGTAGCCCACAAATACACCTTAGATAGATATATAAAAATATATATGTGATACCACACTCAAAATATGATGCAAAAAAACTTTATATTTATTTCACAAATGTTTCTTTTTTTTGTAAAACTTTATTTTTGTTGTGCATATGTAAACAAAACAGCCTGCAATGTCAGAGATCCAAGCTATGTTCAAGGCAGACCTGGCGCCAATTAAAGAGGCAGTCTCCACCCTTACCACACGCATGGACACAGTGGAAGAGAACACAAGCTTGCACAGTCAGCCACAGATGCAGCCATTGGTGCCCTGCAGAAGCAGTGCGCCGACCATCAGGCTCAGCTTGCCAACTTAGAGGACAAAGCCAATTACTCGCTGACAAAGTGGGGAAGACCCACACAATATCGCACCCTAACGAGGCGTCAACCTTCCTGCAAGCCCTCGGCCTGACAGCGACAAAGACGCCGACGGGAGGCCACCCGGCTTGGAACATAGCCAACATCACCCCATTTGTGCCCAGAGGGGAAGCACATGCGGCAGTGGAACTGCCACCTTGAACTTGGGGACTGAACTTACCTGTGCATCATCCTACACACAATACTCCTCACAAAGTTCAATAACTGTCGTTCCCCACTAATGTTGAATAATGTTTATATATAATGCCAATATTTTTATTTTACTTGCTCCGTAAGCCTTAGATGTAGCTCTAACTTAAAGATACCAAGTCGTCCCCCCAGCACACGGTTATTAAGCGAAACCACTGCGCAAAATTAGCAGACCCCTGACTATACAGCGCATGACCCCAATTTCCCGGACCAGCACTACTAAGCGAACACATAGACCCAGCTTTGAGAAAGCTCAATACCTATACACACCATAGTTAAGCACCCTATTAAAGCTTATGTGTCAAGCTGCGAAGCAAATTAGCCACAAGGCGCATGCAGCCCAACTCCAGCACCCCCAAACCACACGCCCTAGGACCACCTATAGGGCAGCCTGGGTGCATAAGCCCCTAAAATACTAAAAACTGAGTAGGCCCAGCTTGGTGACAAATGTATGCAAGTACTGTTAGAATCTTTAACCTGTTGCTCACTGAAATATGTTATACTGTATGCAAAAACTCGCAAAAATAAAGAATTGAAAAAAAATGAAAATAACAAAAAAAAACTGCATTAAGAGTAAGAGAAGGCAGGGCTCCCAAGATTGTCATCAACTCTGTAGACTGACTTAGCAAGTAAGGCGTAGTGGCTGTTTAACACATGTGCGAGTAGCATATAACAGTATTGATATTTATGTGCTTAGGTAAGAGTCTGCATGTTGTGCCCCTCACTAGGTGTATAAGATAGGATAACCACTGAATCCCACCTCCCTGCAACTGTAGGAAACTGGGCTAGGTAAACTCAGACAATTATGGTGCTTGCATAATCATGTGTATGCAAGAGTAGGCATTGGTAGGTTGTGCTTATGGCAGAAATGCAATATACAGGCAGGATCATGGCGGTAGGTTATATTATTGGCTGGCAACATGTTATCAGTCCCGGCCCCAGGTTAGGATGCTCTGCCCACACCAAGACTCGGAAACAGGCAAGTGCAGCCCTGAGGAGTTACCAGGGCACTATGTGGTATCCTTCCAGCCCCAGGCTGTGTGGAGGGCGCACACTTTGAGACCACGGACTCGGGGGCTCGTGGCAGAGTCCAAGTCCTTCCTGGATGGGATGTGACAAAAGCCCTAGGTGTTCTGACGCCGCCTGCAGCGAAGGGTCTTCTGCCTTCGTGGCCGATGGTGTGGGTGATTTCCCCTGTTGGCCCTCAGCCTAGGTGGGCCATGTCTGCGTGGAGCTGTAGCTTGTTGGGTACTTGCGCCCGAAGGGGGTGCCTGCGCCACAGGCTCATCTCGTGTTCCCTCCCAGCTCCGTGCCAGTGCAACCTTGTATCGCGCCTCGAGTGGCGCCCAGAAGCGGGTAAAAATCTCATCCAGGCGTTGTTCCAATTCAGCAAGTAAGGCTGGTTCAGATGGCAACATGTTTGGTCCGTCCACCATTTTGATGGGAAGCGTAGCGGTCTGAGCCCACACAATAGCTGCCGCCTGTGGATGTCGGAGGTAAGTGGGGCAGTCAGTTATAACCCCCGCCGGTCAAAAGGGAGAAGGGGGGGGGACAGGACCCGCAGCCATCGCTTCCGACGTGGCAAGTGGCAGAAAGGTAAGGCCACGGCCGTTCACCTCACCCTTTGCTCGACTAGGCTGCAAACCTCAAGGTATGTCTGGAGTTTGCAGGGGATGTCTGAGCGTTGTGTGTCTGGAAGCTGCTGTGAGGGATGTCTGGGCCCAGACATATTGGACTGCACATTTAAAGAGGACATTCCTACTGAGAGGGGTGAGAGCTGTCTATTACGGGACTTCCTTTGAACCATGGCATTTGGATTAAGATTTTTTAGTTTCTTTTAGTGTGTACACGCTGGGACTTTGAATATATGTATACTTCGATGCACCTTGTGATTTATTCCTTATCTTTTGGTTATGCAATTGTGCCTTTGCTTACTATTTTGAAAGTGAACAATATAGGTATGCAACAGCTCCGCTGTTGAGCAAATGACCACTTGCTATTGCAGTACCTATATCTAATTAAAAATTTGTGAAATAAATATAAAGTTTTTTTGCATTATATTTTGAGTGTGGTATCACATATGGTTTTTCAGTTCATTTTAAACATTGGATTCCTGTTGATGGATACATTTTTCACATATTAGTGGGTCTATCATGTATTGCTATATACAGGCATACAAACGGCATTTTACCTGCATGGCAAGTGCGATCGTGTTGAGAAGGATAAGAACAAACATGATGTATTCGAAGCCAGTAGAGTTCACCATGTACCAGACCTTGTATTGGTATTTCTGCTTGGGAATGTATCTGCGCAAGGGCTGAGCCTTCAAAGCGTATTCTACACACTGACGCTGGGGAGAAATACAGGGAACAAAAATAATAGTAATGTCTCACACAGTGCTTACAATACTCACACAGTAAGAAGATACCATGGTCAATGTTTGGCAGACAAAATCAGGAGGTGAGAAGATCAGGGGGTCAATGTTTGGGGTACCAAATGGAATAACAATGCAATAAGCAGTTTTGCAGTGAATTGCAAAACTTGTGAGTAAAAGGATGCCCCAGCAAATAAACTGAGAATTCTCATGGATTTCCTCTGAGGTAGGGAATGGTTTACAGTGCAGTGGCCCATTGGCATGCATATGTTTTGAACTTTCATATTCCATCTAAAATATGCATTAAGCTTATTATGAGGACATCTTATGTAGTATTTTCTGAGATACAACCTGTCCCATGTGCTATGGTAACAGGCTCCATGAGGAACCCTAATCTGGCATCCTGCCTAGGGCCCAGGGCAACCTTAATCTATCTCTAGCTAGATGGTTGGAGGATACTTTAAACTAAGCAAATTGGCAGCGGGACAGGTCCGGACTGGCCATCAGGGGAGATCACAGGATTTTCCCTGTCGGCTCATGCAGAGCCGGCGCTATCCGAACACGATCTCGCCCGGTGGGGAGATCGGTTACCACGGCAACGCTCAGCTCTCGCGAAAGTAAACTCTGGTCCTACAGGCCCACCAGGGATGGCCCCCTCCATGGCAGCACGGCTTCCCCCCCCCCTCCCAGGCTAAAGATAAGAGGGGAGAATATATAAAAAAAAAATTTAATACATATTTAACCCCTTAAGGACCAAATTTCTGGAATAAAAGGGAATCATGACATGTCACACATGTCATGTGTCCTTAAGAGGTTAAATAAACATATTCACACACACACAGCACACTCACACTAACAGCACCCTCTCACACACACACAGCCCAATCACACTAACAGCACCCTCACACACACGCACAAACAGCACACTAACAGCACACTCACACTAACAGCACCCTCACAAACACACAGCACCCACAAACACAGCACCCTCATACACACATATCACCCTCAGACACACACATCACCCTCAGACACACACACAGCACCCTCAGACACACATACAACAACACACACACACATATATATATATAATATATATATGTAACCCTCAGTGAGTTAACAGACAAAGAAAATTAGAAACATAGAATGTGACGGCAGATAAAAACACCCTCACACACACAGCACCCCTCTTACACACACGCTGCACCCCTCACACACATGCTGCACCCTTCACACATACACACAGCACGTCCAACACACTGCGCCTCTCAAACATACAATACGTCCAAACGTATGTATATATATATATATATATATATATATATATATATACTACAGCATCCCTCACACTGCACCACTACACACATTACTCTCCCGATACACGCTAGATCCCTTACCCTATATACACACACACACAAACACACAATATCCTATACACAATCTGGGCCTTTTACACACAAGATCCTCTACACACATACACTGCACCACCTATACACACTACATTCCTGACATACAAACTCTGGATCCCCTAGGCACACACATGTTCTGCGCAGTAAAAAATATAAATTTGTGAATTCTTGAAGCTTTTTATGGAAAAACTAAATATTCTGTTAATGTGTGTGGTAACAGCTTGTTCATCCAAAGAGATATTTGACTGCTAGTTTGAACTTAGGAAGGATTTTATCCTTTGTGGAGCACAATTGGAAATAGTTTAAATTTGGTTTTCCCACTTTCCCAAGTATTCTTAAATAAAATATTTTTTTTCGTATTTAATAGTTGCCCCTAAGTATATGGGAGTCCTTATACATGCATTTCTACTTTTGTCGATTTTTTTATTATATGATGGATTCAGCTGGATCTTATTATTCATCATAACTATGTAGCCTATGGTTGCAATTACAATTTTACCTTACATAATAAAAAAGGTATAGACTGTGCGGTGTATTCTGATGATGGAGAAATGAGGGGCTTCCTTAAAAGGATCAGTCAAGTGTAGGACCCTTGGCTAAGCTGTCACTAACCATACACAGCAAGCTTGTCTATTAGGGTTCTTGCCACTAGGAATTGGGGAATTCCAACAGTCCTTTTTTCCCCTGTATGCCCTCATGCATATGTCCAAGTTACCTGCTCAATATGCCACTTTGATGTTTGGGGAAGGGGTACACATGGGAATACATGTTTAAAGCCCAGTTTGGATGAGTCACCTGATTCTTGTCCAGCTCACAATTCTTGTACTCCTGTTCCCCTTGTGCCCTGAAAGTGATGATAACAAAGCCCACGAAGATATTCATCATGAAGAAGGCGATAATTATGATGTAGACAATAAAGAAGATAGAAATTTCCACCCGGTAATTGTAAATAGGTCCCACGTTCTCCCCGTTGGCATCAATGGCTTTGTATAGCAGCCTGGAAGCAGTGAATTAAAAAAGTCAGGATCACATTCATAGCACCATAATTACCAGGCAGATCTATATCTGTGTCAAAATATGTGTCTAATCATATAGATCTATGCCTGGAACCATCAAAGAGCTCTATACAAGGAACCGTCAAATCGTTCTATACCTGGAACCATCAAATAGCTCTATGCATGGAACAATCAAATCACTCTATATATGGAACCATCAAATAGATCTATACCGGGAACCATCGAATAGCTCTATACATGGAACCATCAAATAGTTAAATATCTGGAACCATCAAATAGCTCTATACAAGAACTATCATATAGCTCTATACAGGGAAACATCAAATAGTTCTATACATTGAAACATCAAAAAGCTCTATGCATGGATCACTCTTTGCATTGAAAGAATAAATAGTTATATGCTTGGCACCATCAAATAGCTCTGATCCATTAAATAACGCTTATGTGAGGAACCATCAATAAGCTCTATACCTCTAGCCCTGGAACCACATAATAACGCTATATCTGGAACGGTTAAATATTTATATTCCTGGAACTGTCAAATATCTTAATGCATTGAACCATCAAATAACAATGTTAGGAAATTAAGGGGATACTCTAAGCACCAAACCTGCTTAATCATACCCCTGCAGTCTCACAGCCTAATTCTCTGCCATTTATAAGTTGTTTTTTTACGCAGCACTAGAAGCATTTCCCTTTGCTATGACTCACACAGCTTCCATTATAAAATGGTTTTTCTTTTTTAATCAGATCTTACAGCCCAGGGTATTTAATTGAGACATTGTATTATCTCCTGCTCTGTTAATGGAACTTTATTAACACATAGGAGGCTCCTGCAGGGTCTGGCAAGCTAGAGCTAGAGCTAGAGGAGAAGGAGCTGAGAAATTCTAAATTAAACACACTGTGTAATAAAGGAGGTTTAAACATTCCCATCACATTAGATACAGATACCAGAACAGGTTGAGGGGTATTGTGAGTTATAATCAGAAGAATGTGCTCTCCATAATGTGAGAATATAGTCCAGTATACAGTAACTCACATGGTATATCTGCAGGTTCATATATATAATGTGTATACAATATAATCCTTTCAATGCTATATGTTTTCTCAAGATCTAACATACAATGACTATTCCAACGGCACTAAAAGCATGTCCACTATCTTCTCTGCTAGACTCACGCTGGCCAACCCTCGAATGTGGACACGGTGAAAAGTGCCATCATGCCAGACAAGACATTATCGAAGTTGAAGTCGCTGTTATGCCAGATTCTCTCACGCACCATGGGATGAGTGACATCCCCGTCCTTATACACAATGAATGTTCCCCTATTACAAAAACAAAACAAAGTCATTATCCATGGACAAAGGATTCGGAAGAGTTGTTGATAGATGTGTGATAGTGAGAAATTTACGTACAATGTGTATACACATAAATTTATTTGTTTATTTTTAAAAAGCACTCATGTACCTTGCTTACACAAAACATACACGCAGTTGTGGTAGAACTGTTTTCACATATAAGAACAGTGTATTAGTGTGTCTGTGTGTACATTTGGTGTTAAGGCTCCTTACTTGCAGTCTTCTGGGCTGTGTTTTGCCTCATCAGTGCAGCTGTAAAACTTTCCCTGAATAGAAATATTAGGATTAATGTGTGACCACCTCCAGGGGAATTAGAAGGATGAGGAATCTACTAAAACACTACAACACACACCAGAACACACAGCCCTGTAGAATTACATCATACACCAGAACCACGCAGCCACATTGCAACACACATCAAAACATCACAACATTACAATACACACCAGAACCACACAGACCCAACAATTACAGAACACATTAGAACTATACAGGCACAAAACAATTACAGCACACACCAGAACCATATAGGCACAAAACAACGACTGCACACATCAGAACCACACAGACAACAATTACAGCACACACTAGAACTATACAGGCACAAAACAATTACAGCACACACCGGAACCACACAGACACATAATAATTACAGCACACACCAGAACCATACAGGCACAAAACAACTACCGCACACACCAACACCACACAGACACATAACAATTACAGCACACACCAGAACCACACAGACACAACAATTACAGCACCCACCAGAACCACACAGACACATAACAATTACAGCACATACTGGAAACTTACAGCCACATAAGAGCACAAAATACACCAGAACACACAGCCATTTAGAATTACATCTTACACCAGAAACCCACAGCCACATAACATTAAAACATGCAACAGAACCACAATGCTACACAACATTACAACCAGAGTCACACAGCTGCAGAACACTAAAGACAAAATTATAACCATCAGTAAGTCTGCAAAGATGCAGATGTTTTAAGCCTTTCCAATTATATAGAAATTCACTTGAAATTGCATGTATATCACAGCTAAGTCAGGAATTGAGAAATATATTTGGCGGCCTCACCTTGAAAAGCTGAACCCCAATACAGGCAAACATGAACTGCAGCAGGGTGGTTACTATCATAATATTACCAATTGTTCGGATGGCAACAAAGACACACTGAACCACATGCTATGGAGAGAGGAGAAAATTATCAACTGAACAAAAACAGTCATCCTAAATGTAACAGTGTACAACAATTTGAGGACCTATGGTTGCCTATCCCTGCCATTGAGACAAATTTTGTCATACAACTACATATTGTAAACAATCATGAACACGGGGACGCAAAGCTATTTCCAGTGTGGATTCCACTTTTTATTTTGTTTAATTTTTGTTTTTTACCTTCAACCCTTTGGCTCTATTGATGGCCCTTAGTGGACGCAGAACCCTCAGCACACGCAGAATTTTTACAACAGAGATGGCACTGGAGCTATAAGATAGAAACATATATATGGTCAGAAACACAATAGCATCAGCTGATTACACATACAGGGCTGAGGTTTATTCTACAAGAAAAGGGAGAACATAACATTGTTCTTTGATTCTTGGTAGAAAATCAAGAGCCTAAAAGAAGTTATTGACTCACTGAATTCCAAAGGAGATGAGGGACACGCTAACCACAAGCAGGTCCAGAAGATTGAACCAGTTTCTGCAGAAGGAGCCCTTGTGTAAAAAAGCACCATATGCAGTCATCTGGAGTAAGCCAAATTTAAAGAATGGAAGTAAAAGTTGGGGGCGAAACAAGAGATAGGTTGTTAGAGAAATGTGTGCCATGGCAAAAGCAGAACGATTGCAAGATAAGAAAACAAAAATACAAAACATTTCGCTACTGAGATAATAAGATGCAAAGAAGAAAAAAAGAGTACTAGGGATGTGCATGGGCAAAAAATTTGGTTCGGCACTTTTGAAATTCGGCAATTCGGGACTTCGGCATCGGTTTGGCACTTCCATAATGCGGGAATTCGGCATTTCGGGACTTTGGCAAATCGCCAATTCCTTAACCCTAAGCCTACACATAACCCTGCACCAAACCCTACCCCTAACCCTACTAAAAAGATACTACAAACTAAATGAGTGGCCCATAAAAAAAATATTTTAATAAAATGCACTTACACTGATAACACAAACACCACACATACAAAAATATACTAAATGCTAATCTATAATTAACAGTGCAATGTTAGTATATCCCTCTGCTTAGAAACATTTATCTATCTTTCATTGGAAATAAATAGAATGGAAAGACGAGGATTGGCAGATGTGGCAATTGGGAACTAAGAAGAAATGGTCTGCAGGAAGGGAAAAGGGACACTAACGGAATCAGCGATGAGGAGAGGAGAAGAGGGTTGGTTCACTTAGTCTTGTCACCTTCAGTAATATCTCCACTGTGAAGATTGAAGTGAAAGCATAGTCAAAATATCCCAGAATCTGCAAACACAGGCAACATGTAAGACAAGGGGGTCACAATCTGTTAGAAAAACTTTTCAAATTATGTATCTACAAAAATTCCCATAGACTTTAATGATGACTTCCGTAGGCAAACGTTTTCTAACAGATTGTGATCATTTCACAGAATTAAATCAGGGCCATAGTTAGATAGTTAAATAGTAATAAAAGCTGGAAAAAAATATCTATCAAGTTCATCTTTTTACATATATGTATTACTGCTGTGGATCAAAAAGAGGGCAACAACTCTACATCTTTATTGTTCTTATTGTACAGAACCTCTAGTCTAGGTGAATTTCCCTTTAATTCTAAACAAATTACCAGGGAGCTGTTTGCAAAGGCCCTATATACGTTTGCATAATGTCCTTTTTCGTCTAAATCGCTTTGTTTTCTAAAGTAAGCAAGTGTAAGTTTTCTAGCCTATCTTCATAAATATTATCTTCCATTCCACTAATTAGTTTTTTCATTTGCCTCTAAACTCTTTCACGTTCCATAACATCCTCCTTTAAATCAGGTCCCCAAAATTGCACCATGTATATAAGGTGTGGTCTTACAATTAGACACAATTATATTTTTGCCAGTTAATTAATATCTCCTTTTATGCATGATAATAAAGTGAAGGCCTTAGAAATTGCAGCAAAGAAGGATTAAGATCCTAGAGGACCTTAGGCACGTTTACCAATCCTACCGCCCACCCCCCTTCATTCTTCACATAACCCTTTACGCTATGCAGGTGTGGTACGTTTGAACTCACATGATTTCGAAAGGAGTGGGCTCGAATGGGGTCCTCTGCTGCTAGGGAAATGCTGCTGAGGATGATGAAGACCAGAATAAGATTGGTGAAGATGTGATGGTGAATCAGCCGGTGACATCCAACACGGAGTCTGTGGAAAGGTGATATTTTGGAGAATTAAAAAATAGGATAGGTTTTGAAATAATAAGACAGAAATTATATGTTCAGTGAGAGAGAGGAGGTAGCTAAAGGTAGATGTTGAGAAGGGAAAGAAGAGATGGGTTCTCATAAAGGTTTTATCCTTACTAGTCTATCAATCTCATTCAGCAGAGCCCTGGGTAGACATGTGCAATAATCTGTCCTGGCTTGTAAAACTCACACCTGTAATATCAAGGGCATCTTTTTATGGACAGTTTTAATGGCCACAGGGATGTGTTGACCTGTCAGACACATTAATAAATGACTAAGACTGATGAAATCTGAAAAACCATGTCGTATGAAATGATCAATTCTTACAATAGATTTTAGATTTCAAGAGCTTGCAATCTATTCTAACAGTGGAGTGTTTGCAGCAGAAGTGAGCCTAGATTACAGACAGAGGGATATTAAGAAACTAGTTGTTTTTTTATTAATTGAAAGAAACAGTTATTACCTCTATACCTCTAAAGACTACATTTGATAATATAAGTCAGGGGATCTTTAACAGGAGAGGATATTTATAATCTAGCTTTTAACGAGAGAAACAGAGAAGGAGTAAAACAAGACATAAAATAACCAGCAATAAGGAGAGAGCGAGGATAAAATGGTGGAATCAAAGAGCAATAGGAGAGGGCGCAGTGCAGAGATCCTCACGGGTTGGTATTACTCAGAATGAAGAAGGAGCTGCCATCTGGTATTGGAAGGACTTTCTCCTTTGGGGCAAACTCAGCAAGTTTATCAAGATGTGAGTCCGGGAGACTTCCCTCTTCATCTTCCTCTTCCTCAGCTGTGAGATGCAGAGAGAAGGTAAATTCAACCTGCAGAGCACTGTCATGTTAAAGGCACACTGTAAGCAATATAACCGGTTTATCTCATTGAAGTGGTTATAGTGTCTATAGTCCACTTGGCACTGTCCTTAAAGTCAGTGATAAATTGTTTCTAATGCTTTTTTTCCAAATGGGAATCCCCAACAGTCTATCCCCTCTGTGCTGCTAGGAGCTTAAAAGTGTCAGTTGACCAATTTCAGGCTATCACAGGAGCCATTGCTGGTATGAATTGGTATGTCTAGAAGAAAGTGTGTAATCTCTGTCTTAGCCATACCTCCAGTAGGGGCCAGCCCATGGGAGGCCACACACCCTCATTCAGTGTAACACTATTTGAAAATGGTTTAACACAAATTTGGGGACTTAAAGCATTATGAAACATTTAATAAGATGGAATGGTAATAGTGCCATCCCTTAAAAGAGATGACCAGTGAATCACCCCATATCCCCATATCTACTTATAAGACAGAATCATACATGAAAACTCTGTTATAGTTAAAATAGAGAGCATTACTATGTCAGCCACTGTATGGCAGATTCATAAACCATACATTGACAGAACTATACAGATCATGATGTCAGTGCACACTCTCCCTAGTGCCGTGTGTGGATCTGGCATAAGCCGAATGCCGGGACACGGAACTGAACAGAGGAGATTCGGCATTGGCTGAGGGAAGAGGAGGAGCACAATGAGGGCTAAGAGGAGGTATGACAATGACATACTATTACCTAACTCAACAATCAATGAACATATGCAAATAATATCTCTGCATATCCTTTTATGCAAGATCCATACAGCAAAAGGTCATCTAATCCACCGTTCCATTTAATAAACTTGAAGAATTTGTCTGTATTTCCAATTAATGCCAAATCTATGTAGAAAATAGAGGCCAACCAACATTCAAGGTATAAGACCTTTAGAATATCATCATGCATTTCGTTCAGAGCTAGACTTACACACATCACTACATTCCTCTTCTTCTTTCTCTTCCTCGCAAGGAACCTGTAAGATAAATACAGCAGGTTATGCAAAATAAGTGGAGACTTGATTAACCTTTTAAATATCACTGTTTATCACCACTGATGTTCTTCATCCGTTTTACATTATAGAGAATGATTTTCTACTTGTTTGGAACAAAATCTAATTTCATACAAATTATTTTACTAACTCTTAATTGTTCACAACACAAACATTATTATTCCGTGATGCCCCTTAAATTCTCCAGCCATCAAATTTAAATTATTTTGTCACTTTTTGTTTAATTTTTCTCTTTCAGATTGTAAACTAACTTTCTTAAGCAGTTTATACTCATAAATACACAAATCCGTTTGTAAAATGAAATGTGTGCAGGAATGTATCAAATGGTTATGCCTTATAACACACGAGTGTGCCTGTTAGTAAATCTGACTCTCTGTACATAACACTCACAACTGGAATAAGTAAGGCTAAATTGAAATCCAAAAAAGTAAAAATGTAATATAAGATGTATCAGAGATTTATTTGGCAGAAGCTGAAGTCAGAACTTTTTTGTAGAAGTCGAGTCCAGTTGCTCTAAGCAACACATGGCACATTGCAGGTAGTATTTTCATCCCAACTATCTAAGAGACAATATAATGTTTATAGTAATAATAACAATAGCACTGATTGTGTTGTTGGTAGGATAGGTATAGGGTGGAGAATAGGCATGTGCATGGGAACATTTTTCGGTTCAGTTCGGCACTCCGAAATTCGTGACTTCAGCAATTCGGAACTTCGGGACCTCGGCACTTCGATACTTCGGCAACTTCGGCACTTCAGCACTTCGGAACTTCTCTTGCAGCCGCTTGGTAGATAACTCCCTAATTCCCATGGTATTAGGGAGTTAGCTACCAAAAGGCTGAAAGACCTAAATTGGTCTTTCAGCCAAATTTACTAATACTAAGTAAAGATTACTTAGTATTAGTAAATTAGTAAAAAAAGATTACTTAGTATTAGTAAATTATGCCCCTACTCGCTATACCATGAGTTGGGGCATCTCTAGTAAACAGTGAGCAGCCAGTGGCTGCTCACTGTTAAAAATAAAAAATAAAAAAAAGGGTCCCCCCTCCCGAGCCCCCACCTGTGACGTGGGAGTGGGGGCTTTTTAACTAAAGGGCAGGCCTATTGCCCTCCCCCCCAGCCCCCACTCCTGAGCGGCGGGTGGGGGCCCTAAAGTAAAATAATGGTGGGGGGGACCTATTGTCCTCCCCCCTGGCCCCCACCCCTGAGCGGCGGGTGGGGGCCCTATAGTAAAATAATGGGGGGGGACCTATTCTCCTGCCCTCGGCCCCCACTCCTGAGTGGCGGTTGGGGGCCCTAAAGTAAAATAATGGGGGGGGACCTATTGTCCTCCCCCCGGCCCCCACCCCTGAGCAGTGGGTGGGGGCCCTAAATTAGAAAATGGGGTGAGGACCTAATGTCCTCCCCTCTGGCCCCCACCCCTGTGTGGTGGGTGGGGGCCCTAAAAACCAATTTGGGGTGGAACTAATGTCCTCTCCCCCCGGCACCCACCCCTGAGCAGTGGGTGGGGGCCCTAAATTAGAATGAGGGGGGAGACCTAATGTCCTCCCCCTTGGCCCCCACCCCTGAGTGGTGGGTGCGGGCCCTAAAAACTAATTGGGGGGGACCTAGTGTCCTCCCCCTGGCCTCCACCCGAGCGGTGGGTGGAGGCCCTAAAAACTAATTAAGGGGGGGCCTAATGTCCTCCCCGTTGGCCCCCACCCCTGAGCGGTGGGTGGGGGCCCTAAATACTAATTAGGGGGGGACCTAATGTCCTTGCCCCTGGCCCCCACCCCTGAGCGGCGGGTGGGGGCCCTAAATAAAAAATTACCCCCCCTCCCCAGGTGACTAGGGGTCCCCAAACCCCTAGTCACCCCCCTCCCAAAAAAATTAACCCCTACCTACCCCCTTCACCCTAAAAATAGTGAGGAGAGACCATTAGCTAAACCTGTTAAAAAATTAAATAAAACTTACCATTTGATGTTTTCTATCTTCTAAAATCTTATTTTTTCAGCCCCAAAAAAGGCCAAATAAAAAGCCATAATAACCGACGCACTAAAAAAAAAGAGCGCAAAAAAAAAATCCATCTTGGAGGGCTCCGCGCAGACTGAGCTCTGCACAGCGGGGAAAGGCTTATAAAGCCTTCCCCCGCCCTGCAATTAGGCTCAGAGCACTCTGATTGGTGGGTTTAAGCCATCCAATCAGAGTGCTCTGACAGGTAAATGAAGAGACTGACAGGTAAGTCTCTACATTTAGCTGTCACAGCACTCTGATTGGTTGGTTTGAAATCCACCAATCAGAGTGCTGTGTGTCATTTTACACAGCGTGGGAAAGTTCTTTGGAATTTTCCCACGCTGTGTAATTTGACTCATAACACTCTGATTGGCTACCTAATCCACCACAGGCTGCTCACTGTTTAATATACATGCCCTTACTCGCGGTATAGCAAGTCGGGGCATAATTTACTAATACTAAGTAATCTTTACTTAGTATTAGTAAATTTGGCTGAAAGACCAATTCAGGTCTTTCAGCCTTTTAGTAGATAGCTCTCTAATACCGTGGGAATTAGGGAGTTATCTACTTATTCATTCCTGTCATTACATTGACTGGCTAAGTAACTTACATTTTATATGAATATGTGTAACTTGATTGTTGTAAGTGTTGCAAATGCTTACAGCAGAAGCCTGGCTACGTTTGTATACTTTTTATTTAAAATTGTATACAGTGTAACATTCTTCATTCTTCCACTGGGTAAGTATATTAGTACTTAGGCAATACTGTGCTTCAGAACTTCGGCAACTTCGGAAGTTCGGCACTTCGACAATTCGGAAATTCAGTAATTTTGGAACTTCGGGACCTCGGCACTTTGGCTATTCGGACATTCGGAAGTACCCGAATGTCCGAATTGCCCGAAATTCGGCCGAATTCATATTCGGACCGAAACAAATTGCACATGTCTAGTGGAGAATGGCCAGGGCTATCTATAAGTCAAGGGCTAAAGTGGACCTTACACTATTGTGGTCTCCATGATACTCATAGCTGGCTGAGCATTGGTGGGAAACATAACCCACAGATACTAGAAGAAACAAGGATTGACCATCAGTGGTTATTGGTGGAGCCAACATCAGTAATAAGTCTTGTCACACCAACTTGCTTCCTGTAGAGCTACTAACTAAATATGGTTAAGGACAAATGCCCGGAAATGAGCTACTACTAGCCTTTGTCGAGGTAGCAATATAATTCATGCTATGTAATAAGAGTGTTTGGTAGACTGGACTAGAGAGGAGAAACTAACAAGTTGATATGAGTTTGTTCTCTATTCCTGGTTCCCATTCTCTCTATGGTTTGACTCTAAGTCTAGTCTATAATAGTAAAATGGAATGCTCTGCATTCATTTGAATCCTGTTAAAATTCTTTCGGCAAACATAGGCAACGCTATTTACTCAGATGCCTCCTGCCAAAAGTTAGTTTGTGCTGTATCAGTTAATTTGTCATGGACCAACTGTCATGTGTGTACAAAATTCCGGACATTACCTTCACTGAATCTTCTTCTTTCTTTCCTGTTTTCTTTCCTCCCCTGAAGAAAACCAAATATTAATGTAAATTTTCAATGCTCAATGCTGAAAACTGTATCTCTGTAAATACTGGAATGTTTAGATGAGCACTTCAGCTATGATGCAAATTTGTATACAATGTGGTAATTTCATTAAAACCCAATTTTACTTGTAAGTGGACATAAATTGATAATTCTAGGATTATAACCCAAAAAGTAAAAGATCCAATACTCACTGACTGCCAGAATCAATAGAGGTTTGCCATGTATATTACACAATGCTGAGTTCAACTGAATACTAAATTCTGCTTGCAATTAGTGGGGGTTTAACTCAACAGTATGATCAAAAATTCAATAAACAATGGAGCTAATCAGTGCTCAAAGCCAAGAAACATGTTTATTCCTCCCTACCAATTCAGCTTTTATGGAAACATTTCTCAAGCTTAAAGGGACACTATAAGCCAAGACAACTTTAGATTAATGAAGCAGTGTATAGATCATGCCCCTACAGTCTCATTCAGTTCAATTCTCTAGGAGTTAAATCACTTTGCTTATACAGCCCTAGCCACATCTCCCCACATTCTGTTAAATTTAGAATTTCTTATCAACCCACCCCCTCACTGAAATTCCATCCCAGTCAAAAGATATACTGAGACAAAGTAGGGACTGCTTTGTCTCAGTATTTTTCCTCCACCTGACGCTGCTTAACGCTAGGCAGAGCTAACACCTTCAAGCTGTGTCATTTTCCCCAGCAGTCACCAGTGACGGCTGCAAGGAGATTAGCTTTTTTCTCTGGAGGAATGGAGTCTTGCGGGTTTCTCCATAAACCCCAATACTGAACTCTCACGCATCGAAGACAATGGTGGCGCTTGGGAGGGACAGGTTCTGGTAACTAAAAGTCAGCTTTGCCTGCCCCTCCCAGCCACTGGACCCTCAGTGACAATGGTACTGTCAGGGGTCCCCAGACGGTTTAAGATCTGATGGAAAATTAAACTATATTTTTATGCAGGCTGTGTGAATCAGAGCCAGCGGAGGTGTGGCTAGGGCTGCATAAACAGAAACAAAAGTAAAACAAAACTCCTAAGTGTCAGAAAATTCAGCAGGGAGACTGCAGGGACATGATCTATACACCAAAACTGATTTATTAAGCTAAAGTTGTATTTTTTTCAATTTAACAATTTGTATTGGTTTTCAAAGTGTCATAAGATACAGAAGTAACAAACACATCAGTACCCAAGTAAGATTATATAAAGACTGTGGTTAGTCATCAGTTAATCCCGGGGGATACCATAGAAAATAAGCATTATTATTATTATTATTATTATTTATAAAGCGCCAACAAGTTCCGTAGCGCTGCACAATGGGTGGACTAACAGACACATATCTGTAACCAGACAAGTTGGACGCACAGGAACAGAGGGATCAAGCTCAATGAGCTTACATGTTAGAGGGAGTGGGGCATAGTGACACAATATATAAGGGTAGGGTAGACAGGTAGGTTGGTAGAATAGTATTCATTGAAGGCTTAGTGTTTTATTTTGAAGACAGTTTCAGGAGAGAAATCAGGGTGGGGGGAGGGAAAGCTGTTCACAGTTTAATAAAGAAGTAAATTTTCAAATATTTTTTGAAGGAGTGGAGATTGGGAGAGAGTCTAACAGAGAGGGGAAGGGCGTTCCATAGGAACGGTGCAGCCCTCAGAGAAATCTTTAAGGCGAGCATCAGAGGTAGGAGTATGAACAGAGGTTAGACGTAGGTCTCCGGCAAGTGTAGGGGCCTAGACAGGACATATTTATGTATTAGTGAGGATAAGGAGGTGGGAGCAGCATTGTGTAGAGATTTTCAAGCAAATGTCAGGATCTTAAATTGAGCCCTATGTCTTACGGGAAGCCAATGGAGGGACTGACACAGGGGGAGGCATGGGAGGTGCGGGCAGACAGGAACATGAGCCTCGCCACCACATTCATTATAGACTATAACGGGGTAAGTTGGGAACACGTAAGACCACTGAGAAGCGGATTACAGTAGTCAAGGCAAAAGAGGACAGCAGCATGGACAAGCACCTTTGCCGTATCAGGTGTTAAATAGGGTCGGATGCGCGCAATGTTTTTGAGATGGAAGCGGCAGGATTTGGCGATTGATTGTACATGAGGGGTGAAGGAGAGGTTGGAGTCAAAGAGAACACCTAGGCAGTGAGCCTTACAGGTAGAGCAGATGGTAGCACCATTGACTTGGAGGGACACAGACAAGGAAGTAGCAACACTTGAGCATTGTACATAGTCTTAAATGTGACATGAAATATAACTTAAAATACAGTGTAGAATATATCATGGAGTTCCTTCTGGAACAATTATACATATAGGTATCCAGTGCCTAGTCTACAGCGAGTCAAGCATGCTAAGAGGGTAAGGTATAGCTTTGTGGACTGTGCGAGCTTAACATAGCGTCCCAGGTGTGGAGCCTGACTGGCTAACTGAGTAGACGCAAGTTGGAAGAGCTTCTGGGCTCCTCATGATGATTTCACTATAATCTTGAGCCAGTCAGCAGATTTTACCGCAATATACTGCACACCAGATAGTGGGGACCGAGGTGGACCGATTGATACCCGATTTGGAACCTTTCTGGTCCATACTGCCATCTTGCAACCGGATGCTGAATCTTGCTAACTGAAGTGAATATCCTCCCCCCCTCCCCCACCGATTGTGACCGGAGTGGATTATCCTGGTCATAGGAGCTTACCTACCGCTACATCAAACACCTGCTGTTCTCGGGCACAGACACTCTCTTAGCTGAGGCCCACATCTCAACTTCTCTGGCCCGGCTCGACTTAATCTTTGCAAGATTCTGGGCTACTCTGGAGGAATGGCAGCAGTGCCATCAAGCACCACCAAATCTCAAACTCACCAAACCAGCCCACGCCAGTCTGCTCCGTACTTGGAGACTTCCTGCGCCCTGCAGGGTCAGCTGAGTACCCCCTCAGTACAGCAGGGGAACTCAGGCAGTTGATCTCCTAAGACCTGAAAAGCTCGGGACAGAGCATGTGGCAATGAGGAGCAAGGCCTGGGCACAAAGCAATGGGACTATGTTCTCAACAGCTCAACAAGATGGCAGACCTTACCAATGGGTATGTCTGTGGCGCTCAGACGTGGGACTGCAACTGGTGCTTCCACAGCGAGTACACAAGCCTTCAAGATACCTCCTGTCAAGAGCCCACCTTGTCTCTCTACAAATCCGATATCGGTTAACCCCTTAAGGACACATGACATGTGTGACATGTCATGATTCCCTTTTATTCCAGAAGTTTGGTCCTTAAGGGGTTAAAGAAGCAAAAGGGTCCTGGCTGTCTTCTGGTTCATAGAGGTGAAATCGCCAGAATGAGCATCATCCTGACTCAAATGTTTTACGGTGGACTCATGTCTCCACTCTGCTTTGAAGTTTACCTATTTTTATCTCATCTCAATGTACACCAGTCTAGCATGTTTACTTGCTTTTGTACCTATCTATAATCCCTGTGTCTAGTGGGCCCTGCTTGTCTCTAAGCATAGTTGTAATTTAATACTAGGCACAATTTCTAGGCTTTCCTACACCTGTCTTATATTTTATCTAACAGGTACACGTTTGTATATTCTGATGTTCTTATTTACTTAAACTAAAAAACTGTGCAATCTTTTGATGTGCCATGTCACTATACGTTTCTGTGATGTTTCTTGTTATTACCATGGCATTGTAAATCTGATTGCATGTGCATGCACAGCAAAAATAAAGAATTAAAAAAAAAACAAAAAAAAAAACATAGCACCCTGTTAAAAAGTAAAGTACCATTGAGACATAGCTAAGGCTCTATATCCAAAGCAAAGCAATTTGTCATATATCTGGTTACAGTTAAGCAGTTTCTCTGTGGGTGGACGGCGAACCTGCAAGCTAAAATAGTTTTGGTGGCTATAGTATCCCATTAATGCATCACAATTCTCACTTTCTATCTTTGCTGTTGATATTATCTCCATCAGCTAGATTGTCCACAGCGATAGCCAAGAAGACATTCAGTAAGATATCTGCACAGAACGATCAGGAAAACAAATCTCTGAATACACACCACCACCTGGTTTACTACATTTGACTTCTACATACTGCAGTGCAGCACTTTCTGTATGTTGCTTGTCAATATATATAAATGATATGTGTCCCGGAAAACATGGTGGATGTGGTATCCCAAGTTATAGTGCATGGTGTAATATAATATATTACCATACTGGGAAGACATGGTGGAAGGTTCACTATATGGAAGACATGATAAAAGTTGATACAGTCGGTCTGTTTGGGAAGGCAGCATCCAAGAAGGCCAAGCTGTTCCTAATCCTATCTCCTTTTACATTTGATACTGCCAGTTTCCAAACTGTATCCCTAATCCAACAGAAATTATTCCACCTGTGTGGCATGGACTAGGCGAAATACGTAGGTATGATTACTTCTGTAAATAAGTTGATAGTCAAGATCTTGCTCCTCTGGGATCTATAAATGACGACCCATGATGTTCTAACCAATGTATGACTCAGACAAACAACTGAAATCTCACAATTACACAAATGCTGGGAAATGGCAATGCAGGTTGTTGCTGAAGTTGTTGTACTAACATTTTTTATTTTATTTACTTAAGTCTCCTTGATACCTAACAACACAAAAGAAGGACTTATACCACCATGTCTACACCTTCCATCTCCATTTGTTCATGAACTGTATAACTGCATGGTCAATTGCTGATTCTATAATCTTATATTTTATCACTATATTTTTACAGTTAAATATCATACTTTTGTGCATCTTATTATCAGTCGCATTTCGCCTGTTTTCCCCAGACACCGTTCCCCTATTTCTTGGCTCTATTTGATCAAGCTAGGAAACTAATAATTATTAGCATCTGCTGTTCCATCATTCATTTGGCAGCAATAAAACATTTTGTTAAAGTAAATATGTTTCTAGCTGAAATGTAACTGAATTAATAATACTTCATTTAGATTCACTATTTTTCTGATCTAGAGTCTAAATACTGTCAACAGAGGCATGGAAAAATGGTGGCAAAATGAACATCAATAAATCAGAAGATTTAAATTCTGTGAATATTAATCTCAAGCTCTAGAAGAGGGTTAGGCAACCTTTTGCATTCCAGATATTGTGGACTACATCTCCCCTCGTGCTTTGCCAGCATTATGGCTGTAATAGCATTATGGGAGATGCAGTCCACAGCATCTGGAGTGCCGAAGGTTGCCTACTCCTTCTCTGTGAGGAGGTGTGCTCCTCAAAATTTAAAAAGCATAAACAAATAGTGTGTGGAATGGTTTGTAGTGAACAAACGTATTGTCTGCTGAGCTTAATTTTATTTATGTGATCAATTCAGATACTGGATTCATTATCGCTGATATATTCACTCTCTCATCCTCCTTGTTCTGTGGACAGGCTTGCAATTTACTCAACAGCCAAACAATGAAAGGATACAATTGCCGCATATGAAGAGGATAATAAAATAAATGCAAACAAGCATTCCAGGGAAAAAGGGCCCTCCATAAGCCATGATTCCGTCATACATCACGGCATTCCAGTCCTCACCAGTCAGGATCTTAGTGATGTCACATAGCCAAACCAAGAACAAGAAAATGGTAGATATAGTTTGAGAAAACCCAATAAACATATAAAAAATGTTCATACAGCATAATATTCCTTTAATGTTATAAATTCAATTTAGATTTAATTATTTGACATTAAAGGTCTGAAACAGCTAGATTACAAAGCCAAAGAGGCCCAAACAGGTTTCTCAACTCATCTAAAATATTAAACATTACATTGACACCAAATTACACTACTCCTCAAATGGACATCTCAAAAGGATATGCTGTCATGCTATACAACTTTTAACTACAGTAGATAACATTGCATATGGTTTAAGTGTGAGGTTGGCCATCTTGTAACGGGTTTACTTGTGCTCTATGGTGACGGTGTGGAAACACTGCATGTCCTCCTCCTCCCTGGTTTGGGTCTGTTAGGAAACAAGATAATCACCTGAAATACAGTAAGCAAGGCCTGGGGAAAGGTGTCAAATGTGCTTCTCTTGGTCTGGGTCTCATCAAAGTTAAATTTCCCACCAAAAAGCTGCATGCCCAGCAAGGAGAAGATGATGATGAAGAGGAAAAGCAGAAGTAGCAGTGAAGCTATGGACTTCATGGAGTTCAGTAAGGATGCCACCAGATTACTTAAGGATGCCCAATGTCTGTAGAGAAAATTAGAAAACGATTAAGGAGGTAAAGAATTATCACGAAGAAAAACAGTCATCGTATTTTATTTGAAATGAAATATTACATGTATTATTGCCTCTGTGTATCTTACTTTTCAATGTCTACATACAAGTAAATATCTTTTTTAGAGCATCTCCTGCCTTACCCTTGCTCTTCTTTGATCAGGAACCCCACTTATCTGGCCAAAGATCATGGAGTTAACCAAGAACGTGTGTGATTGCACACAATCTGACATAATGCAAAAGCATGAGTCTGTTTAAAAACACACTCTTAGCTGGTTTAAACCATTCACTGTACATGGACTTTTTTCAGATAAGCCTGGCTTCTAGCCAAAACAGACTTAAAGAAACAATGTACAACTCCAGTCAATTTCTCAATTAAGTTGTTTTGGTGCCTAGAGGTCCTGGAAGTTGTTTTAAAGTTTTTACGAGCAGATGAACCCCAAAGTGTTCCATATGTCAAGGATCCTCCTAGTCTCTGTTTTATCTCCTCTGTCTCCGGCTTGGAGGCCAGGGATAGGCTAACAGCATCAGGTGAAGCCTATCAATGGATAGTAACTGAGAAATATGCCTGAGAAATTAATAATATCTTATTAGTAGACCGTTTTGGACTACCTTCTATGAAAATTATTACATGGAGAACTATTTGGGCATGCAACCTACTTCATGATGTCTCCACGAATTCTAAATAAAAAGTTCAAAAACAAACAAACAAAAAAAACTACATTGTAAACAGCCACTCTGGAAGAAGAATTCAACTATAAGCTGGAAAATAATATGTTTTAGGCAGCAAGGCATATGAATAGAAATACATTTAGAAAGATTTTGTATAATCATGAAATCTCCAACTTTGCGTTCTGACAGGTTCTGTCCATGGTGTTTAGATAGATTTAAGTCAGTATGGTGGTATCTTGCAGTCTTCATGACTTTACTCAGACACACAAAATAAAACAAACAGCCTTGATATTAGTCACAAACCGATGCCTCCAGTTCAATCAGAGATGTTACCTTCAGTATTGGGTCAATATGTTATGAGTAATGTTTTACGTTTTTGTTTGGGATCAGTCAGGTGTAGTACCGTATATACTCGAGTATAAGCTGACCCGAATATAAGCCGAGGCCCCTAATTTTACCACAAAAAACAGGGAAAACTTATTGACTTGAGTATAAGCCTAGGGTGGGAAATGCAGCAGCTACTGGTCAATTTCTAAATAAAATTAGATCCCAATAAAATTACATTAATTGAATATTTATTTACAGTGTGTGTATAGAATGAATGCAGAGTGTGTGTTTGTGTGTTTGTGTGTGTATATAATGAATGCAGTGTGTGTTTGTGTGTTGTGTGTTTATAATGAATGCAGTGTGTGTTTGTGTGTTTGTGTGTGTATATAATGAATGCAGTGTGTGTTTGTGTGTTGTGTGTGTATATAATGAATGCAGTGTGTATATAATGCAGTGTGTGTTTGTGTGAATGCAGTGTGTGTGTTTGTGCAGTGTGTGTAAACTGGGTAAGGGGAGGGCATTTTTATTTTTATTTTTTTATTTTAATATTAAATTATTTTAATAGTATTATTTTATTATTATATTATTATTATTATTATTTTAATAATATTATTTTATTATTATTAGTTTAATAATATTATTATTATTTTAATATTTGCATTATTTTTTTTTAAATGTTTTTTTGTCCCCCCTCCCTGGCCAGGCAACTAGCAGGGAGGGGGGACAAAAAACCATTTAAAAAAAAATAATGCAAATATTAAAATAATAATATAATATTATTAAAATAATATAATATTAAAATAATAATATAATAATATTACAATAAAATAATATTACAATAATAATACTGAATCCCTGGTGGTCCAGTGGCATTGGCTGTTCAGCAGGGGGTGCTGACAGTGAGCTGTTACTTATCTTCCTGCAACTTCTGTCAGCTCCCTTCTCCTCCGTGCAGCTCCTCTGTCAGCTCCGTTCTGCTTACATTTTAAGTCTCGCGGGACCTGCGGGTCTCGCGAGACTTACACTGGGAGCAGAACGGAGCTGACAGAGGAGCTGCACGGAGTTGAAGGGAGCTGACAGGAGCTGCAGGAAGGTAAGTAACAGCTCACTGTCAGCCCCAACAGGACCGCCGGGCTTGTAATGAGCCCAGCGGTCCTGGTCTGTATTATGGCAATGTAAGTTGCCATAATACAGACCTTGACTCGAGTATAAGCCGAGTGGGGGGTTTTCAGCACACAAAATGTGGTGAAAAACTCGGCTTATACTCGAGTATATACAATACTTTCAATAATAGAAAGATACATCAGGTAAGAGACAAAAACAATACAAAATTTCACTTTCTCAGTACATAAACATAGAAATACAAAAGAAATGTATATTTTCAATGAAAGTCCAGGTCAGCTATCCCGGATGAAACATAGAAACATAGAATGTGACGGCAGATAAGGACCATTCGGCCCATCTAGTGTGCCCAATTTTCTAAATACTTGTACTTAGTCCCTGGCCTTGTCTTATATCTATGATAGCCTTATGCCTATCCCACGCATGTTTAAACTCCTTTACTGCGTTAACCTCTACCACTTCGGCTGCAAGGCTATTTCATGGACTCCACTACCCTCTCAGTAAAGTAATACTTCCTGATATTGTTTTTAAACCTTTGCCCCTCTAATTAAGACTATGTCCTCTTGTTGTGGTAGTTTGTTAAATAAGTATCTTCACTTTAGCAAATAGCCTTTTTGAGATGCACATGTACATAACTCAGTTTTACATGCACCTGGGTATAAGTGACGTAGACAACCAACAGTTGATTAAGCACATCCACTAGAGCTGTAGGTTAAAGAGGATTGTGTGAACTGTAGTTAATCAATAGAAAAAGTCAACATGCCTGCTATTTATTACAAATGGCAAAAATGTGCAGCTTACCTCGTGACCTTAAATATCCTCAGGAGGCGCACACAGCGTAGGACGGAAATGCCTAGAGGGGACATGATGTGAAATTCCACCAGAACAGTCTCCAGAATCCCTCCGCATACCACAAAGCAGTCGAACCGGTTAAAAAAAGACATAAAATAGGCATGGAAACCTAGACTGTACAACTTCAGGAGCATTTCCAGGGTGAAGAGTGACAGCAGCACTTTGTTGGCATAACCTAGATAAGAACACAAATCTTACGATGTAATTTGCTGTTGTCAATGCAAGTAGCATGCAATACCACCAAACATTACCACTTCTCACATTCTAATACATTGGTGGCTAATCAATGGCACTCCAACTGATGTATATGGTACGAATGACAGGGCATCAGTGGAAATGTAGTTCAAATACATCTGGATGCCAAGCTTAGCCTTTATTAATTGTAGGCTCTGGTTCTCCATTATGGGAATCTTAACCATGAGGAACCATTAATAAATGTAGTCCATAAATCAACCACCACTTACTTAATGGAACACGGGTGAGACAATATGGGTCCTCTGAGCTTCTTTTCCTATAATTCCATGTGAACCATTATCTATCTATAATTTTCACAACATCATTTCTATCCACTTGATCATATGGCCATCTTCTCTTCACTGACAACCCAGAAAGAAGTTGCAAAGACCGTGGAGATATGCTGGAAGTAAATGTCTAGGAGATGTTTTAGGGGCAGATAATGGCACAAACAACCCTTATTTGTCCATAAGCATATATGACAAAGTTCCGGTCTTTTTGTTATTTATAAGGCCATTTAAAAAAAAGAATCAGCTGCATAAGGGACATCAGTATTACAGCAGCTGTGTACAGGTGTATAATAATGAATGTAAGTGTGTCTAGATCATCCTCTAGTCCCTGTTTCTTTCATCTACATTAAATTTTTCTATCACCTTGTATCTGAGTTAACCATTCCGGCTGTCGGTAGTGTTCCGAGGCAATGGTCAAAGTGTTGAGGAAAACCAGGATTAGAACCATCCAGTAGAAGGTGACGGATTTTACAGCAAGACGACATTTCCGTCTGAAAGCCCGATTCCACCGTTTCAACCTGCGACTATGCACACAGAATAAAGAGATACAGTATTATTGCTATACTAATAAATATATCTGCTGAATATAGGAATTTAGTGGTCTTAGTAACTATATTGTTATTGAGTATTTAGACAAATGAGGGGTTGTGAATGAAAAGTGTTCTGCTCAATTTTAGGCAGCACTTATCTCTGCACCTATTTATTCTCTAATTTCTGCCAAAATATTATTTTTTATGCCTTCCATCGCTTTATTTTCCTGTTCCATTTTTTATTTTTATTTTTAATTTTGGTTCACAAATGTGTGATACAATATAAATCAATAATATGTAACAGATGTATATGTGTGGCTTTTCTGAGCAATCCGACACGCAATTCTTCCATTTAGCAGAAATGTAGACAAAACGCAAAAGTGCACTCCATCACCAAATTCGTGAAAAATATTATACTTACTTCTTGTGAATAAAATCCAAAGTAAATCATAGAACATTCAGTAATCACTGTACATAATCTCGATTTAGGTGTTATCAAACCTATTTTAAGATACCTATTTTAAGATGCCTAATGTGATGGGGGAATTTGCCTTATATACATCCAAATATTTAACAACAGAAATAGGTCACACTCTCCTTAAAGTTCAGTAACAAAATATACCTAACTCTATGCAGAAATTTTAATCGCTTTTTCTTTTTGGTTACGGAATAAAGAAAATCCTTCAAACCTTCAAATTACCAACGCGTTTTGTGCTTTTTTTTTCCATTAAACAATTTGTCTTACTTAGTGAATGTAATCTATAGTAAAACCATCAAGAAAACAAAATAGTAAAATATCTGAAAAGGGAATAAAAAGTGGCAAAAAGATGGATTCTTTTGGCATATTATAGAAAAGACGGAAAAAATATCATTAATGTATAAATGTGGAGTAACAATATTATATATCAGAAAGTTGTGCATTCACACAAAACTGGTGCAAATGGCAAAGAGAATATGACAGTGTTTTATATATAATCCCCTATATAGATCATAGATTTCGACAACCGTAATTCTTTGCAAAACGTGGATTATTGATCAGTAGAATGAATCCTAATGCCTATGGTAATATATATTACATCTGGTACACAAAGCCTGATTTAGCTCTTGCACTTTCTAGAATTAGTCTACAAGCTCTTATGAATACATAAAAAAAAATTAAAACACTGCCTCTATGATCAAGCCATAATTTGACTATCTCTGATCTATAAATGAATTCTAATTGGCTACTAGTACTAGCTTACTATTAGTGACACCATATTGTGCTATTTTGAGCAACAGTATCAAACCAATGTCTATATAATACTAACCAGCATCCAGTTTGGCAAATCTTGCTCCTAGGAAGATAGAAAACATAGCATTAGAAATGGGTCGAGATTAAACAGTGATATGAATTTAAGGTATAGTGTTATATTTATGTTACTTGCTACCGCATGTACTTTATTTAATCTGATATTCAAATGACAAACGCTAACTCAGTTTGAGTAGTAAAAAAACCCGCCTGTGAAGAATCTACAGAATTTTTATTATAAATTTTTTAAAGTTAAAAATACCATTCATGAGTTCAGTGCATAGTTCCTAGATATTCATAGTCAATTGATAGATAAAGAGATAGACAGTCCACGGTTTTTTGATTTTTATTATACATTAGATCCATATTGTGAACTGGAAAATACATAAATGGAAGTAATTCTCAAACAAAGCTGGAGTTTTTTTAATTCCAAATAACATTCACGTGTACCGTGAGCAGATCCAGCATTTTATAGTTGGGGATAATTCTTACGAGAGTGAACTCTAGCCCTGGAGCGCAGGCTAGAGTTCACTGTAACCACCAGGGATTCCCCACTGGACCACGAGGGGTGGAGAAATGTCCCCCCTCCTCCTCAATAAAGGTAAGAAGGGAGGGGGGACATAACGAACATTTGTTTTAATTACATTTAAATAATAAAAAAAAAACACTTGTGGGGGGGGGGGGCTTTTGATATTTTAATATAAAATGTGTTGTTTTAAAAAAAAATGTAATTAAAATGGGCATTGCAATATGACATAGGAGAAGACAGGGCATACACACTATACAAAGCACTACAATTATCAAGCAATGGAGTATAAGACTCATGTATAATGTATCCCATGTACCGCACCATATTATGTATCATATCTTATGTATTATATGCTGTGTATTACTTATGCATTATCAAGCTGTACCACGCACTACGCACCACCTCTGTCAACCTTGTTACCCCCCAACCTTCCCCCCTCCTCTTTTTTACTTCTGTACCCCACTCCACTCCCTCGAAAATATTGTCAATAAACATTTAAATAAATAAAAAAATGTAATTAATATGTATGTATGGGGGGAGTGTATGTGTGAGGGGGCAATGTGTGTGATAAGAAGGGTATGGGGCTTTTTTATAATCACAGACATTGCTCCCCCCCACACACACCGCCCCCATAGACACACACACACACACACACTGCCCCCCATACACACATTGCCCCACACTCACACATACACTGCAATCCTCACACACACACTGCAAATGTCACACACAAATACTGACCCACACATACACTGCCCCCCTAACACACACACACTGCACCCCTGACATATACTGCTGCCCTCACTCACACACTGCAACCTTCACACACACACTGTGTCCCTCACACAGACACACACTGCACCCCTTACACATTGCACCACTCACACACACCACTGCTCCTATGCCCTACTACAGCCCCATTTCCCAGCAAACCTCAGGCAAGTTGTCAAACTATTCTTAAATGGTTTGACTACTTACTCTGGGAGGGGGTCCCGGCACTATTGACACCATAACCGCTACACTGAGCTGTAGTGGTTATTGTGTCTGGATTATTTCTTTAAATAATCTACAAGTGCCCCTCCCGAGATCAGGCTCTGGATCCGCCACTGACTTACGTGTAATATCTGCTATTCTACAGTATATCACACGTTGTCGCATGTGTGTTGAGTGGCAGAGTTTTATAATCAGATATAACAATTGCAGACACATGAGTTTTAGGCATACAGTTACACGCACAGAGCTTTGGGTTCATAGATTGTATAAATACCCACATGCATAATGAGCAGCAATTGGTATGCTCATCGTCTATATTCTCTGTGTTGAGCGAAGTTGTCTCGCTGGCAGGAAGGCTTGCTGGAGATGGCGTGGACAAACAGTGGGAGAAAGATTATTTTGAGTTAATTCTACTTTTATACGTATTGTGGTTATAAAATAGGAAATTCAATAAAACATTCTCAATAAAACAATAAAATAGGGAATCCAATAAAGCATAAAGAATACAAGAACTGACTCAATTATTATTCACCAAGATTAATAACCCATAAAGAAAAACCTTCACCCCCCAATGTACATAACGTACATTTGAGCTGTGTTATAGCACTTTGCCAGATCCTTTCCCAATATTTATCCATTAATGGATAAATGTTTTGATGCCAAGATATTTATCTTTTCTTTTATCCCCTTTGAAACTCAACTGGAAAGCTTATACAAAGTCCATGAGATTGCATTTGACATTTAAGTTCTAGAGTCAATCAACTGACCATGACCAGTTTTAAAATGTCTGAAATTTGGCACCCCAAGCTTTATAGGCAACTTGCCATATTGTATATGTTCCTGGACCTGATATAGTTATAAGTTCTATGTTACATCTTGTTTAGAAAATCATTTTGCCGTAACTGCCAGCCTCCTGACTACTGGCATCTATAACCCTAATTTCACACACTCATCACATATATGAAGATGTTCCTTGTCTTACTGTAATAAAGTAATTTTCCTAACTTTTTAAAACTCTTTTTTTAACTCCATCTTTACTACATAAAATCGCTCTCACTGACGAATATCAATCCAATTTACAATCACGTCTTTGTTCTCAAAATATTTATAATATTGTTACTAATTACATCTTTGTACAATGTTCAGTTTAACCTGGACCATGTGGTTGGTTTTAGATTATTATCTATTCAAATGACATCATTTATGCCAATTGATATCTCAGTTGTACTGATTACCCAGTTTGAGGCAGGGCAACACTGTAAAGCACTGCGGAATTTGTTGGCGCTATATAAATAATAATAATAATAATAATATTAGCTATTATTAAACTACAACTCAAGTGAAGCATTGAGGGAGATGAAGGCCAACATTCTGACTGCCGGTACCAATCCTTCCCTAACCGTATCAAACCTAGCCCTCAGAAACCAAACCTTTCCTTATTTTTGGTATACTTCATAATGAAATATTACTTCCAACAAATATTTGGGAATCTTCAGAATTAGTTAGTTAGTTACTAATTACTATAAAATGGGAAGAAGAAAAAAAAATATATGCTTTACCCCATTGACATATTAACCCATTTAGTCCTATTGGGTTGCACAATGTTATCCTCAGAGGGAGCCATGAATAATTAGTCAAGTGGTTTTAGGAACTCTTATTGCTGGACGGATTAGTTATTTAAATCTTACATCAGGTTTGACCATCATATTTATGAGTTAGAAAATCGTAACTTAACTTTGTTTTCCTATAAATAATAGATATCCTCCTAAAAAACATTTATTTAGACAATTGAGTTAGATGGGTTACCTGTACCTGTGAGCCATAAAAATGTTCCTTTCAGACCCAAAACCTCTGCATATGCACATCAGTGGCCAGAAAAGCCACGTTCAGCTGTGTGGCCCATTAGAGGGCCTCATGCAGAACCATATATACCAGTTAATCTCTGGCCTATGAAAACACTGAGAGTTTTCATCTACAGATCTACAGCAGCATGTACTAACAAGTTCTAATGTCTATGAGGACATTTTGCCCCCACTTTGTCAATATTCACACAATTTTAGCTGTAACTAGCTCTAGTCACAAGAACCACGACAACACAGCACAAAACACATTACTAGGGGGAATCACAAATCACTGGGAGTGGTGGAGGCAGGTGACTCTGGTCAACACAGCCTGGCGACCCCAGTATAATGGGAAGAACTAGTCACAATACAACAAGACCACAAATCACAGGCCACACAAGGAAGAGAGTTACTGTGGGTCTCTGTGGAATGGTTAGGATGCATGAACCATTGAAGTCTCCCCCTCCTCCTGCCAGTCAAATCAGCCAGAGTGACGCCTGTAAGTAAGAGATAGATGGACGACTGCAAGTGAGAGACAGACAGACACGCTGCACTTCACAAACAAATGGTTAATACACATAAATAATACACAGTCATGCGGAACGTGAAATGATTTCATGAGAGAGGGATAAAACAGTCCACAAGAGGCAAAAAAAATATCTGGAAACATACAGACAAAGACCCAGAAAAACAGGCACCATTTAGCGTTAGTCTGGCCTCTCATCAAAGACTTGTAGATATTCTTCCTAAAAACAGAGAGGTTCAAGAAGAAGATGGCTGGAGCCCCATGGTATCATTCTAGAACATTTAGAACATGGGCTAAAAAATGAAGCAAGTAAGATCATGTTAGAAAGGCAATGTATGAATGCACTGGGACAAATTGAACACCATTGTGTGGCATCATCGGAAATGTACTTCACAGAGACCCGTAGTGCCCAAGATAGGTACCACAGGATGAGCTTATGATCGGGATGCAGGTAAAACTCAAGAATAAGTGTTGCTTGTCAGTTAGTAAATTAGTTAGTTCGTTCAAAATGCACATTGTTTGCTTTAGTGATAACAAAGTGTAAACATTGATTTTCTTTGAAAACGTAACTAGCCAGCCCAAACTCATGCAAAAGTAGCTAAAGAGATAAAAAGATGGGACATTGAGGACATTTTGGCACTGCATTAGGCTATACCTGGGCACATCTGGCACACCTCCTGCCCATTGTATGCTTTACAATATCACTTATCCAACTCTGAACATCATTCATTGACTGGAGGCATAAACTGAGCATCAGGATAAAGAAATGCGTGATTAATGATATTCTTTATTCTCCTGATAACCAACCCCAAGCCAGAACCCTCACCATAACTAGTCTCGAGGTATTAATTCCAGCTACATTTTTTTAACAATTTGTTTAGCCCTTCCAAGAGAAGAGTTTTAGAAAGTCTTTTTTATCATGAGAATGCTGACATGCCACTGGTCATTAAAGGGTTAAAGATGAATTGTTCAGTGTTGTGCGCAGTTTAATTAAATAAAACCACATTTACATCTACCAAACAAACCAGTTTGAGTGAGCCGACCTTCATTGGGGTCAGGTCCACATTGATATTAACAGCACTTGTGAGCTGACCCCACCACTAACTAAGTTCATCTTGCCACAATTCAACATGATGTTCAGGATGTATCATAAGAGCAATTTGTCAGGTTGTACATACTTGTAAGCACAGGGAATCGCACCAACAAAATTAGGGATTACCATAGTCAACACAGAAAACAATCTTGTCCAATTGGAGCAAGCAGACAAGGAGGGTAAAAAGCTAACTTTTAAACATATTAAATATTTTACCATTTTCATAGGTTTTACCAAATGATGCTTAAAGGATCACTCCAAGCACCATATCCACTACAGCTCACTTTAAAGGTTATGGTTCCAGGAGAGACTTGGTGTCCTCCCAGGGTAAGTAGTCAAACAGTTTACAAACAGTTCAACAACTTTCCAACGTACCTGCCTGGTGCTGGTCTCATCCTCCTGTGAAGCCATGAGCTCCTTCAATGATCTTCTGTTAGCTCCAATGAGCCATGCCTCGCAGTTCAGGGCCAGTACTTTGGCTGAGAGCCTTAACAGTGAGTTTGCAAATAGATTTACTACTTACCCATGGGGGTGCCAGGGCATTCCTGCACCCACCACTGCAGTCACCATGTAGCGTTCTTTCAAGGCCATACATTTTGACCAATTAACCTTTAACGATATTAAGATGCCCCATGCCATCCTAAAATTAGCAGGCTTTAATGCTGTTAGGATGGCATGGAATGTCCTTTGCTTTTGGTGCAAGCGAGGTGAAATCCATACGTGCAATGTGGAGAACCAAGTATCAATCGATACCTGGGGCGGCCCGCTGCCAGCTTGGGCCATATTTAGTGAGCTGTATGTAGCCCTTAAAGTGAGTGCTGCATAAAGCCCTTTAAATCCATTAATTTCACCAAGGCTGAGCGATTGTGTTCAGCCCTGGTGATTATCATCTTGCCCCCAAACAGAGGGGAAACCCATCACCTCTGAAAAGATCCTTGTAGGGGCTCCCAGTTTCCCCCACTGCTGTCAGTGATGAATGCAGTAGATCTGCCTCTCATAATAAAAGCATGATGAGTGCTCAATGAGTGCTCCTTTACAGTGCGGCTGGGAAATCCATCTGCTGATGTTAGTACTGATGTCAGTAGGTGGAATCCCACTGAGCTAGTGTTAGGGTTATCATTATGGTTGGTGTAGGGGTGGAGTTCGTATAGGATTGTTAGTGGCGGGTAATGGTTAATGCTGGGTTAGTTTCTTAAAGGGTAAGGTTAGGATAGGTGTACAGTTAGAGTAAGAATGGGGTAAGAGGTAGGTTGGTGTATGGTTCATGCTATCTTATCAGTTAAGATCTGAAACCTAAAGACAGTGAGATGCATTCTAACTGCTAGGCCCCTTTGTTCTAGAATTCTGGTTGTGCTACCACTCAAAAAAGATGACCTATGTGCAACATCTTTACTTCATAACTAGAAGTGTCCTATTTAATAAGTTGTACTCTGACACTCACGGTTATGTCTGTCTTCTCCCTCTTCTCTCTCTGGTTCAATGTCCTCAGCCTGCGTTATCCAATCAAGATATCCCTTCAGATCTTCTTCCATCTGTTGTTTCTCCCGCAACTTCTGAAAGTCTCCGCGAGCTTTGGCTTTTTCTCTTTCCTTGGAAAATTCACTGAACAGAAAATGGGATTTTGAGGTAAGTAGCGTGTGGGAGTAAGTAAATAAGAAAAATGTCCTGGGCAAACATATTTTGCTAACCTAATCACTATTAGTGTGGTGGATTCCTTTCACTGAAATATATTTGTCACTGGCCAACATTTCCCGAATAAAACCAGAGCTGGACTATCATATATTGAATACAAACTATATCTCATAAAGATAAAATACAGCATTTTGTATATACTTTATGTACTCTATATATCAGAGTTCTTAGATGGTGTCCATCTAAGGTAGCAATGGCAAATGTTGGCACCCTAGAAGTTTGTGAACTAAATTTAACTAAATTTCCCATGATGCTCACTTAGCCAAAAGGTTGAATGCACATTGTGTCCATTACTGGCCTGGAGGCTACAGAGAGCTTGAGCAGCCTAAACCCTTCCGGGATTAAAACCATATCACAGTAATGTCACCATGAGACAGTCCATAAATTCACCAACTCAACAATAATTACTTGCCTTACTAGAATTCATCTATATTATAATATAGTTGACCTTAACACCCAAAATTGGATTAAATGTGGTCTCTGAAAAATAAGCAATTTAATAAATAACAACAATTTGAAAGACTTCTACACACTGAGCACTGAATATAACCTAGATAGTAAAGAAATCTTAACTATCTAAGAATAAAGGGTTTCCTGCATAACCACTTATCTAATGAAAAATCTAATAAATTAAATGTATTGGAAAAGCTATTGAAAAAAACGACTCCAACAAGTATAGTAGCTGGTTGTCTAGAACTGGCTAGTAGAGATCCTGATAGACCTATCAAACTCATTATTAAGAAACGGGACATAGATCTAAATATTCAAACTAGTTGTGATGAATGGAGGAACTATAGAAATGAGGTGCATAAAACCATTCACTGTCTCAAGCTATAGGAGAGCCACTACAAGATCTTAAATAGGTGGTACTTGATTATCTAAGATTTGTTCATATCAGGTGCATATCAGCTGCTAGAGATGTGGGGACCATAGAGGCGAATTTTTACTTATCCAGCTGTTCTGGAGTATGATCAGGAGTAAGATTTAAGCATTAATTAGTAAACCTTTTTATTTTTGTACTGAACTATTTCTATTACATCCTAATGTCAGACATGTTTTTGGAAATCATACCCCCTTGGTTACTCACATACTGCAAAAATATGATAGCCAGACAATGGAAATCACCCATTGTTCCAATTTGGTCTCCGGTTAAGGAACAGCTCAAATTTCAGCTAACAATGGAAATATGCATCACTAAGGTTCCCCAAGATGTGTTGATTTCATGGCTAAATTTAATAGAGAATCTCTAGAGGATGATTATGGTGGTTGGTTCTTTTCTATTCCATACTCGTATCAGTCTGATGTAGGGTTGCACCCAGGACCTACTTCCTCCAGGACTCCCCCTTGGGACTCACCCATTGATTTAAGGGATATATGAAAAAACCTTTTGTCCATTTTTGTTTTGTTTTGTCTGTCTAATGTTTGTCTAAGTCTGTTGTCTATTTGTATTTTGCCTACAGGGCACATTGATTATGTACGATGGTTTATGATCTAGTCATTACGTATTAATTTATTACATGTATTCTTTGTAGATTACATTTTGTATAGCAAGTGTTATTAATTACATAACGTGTCCCTGTTTTTGTATGGATAATTAATACAAAATTTAAATTAAAAAAAAAAACAACTCACCCACTCAACACACCCAACACAAGGTTCAAGACAAAGAAAGATCCAAAAATAACCAAACTGACAAAATACACCCATGGAAGCTCGTAACCCATTGCGTCTTGCATCTGAAACACAGAAATTAATGGCATTAAGCAAGGCCTGGAGAATGTACTGTGCTGAATTTTACACCTCAAAACAAACATTATTTGGTCATTTGAAAGGTACAATAGAGCTGTGAATGAATCCAAATTTGCAGTTCCCTGATAAATTCTCCATAAATTATGCTTTAAAGGATAGACCATAATGCATTAATCAGGCAGAGAGCTATGCATAGGAACAACTACAAAACCACTTGAGGTTTATTTACGAGACTTTGAACTGCGATGAACTGGAAATCAAAATGCTAAATTTGAGCCAAATTAGTAACCTCTACAGTTGATCTGGTGTAAATTATGCAATGTAGTTCTTGTTCCACCACTGTTCCTTGTTTAGCAAATAAACCACATGCATCCAGGAGAAGTGAGAATGTTCAGATTCATTACTAAATAAACAATTAACATCATTCCCCAACTCCTCTTTATCACCCATAAATCAGCAAGCCTTTATTTTCTCACTTCTTCTCCGAATGCACTTCACATGTTGTATTCCTCATCTACCCATCAAAAGATCACTATTCTACATTTTCTGTTTTCTACAAATGTTTATGTTTATCCTCCTTCTCCTGTATCTCTCTCTATCCTCCTTTACCTGCATCTGTCCCTACTCTCTCTGCACCTGCCTCTACTCTCTACCTTTGTATTTGACAAATCTATTTACTTCCCTCCCTCATCCCGGTGAATTACAAATTAAACATACAATGCATTTAACTGTAGTTGGCCAAAATTGCTCCATTATTTTGGTACGTACCCAGTAAAGGACATCTGTCCATCCCTCCATTGTGATACATTGGAAAACAGTCAGCATTGCAAAGAAGAAATTATCGAAATTTGTAATCCCCCCATTGGGTCCTTCCCACTTGCCCCTGCATTCTGTGTTGTTCAGGTGACACTGTCTTCCATGTCCGGAGAAAGCACAGGGCGCTGGCTCTTCCTCTGAAACTAAGTCTGCCATAATGAAAAGCGACATGTGATAGATAGAACTTCAAAAATATTGTACGGTGATCAAAGACTATAACTCATTTTAATAAAACCTTGTAGTATGCTTCTTGAATGCCCCACCTTTATGTGGGCCTATCATCTGAAAGCTATAATAAATGAAGGAGTGATAACAACTTGATATGGAGTTGGCCATCTTGGACATTACAATTCTTAAAGAGTAATCGTCACTTCTCTGGAATTTATACCACTGAATAAAACATTGAAAATCACCTATAACTTATGTTAACTTTTTTTGATATGATGCTTGTTTTATTTTAAATTTATATTAAAGATTTAGCAAATGCATCACAACCCAATTCAGTCCTGGCACAGTCAAGGCACACATTGCATTGGAGGATGAGAACCAGAAAAATGTAATTCTCTCTCTATATTCCCTTAAAGCTGGCTACTAACGTAGGAACGTACCAGAGTCAACGTAGAAGCAGGTCTTGTGCATTCGACCAATGAACAGTTCCAGACCAATGATTGCATAGATGATGATGACAAACAGGACTAACAGAGCAATGTGCAGTAGGGGAACCATGGCTTTCATGATAGAATTCAACACAATATGTAAACCTAGAAGACAAAGTGAAATGATTAATACATTAATACAAAAAAAGAAACCCTCTACTCCACACGTCTACATATCAGAGCTGGATCATGCAATCTGACATCTTCACGCCTCTACCGGTAATAGAATCTGCTGGCTATTGTTATTTTAGTTAACCTTTAACAACAGATGGCCGCTTGTATCATCACAACCTGATCCTTAGAGCCCTAAAGTCTGATGGAAGATGCAGATAGCATGTTAAGGACATATTTTTAAGTACTACTTTTTAGTTATGTACTTCAGAGTTTGGTTATGTAGTCTTAAGTTATGGTTGTGTCCTGTAGTGTAGAAATATATATTGTCAATAAAAACACAAGAGATGCTGCCTGGTGACATTTAGTAGAATGATACATAGATCTATGTGTACTTTAATCTTTTCCTATTTATAAAATATGTTTTAATGCAGTAAGCAGAAGATATCTGGCCAACCAGCTCTTGTTGGACCATGAGTGATTGTTCTTGACACTGGTTTAAGACAGAAACTTCAATACCTCCCAGTACACTTCATTAGGGGGGACAGTTCATTTTTAGGACCCATATGCGTCTGTTCCTCTCTCCTAGAAATCAGTTAGTACAGTCAGTCATGCAGGGTTATTTACTAAAAGGAAAATTCAAAGTGAATTCAAAGTAAATTTAAAATGTAACGCCAGAGTAATTGAACTGAAAGCATAGCTGACTTAGAGATTTAATTCAGTTTGGCTCTTTTGAACTTAAATTTTAAATTCATTTGAAAGTCATTTTTAATTCTCACTTTAGTGTATTACCCTGATAAAGTCACCTAACATGTTTTGATATAGCCAACTGTTCACACAATATAAAACTAAAGAAGGCCAAATGTTGGTTTGGTATGTAAATTTTGTAATATGTACTGGCATTGATGTAACTTTGAAGCTGGTCAGGTGATCCTGCTGAGTTTAATTGCTGAGTTCAAGGAAATAGTAGCTGGACTGGCTTAAGGTTAAACCCCAAGTTTGATTTAATTTGAGCTTAGTGAAAAGACCCCGTAATGACTTTCCACCGCCTAATCTCCCTATTTGTATGCTAATTCACTTCATTTGGAAAGAAGGAAAATCCCATATTGTATACATTTTGGTATGCAAGACAACACATATATCGTAAAGAATGTGCAAATAAGCCACTGCAAAAGACCGAAAGAAAAGAACACGTACAATTCAGTGCTTATTATAAGTAAAATTCAGTGTTTAGAGAAAGGGTACAATTCACTGCTTACTTGGGACTCCAGACACGAGTCTAAGAGGCCTCAAAACACGAAATGCCCGGAGGGCCTTCACATCAAACCCTCCAGGTTTTCCACTCATGTGATGAGCATCCCCTTGCTTGTGAGAAAACTGTTCCAATATGACACTAAAAAGCCTGCAAGATAATTTAAAGAGAAAATCAAAAGTGAGAAACTAGTTACACAAGCAGACTCTTCCTGTAATCAACATCAAGGATGACATATAACCCCAGTGGTTATTATCTCCAAAACGCATAGAATTCTGCGTAAGTAATATGTTGTCATAAAGTTACAGAAATGGGGATGAATTACAATTGATTGTTTTATATTGATCAATACGTTTACAACGGCCAATGAGCTGTTAATGACCATCCCAACACCGCAATACATTTTGACAATGCTTTTACAATAAAAGTTCTGTTCAGTGAAAATGTGTCCTACACGTTACTGTAAGTACGCAGGTTTAAGTGATCACAATCCTGTCAAGGCAGAGTTGTGGACACATAACTGTAAACGTAGATAAGTCAACACCTAAAAGGACTTAAAGAGACTCTCCAGTGCCAGGAAAACATATCCATTTTCCTGGCACTGCAGGACCCTGCAGTGTCCCCTCCCTCCCACCTCCCATTCCATGTTGCTGAAGGGGATAAAACCCCTTCAGTGACTTACCTGAATCCAGCGCCGATGTCCCTCGGCGCTGGGTCAGGCTCCGCCCACACTCCTCCATCACAGACATCAGCTGGTGGTGGAGACCTAATGAGCATACGCGGCAATGGCCGCAAGCACGCATTAGACCTCCCCAAGGGAAAGCATCATCGAATGCTTTTGTATGGGGATTGTGGCGACGCTGGATGTCCTCATGCATAGCGTGAGGACGTCCGGTGTAATTTAAAGCACTTTTCGTGTTCTAAGAATACGGAAGTCCCTCTGGTGGCTGTCTGATAGATAAGGATATCTCCTTATCCTTATGTAAGCATTATGGGAGATGTAGTTCATACCACCTGGAGTGTGAAAAGTTGCCTACACCGTTAAGAGATAAGGTGTAACAATATTTTCTACTTGACTAGAACCTCATGCAAAAGAAATCCACTGAACTGACACTAACAATAATGTGCATAATAAGTCTGCTTTGAATACTCTGTCAGGTTTACCCTAAGCAAGGTAACAAGTGCAGATCAGTAGCCGTCATGGTGGATGCTGGGTGACAAGGAGAGCCCTGGTTTTCTCAAATCTCTCCCCAAAAAATTGATAAACAACTGGCAAATAACACACAGAGACTATTGGCTACATTAACACTACACTGTATACAGTTATGTTGCTTTAAGTGTCAAATCCAGAGCAGCCAATAGATGGCGTGTTCTCTCTAGTGTAGCTGGGTTACTTATCCTTGTCTACACCAACAAGGTCAATTAGGTCAATTACGCAGCTATTTCTACTATTTTGGTCTAACATTTTAAACTCACTTTGAATTCCTGGCAATTCTCAGTTTTGTGAATAAAGCTACAAGCTTGGTACTATCTGCACTCTCAAAGCCACTTTTAAATCATCCCCTTTATGTCTGTCAACCTTTTACAGCCTGATGAATACATTAGCCAAGAGCCACATGGCTGTCTGTAGACATTATTGAGGATTTACGCAACACTATATCAATATGAACATTCATTTAAAGTAAAACAGTAAACAAATCATGCTTAGTCTCTGCTTTTCTCTTAAAGAAACAATCCGGGCACTATAACAACCTTATCTCAGTTACTAATTTAGAATATAGCTATGTACATATACCTTTAAAAAATGTATTGATATGTGTACAGTACTAAAATGTTTTATATTTTCCTACTGATTCCTCTTAGACATCTTTTACCCAATGACGACGATGACAAAATCAAGCAAGTTCCATCCGTTTCTAATGTAGGCACTTGGATGCATGACCAGCCCATAGGCGATGATCTTCAGGAAGCTCTCCACGGTAAAAATGATGAGGAAGATGTATTCGACTTGTTCCTAGGACATAGCACAGAAGGTTAATCTGCTGGGAAGAAGAGGTTATCTAAGGATTTATACCTGACACTGCTCGACTGAGACTCACAACAGGTTGTACATTGCTCCAGACTCAGACATGGATTTAATTTTCAGGATATCTCAGGCCCAAACATTTTGTTTTTTGAGCCATTGTTGTAGAGATTATCATCCAGCTAATTTGACACAGCATAAAGATACAATGGAATTCAAACAGAGCATATACATTGTTCCAAGCATTTTCTAGGAATGTAGAATCGTTGATGACGCCATTGTATCTCATTGAAGTGATACAAAGAGAGTTGCTAACGACCGATTATTCCGAACAGCCTTTTTCATGACCACTGGACAAAAACATGTTATGTCGTTTTTGTTTTGTCTTTTTCTTTTTTTAACTTGTTTGTGTTATATTTAGTTGCACACATAAGGATGTTTTATATTTGTTTTGTACAGCATATTTATTGTATAATTACAACATAACCTCTTTAGATATGGGATTCCCTTCCCCTCCTCCAGGGAAAAGCCCTGAGTACACCGGATTAAAGCTCATTACCTTTTGCATGATCTAAAATTAGCTGTAACCGCTGGGAGTTTAGAATATAATTCAGATAGAAGAGGAGTTGATTCCAGCTGTACTCTGAGTAAGAACAGACATTCTCTGGCATTACAGCGGCTAGACTACGCATTTTATGATATTGGGACTGCCTTAATAAACCTACGGCAAATAAACAGTAGCTTGAGTCAGAGTTTGTCTGTAACCACTTCAGTTCTTATCAAGTCTTGTCGAGTATATTAAATGGACATAATGGAATTTATTATTATTATTATTATTAATGTTTATTTCAAATAATGTCAGCAGCAACCAAGAAATGTATATGATACACGAAAGGCCTTTGTTTCATTTGTACTGGTATTTACATTTCAATTTTATATATACCATTCACTGTACGTAGAAGCACCATATTGTCAAACTTTGGCATTATTGTTTTTTGTGATCAACATATATGCATTGTTGGACTGCGGATGACAATTTCATTAAAATATGTTTTCCACATATAATCTTTTGGTTCTTAATCTGAAAGGTTTGCTACATTCCCAACAGGAGATATAAAGCAATTACAGCTAAAGTAAGCATTAGAAAAGAATAAAACCATATGTCCTTTTTTTTGGAAAGAATTACAATAATTTAACTGGGTTTACCTGTCGGTGATACAAAGAATTTCCATGCGTTTTTAATTTACTCTAAAGCTGACTTTGGCAGGCAATAAAACAGTCTTTTATACATACTGATGAAGGTGATTAAATGCTTCTTCATGTTGGTGCCCACTGACATACCTTTAGCTGATGTTTTTTGTTTGGAGCTTAAATCATTTATTTATTCATGACTATATAAAATACTATATATATATATATAGTATTAATTTGTTTTGTAAAATGCTGTATATTCAGATATATACACTGAACAAAATTATAAACCCAACACTTGTTTTTGCCCCCATTTTTCATGAGCTGAACTCAAAGATCTAAGACTTTTTCTATGTACACAAAAGGCCTATTTCTTTCAAATATTGTTCCCAAATCTGTCTAAATCTGTGTTAGTGGGCACTTCTCCTTTGCTGAGATAATCCATCCACCTCACAGGTGTGGCATACCAATATGCTGATTAGATAGCATGATTATTGCACAGGTGTGCCTTAGACTGGCCACAATAAAAGGTCACTCTAAAATGTGCAGTTTTACTGTATTAGGGGTGATCCGGTGGGGGTTGGGGGCGGGCCGAAAACCAGTCAGTATCTAACACATCTCCTTCACATAGAGTTGATCAGGTTGTTGATTGTGGCCTGTGGAATGTTGGTCCACTCCTTTCCAATTGCTGTGCGAAGTTGCTGGATATTGGCAGGACCTGGAACACGCTCTCATATACGCCAATACAGAGCATCCCAAACATGCTCAATGGGTGACATGTCCGGTGGGTATGTTGGCAATGCAAGAACTGGGATGTTTTCAGCTTTTAGGAATTGTTTACAGATCCTTGCAACATGGGGCCGTGCTTTATCATGCTGCAACATGAGGTGATGGTCATGGATGTATGGCACAACAATGGGCCTCAGGATCTTGTCCCGGTATCTCTGTGCATTCAAAATGCCATCAATAAAATGCACATGTGTTCGTTGTCCATAACAAACGCCTGCCCATACCATAACCCCACAGCCTCAATGGGCCACTCAATCCACAATGCAAACCGCTCGCGACGCCATACACGCAATCTGCCATCTGCCCTGTACAGTGAAAACCGGGATTCATCCATGAAGAGAACACCTCTCCAAAGTGCCAGATGCCATCAAATGTGAGCATTTGCCCACTCAAGTCGGTTACGACGACGAACTGCAGTCAGGTCGAGACCCCGATGAGGACGACAAGCATGCAGATGAGCTTCCCTGAGACAGTTTATGAGAGTTTATTATTTTTTTTAAATTCTTTATTTTTGTTGCGCAGCGGAGTACAAAAACATCGACAAACGCCAGAAAAGGGTACACGTGTATATAAACAGGCTAAACAGTGGCATAGATAATTGCGCATTTTTATGTTTTTGAGTACAGGCTTTTGTCAAGCGCCACAACAGCGTTCATATAGATACATACAGGCTTAGCATTGGCATGAGTGTGTGCACATTTTTAAACATAAGTCCCGGCATATGCAGTCAAATTGAGCTTCAAATCGCTCTCTCCATGCCCGTGTTTCTAGGCTTTCGTGGAGTTGCAGGGGTTGGTGCTTGGCGGCCATTTTGGGCCCAACATGCGATCTGCGTTCCAGTCGAGAGATTTCAGGGTGTAAGCCTGTCAGTTTCCCCAGCTGGGACCGGAATAACCCCCACCGGTCCAGAAGGGGGGATGCGGGTCATCAGGAGAGCCTCATTTGTGGAGTGTGGGATATTCACTCTAGAATTTAGCCAGGCGTGTGTGCACGAGTCTCCACTCAATTCAGCACTGCTGTGTTGCCAAGCTGGGCTACTATATCTGAGTTTGTGGCATATATTTGCCTAAATAATGCTGATTTTTGCCAGAGCTCTCTGCATGCACGTCTGGTTAGCTCAGATGTCAGGCCCCACCTCCTGTTTTCTGAGAGTTTTGTGCAGAAATTCTTTGGTTATGCAAACTAATTGTTGCAGCAGCTGTCCGGGTGTCTGGTCTCAGATGATCTTGGAGGTGAAGATGCTGGATGTGGAGGTCCTGGGCTGGTGTGGTTACACGTGGTCTGCAGTTGTGAGGCTGGTTGGATGTACTGCCAATCTGTGGCATTGTGCTGTGTGATTAAACTGCACATTTTAAAGTGGCCTTTTATTGTGGCCAGCCTAAGGCACACCTGTGTCTAATCAGCATCTTGATATGCCACACCTGTGAGGTGGATGGATTATCTCGGCAAAGGAGAAGTGCTCACTAACACAGATTTAGACAGATTTCTGAACAATATAAATAGAAACATTGTATAATTTATCTTCTTTGTGTGCTTTCTGAATATCAGATGCATAGGACAATGTTTGTAAGAATGATTGCCTTGGAGGTAAAAGGAGGCACCCAGTTGAAAGATAAATATGTGCAGATTTCTACAATTAATATTATTTTGCGCACCTCACAAATGCATATTTCTTAGATGCATAACATAATATTAAAAATCCTAGGATGTGACCATTCCATTTTAATTCTACCACTCTGCCTGGATTTATTTATACTGGTTTCTCTCGATCTCTCCTTGCCTGAGGCACTTTAACTCACCAGATTATGATTCGCGATGTTGGAGTCATCTTCAGGGAAAGGTATATAAACCCCCAAAGCTACACAGTTAGCAAAAATCGTCATCAGGATGAGAATATCAAATGGTCTGAAATAAATTAGTTTAAGGAAGAAAACGTGTTTCAGCTGATTTTCTGAATTCCTGACAGATTCTAAGTGCAGGGGGGGAGATTTATCAAAGTATCATGTTGTGCAAACTGGTGCAAAGATGCAAACGAGGAAGAGTTACCAATGGATTCTGCCCGCTGGTTCCATTGGTTACCATAGTGATTGCCCCACTTTTAGTACTTTGCATCAATTTTAGAAACATCGTACTTTGATAATTTCTTCTCAGGTGCTCCACAGATTCAACCCTGAGCACTGCCATTTAAGTGACCTTTGGTCAGAAGCACACAATTGGCCGACCAAACACCACCCTCCTTTACACAGTAGTACATTCTAAGGCAGGCTTCCCCAAACTCCAGCCCTCCAGATGTTGCTGAACTACAACTCCCATGATTCTCAGCTATGATCTATTTCATTCATAGAATCATAGGAATTGTAGTTCAGCAACATCTAGAGGGCCGGAGTTTGGGGAAACCTGTTCTAAGGAATTAACAAAGCATGAAAGTCCAACTATGATGGCTGATATCATTGCAATGTGAACTGACATTGGTTGGGTAGGTGCTTGCTCCTGACCAAAGATCACTTAAATGGCATTACTTAGGAGTGCAAAAAAAAAACCCTGACAAACCTGCAGAATAGAATTAAAAATTATCAAGGTATAGCTGATATATAGATGCACAAAGTACATCTGATTATAGAAACAGGCCCCAGACATTCAGTTCATCCCTGATTAGAGGAGAATTTACTCATTCTTAAAAATAACTAATAAATTATAAGGTAAACTGTTTTTTTTTAGTTTTTTGTTCTCCCTCACTATTTTTAGGGTGAGGGGGGTAGGTAGTGTTTAATTTTATTAGGGTGGGGGGTGACTAGGGGCTTTGGGGCCCCTAGTCACCTGTGGGGTGGAGTTTTTTACCTTTAGCCCCCACCCATCGCCAGTGAGGGAAGCTGGGGGAGGGGGGGGCGATAGGTCCCCCCTCCTTTTGTTACTTAGGGCCCCCATCCGCTGTTCATGGGTGGGGGCTGCAGAGGGGGACACAATAGGCCTATGCTAGGTCCCCCATTAATTGATTCATGGGGGTGGGGAGCTTATTTTTTAGAACAGTGAGTAGGGGCATTTTGGAGATTTTAATCTCCCTTAGGCTATTGTGGTTGTCATATTGACCCCATAGAGTGAGGGAGTACATGGGAGGCTTAGAAAGTGTTGGGGAGCACTGCTCACTGCCGCTTCCATTTTTACATATTACAAGGAGGTTGCTGCTCACTGGTAGTAAACTGAACGAACAAATGAACACCAATAATCGGTGCTTGTGTGTTCGTCTGAAATTTATATTCAATAGTCTTTCTGACGAAATTCCCGTCCAAATTTCAGACAATAGTGAATGCCCCAGTGTTTAACTGGGCATGCGCGCAAATCAAACACTAACACAACATACAAACACCCCCCATGCAAACATAAACATTACACACAAAAAAAATGAATTCAAACAACAATACTACTCACAAATGTCTATCCATGTTTAACCCCTTAAGGACACATGACATGTGTGACATGTCATGATTCCCTTTTATTCCAGAAGTTTGGTCCTTAAGGGGTTATAGGACCACTATAGTGCCAGGAAAACATACTCGTTTTCCTGGCACTATAGTGCCCTGAGGGTGCCCCCACCCTCAGGGACCCCCTCTCACCGGGCTGGATGGAGGGGAAGGGGTTAAACTTACCTCTTTCTCCAGCGCCGGACGGGGAGCTCTCCTCTTCCTCTCCTCCCTCTTCTTCCATCACCGGCTGAATGCGCATGCGCGGCAAGATCCGCGCGTGCATTCAGCCAGTCCATAGGAAAGCATTTTCAATGCTTTCCTATGGACGCTGGCATCTTGTCACTGTGAAAATCACAGTGAGAAGCGCGGAAGCCCTCTAGCGGCTGTCAATGAGACAGCCACTAGAGGCTGGATTAACCCTAACATAAACATAGCAGTTTCTCTGAAACTGCTATGTTTATAATAAAAAGGGTTAAACCTAGCTGGACCTGGCACCCAGACCACTTCATTAAGCTGAAGTGGTCTGGGTGCCTATAGTGGTCCTTTAAAAACCAACATTACATCCAAGCACACCCCTGCACACAAATGCAAACATTACATACAAACACACCCCTGTATTAAGAAGCTAAAATTACATACATACACCAACTTAAAACAAAAAGGCACATCTGCTCCTATGTACTACAATCTGCTTACTATCTGTAGAAATTAGTGTATGTATAGCAGAAAAACAAATTTGCTATAAAAGACACTCTGCTAATTAAAAGGTTTGCGTTATGGCACAATATTTTTTGGGCGGGTTCCACGATGTTGGTACACTATGTCAAAGGGTTCCACATGAAAAATGAATTGGGAACCCCTGCCATAGACAGAAAGCAAGCCAGAAGTTGCAGTCCAAAGAAGAATTTTCTCAAAATCAAGGTTATTCACTAAAGTAAGAATTCAAAGTGAATTTCAAATTTAAGGTTAAAATAGCCAAACTGAAGTCAGCTGTGGCTTTTAGTTCGATTTCTCTGGCCTTAAATGTCAAATTCTCTTTAGTGAATAACCCTGTTAGTATTACAAAACAAAATACAAAGAGGATATATTACATCTAATTTTTTCTAAACTTCACAGTTCTCCTTTAAACTAAAATATAAGCTAAGAATGCTTACACTGATATAATGGTGACATTTTACCTCAGAATTAGCCATATACACCTGTTTACATAGCAATACTTTTTGCAACTGCCAACAAAACAAAACAAAAACACACCCTTATTTGGTAATAACCATAAATACATATATTTTCAAAATAAGTTACGTATCTGCCATTAATTTGATTTTTCTGAAGGATACTTCCATTCCACAATGCTGATGCTTGCCCTTCTAATGGGATTGTTAAGATGTAAGCAAAAGAGCGCCCTGGGGTTTCTGTGTACTCCACTTCCTCCCTGGTTCTTGTGTTTGCTATAATGCTGCCTCTTCTTGTGAGCCTGAGAGCTGGTGGTAGAATTTAGAGTATCTGTGCCATTGATCACCACTCCGTCCATGGAATACCGCCAACAGGACAGCACCGCCTCAGCACCTTCCATGAAGGGTTCTGCCTCCTCACTGGAGTACGGAGGAACTGGGCCTACAATCAGAATAATGGGCAAGTAAGAAAAGGTTTTTAAGGCAAGAAATGTAATTGACACAGGCAGTGTGTACAGACATTAAGAATCTAGCAAAGTGGTTCCCAAACCAGTCCTTATGGCCCACCAACAGTCAAGGTTTTGTCAGTATCTCCAATCGAATAAACCAAGGAAATGCATAAATCCCAGATTTTTGGTGGGCCATGAAGACTGGTTTGGGAACCACTGATTTAGCAGTTATCATTAAATAGGCACTCTAAGCACCAAAGCCACTACAGTAGATGCTATGCATCTGTGGGTGCGTTTCCTCAGAATTTATTTATTATTATTATTGCTATTTATAAAGAGCACACAGATTCCGCAGCGCTGAATTACATCGATACATAGCTACATAGTAATCTAGGTTGAAAAAAGACCAAAGTTCAACCTTGAAACCCATTCATTTATGTTGTTGATCCAAAAAAAAAGCAAAAAATAATAATAATTATTTCTAAAGGGAGGGGGGGGAATCCTTCCTGACTCCTTAATGGCAATCAGATTTCTCCTTGGATCAGCAAACTGTCTACATGTATATCAATTATATCCTTGAATATTCTGTTCAACCTCTTTAGGTAGCAAATTCCCCATCTTTATTGTTCTTAATATAAAGAACAATTTCCTCAGCTGTAAGTGAAAACGCCTTTCTTCCAGTCTCAATGAGTGACCTCTTCTGTTGTATATTCCAGTTAATGAACAGGTTAGCAGATAGTGGTTTGTACTGACCCTGTATATATTTGTATAGTGATATCATATTCCCTCTGAGTTGTCTTTTTCTACAAAAAGAAAATTACGTTTTTCTAGTCTTTCTTTATAACTAATGTTTTCCATTTCATAGTTACATAGTTACATAGCTGAAAAGAGACTTGCGTCCATCAAGTTCAGCCTTCCTCACAAATGTTGTTGCTGTTGATCCAAAAGAAGGCAAAAACCTGGTCTGAAGCACTTCCAATTTTGCCACAAACTAGGAAAAAAATTCCTTCTTGACCCCAAAATAGCAGTCAGATGTCTCCTTGGATCAAGCAGCTATTACCCCACTAATTAGAAATTATATCCCTGTATGTTATGTTTTTGTAAGTATTTATCCAATTTCAGTTTAAACATCTGTATGGACTCTGACAAAACCACCTCTTCAGGCAGAGAATTCCATATCCTTATTGTTCTTACTGTAAAAAAACCTTTTCTTTGCCTTAGATGAAATCTCCTTTCTTCCAGCCTAAATGTGTGACCTCGTGTCCTATGTATAACCCTGTTTATGAATAGATTTCCAGATAAAGGTTTGTACTGGCCCCGAATATATTTGTATAAAGTTATCATATCCCCTCTCAGGCGCCGTTTTTCCAAACTAAGCAGATTTAATTTTTTTAACCTTTCTTCATAACTAAAATGCTCCATTCCTTTTATCAATTTTGTAGCTCGTCTCTGGACCCTCTCCAGTGCCATGATATCCTTCTTTAGAACAGGCGCCCAAAATTGCACAGCATATTCAAGGTGTGGTCTTACCAGCGATTTATAAAGAGGCAAAATTATATTTTCATCCCGAGAATTTATGCCCCTATTTATACATGACAAAATCTTACTGGCCTTAGGAACTGCAGATTGACATTGCATATTGCTGCCTAATTTGTTGTCTATAACAATTCCCAAATCCTTCTCGTGTGTGGTTATCCCTAATTCACTACTATTTAGTGTGTAAGTTGCTTGTGCATTCTTAACCCCGAAGTGCATAACTTTGCATTTCTCTGTTAAATTTAATCTGCCATTTTAGTGCCCAGTCCCCCAATCTATCCAAATCTCTCTGCAGCAAAGCAATATCCTGCTCAAATTTTATTACTTTACAAAGTTTTGTGTCATCTACAAACACTGATACATGGCTTTCAATGCCTATTTCAAGATCATTTATAAATATGTTAAATAGAAGTGGTCCCAAAACAGAACCCTGAGGGACACCACTTACCACTTTTGTCCAACCTGAAAATTTACCATTAATTACAACTCGTTGTACTCTGTCCTTAAGCCAATGTTCTACCCAAGGACAGGAATATTCATCTAGACCAATTTCTTTTAGTTTGAAGACTAACCTATTGTGAGGAACCGTATCAAATGCCTTGGCAAAGTCCAAGTAGATCACATCCACTGCAACACCCTGATTTATACTTCTACTTACTTCTTCGTAGAATGCAATTAGGTTAGTTTGGCATGACCTATGTTTCATAAAACCATGCTGATTATTGCTAATAACAAAGTTCTTCCCAATGAATTCCTGAATATTATCCCTTAATAGCCCTTCAAATATTTTCCCAGTTACAGAAGTTAAGCTCACAGGTCTATAATTTCCAGGCAAGGATTTTGAACCCTTTTTAAATATAGGAACAACATCTGCCTTCCTCCAAACCTCCAGTACAACACCTGAAACAAAAGAATCTTGAAAAATTAAATACAGAGGTTCACTTATTTCCCTACTTAGCTCCTTAAGTACTCGTGGGTGAATACCGTCAGGCCCGGAGCTTTATTTACATTATTTTTCTTTAATAGCTGTAGCACCTTGTCTCGAGTTATCCAAATCACAAGTTATTTGCAAGTTTTTTGCAGCAAACATTTGCATATCTCTTGCCATAGGATCATCATTAATATATACTGAAGAAAAATAGTTATTTAAAATTTCTGCTTTGTCCTGGTCTTCATTAGCTAATAAACCCAACTCTGTTTCAAGTGTACCTACACTTTCATTTTTTGTTTTTTTTAGAATTGATGTACTTGAAAAAATTTTGGGGGTTGGTTTTGCATTCTTTAGCTATCAATTTCACATTTTCTAGTTTAGCCACTTTAATTGCCTTTTTGCAAGTGTTATTGGCTTCCTTATATCTTAAATAGGATGCCTTTGATTTGTCTGATTTAAATGCTTTAAATGCCCTTTTCTTATTTTTAATCTCTTGTTTTACTTCTCTACTAAGCCACAGTGGTTTTAATTTGTTTCTTTTATATTTATTACCCAATGGTACATACTGAGAAATGTACCTTTCTAATATATGTTTGAATAGTTTCCATTTATCCTCAGTGTTTTTATCACTAAGGATTTTATGCCAGTCGATATGTTGTACAGCTGCCCTAATCTTATTGAAATTGGCTTTTTTAAAATTATATGTTTTAGTATACCCCACCTGCTTTTGCTTTTTTGAGTTTATTTCAAAATGTACCATATTGTGATCACTATTCCCCAAATGCTCCCCTACTTGAATGTTGGTTAAAAGATCAACATTGTTTGTTATGACAAGCTCCAGACAAGCATCCTTTCTAGTTGGTGCTTGTACCAGTTGTGACATAAAGGTGTAATTTAACACATTCAAAAACCTGATTCCCGTTGCTGAAGTACTAGTCCCTCTTTCCCAATTTATGTCTGGATAATTAAAATCTCCAATAATTAACGTGTTACCTCGATTTGCAGCTTTCTCAATTTGCTCTAACAGCTGTTCTTCCTCATTAATATTTACATTAGGTGGTTTATAACATATCCCAACCAATAATTGATTTCCCTTTGTTTGCCCCAAGCAGATATCTACCCATAAAGCTTTCACCTTTTCCTCGTCACACTCCACATGCCTAAGATTTGACTTTAACTCATGCTTGACATATAAACATACCCCACCACCCTTCTTGTTTCTCCTATCCTTCCTAAATAACGTGTACCCATTTAAATTAACTGCCCAGTCATGTGTCTCATCCCACCATGTTTCTGTTATGCCTATTATATCATATTGTTTACTGTATGCTATTGCCTCTAGTTCCCCCATTTTGTTATATAGGCTCCTTGCATTAGTAAGCATACATTTAATATTATCATGAGTCTTTTGTACTTTTTGTGAATTATCAATATTACATACCTCCTCTGTTCTGAGTTTTCCCCTCCCCCCATCTCCACCCCCTTTGTTCTGAGCTAAAGCCCATCTCCTCTCCATCCTATCTCCATTTTCTAGATTGCTTTGACCCTCCCCCCCTACCACTAGTTTAAAAATTTCCCTTATTAATTTTGTAGCCCTTTTTTTTCTTGTTCTGCAACATCCTTCTTTAAAACTGTTGCCCAAAATTATACTACGTATTCAAGGTGGGGTCTTACCATTGATTTATAAAAAGGCAAAATTATATTTTGATCATGTAAATCAATACCCCTTATAATACATGAAAGTACCTTACTAGCTTTTGTCATCTCTAATTGTTCCTAAGTCCTTTTAATTTAATGTTATCCATAACTCCACCCCATTTAATGTATAAGTGGCTTTTGGGTTCCTTATTCCAAAATGAATGACTTTGCATTCATCTGTATTGAATCTCATCTGCCACTTGCCTGCCCAGCCCCTAATTTATCCAAATCCCTTGGTAGAAAAATAATATCAGGTTTAGACTGTATTTTCTTACCTAGTTGTGTGTCATCTGCAAAAACCAACAAATGACTTTCAATGTCCACTTCAAGATCACTTCAAGGCACTGCAATTACCACTTTTGTCCATTTTCTAAATTTTCCATTTACAACTACGCTCTGCACTCTATCTTTAAGACAGTGTTCTATCCAAGAACACGGTTTTTCATCGGACCCAACTGATTTCAGTTCTACTGGTAACCTTTTTGTGTGTCATTGATAAGTAAAATACACTGGGCTTAGTCCAGCACTCTTATCCTATCATGAGTGCTGGATTACACAGCTTATATTGGCAGTGGAGTATTTCCTCTACTGGCTAATTCCCCCCAATATTACCCTAAAGCTATCTAAATGTTCAGTGAAAGGTGCGGACAAATGGAGATAGAGGCACAAGGGTTTATTTACAGAGCAGTGACCAGGGTAATAAGGGGTGAATTACACTATATCCCAAGTATACCTGGGTAAAAAGAGGCAAACATATATAATGCAGTATTACAGGGGAGCTACAATATGTCACAAGTATACTGAGTGTTAAGAGGGAGACTTCAATATATCACAGATATAGAGAAGGAGAATCTGGTATACCTAATGTAACACACAGAGGAGAGGGAATAAGACTAGGAGTAGGTAGCTGCAAACTGGAACAATAAGGGTTCACCAAAAGCTATATGGAAAATGACAGGGACAAACACTCAGAAGGATGGTGCAAATAATCCAGGAGCTAGCTAATATCAATGGCTTAGAGGTAGATAGTGGAATAAATACTACTGAGGTTCTGCTCAAAGTAGGTACTGTACCTTTAAGAGATGTGACCACACAATTGTGCAAATCTGGGCTGAGTCTTACAAATAAATAATGGATCAATAATAAGGGATAAATTACTAAAAGACAGAGTAAAAATAGAAATAATAATAATAATAATAATAAAAAGTAAAAAAGAATAGAATATAAAACAATGGATCAAAGTGCAACAAATAACTGGAAGGTGCAATTACAAACCTTCCCTGATTTGATACAGGGTGGCAGATAGTTGCACCAAATATGGGGTCCATTGGGTGGCACATCAGCGTGCGGGCATCGGTGCAACTGCACCGGCGGCCGTTTCGCCGCTACATGTAGGGCCCCGTTATGGTTGTTACCCCCTGATGGCGGCCCTGCCTGTCATATCACAGATATAGGCTGTGACAAACTCCCCTTTCCAAGTGAGTTTGCCACGAGCTCCTGGAGGAACCTGCTTGCCAGCCTCCTGCCCACAGACTATGGACCCTGTAAATTATGATGTAAAAGTCTCAGTTCGTGTATTTGGACTTTATGGTTTGATAACCAAACAGCCGCATGATTCGGAGACCACCCTGGAGCTTGTTAAGCCTAACTGATACTTTTTAGCAATTTCCACCACAGTGTTCTAAGTGTTCGTCTGGGTGGCCGCATGGTTGTCGAGTTCATGGAACTATTTTCGGACACTGAAACTCCCGAACACCTCTGGACTTCCATGATCACCTGCATTCTGTTCTACAACACTTAGAAAGACACTGTTCAGTGGCAACATTCCCACAAACAAGAGAAACAAGCTCCAGGGTAAGAACATCGACTATGTTCGATAGTTTGTTCAATTCAGTGGATGATATGTGTGTGTGTAGAGGATGATATGTGTGTGTGTAGAGGATGATATGTGTGTGTAGTGGATGATATGTGTGTGTAGTGGATGATATGTGTGTGCAGTGGATGATATGTGTGTGTGTAGAGGATGATATGTGTGTGTGTAGAGGATGATATGTGTGTGTTTAGAGGATGATATGTGTGTGTAGTGGATGATATGTGTGTGTGCAGTGGAGGATATGTGTGTGTGCAGTGGAGGATATGTGTGTGTAGTGGATGATATGTGTGTGTGTGTGTGTGCCGTAGATGATGTGTGTGTGTAGTGAATGCTGTGTGTGTGTAGTGGGTGATGGGTGTGTGTAGTGGATGCTTGTGTGTGTAGTGGATGCTGTGTGTGTGTAGTGGGTGATGGGTGTGTGTAGTGGGTGATGGGTGTGTGTAGTGGATGCTGTGTGTGTGCAGTGGATGATATGTGTGTGTAGTGGATGATATGTGTGTGTGCAGTGAATGATATGTGTGTGTAGTGGATGATATGTGTGTGTAGTGGATGATATGTGTGTGTAGTGGATGATATGTATGTGTGCAGTGAATGACATGTGTGTGTAGTGGATGATATGTGTGTTTATGTGGTGGATGGTATGTGTGTAGTGGATGCTTTATATCTGTTTGATAGTGTGTGTCCTGGGGGGTATTTTTTTTTGCGGTTACATTTTTATTAAATTTTTTTTTAAATGTATTCCCCCCTCCCTGACTCTTACCTATAGTCAGGGAGGGGAGACACTGGATTCCATAGTTGACGGGTGGCTCAGCTGGACTGGTTAGGCCAGCATAGAGGGCCTCAGCAGTCTGTACCTTCCCTCTCCAGCTCTACTTCTGTAGCGAGCCCGGCATGCATTGTGTGCCGCAAGCGTTGTCACGGCAACCCGCGGCAACGCTTTACAGCCGCGGCTTTTCGAGAGTGCCGGAATGGGAGGTAAGTATATCCCGGGCCCCGCTTGGAAGTCAGCAGAGCCCGCAGGGGCATATATATATATAGCAGTACTCACTATATATAAATGCACATTGGAGGGCGGGGGGCCCGGACAAGCAGAAGATTACCTGTGCAGTCCGGGCGCCCCAGGACCACCGGGCCCGTGACAACTGTCATGGTTGTCACTCCATGATGGCGGCCCTGCCTAGGACCATGCGTGCGGTCAGTCAAATTATAACTTTCAGGAAATTCCTGAACCCCAGAACTGATCTTGGTGGTCACCCAGATTGGGGCTATCAGGGGATGTAACTTTTGTGGGTTTTATGTATTTTTAAGGTACTATTTGGGTGTTTGGGAAATGTGTGTTTTTTGTGTCTGGAGATAATTGAGTTTAATACAGTGCTTGTCTCAATTATCTCCCAGGCACAGGGGAAGGATTATCTTGTTTGGGAGAGTCCTTGACCTGAGAGCCAATGTACTCGTGTGTATGTTTTTATTGTAGTCTACTCTCAGGTCCATGGGGGAATGCCCCTTGCATTGGGACCTGCATATAAGGCCAGTTGTGGCTGCCAATAGACGTATTCCAGCTTGTACTCCCAGAACTATGTGTCGTCTGGTTACTGGGAGGAGAAAGGGCTACTCTTTAATCACTGTTCCAGTGTAGAGGATTCAATGGGGAAAGTCCTTGTAAGGACTAGAGCCCCCAGGACTGTCAACCAGTGCCTGGGGATGTCTAGAGCGAGTCCCCCATTCGGCTCCAGGAGGGAGCAGTTCCAGGACCCCAGTCAAGCCATGGCGACTGTTTGCAAGAGTGCTGCGGTTTGTCCCCTGTTCCAGCTAGAAAGCGATCCTTAACGGAGGTACTCAGCCAGGGGTACAGGGAGCTCTGTTACATAGGCCTTGCAACATAATATTACAGGTACAGTATTTCCTACAGCAATAAAACATGAGCTACAATATATCAAAGAAAGATATACCAGTGTGACGAGAGCAATCTCGCCACATTGCATTGGAGAAGCCTGGTTGCTCGCCTGTTACCTTTGGATTATGGTCCCATGTTAAAAGACTCAATCAGATTCAATCAACCGAACAACCGCACGAATGACTGGACCACCTGGGAGCTGGAGTGTGCCGGCAATTAGCCTCCCAGAAGCTGCGGTTAACCGCAGCTTAATTAACGAATGCTGGGTGGCCGCCATTCGTATAACAAACACGAGGTCGCGGCCATTTTAAACATGCATACGCACAGCGGTGTTCGACGCCTAACTCATGGAACTAAAAACGGACACAGTTTGTCGCGAACACCGCTGAAGCCACTGACCTCCCTTCTTGTTCGGTGGAAGTACACGAACGGCCCGGTATTCGGTAGCTGTAACTGACTGTATTATACCCCAGATAGGAATCCCATGGAGCTCATTCGTATGAGAACTGACTTTGTAAAGACTTTGGCTCCATGGCGATTGAACTGTATTCGTGTGGTCTGAGCGACATTCACTTAATAATGTGCGCTCAGACCTGAGCTATCTGGGGATATGTTAAATGTATAGTTTTATTGTAACGTGTCTTACATAGTGTATTTTAATAGTAATTCTTGTTTTAGTATCCCCACGTGCATAATGGCGATTTGCCTTTGTTCTGGGAGATAATTGAATTACTTCTCAATTATCTCCAGGACAGAGGGGAGGAAGCCAGGATGCATTGTGGGAATACAATGTGTCTGTGTGTCCTAAATTGATACTTGTCTGTCTTTTGTCACAGTCTCCCATTTGGTCCCCTAAGGGAGTGTCCACCAGGTGGGAGACCTGCATAAATACTGGGCAGGTAGCCCTCATTAAACAGACCACTGCTTGACACTCAACACGGAGCCTTGTCTCGTCTTTGGGGGTGATTTACTGAATGCTGATAGAGACTGATTGCTAGGAGTATAAGCCGCTTGGATGCTTTTCCTATTTGTCTGCTAGCAGCTATTCGTATGGTTCCAGTTCGTGAGTTTGGAATGTTATATTGTATGCAGTTCGGGAGATTGGAGCATTCCCTTATTTGCGGTTCGGGAGTTTGGTGTTCTACAGTAGCTGTGCCTGCATCTCGGAAAGGGGACGATCGCCCCTTTTGTGCTGAAACGGTCCGTTACAACCAGGGTATGTAAGACATGAGCTACAATATATCACAGATATACCGAGTAGCTACAATGTATTACAGGTATACTGGGGTAATACGAGGTGAGCTACAATATATCCCAGGTACACTAGGGTATTAAAAGATGATCTACAATTTATCACATGTATGCTGGGGTATTACAAGGTGAGCTAAAATTAATCCCAGATTTACAGAGGTAATAAGAAGTGAACTGCAATATACCTTACATATGCCAAAGGAAAAATAGGTAAGCTGCAATATATCACAGGTATAATGGGTAATAAAAGGTGAGCTGCAGTACATCACAGGTATACCCTTTAGACCAATAATATTTAACAGATATACTAGACCACGGGAGTGTAACCTTCAGCAGATTCGAGATGTTTTAGACTATATCTCCCATGATACTTTGCCAATATTATGGCTGTAAGAGCATTATGGGAGATGTAGTCCACAACATTTGGAGTGCCGAAGGTTTCCTACCTTTGTACTACACTAAGAAAGAGTGAGCGACAGTATTAATTAGGAGTATCGGGGTATGAAAAGGCAGCAGCGCATCTCAGGATATAAAGTTAAGAGCTATATCCCAACATGCAGTGCACTGTACACATTATATAGAGTATGGCTGAGTGCAGGCACAGTGACATCATTAAAGGATCACTATAGTGTCAGGAAAACAAACTAGTTTTCCTGACACTATACAACCCTTAGTGTCTCCCCGCCCTCAGTGCCGCCCTCCCTTGGCGCTGAAGGGGTTAAAACCCCTACAGCTACTTACTTTAATACAGCCTGACCTCTTCTCCCCCGCCGACGTCAGCTCCCGAGTGGAAGGAATACGCATGCGCGTCGCAGAAGCGCCTCTAGCGGCTGTCAGAAAGACAGCCAATAGAGGCTGAATTAACCCTGCAATGTAAACATGGCAGTTTCTCTGAAACTGCTATGTTTACATCTGAAGGGTTAAAACCTGGGGGACCTGGCATCCAGACCACTTCATTGAGCTGACGTGATCTGGGTGACTATAGTGTGCCTTTAATAGATAATTCCAAACACCATGACCACTTCAATGATTTAAAGTGGTGAGGGTGCCTGAAGTCTGTATGTGCAGGGTTTTGCTTTGAAATACTGCACATTCAGAAATTAACCCCTTAGCTGTGCAAGGCGAAAGCATGCACATACTATAAAAATATTACTGTGCTTTGTGCAGGGGGATGGTGAGCTGCATCTGGTAAACTTTTGAATGATCGTTAGCTGTAAGACTCTCCCTCTATAGCATGTACAGAGTGATGGAGAGGAAGTAAAAAGCTACCAGCTCTGTTCTTATCATATATATGTGTCACTAGTCATTGTAAAATAATTAAGCAGTCCTTCTAGAGTAAAATATTTCTCTATTTTTTTGCTTATGCATTGGTTAAAACAAGTTAAAGGGTCACTATAGGCATCAAGACCACTTTGTCTCAATAAATTGGTCTGGGTGCCCTGTCCTCGTAGTTTTAATCTTGCAACTGATGATCATTGATGATCTCAGCCATGGAGGTGGGCCCAGCCATGGAGAGTGCACCGCAGCATGGGAGAAAGGCTAAGTTTTCATGAACTCAGGGTGGGTCGGGGTGGTTACAGTAAGTTTTGCATTAGAAATTTCTATTGCATTAGAAATACACATTTGTATTTCTAACACTATAGTGTTCCTTTAACTATATTGTTGTAGAATTTGATTTTTTTGTCCAATGAATATGAGAATGGGCAAAGGTTTAAGGAAACCTCAATGGCATGCCCTTTGGTTAAAAAAAATATACACAAACAATATATTTGGGCTCACTTAGATACAGTTTATACAGATTATACGATCTGGAAATTATCCAATTGTGTGAGCCGCAATGCCCTCAGCCACATAATGCATAACCTCTCCTACTACCAATGTAAGCTCATCAAAATACAATCATATCCCCGTACACAAATGGCACATGCATATACTTCTCCATAATACCCTACCCAAAACACAGTCATACTCCAATCAATGAACAACACACCCACCACCAATATACCCTTGCCCATGTACAGTCAAAGCTTCACCCACAAATGACATACCCTTATTCAGCACCAATATACCCTCACCAAAATTCAATTATGCTCACCAACAAAAGCCCTATACACATCCACCACCAATATAGCTTCTCTAAAAATACAATCCTACCCTCACCCACCACAAATGTCGCCTAGCCAAAATAAAGTCATACCCTCATCCATAAAAGTCATAACCTTCTTTACCATTAGTCTACACCCACACTAAAATACAATCATACCCCTACCAAATCTCGATATGTACCTTCATCAAAATACAATTATGCGAGCATCCAAGACATACCTTTGTCATCTTCCACTGTTTCTGACATCATCTTCACAGAGTGGGGTTATTGGAATTTGATAAACTCATGAATTTTATAGTTCTTAACCCGTTTTCTTGACGGCCCGCAGCATTCCAAATACTTTTTTTCACCCTGGCTCCACTGCTAGAGAGAGGAAGATTGATAGAGAGAGATTAATCAGTGCACAGATGCAGAGCTAGAATGATAGAGATTGTCCGGAATAATTTGAAAGTAAAAGTGAGGATCAGAGTGGGGAGAAGGGGTGATGGGAACAGGCTATGAGGGCCTTTTACCTGGGGGATAGTATAAGGAGCCAGTTATCTCTCCATGTTGTGCTATGCCATGTCAGACAGTGCCCAGGTCCTGCTGGGATGACTGATTTCCCCCCCACCCCCCCCCGACCATCAGAGGATTACCACAGATTGAATGCTGAGCCTTTAAAACAGGTGGGGGAGGGACCAGGCTTAATGTTTACAGAGAATACAAAGCCCTATGACATTTATATATGGACAGTTGGTCGTATAGAGATATATATGATAAATATATAGATTATATATAACATTTGATGGACAAAATGATTTTACACAGTAGAGGAACAGAGCGTTATACACAGAGGATGATGTGAACACAGGGTCATTTTCAGAGTCATTGGGCTGACAATATATTTATTATATAGAAAGCATGGTGCGTAATATGGAGTTAATACAGTTGGGATATTTTTTTTAAATTAGGAATTGAACAGGGAATTGGTATTTTAGAAAAGAGTCATCTGACAGTTATACTTTCTGTAAAGTTCAATGTGCCAAGCTGAACCTAAGGCAGTCTAGTATATCCTAATCATTTCAGAAACAGACTCAATGTAGCACAGCCTTCTCTGATTAAGCCCTCTTGAGTCTGCCACTTGGTGATTATTTACTAAACAATGAATTGTGTGCAGTTGAAAGCCAAATTGCTAAATATAGTCTAAAATACCCAAGTTGAAGAATTTTTCCAATCAACTGTTTTAGCTTATCTTTTGCAATTCAGTTCTCAATCCATGGATGCATGTTCACTGAGTAAAACTGGAATAGTGGATAATTAGCAAAATGACATTTTAGGCCCACATTACAGTTCATTGATAAAAGATATGGCCCCTTTGTATCTTTTTGCCAATTTCACAGAAAAAAAAAAAAGTAAATAATCAGTGACTTTGATGGGTTTATGGTATAGGTGGTAACCATGTGTTCAATTCATTGGGACAGGGTAGGTAGTTTCATTTGTAGCTCTCTTGAAAGAACTTGGACATTCTGGGCAGTGGTGTATCCTGGTTTTGTCCTGCCCTAGGCAGGGGTTATTGCATATTTTGGGGTCCCTGTGATGTGTTTTATGAAACTGTATTTCTCTGTCTGTGATAATTAGATTACCCATTGTGTAAGGTAATTGTATCACAGGCAGAGGGGAGGATTTTGTGTGGGAGTGTCTTTCTGTAATGTACGTGTGTTATTGGTTGTTCTGTAAAACCCTGTGGGCAGTACTAAGTTTGTGGATTGGGAATAAAAGAGGCTGTATGTGCCAGTCCAGTCAGTTCCTGCTTAACCCTCAAAGTGAAGTGTCGTCTCATTATTGGGGGAGGATTTATTGTATGCTGTTCCAGTTTGACTGCTAAGAGTGTAAACCTATTCGCATGGTTTTTCCTATTCGGCTGTATACAACATTCATATGCTTGAGAGCATTCATATGCTCCTACGGTTCGGTGGTTTTGGTGTCTGCTGCAGTTCTTGGAGTCCTCAGGAAGTGCTAGGAGCATCCTTTAACGGAGGTACCCAGTCGGGGTGCCAGGTGATCCGTTACAGTGTGTTCAATAAAAACATGGCAACATTTCATTCTTTGTGTGTTATTAGTTTAAGCAGACTGTGATTGTCTATTGTTGTGACTTAGATGATGATCAGATCACATTTTATGACCAATTTGTGCAGAAATCCATATCATTCCAAAGGGTTCACATACTTTTTCTTGCAACTGTACGTCCCTGATTCTGGGCAACAATTATACTGATGCAGGAAAGCCCCTCGAAGCAGGGTTGTCTTAACAGTATTATAGGTCCCAAGACAAAGCCGTGCACTGGGGCCCTGCCTACACAGGCACTCACAGAAATTTAAATGTACAAAATCAGTTTTTAAACATTAAAAACATGCTACACAGCAGAGATTAATCCACACAAACGTTTAGCAGGTAGTAGGGGGAGGCAACTGACAAGAACTGTTAAAAATATTCGTAGAACTTCATTTTAGCTTTACAACTTCATCAAATTATGTGTGCTGATTTTGTCTTAATTATGTACAATTAGCACGTGTACGTTGCTTTCGTCAAGGTCAAGATATGTAACTTGCAACAGCAGGATTGCATGTTCAGATAACAGCTGGTACTGATGTGATTATTCCATCTAAACGTTTAATAAAGAGCGTTTGAAGGTTCTGAATAAATCTCCCAAATTAATATACTGAAACGTTGGCAAGTCTATGGGGTCTATACTTTTGGGACCAACGGCAACTGCCAAGTGTGCCCATGTGTTTAGACAGCCCTACCTCTAAGACAAGAGACAACAGGGAGAAACTGATACTATTGGGGGTCTTTGCAAACTTTGATAAGGGTCCAGTGGCCGGGTGCAGGTGGCCAGGGGTACCGTCAAAGGTAAGTTTAGTTACCTGAAGCTGTCCCTTGTGGCCGCCGCCATCTTCATCCTGGGGACCTTCTTCAGCTCCTGGCACTTCACATGCCAGGAGCTGCAACAGTGTTATATTTCATAGATACATAATGAGCTGTATCCCACAGCTATCACTTGTGACGGCTGCTGGCATTGGACAAAAGTTGAAGTGTAAGGTTTGTTGATGACTATGGTTTGTCCATAAGAAAAAGTCTTATTGTATTTTTGGATTTAGTTATTATTTCAACGAGCCAAAATGTTGCGTGTTGCCTAATAATAAATCAGCCTTGAACCATCACTATGTGCCCTCTAATTCTTTATTGAGTAAACTGAAATTCCATTTCATAAAGATTTTTTTTCAATACTCAGAAGTGACAGAGCCACTTTAAAACTGTGTTCCAGCCAATGTTAAAACTGTTTTCTAGCCAGGAAACAGTGAGCGTTTGTTTCACATTATTAATCCTTTTTGGTCCCTGAAAATTTGTATGCTGAAAATGTTACAGTAAATCTTTACCGGAATACGTATTCTTTCTTTTCTATAGAATTGCTCCTCAGCACACCACATTTTACAATTATAAACTGAAAGCTACATAAAGATATACTTACTTTTTTCCAGCGGCGAGACTCCCTCCACTTCCTTTTTCACCAAGAAGCATGCTGATGTCTTCCGACTTCTTGGCCAAACCAATGCTTCTTATAGAGATGCGTTGTTGACAAGAATCGCATTCCGCGCTCCTCCAGTCAAATGCTTTACAATGTTCGATGTCCTCACACATTGTATGAAGCCATTAAAGTTCAATCAATGATTCTCATAGAGAAGCATTGGCTTCAATGCTTCTCTTTGAGAAGCATTGATTGAACTTCGACGGTTTCATACAATGTGTGAGGACATCGAACATTGAAAACCAAGTCTCACTCGGTTCTCACAGCTGACGCACCATCTAGTGGCTGTCAGTGTAACAGCCTCTGGAGGTGTGTTTAGCCCCCACATGCTGGAAACTATGTGGAGAAAGCGGGACATTCCTCCACTGCTGGTGGACCTGCCCCAGAATAAAACCTCTATGGACTAGCGTCACTTCACTGATAAAACACCTACACAAACCTTACCCACTAGACCCCTGGGCCCTCCTACTTTCAAAACCACTAGAGACCTTCACTAGAGCAGAAAACAAACTGTGCGCCCGTATTGCCCTAGCAACAAGATGAGCGATAGCAGAAGTCTAGTCCACCACCCGCATACCATTACAAAAAACCATTACCCCAAAAATTCAGGATAGCATACACATTGATAGGCTCACATCCCAAATCCACGACACGCCCACGCACTTCCACAAAATATGGGAGCCATGGTTGGAAGGAGACACCTCCCTACCCTGGTAAACACAAACACAGCCCACACCGAAAACACACTCTCAAGTCACAACAAATGAGAGGCGAACAGGGAACAGACCCACCGAAGACAGCACACTTAACACAGCAATCCTTTAGCCCAAAATACCCCCTCCCACCCTCCTACCTATCAGGGTTAACACCCCCACCTAACCCACTCCTACCCTCCTTTCACCACTCAACCCCCAACCTATTCCCCCCCATATAACCACCCACCTCCCCCCCATATCAACCCCTGCACAGATTCACCAGGAAACAGACCACAGCCATGCAGCCACAATACAAATGAAAGACAACAGCAAACCACTAGCAGACAGGACTAACACAGGCACATAACCACAGATAGTCCAACAAAGATCCGGGTACCGGTCTAACAATGCCCACCCACTGAACCACAAATACACACTCACAACAGACAAATAGCCATCACAAACCCGACGCAGAAAGTCCCCTTCACCAGAGACCTGGATAACAACACCACATAGGCCCACCAACAACAGGAATAGCATTACCATGAAACAAATCCCCCCGGGGAACTCAACCGCCTAACAGGAGAAAACACCCATCCACGGATGACAAACAACCTCAGGCACACATTAAAAGAGAACCCTGAAACGCATACCAGGCACCAACCCACCCCATCACAATTCCGCAATAGAAATACCAAATATACAATGCCACACAAAAAAGACCAATTTAACGGAATGTATTATTACACCTGCATATCCAATATGTGACTGTACGAAAGAAAATGTAAAACTGTGCATTACCCTCCCCTCCACTTTTTCTTCTGTAACCCATACCCCACAAACCTGAATATACAAAATAAACTATAAATAAAGAATTCCAAAAAAAACAAAAATTAGTAAAACATTACTCCATACTTTATTTAAAATAAAAAAAAATAAAAAAATACATCCAGTCCACACAACACGATAACGGTCACCATTCGGATGTCTTCCCCACCCCCCACAGATACTGACCAGGAATTTGGACCAGACCAGAAATCCTCCATACTGGACCCTGTGCATGATCTCACATAAACCCCATCACAGACTCACATGGATGCAGGTATAACTGCCATAACCCCACTAAAGGCATGGACACTGAACCCCTATAGCACAAGGGGCTAGGCATCAATACTTTGATATCATGACTATTATAGAATATCATGTGTCAGAAGGACCACGGGCCCCCAAGGGATGCATGTAACTGTCAAACGCTCAACAAAAAGGTACAACTTCTTATTGTGAGAGGTCGTAAGCCAACTTATTTAGTGCTTATTTCCACCATGCAAGAGTGAACGCTGCATTTGCTAAGTCAACTCCTTTCATGCACTGCTTAACAGATCTCTCTCCCCTTGTCTTGTGCCTTCATTAACACACATCTTCAACTGCTCTCTCTCTTCTGGCGTTGTCCCTGCTGACCATAAACATGCCACTGTAGTACCTATCCTGAAAAAAACATCTCTTGACCCGTCCTCCCCCTCTATCATCCCATATCCCTGTTCCCATTTTCCTCAAAGCTTCTGGAAAAACATGTCTTTGCCCGTGCTCGTGTGTCTCACTTCCTCAATTCCAACTCTCTCCTTGACCCTCTTCAATCTGGCTTCCGCCCTCTCCACTCTACTGAGACTGCTCTTATCAAAGCTACTACCAACCTAATTGCAGCTAAATCCAAAGGCCACTACTCCATACTAATTCTTCTTGACCTCTCTGCTGCCTTTGACACCATTGATCATGCTCTCCTTCTTCAAACTCTTCAATCACTAGGTCTCTGTGACTCTGTCCTCTCGTGGTTTTCCTCTTATCTCTCCCAACGCTCATTCAGTGTCTCCTTTCCTAATGATACCTCCTCCCCTTGTCCTGTCTCGGTTGGAGTCCCCCAAGGCTCTGTCCTTGGTCTCCTTCTATTTTCTCTTTATACTGCCTCTCTTGGCAAACTTATTATCTCATTTGGATTCCACTACCACCTGTACGCTGATGACACCCAGGTATATCTCTCCTCCCCAGACTTCTCTCCTGCCGTCCTACAACGTGTCACTGCTAGCCTATCTTCCAGCTCTGACTAGATGTTCTCACGCTTTCTGAAACTCAATCCCTCTAAAACAGAGCTCCTTGTCTTTCCTCCTCCTAATACTGATCCTCTTCTTTCGCTCTCCCTTCAAGTTAGTAGTACCCACATAAGTCCATCCTTGCAAGCGTGCTGTCTTGGCGTCATACTTGACTCTGGCCTCACCTTTGAGCCTCACATCCAGTATGTTGCTAAATCCTGTAGATAACATCTTAAAAACATAGCCTTAAAAACATCTTTAAAAAGGAGCTTGTCCATGCTCTAGTAATTTCCTGCATGGATTATTGTAACCCTCTCGTGATTGGTCTTCCTAAAAGCCGTATTGCCACTCTAGAATCTGTAATGATTGCTGCCGCTGAAGCTTCTCCTGTCCACTGCTCGCACCCATACGGCAAACTCACGCTTGCAGGACTTCTCGTGGGCGACTCCCTTCCTATGGAATAGCCTGCCTACCGCCATCAGACTCTCCCCTAGTCTTCAATCGTTTAAGAAGTGCCTTAAAACCCATCTCTTTAGGAAAGCTTATGGCCTCCCAGAGTAACCTCACATACCTGTCTCTTGTTCTCTCCTAAAGGGTAGCACTCTACTCTCTCCTCCAGCTCTGCTTCTCTCCCACCTTATTTGATTGCTATTTCTGTTCTAATGAGTTTTATATCCCACCTCCTATAGACAGTAAGCTTGTTTGAGCTAGGTCCTCTTCAACCCATCGTTCCTGTAAGTTTCTTGTAATTGTCCTATTTATATCCCCCCTCTCATAATATTGTAAAGCGCTATGGAATCTGATGGCACTGTATAGATGGCGATAATAATAACAGCATTAAAAAGTTATGCATGTGCAGGAAAACATGCAGGGTTATTTACTACAGTGAAAATTCAAGGGTAATTTCAAGTTTTAGGCCAAAGTAGCCCTGAAATCATAGCTGACTAAAGAGAATTTTTCCAGTCCGGCTATTTTTGCCTTAAATTTGACATTTACTTTGAATTCTCACTTTAATAAATAACCCTGTTGCCCTGGAAACCTATGCATAGTATTTTGAATACATAGATATGGGTATACATAAATATTTTTGGAAATAGAGATTTATATAGTCAAAACAATATCTGGGTGCCCAGTGACCTGCTCATTGATCAAACTGGTACCCTCTACATTCTTTTTGCCTGTGTTCGATTCCGCACTACATTTCCCGGCGTGCACCGCGAGGGGTGATGGGCGGATGGTTTCTTCCGGTCACCAGGCAACTCAGGGGCATCCCAGCAGCTGCAGCTGGGAAGTTGGCCTAGTAACGCGCCCATTGCATTGTGGGGCGTGTAGTCCGGAGGTGAACGATTTCCTGTGTGCTGTAGTTAAGTGTAAAAGACAGGCTATGTACAGAGAATGACACCGGGCACAGAGATAAACAGACACTAGTATTATGCACACAGGCTGAGCACACAGACAGTATTATACAAACTCCTCTATAGATGAATTGCCACATACAGCCAGGGAGTACAGGTACACAGGCTACACACAGGGCAGGGGTGCAGGCTGGACATGGAGGAAGTGGATCGGATCCTAATTCACAGTTTGCGGACCTGTGGCACGTAAGTACATACATACATAGTACTATCTGTGTGACCCCCCTCCCTCCTTCCAGGGGTACATGGTCATGTGACTTCCCCCCTGAATTCCATCATGTGTTATCACATCCAGTGACATGCCCTGTGTATTTTATATTATATCCCATCCAGTGACATGCTCTGTGAATGTTATATTATATCCCATCCAGTGACATGCCCTGTGAATGTTATATTATATCCCATCCAGTGACATGCCCTGTGTATTTTATATTATATCCCATCCAGTGACATGCCCTGTGAATTTTATATTATATCCCATCCAGTGACATGCCCTGTGTATTTTATATTATATCCCATCCAGTGACATGCCCTGTGTATTTTATATTATATCCCATCCAGTGACATGCCCTGTGTATTTTATATTATATCCCATCCAGTGACATGCCCTGTGTATTTTATATTATATCCCATCCAGTGACATGCTCTGTGAATGTTATATTATATCCCATCCAGTGACATGCTCTGTGAATGTTATATTATATCCCATCCAGTGACATGCCCTGTGTATTTTACATTATATCCCATCCAGTGACATGCCCTGTGTATTTTATATTATATCCCATCCAGTGACATGCTCTGTGAATGTTATATTATATCCCATCCAGTGACATGCCCTGTGTATTTTACATTATATCCCATCCAGTGACATGCCCTGTGAATTTTATATTATATCCCATCCAGTGACATGCCCTGTGTATTTTACATTATATCACATCCAGTGACATGCCCTGTGAATTTTATATTATATCACATCCAGTGACATGCCCTGTGTATTTTACATTATATCACATCCAGTGACATGCCCTGTGTATTTTACATTATATCACATCCAGTGACATGTCTGTATTTTAGAATATATCCCATCCAGTGACATGTCTGTATTTTAGAATAAATCCCATCCAGTGACATGTCTGTATTTTAGAATATATCCCATCCAGTGACATGTCTGTATTTTAGAATATATAACATCCAGTGACATGCCCTGTGGATTTTATATTTTATCTCATCCAGTGACATGCCCTGTGAATTTTATTTTATCTCATCCAGTGACATGCCCTGTGAATTTTATATTTTATCTCATCCAGTGACATGCCCTATGTATTTTATATTGTATCACATCCAGTGACATGTCTGTATTTTAGAATATATTACATCCAGTGACATGCCCTGTGAATTTTATATTTTATCACATCCAGTGACATGTGTCTGCATTCCATGATGTATGACATCCAGTGACATGTCTGTATTTTAGAATATGACATTCAGTGACATGCCCTGTGTGTTTTAGATTTTATCACATCCAGTGACGCCTTGTGCATTGTATAATTTATCACGTCTAGTGACATGTCTCTGCATCCCATGATATATGATATCCAGTGACATGCCCTGTGTATTTTATAATATATGATATACAGTGACATGCCCTGTGTATTTTATAATATATGATATACAGTGACATGCCCTGTGTATTTTATAATATATAACATCCAGTGACATGCCCTGTGTATTTTATAATATATCACATCCAGTGACATGCCCTGTGCATTTTATAATATATCACATCCAGTGACATGCCCTGTGTATTTTATAATATATCAAATCCAGTGACATGCCCTGTGTATTTTATAATATCACATCCAGTGACATGTCTCTGTGTATTTTATAATATATGACATCCAGTGACATGTCTCTGCATTCCATGATGTATCCCATCCATTGACATGCCCTGTGTATTTTATATTATAGCACATCCAGTGACATGACCTGTGCATTGTAGAAGGTATGACATCCAGTGATATGTCTCTGTATTTTATAATGACATCCAGTGATATGTCTCTGCGTTTTATAATATAACATCCAGTGACATGTCTCTGCATTCCATGATGTATCCCATCCAGTGCTATGCCCTGTACATTCCATGATGTATCCCGTCCAGTGACATGCCTCTCTCCATTCCACAGTGTAAGAGATCACATGACATTTCACATGTCTCCTCCTTTCAACATGTCTTTTCTAACATGATTCTCCTTACACCAGTTCAATTAACTCTTTCTTCTCTCCTTCACAAATCATGTCATATGACATTTTTCTATGTTATTTTTAGTTCCATATTATCCTTTTATCGGCCATGCAATGAGTTTCCTGCCCAATGTAAAATATTGACTTTTGATCTACATTGTTTTCCATATTTTGCATCTATTTATTTACCAGAAAACTATTGATGCACCACCTGCAAACATTTATCAGATCACTATGCTACACACCTTCATTTACCAGACTGGTTTAAATACTTGACGCTGCACCCATTTGCGCCTCATGGGATCATGCTTAATCTTGCACATTTTTATTTACCACCAAGTAATTGAACATGCTTCCCCTATGCACCCCTTCATGTTCTACCAGATCGCAGAACATGCGTAAAGGGATATTCCATTGCCCAATGCTAGAAAATAGAAAATAAACTAAAAATCACTGTTTAGTAGATATACCCCCAATGAAAACATGCATGCTATTATTTTTTATTTTCATTGGGGGTATAGCTAGAACAGCTTGGAAAAATCACAGATCTCTTGTCTGCAGCCTTTGTAAGTAATCCCCTTCTAACCCGCTCAGACTTTCTGTGGCTGTCCAATCACAGACTTCCCAATGCAGCTCAACGAGAAGTCTTTACAAGGCAGGTACTCTGGGCAATTGCTGCCTCTTGAGCTTAGTTTCACTAAATTAATCAAACCAGGAAGTAGCAGGACCAGTTGTCGGATTGACAGCCAGGGTGGTGTAACAAGGTTAATTTATGAAAGTGCCAATTGGTATTAAAATCTGTACATTTTGTAAACTGAAAAAAAGGACACATTCTTTGCACATAAAGAATTTAAATAAGTTAAAGTGCTTTCGATGTCCAGAATGTCCCTTTAACCCCGCTCCACTTCACATACCTTCAGATCCATGAACATAATTCACCCTGCACCCCTTCATTTGAACCCCTTTATTTACAAGTGAAAACTGATTTTATCCTGCACCCCTTTATTTATACCTAATGGGACATTCCTAGTGCATTCTTGTTGACTTGTCTTGTGATATGCCTACTTCTACTAATGATCAGGTTTCACAATCCCACTCACTCAGCCATTCTACAACATGTGATATGTACTTCCTCTTATTTTCTATGCTCCTTGTAACATAGTAGATGTGAACTCTACCTCATTTATATTGTTGATTTTGGTTCCACTTCCTCTCTGGAATGTGACAAACATTAATAACTAAATACAAGATTGGCAACATCTGTATTACATTTGAATGTCCAAGACCTGTTGAAAAAGAATTATTTGTTAGTTTAAAATGTTACCTCGTTCCTATATTTGTAAAGACAGATTAGTTCCTGGCTATAGCCATGTGGCCCTAGGGGGAAAATGTGATAATACCTTTGTTACTCATTCTATTTGAAACGAAAACACCATAGTTAAAATCCCTGCAAGCCCTCTTAACTGACACGGTGGCTACTATTCTGCACTGCTTTAGGTACGAACAGCTGAAGAGGTTTATACCCACTGTACCACAGAATTGCATAGGGAACACACACCTTTTGAACTCCTCTGTTACAACCCCAATCCACTACCACTCGGTGTCTGCTACATGTACTGTATCCTCCATTTGAAACAACACTCGCCTCATTCACCTCAACTAATTCGTGAGCAAATGGGAAACCACAATAGGTGAAACTCTCACCTCTGCTCAGAGATATAAGGTCTGCGTTTTAGTGCATCTCTGTGCCCTAAGCTATGAATGACCAGGGAACCGTCTGTCTGACGTCTATCATACGTAAAAGGGAGCCTTAGTGACCCATGTTGAAAGGCCTGAAAACTGACATACCCTAGCCAGTAAGTCCAAGGAAACGGCCTAGGAGGTACTTACAATTTGGTACAGAACTCCACAACTACTGAAGGCAATTTACACAGACCTTGATGGCCTATGTTGGTGGTGCCACTCTGCCAATGGCACCTTTCTACATATTTGGTGGGAATTCCCACTTATTGTACCATACTGGAGGAAAATACACACTATATTACAGAAATTTCCCCCACCCTTCATTCCAGCTCCTTTTTTCCTGCAGCACACGGTTACTCCAACCTCATGATATAAAAAGAATCTCTCACCATGCAAATCTTAAACGTTGCCAAAGAAGTGGTTTTGCTGTTCTTGAAACAAGACTTATCTCCTCCCCCACCTAGGGTTTACCAAGACGAATAAGCTAAGGCTGCTGGTGGAGTTGATCCTTTTTGCCCAGAGTAAGGCACAGGTCTACCAGGGTACCTGGGCCCAATGGCTGACTACAGCCTTCTTGCCTGACATTTCCCAACTACTCACTTACCTATGAAGCTTTGGCTCATTGTGGCATTGTTAGGCCAGCAGTCATCATTGTTCTCCCATGGCCCTGGGTTACCAGTTTCTTTCACCCTTTTAGTCTCATTTGCCTCTCACGAAGTACTCTGTTACGTAGTGCTTGTATTGTTCACACCTTATTTTAAGTTACACATTTGTAAACATCATCGGCTACCAAAGACGACAGTCGCCCAAATGTACAGTGATCACATTGATTGCTATGTACAATATTTTTTGTCCATTTGAGAACCTTTAACATTTGTGCTTACGTTTATTTGAAAACTCAACAAAAAAATAAAGGGACACTCCAGGCTTTATTTACTCCCCATATCTCACGTCTTAGAATTGTAATATGTTTACATACCCCATTTATGTGTGTATGAGCTCTGAAAAATGCAAATACATGTGGAAATCGACACTGCTCTGTCCTGGAACTGATACCTCCATGTTGGCTCCCTGCTGCCATTGATGCTTTTCTGTCTTAAGAGAACATGTAGCATCACAAGTGTAAAAAGAATAGCACAAGTTATAGGTCATTTACATTGCTTAATTCAATGGTGCAATTTCCAGAGAAGAAAAAAAAGTGATCTTAAAAAAATTTAAATAAAAAAAAAAAATAGCATGCATTTGAAAGAAAATACTTAGTTTCTCAAACTGACAGTGGGACTGGAAAACACATGCTGTATTGTATTCCTTGGGTTGACATGTTTCTGAACCATCTGTTATATAAAATAACATAAGTCACTGACCGTTTCCATTTATTTATTTTTGCCTGTCCTCCCTGCATTATTACTCAGTAACTGGTGTAGTGCTAAATTTGGGTCTAGCCCAATATCTGTGAAGGGCAATGAAATTCATTTAATTGGTTAATACTGTCTACCTTTAAGAGCTGTTAATTCAGTGTATTTATGAATGAATGTTGTTTAAACATAGGATACCCAGACAATGTTGAAGTTATTTTATTCTATTATTATAATTTTATTTAAAAACATTTTTAAGAAGCCAAGATCTTGTTAAAAAAAGAGGGGTCATTTAAAGGGACACTATAGTCACCAGAACAACTACAGCTTATTGTATTTGATCTGGTTAGTGTAGTTTTTCTTTCTGGCTTTTTGCAGAAAAGTATTTTCTGAGAAAATGCTGTGTTTACATTACAGCCTAGGCATACCTCCAGTGGCCATTCTTCATATGGCTGATAGATGTGCTTCCTGTGGCAGTGCTGCGCAGTGTGACTGGCATTAAGTGTCTCCACCCTCTGCATGGAGACACTGTACTTTCCTCATAGAGCTGCATTGATTTAATGCTGATTGGCCAGGGCTGTGTTTGACTTGTGCTGGCTCTGCCCCTAATCTGCCTCCTTGATGTGAAAGCATTGTGATTGGCTCAGAACACCACTTCTGATTATGTCAGTCAAGCAGGCAGATCAGTGGTGGCAGAGCCAGCAGCTGCAGACTGCAATAAAGGTAAGATTTTGCGGTATATAGGGGGCTAGGTGGTGGTTTTAACACTATAGGTTCAGGAATACATGTTTAAATTCTTAAAACTGTAAGCAACATAATTGTATGAACTGCCTATTGCAATATTGTTATTTGCATTCAGAGAATGTGTAGAAAAATGTACAGTTCTCACTATGACTACTACAAAAAGTCAGTGATGCTTATTTTTTTGCACACAGTGATGTTCCAGAAGACGTACAGAGTGTGCGTCAGTTTAACACAGAGCTTATTGTGGAGGCCGTGGTGAGATGTCTCCGTGTAATAAACCCCTCCATAGGGGCAAGTCTCAGCCATACACTACCCCCGGGTATGTCGGCACGGTTCAGAATAGGCACCAGTCTTGCACAGGCTTGCCAGGTGAGTGGGATACGTTATATTTATTACAGGGGATCTGATACTATACTGATAGGCAAACTGCTACACTGTCACAGGACATGGCTGTTTTATATACATCTTGATGTAAATGTGCACATTGATAAGATGCTTGTGTTGGAGGATGGCGAGGTACATGCCACAGTGGGCATTGTAGTGGGATGTCTCTCAATGTATAATTTACTTGGGAATGCCCAGGAGTTGGGATGTCTGGTAATATATGAAATAGCTGGGAATACCCAGGCGTTGGGATGTCTGGCAGTATATGAAATAGCTGGGAATACACAGGGGTTGGGATGTCTGGCAGTATATGAAATAGCTGGGAATACACAGGGGTTGGGATGTCTGGCAGTATCTGAAATAGCTGGGAATACACAGGGGTTGGGATGTCTGGCAGTATCTGAAATAGCTGGGAATGCCAAGGGGTTGGGATGTCTGGTAATATATTACATAGCCAGGAATACCTAGGGGTTGGGATGTCTGGCAATAAATTACATAGCTGGGAATGCCAAGGCCTTGGGATGTCTGCCAATATATTTCATAGATGGAAATATCCAGGCGTTGGGATGTCTTGATATATTACATGGCTGGTAATACCCAGGCGTTGGGATGTCACGATATATTACATGGCTGGTAATACCCAGGCGTTGGGATGTCTCGATATATTACATGGCTGGTAATACCCAGGCGTTGGGATGTCTCAAAATATATGACATAACTTAAGTGGACACTGTAACACAATGGAGACAATAACCATTTTATTTCATGAATGGTTATATTGACTGGAGTTCCCTGGCACTGTCCCTCCATTCAATGTTAAACCATTTTTGAACAGTTGAACACTAAATAAAGGTCCTTGGTCAATTATAGCACAGCCCTGACTAGAGGTATGGCTAAGGCATTGATTACACATTTACTTTTAGCCATACCGATTCATACCAGCAATGGGCGTTGTAATAGGCTGAAATCAGCCAGCTGACACTCTCAGCCAATCACATCTACCCACAACTGCAAAACACAGAGGAATGACTGCTTTAGTTTGTTTAGTGTTAAAAAAATAAAACTGTTTAACTCTGAATGAAATGACTGTACCATGGGACTACAGACACTATAACCACTTCAACGAGATGACAGTTATAGTGTCCTTTTAGCAAAATGCACGAAATTTCCTATCATGTGCTGTGATTTTTAAATCTATTATTCTCTTAGGATCTGGGATATTCAGGTGAAATCGGTTACCAGACATTCCTTTACAGCAGCGAGCCTGATATCCGAGCACTTCTTATTTTTCTTGCTGAGAAACTCCCGAGAGACTCCCAGGAGGACTCTCATCAGCCAGCAGGTACACTGTAAGAGGGAGTAGAATAAGTAATTGTTGCTTAATCTCCGAGTTTTTGAGACCTGAGTTTGAACCCTCATAGTGCTCAGACAGACGTGAGTTCCTCCCCCAAACTATTCACATATCTAGTCTGTTAAAAATGTTGCATTACTATTAGATTTGTACACTGTCAGTTATGTACTTTATGTATGTATGTAGTGGATTGTTCATATAATTAAAGTTGAACTTTCACCTTTGTAATGCTCTTTTTCAAGTAGCATAACAATCTACTTATTACATTTTAATAAATATCTTTTTATACATATCTGTTTATACTTTACAAAATTACATTTTGACATATTTGACTTCTATAAAAGACATAGAAAAAGCATATTGGGCAAATTAACATATTCCTTCCCCCGTTATCCTTGGGTATAATGATTGTTAGTCCGTGTATATTTTTTCATTGTTTGTTAACTTCATTGTATGTTGTCCTTCATTTCTCAAAGTGTTCGGAAGCTTTAAATATGAGTCTCGCAAATTCAGAAAAATTAGCAAAGCATACACCCTGACATCATTTCATTGTGCCAAAAGATAGTTGGAAAATCCTACTTAATTTACATGAAATGCCTTCTCTATGCCATTGAGGTGGGAAACCAGTCACATGTTAAAAAGCAAACATACTTCCAAACTTTTCTCATGAGCATGAAATTTCCTCATTAAAAATAAAGTATCACTTTTTTAAATGTTATTTAAGTTTCTGTGCCCCAAATACTGTTGTTTAATCCTTTTATCACAGCTGCATTATCCTGTCATAACTCCCTTAATATATTGCTGTTCGATGAACCTTTTAGAGTACAGATACAATTTATCACTTTCAAAGTTAACAATAATTTATTTTCTCTTGTCTCTTGCAGGTAAATCGGCCGTCCTTCAAAGAGACATCGCAGCCAAAATAAAACAGCAACTTTCTCAACCCTGGGTGCCTCCATCATGTAGAACCCTCTCCGTACAAAGATCTCAGGTATGTGCACACAATGACCAGAAGATGGCAGTAGAACAGCATGAAACAATTCAATACAATAAATACTCCTGCCAAGCAGCCTATAGATCTGTCTGGAGAGAACGGCAGGGTTATTCAGTAAGGTCTGACTGTAACCTAGCCAACATTGCATTGCAGGTGGCCCATTTCATGTTTAGCCAAACAGAAGCTATCATGAGCTAAAATGATTGACAGCAAGCTACAATAAGTATATTTAAACTTTTCAGCCACACCAGGATCAGTGCATCACAGGCAACAAATAATTAAACTAAGAAAAAAAATTAAATACATTGACACAATATGGCAGAGTGAAGGCTATAAGAGTGGTGCCTGCTGGTGTCTTGTATGGTCAGTGGCCAAATATTATGATTTTTATGGATTACAACTGCAAACAAGTGGTTTTGAAAAGTGTTTATTTTGCAACTCTGCCACTTACTGGAAAATATTAAAAGGAATACAGTATTTTTTTTCAGCATTTGATAAATGTTAATTTTCCTACCCTTTTACATAAGATTCTGATCATTTACCTAACGCTTGGTTATTCTTACACAGTTACTTAGCTGAAAAGAAACTTGCGTCCATCAAGTTCAGCCTTCCTCACGTATGTTTTTGCTGTTGATCCAAAAGAAGGCAAAAAAAAACCTAGTCTGTAGCGCTTCCAATTTTGCAACAAACTAGGAAAAAATTCCTTCTTGACCCCTTGAATCAGATGTGAACATTCCGTCACACTGCAGTGAATAACTTCATAAATTACTGACAATTCTCTGAAGTGTTCTGGGAACACATGAGTTCAAAGCATTGTTTTTAGATCTCCCCAATGTTTTTTTTCCATTGCAGAGCTTGTACCGGTTGCATCGGTTTCAGTCTCAGGCTCTTTCTATGGCTGGGGATCCTTCAACGAAATCTGTCTCAAATGGTAAGAAATACGGAGATCTGGGAGCTGTAAGTACAGTCAATACGGAAAAGTCCTACAGGATGTTAAATCCTTATAGAGCTCTCTCTTTCCCCCTGTACAGAAAGAAAGGAGTATTGGGTGAAATACCTTCCCTTGATCAACGTCCAACTGCCTAACGTCCCCTCTCTGGCTGCTTCCCTCCTGGAGAGGAACACATCGGAGCTCAGTGCGGTGCAGGAATGGGAGGCCGAATGGAAGAGTCAGGGTTTGGCCTCTCGTTTATCCGCAGAGGTAAGATTCCATAATTGCCTTATAAATAGGAGATATGGTCTTACACACATTCCCAGAAGAGAAAAGACCCTGGTTGATTATTATTCATAAAAATGTAGCATGATAAAGTGTTAGCGGGCTGGGATATGGGTAGACATTGGAAAGTGGATACTATTTATAAAATCACAAAAACACATTGGATTTTATGAAAACTGTTTGAAAACCACATAACACAATATAAAGTTTACTTTAAACATGAATATGCCATCTGTGTATGACAGGTCCATGGTAAAGGAGACATCTCATTAAACATGTTTTTGTTCTGCTTTGTAAATAAAATACAGTATGATCTACATTATATTTGTTTAAAATTGTTGATTAGTGTGTGTTGATTTTTTGTTGATGTGAAGCTTACCATTGTGGGTCAAAGTAGATCTGTCACTTTTGGGCTCTTTTCATATTTTCCTCAACATGCTAACTTGGTGGGCGGTAGCCTGGGGTGAAGCAAGCATGAGATATTCTTATGCAGGTAGAATCAATTCTCATGTAAAGAAATATACAGAGAAGTCGAGGGGAAAAAAGACCTAGCATACAGAGCTCTTAAACTGGATAGAAATAGGGATACACCAAAAACCTATTAGAACAATGTTTAAAAATGTATTCCACTAAATAAGCAGCAATGGGAATCCAGGAGCTAATAAATAAGCATCAAATAGAAATATAATACACAAGTGCTAAAAATGTATAAAAATGTAGAGATATGTGTGGCAAGGTTATCAACCCAGGATGCCAAAATCTCTGGGTAAAGATAATCAATGCCTAATATTATACTTTCATACACAGTGTAGGCTTGAAAGATAGACTAGCATAATCCCCTCAGAATATACAGACTGCCATCATGCACAATATAGTATATGATATGTAATAATAAGCAGATGCCAGTATATGAAACTGGCTGCTAAAAAGCAATGTAAAAAGAGAACTATATCGCCAGAGAGTAGCTTAAAATAACAAAGTCAATTTTATTGAAAATATAAAAATATACTAAAAACATATGTTCACATTTGAAGCAATAGGTGATAAAAGGTGGATATTGCACAAAGACCTTAGATGCCGGCACGGATGGATCTGGATGATAATTCCTGATACAGTATCTGAATGCTGGTAGCCGGTAAGGCCGGTTTGCGTGTCACAGTGCGTTCCACCTCGAGCCTCACTTCGGGGGGAATTACACTGCTCGTCAGATCGTGCTGTTGAGAAGGCTAAACTTCAAGCTGATCGCCGGACTGTTGTGCTCGCACCTCTTCCCTCTATCGCTGTGTGAACTTTCTTGAAGAAACATATTCTTAGCTGAAGCTCACTTTGCAGGCCCTGCCATCTGTCTGGTGGGCTTGGTCTTCATCTTCTGTTGGTTCATCCTCTAGGAATCCGTGATAATGTTGTATTCTTGCACATGCACAAGAATAAGACCTTCCATATAATTGCTCGCAAAATGAGTGAAAGTGTGTTTTTCCCAAAGCTAGCTACTTCTGATGAGAATTGACAAAAGTTGATGGAAGTTTAACTTTTTGCCAACCTCTGCTTGGCCCTTTGTATTATATTTATTGATTGTTTTGAGGTTTCACTAAAATATGAGTGTACCAAAAAGGACACATCTTTGCTAAATTCTCAAAACTGACAGAGCTACTTTAACTTCTGATCCTTCAGTTGTTAGTGCTCCAGTGCTGTATATTTCATACTTGTTAAAACATCAGGGCACATATTGGATTCCCAGCAGCGTCAGATGTGCCTTCTACAGTACATATTTCCAAAGTCTATAAAATGAGTTCCATTGAGTTTGATGAGAATGTTATCAAGACACCAGGACACACTGGTAAACCAGTGCTAAATATCCTGATTTTAGATAATTTACTTCCATTACTGTATCTCGATATCTTACTGGATGGAAATGTGTTTTATAGTGGATAATAATTTGTGGTCGCAGCCACAAGTTTGCATAATAACTGAGAATTCTAAAAAGGTATCCTGAAGTTTGAAAATGGCCTTAAAGGGACATACCTAGAAATGTTATGATAAGAAAGTGTTTAGAGAAAATGCTAGATTCTACAGAAAAGAATCTTTAAGGTGATGTAAATGTATGGATGTAGGGGAGGAGTGAGAGACCAGTATGAATAGGACACTAATCCAGGTGAACGATGGTGGCCTCTTACTAGTCAAACTTTAATAAGACCATCAGTCTTTTCCTGTCTAAATAATATGTGTTGCTCCTGCAGGACTACCGCAGCAGAAAACGCCAGCGTCTACAAAAACGAATACAGGACCAACTTCGCCAATCCAGCCAACTCCTTGCAGAGAATCAGACTCCGTCCTCATCCTCGCAGGACCTCCTGGAAATGCTGAAAGCTTTTAACGTGGAAACGGGGGCTGATCACAACAAAGGGTCCAGATTCACTCATGCCCAGAAATTCACTCATCAGCAGGTAACCTGTTCTATTCCAAATTAAATGTAAATAACAATTAGGGGGAACCTGCCCTTTTTAAAACAATTTTTTTTTTAATACTTAGATTTAAATGTAGTGTATCACAGTACTACCAGTTTAATGGGTTTTACATTTTAGTGTCCCTTAAGGACACGACATGTGTGACATGTCATGATTCACTTTTATTCCAGACGTTTGGTCCTTAAGGGGTTAAAGGGATCCATCAAGCAGTGACACACATCAGGTGAAATATGTTGTTTGGGTTATAGGTTATTATACTGGGTGTTATTTGTTCTGTTTTGTTTGGTCGTTTTGTTTGTTTAAGTGAAAAAAACACATTTATTGGTATGGTAGGCTACTCAGCCTCAATTCAAAGCTGGCACCGATTATGTGGAAGCTACGGAGCTCAAGGCTCAACCAGGCTATCTTCCTAATGATAGCTGCTGTACTCAGCAAAGTTCAGTCTCTACAGTATGGAGACTGATCATTGCTGGCTCACTGCTGGTTTGTTTTTAGTGTCCGACCTTCCTTCTCTTGTACAGGTTTAACCAGTGCTTTTAGTGCTGTTAGAATTTCTTTCATGTCTTTGATATGTCAGGCTCTGTTGGGTATGAGACCTTACTTAGAGGTGCTTAGCATTTGGCGTGATTTGCCTGTTTTGCTGTTTTCTAACAAATATGTTGTGTTCTTTGTATTTGTGTGTGTGTGTGTGTGTGTGTATTTTTTATATATTTTCAGAATGAATGTCATAAAGATTTATTTGTATAAAATCTTTGTTTCTATATAGATTGCAGACATTAATAAGAAATCGACACATTTGCTTGATATGCATTGACCTAAAAAATAAATCTAATTCAATTTTCAGAAATATACACCACCTTTCTGTATCCTATTGTGTTAATATTATTAGAGATATAATTTCCATATTCAAATCTCTGCTGTAGATATTCTCACCGTCCGTTTCATGAGAGAGTCTAAATCTTTGTTAATCAGATCTCTCTTTGTCTTTTATCAGGACCCTCAAAGGCTGAGGGAGCAGATGCAGAGGGCTTCAGAAATTCTTCCTAAGAAAGACACACAGGTAAAGCAATCAGTATAAGGCAGGGATAGGGATTCTATGGCATGGGTATCACCCTCTGAGTTCACATTGTGTCTACATACATGGTGATCGCCATCAATCATGAAGTTCTAATCAAATGCTGCACTTGATGCCCCATGATGTTATTTTTAGGTAACTTGACATGTTGTAGCGCTGATGTTGAGTGAGGTGAGGGGAGATGACAAACACAACTTGGAGAAACAGGTGACTCAAAGAGCAAAGTGATCATTGGATATATATAAGGGGATTTTGCCTTAGGAAAGGGTGAATCAAATTGAAAGTGGGCACTTGCAAAGCTTTAGCTAGAGTTCTGCAAAATATTGGGCACTTTGACTCAAAATTGCCACCATATAGTGCTGGAGCTCGGGGAGATATGGGGGATGTGTTTTGCCTTATGGGGCATTGTCCAAATGAGAACCTGCTGCAGTATTTATAATTCTGATTTATTGTACGACTCTTACTGCAGACTCTGTGTTCTGGTGGGCCAGTAAAATAGTGTACTGTTCTACTCCTTTGTCAAATCTCAAGTCTTTTCCCCTTACTTAATGGCGTTACGAACAGCTAAGCTTTGGTGATGTAAACCTATGACTTTGAATAGAAAATAATCACACCCAGATTACTGACTGCACTCTGTTATCAAGCCATTGATTGAATGTTAAAAAGTTATTTTAGTGCAATATGATCTGCTATTAATTGTGGTCACATATTTATTTCTGACATGGTAAAGGAGCACTAACTAACTTGTATTTATGGGTACAATTCTAGCCATAAAGCATATTCTTCTCATCAAAAACTGACATCTGTTTGTTTGGAGACTTTATTTATGTTTTTTTTTTTTTTTTGCCATTTCTTTCATGTCTAAGGATGTGGACACAGAACAGCAGGAGTTAACAACTTTACAGCAACAAATAGATGTCATCGAGAGGGAGATCCAGGAACTCAGTGAGAGTACCAAACTTCTCCAGCTGACCCTGACTCAGGTAGGTTACAGCTGGACAGAAAACATTGGGGGAGATGTTGTGAGACTGTGTTAATGTCCCATACTGTACTCTCTCATTCAGGCGAGTAGGGAGGTGAGTGAGACCCGCCAGCAATGCGAGGAGAAAGAGAATGTCATTAGACTGAAGAAAAGAGCAGTGGAATTGCTACCTGACGCTGATAACAACCTTGCCAAGTTACAGGTATTCTTATACAGAGCTCTGAATAGAGCAGCCTTCATAACTGATACATCAGTGTGCACACAGGGCCCCTGAGTCACCAAGCAATCAATGTGCACACAGGGCCTCTGAGTCACTAATCCATCAGTGTGGACACAGGGCCCCTGAGTCAACAAACCATCAGTGTGCACACAGGGCCCCTGAGTCACCAAGCCATCAGTGTGCACAGGGCCCCTGAGGTGTGCACACAGGGCTGAGTCACCAAGCCATCAGTGTGCACACAGGGCCCCTGAGTCACCAAGCCATCAGTGTGCACACAGGGCCTCTGAGTCACCAAGCCATCAGTGTGCACACAGGGCCCCTGAGTCACCAAGCCATCAGTGTGCACACAGGGCCCCTGAGTCACCAAGCCATCAGTGTGCACACAGGGCCCCTGAGTCACCAAGCCATCAGTGCGCACACAGGGCCCCTGAGTCACCAAGCCATCAGTGCGCACACAGGGCCCCTGAGTCACCAAGCCATCAGTGCGCACACAGGGCCCCTGAGTCACCAAGCCATCAGTGCGCACACAGGGCCCCTGAGTCACCAAGCCATCAGTGCGCACACAGGGAACCTGAGTAACCAAGCTATCAGTGTGCACATAGAGCCCCTGAGTCAGTAATCCATGAGAGTTCAGAGAGCCCTTGATTCACTAATACATCAATATACAGAGAGCCCCTGAGACACTAATCCTTCATTGTACACACAGAGACTTTGAGAAAATAACCAAACAGTGTAACACAACCGTGTAAGACTAATCAGTGTGCGAATCACTGTCTTCAGAGTACACACTCTTGAATCAATAATCTACCAGTGTATGCAGAGTCCTGTATAAGTAATAGGATACATCATTATACTCTGTGTATTAGTGTGAACAGAAAACTGCCCTAAACCTGTTCACTCTATCCACACACAAAGCTCTGAAAATTATCTTATATCCTCCTTTGTTGTTTGATCTTGACATCAGCCCAAAAGTATAATAAAATCTTTAAATTGATCGTGTGTACATACCCATAAATCTCAGCAGCAAGCTTAAAATTACATTTTAAATGAGTTTGTCATCTGTCCCCACCTTTCCTACATTTTACTTGGCTGGCAACTGATCCAGCCAATCACAATTCTCCTTTGAGGTCAATGAAGGTCTAGTCACTTACAAGTGCATAAACTGTTATTGTACAAGTTTCTGTTGAGAGAAATTCCATATTGGCAACTTTTTGTGAGATGTAACCTGCTCTCTGACATACGAAATATATCTATAGTCAACCTGAATTATAAGCAAAATGTTCTTCTAAATCTTCTACTTCTGTCTTTCACCTCTTTGGGTCAGAAACAAATCAATGCACAACATCTGATATTTTGCTGCCCAGAGGCTCACTAGGAACCATGCAAGGCATTCTAAAGATGTCCTTTATTATAATCTTTACTGAAATGTAAATGTAATCTTCCAGGCTCTGGTGGACGCTAGCGCTCTCCGCATGGTGAACCTAGTAGGACAATGGGAGACTCATCGCGTTCGGCTGCTGGATGATTACCGAGAGCTGAGACGGGTTCACCTGGAGCGGGAGGTACAGCATTTCACTCCCATCCCCACCGACTCTGAAACAAACACAAAATGTTTGTTTATTTTACAAGAAAAGAAAAAAATCCACAAAAAAAAAAGGATTTTTTTATTTTTATTTATATCACATTTTAACTTATAAAAAGACAGATCAGTCTTCATTATTGCCTTTTGTACCCTATAACCAAATGACTTTATAATTCTAGTTTAACTTTAGTTATTTTACACTCTATCATGCCTGCATGTGTTTACCTGTGATCATAAAATACATTCGTATTAATCAATTACGTTCTCAAGACTCTGCTGGCAAAACCTTTCACTGAACAGGCTAGACTTGACATATTTGATACTTGTTATTAATTATTCCCTTTGTGTATTTTTTTTTTTTTTTATCGCTGTCAACTTTTTGTTCATATTAAAATTAAAATGCCACAATCAAAAAAATTATAAAAAGATCCCACAGGGACTACAGGTTCATTTTGTATGATGTGTTAAAATTAGAGGCCTTCAGCAATACTTTACAATAGTCAATAAGGTGGAACAATAAGAATTCCAGAGAGCCTTCGGCTTTAAACTTTTTATTTTAAATTTTTTTTATTTTATATTAAGTTCGGTTAATTCTTTGTGCCTCATAATTATCAATGCAAATTCACAACACAAAGCCACCCACTGAATCTTTAGTTTCTTAATACTGAATGTAAACTATATTTCATTGGTTTTTTTTAGTACATTTTAAACCCTGCAGGACTTTGTACGTATTGTTTCAACATATGCTGAACAAGTACCATTGTCGTATGTGATTGCCTGTACTTAAATAAAGAATTTTCAAAATAAATAAATGAATGAAAGGCCTTTAAGTATTGAGTTAAGCAAATACTATACAGCTTATCCCACTGATACTCAGAAGGTTAATAAAATGATTACAGTAACTTTGTACAAATAAAATGAATACTGAAAGAGACGTGAAGATCCAAGGAATTTAAAGGCTCTGGAAATCTTCCGGTGGTTTATATAATCTGACGTATTCATTGTATTCATTGTCCTCTGATCTTGCAGGATGAATCATCGCGCTGGATGAAAGAAGCAAAAGATTTGTACGACAAGATCCGAGGAGCCGCAGATGAGGCAAAGCGAAAGGAAGAACTTTACAAGCAGCTGGTGAGATGGTCTTTTTGTGTTTTAGTTTGGACTTATTCCTTGTAAAAAACAGTTGTGTCCCAGAAGGTACAACATTTAGAATGGGCTGATAGTAGTGCCTAATGTAGTCCTTTTAAGAAAGAAGAAATGACAAATGCTGGCTACCCACGATCTGGGGGTTTGCTACATTGATCAAGAAAAACACATAGTACGTTCTCTAAATAAATTTTGGGAAATCCGTTCTCCGTGATGTATAACCCACCAGTCCAGCTTTGCTCTGGTGCTTTATATGACTGTTCAATCCAAGGCTTGACCAGCTATTTATAGATACAACTTGCTTCTCTGGTGTTCATCTCCTTCCCCTCACCTCTCATGGTGCCCTACTCCCCTTAAACGTTTGTGTCTCCTGCAGGTGTCAGAGTACGAGTCTCTCCCCAGAGAAGTTTCCCGAGCGGCGTACACCCAGCGCATCTTGGAAATTGTAAGCAACATCAAGAAACAGAAGGAGGAGATAACAAAGGTATCCTATAGGAGTTTTGGGGAGTTAGTACACTGCCTATAGAAACTTGCTATCAACTGCACAACATGTCTTTGTTTTTACCAAATATTTTGTATCTTCACATTACACCTATTAATCGGCAATGAATGTTCTTCACTCATTCTCTCCCAGAATTTCATCCCTGCATCCCACATTTCTTTGACATACTCATTCTGCTTCTTGATATGGAGATCTTCATTTTTCCATCCAGATTCTATCAGACACTAAAGATTTACAGAAGGAGATCAACAATCTGACAGGGAAGGTTGATCGGACCTTTGTGGTGACAGACGAGCTGGTGTTTAAGGTATGGTTCCTCTTCTTTTTTTTTCTTTTCTTTTTTTTTTGTGAATTACCATAATCTGTGTTATGAAAGTGTTTACCTGACTCCATTTGTTTATTTTATGCTCAGGATGCCAAAAAAGACGAGCCAGTCAGAAAGGCCTACAAGTATTTGGCAGCTCTTCATGAGGTAAGGATGTCCACATTGAGCATACATCCATCACTTAGTGGCCCTAGGCTACAGGCTGGCAGGGACAATGCATTGCAAGACCATTTTCAGATGATATGTTCATGATTTTGTCACAGATAAAATAGTTTTATTTTTTTTGTAGATGTGTGTACTTTTACATGGTGTATTTTTTTTTTGTATTTTTTTTTTTTTTGTATTTCTAAACCTCCGATTAGTTGTATATGACCATATTCTATCCTATCCCTGGCTTATCTTTTTGCACGTTGCCCCCAACCCCAGAACTGCAGCCAGCTGATCCAAACCATAGAGGACACGGGGACCATCCTAAGAGAGATCCGTGATCTGGAGGAGCAGGTAATGTATTCACATATATACTAACCTATAATGCTCCTGGCTCTTAAGGGCTGTAAGCTGAGAAAGTAAAAAGTATTAAGTAACACGGCGTGTATATTTACCAAGCTGTGAATTATGGAAAATTGACAAGAGAATTGCAATTTGTAAAATATAATGGCTTGGATGGAAAAATAGTATAATATTTTGGCCTATAATATGCTTGTCATTTCTTCACGATTCATGGTTTAGTGAGTAAATCCCAAGGTGTTAGAGTTCAGTAGCTTAACTGAAGGTTTATTTACATTCAGAATTGTTATAACATAATTGCTGTTATTATAACAGCTATATTGACCCACATTTTGTAATTCCCGTTGGAACAAATCCCAATTCTCCGCTTAGTGAATAAACTTCCCACATGTCGTAAAGCACTTTTAAAAAATATTATTGTACAGTTTGGTAGGAAAGCCACATTTCCCTTCAAACTATCTGACTGTGTTAATGTAAAGGGGATTTAAAAAAAAATAAAAATTTATCATACCGAATTGTTTAGTATCCAAAAACTAAACAATATCGTTTGAAGTTCTTTCGCTTGTTGTGTTTCCTTCTTTTGCTGTCAGCTCTGTCTAGACCAGGAAGTAGCTCAGCCAATCAGGAGGCTCCTATTCTGTTTAACAGGTCCTAAACTATCCCTTAAACTCCTGCCCTGCAGAGGTTTATAGGATATGTATTGAAGCACTTGGGAGCTGCTTCAATTATCATGTAGAATGTATACAATCCATGTACTACATTGCTACCAAATTTACTGTCTGATCCATCTATTAGACGCAGATCATAAACAAGCAGATAAGAGGCTCCACGTTGAGTTATAAAAACCTTCCTACTATTCTAAAAATTTTGGGTTTTGCTATAAAATACATGCAGCTTCTGTATATGTGTGTAAATATGGGTATTTGTATTCTGGCTGGGTTAGACAAAGACAGATTCCATTAAAAGGATTGTATTAGGTAGAACCTCTAACGTGCACAAATCTCTCACCTCTCCTTGCAGATAGAAACGGAGGCCACCAAGAAGACGCTAAACAATCTGCAGAAGATCTTGGAAGATTATAAGGCCATTAAACAGGAGAACACACTTTTATTGGGCCGTGTCAAGGACATTTAGAAGGAAGGCACGTCTCAAAGCCCTCTCCTGGATCTATTTACAGCCGGATCACCCAGAGCTCTATTCTTTTATGTACTGGCTGCCTATCTGGCATAATACAGTACTCTCTACATTCATTTGTAACAAGAAAGGAAAGGACTATAATTCCTCACTAAATAAAACACATCTAGGCACACACGGTTGTACTTGTCATGTGTTTTTGTTTGTTTTTAAAAGTTATTTTCCACGATGATCTGCAGGGGGCAGTGGAGTGTAAAAGTGGTAGTAAAAAAGAAAAAAAAGGCACAGAAAGTTTGAGACGTGATATTTCCAACATATTAAACATCACTTTCTAAATGCAAAAATATACAAATCACTGTTTAGTAGATATACCCCAATGCAAACAACCATGCATTCAATGATGCATTTTTTTTTCCATTGGGGGGTGGGGTATATCTTAAAACCAGATGGCAAAAGCTGCAGATCTAATAAACGTGATACACCATAGAAGTTCTTTTGCACTTATATTACAGTGATTATCTACTAAAAGGTGTTCTCTTACCAATCATCAATTTGTAATCCTTAGAAAATACATATGTAAAACGGGCATGCTGGGTGCTGTAAGCAATTCTGGGACAAAGTCCTAAAAGAGATCTATCTTTTTCAATTATTTGTTCCCACTGACAGACCCTTTTAAGGACATTTACATCTGAATTCCTCGTAAAACATAACTTATGTCAGGTGCACATTACATTTTCTACCTGTAGTTTACTGATTAGACATTTTTATGCAATAGAATTAGCATCGTCAGACTACCCATCATTAAATATCTCATGGGTTCTCACCTCTTCGAAATAAAATGTCTCTTTCAGTAAGAGGATATCAATGTTTAACCCCTTAAGGACACATGACATGTCACGATTCCCTTTTATTCCAGAGGGTTGGTCCTTAAGGGGTTAAACACTGCTTATATAGTATGGTGCAATTTTCTGTGTAGATGAGTCAATATGTACAATACTGTATACATTTAATAACATTAATACCAAATATATAACAAGGAAAGGTATATTTATCTTGTCAAAAGTTTCTATTATGTCTTAGGTAACCAAGCATTCCAAATGTTGTGGACTACAAATCCCATAATACTGGCAAAGCATCATGGAAGATGGTAGTCCACAAGATCGTGTGTGTTCCGAAGGTTGCTTACCCCTATCATAGATTTTAAATTGTATTATCCAATTTCATTTATGTACATTACTCCTGTATTAATTCACCCTTTGGCTTATTTGCATTTCTCATTTTAAAAGTTATCCTTGATATATTTGTAAGGTTTTTGTTATTCACTAAAGTTAACAGTCAATAGAAAACCAAATTGTACAATTTAGGCTAAAATAGTCAATCTGTTAACGCTAAATGGGAACATTTTTCCAAATGTCTATTTTTGCCTTAATTTTCCAACTTGGTTTTCGATTCACCATAATTGTGCATTTAGTGAAAAATAAACAAACACTTTTAATTTTATGTTCTCAGTGAGCTAGGCAATACATGTTTCCATTCTGTCAAATAAAGCCCTCCCCTTTTAACCCTGCCCAAACTTTCTGTGGCTGTCCAATCACAGAATTCCCAATGCAGCTCAATGAGAAGTCTTTTCAAGGCCGGTGCTCTGGGCAGTTGTCTGCCTCATGAATTTAACTCATCTGAAGAATACAGGACCGGTTGATTGACAGCCAGGGGGGTGTAAAGTTAATTTGTATTGAACTCTGCACTTTTTGTAAAATGAATAAAAGAGGACATACTCTTCACATAACGCATTCCAGCAAGTTGAAGTGCTGTATTGGTCTGGAGTGTTCCTTTAACAGGGAAAGGCATAAACACTGAACTCAAGCAAAATGTACCATGTGTTTGATGAAAGGCAAGCCAGTATCCTAGGCCATTCTGAGGCCATGTTATAACAGGTGCCGAGCAAAGGAGGTACTGTACCACTTTATAATCACATACCTTTCAACATTTCAAAAGAACAAATTAGAGGGGCAAAGGTTTAAAAATAATATCAGGAAGTATTACTTTACTGAGAGGGTAGTAGATGCATGGAATAGCCTTCCAGGTGAAGTGGTAGAGGTTAACACAGTGAAGGAGTTTAAGCATGCGTGGGATAGGCATAAGGCTATTCTAACTATAAGATAAGGCCAGGGACTAATGAAAGTATTTAGAAAGTTGGGCAGAATGGTTCTTATCTGCCGTCACATTCTATGTTTCTATGTAACAAAGAGGGACACTTTAATTTTAGCGGTGTCAGTGAGGGTGTGGCCCGGGGCGTAGCTGCTCTGAGAAATTTTAGGTGACTTACTAATAACAATTTATGCAACTAAAATGTAATTTAGAGCCATAACAATGTATCTTATTTTCCCAGACTGATTTCTAAACACATATATAGTAGTTTAAAGACACATTACTGGGAGTATTATTACTGTGCAGTTCTGGTATACTCTCAGACACATCAACACTATGGAGCTCCTAGAAAAGAGGGACATTAGGATAGAAAGGATGGCAGAGGTATATAATCACAGACATGGTTTACTAAAATCTATAAAAGGGAATGAGTGTAGGAGGTCATCTGGTTCGCAAAGCAATATGTTGTCAGCTGGTAAAAGCAAAGCAAATGGAAGGGAGAAAGTTGATATTCTAAAACATTTTACAAGATCTTACTTTATTTTGATGATTTAACCACATTGACTCCTACTTCTTGGCAAACGTGTGAACTCATGTCCTTGTATGCAAACTACAGCAAGTTTCCAGAACTTCGTATGGTCTGGAGGTTGGCTGCTGCAAGCAGGGTCCAAGGCACCAGGGTGAACCTAGGGAACACACTCAGACCAAATCAGCTCTTTGTGAAATGGCGTAATGTAAGCCACAATTTAGGGAATTATTCACTGAACCAGTAATTGTCGATAACCAACACTTACATTTTAGACCAAATCTGGCAAACTGCTGTCATTTTTCACTCCTGTTTTTTTTAAATTTATTTATTTTTAAATGTGCTATTTCCTTGTCAATTCGCGTTGTCACATTGGCAAAATATAGGCAAACCGCTGTTTTTGCAGAAATTTTCTAACTCCGCCATAGCTGCAGCTCAGCCATTTTAGAAATAAATTTAGCAGTTAGGAATTTTCTACAATTTGTAGTTTAACATATATGTTGGTGTTTCTAGACTTAAGTAATGCTGAGTGCCATAAAACTTCCAAGCAGAGATTTACCTTTCCAAGCAGTGCTTTCAAGGGGTAAGGTAGCACCCGCTGGTGCCAAAGAAAGCGCCACAGACCGTGCTAATTGCTGCACGCATGCCAATCCGGGAAAGCTGTGTGATGCAAGGCATCCAGCTTCTTGGAACATTCTAAATATATTTCCTGTAACAGCAGGACGTACGTACGCTCTGCATACATTCTCTCTTATTAAAAAAATGCTCTTTGGGGTTTATTCACTAAATAGCGCGCTGACAAGAAACCGAAAAAAATCAGGCAAATAAATTCAGGCTGGAAAAGCAGCAGAATAAGACAATTTCTTTCAACTCTGTTTATTTGGCAAAATCAGTTAAACAGCACAGCACAAGCAGGAATGAGAAAAAGATGATTCCAGATGTTTGAAGATTTAATCACAATAAGCTACAAACGCAAAATATGCTCAGAAAACCAAGGAAGGAGTGCGTGAGCATGAAACACGTTAAGTCTTGGTCTGCTGTGCATTTCTCGTGTCTGTATCATCATATATCATCGTATCATTCTGAAAGACATCTCGAGGCGCCTGTTCCTGTTGTTGTGCCCTGCAGTTCAACTGCTTTTACACTTTGGATGTGAGATTTGTGGACACCCACTCTGTGAAGCGTCAGAGTGTATGGCACGCTTGATTTGGCATTCTTTGCTTCGATGGATGGCCTGCTTCCTTTACCGCTGGCTCTGTTTATTTACCCTCAGTTTTGTAATTTAGTTGTTCGTTTGCTGTTTAGTAAATATGCCTCTGAAAAGTTTATTGATATAACTATAATTGAGAAATTAATTCTTTAAGTAATTTAACGTGAATTCATGTATACTGGCTTGTGCAAACATTTTTGAGAATTTTTAGATTATATTTCACTTTTAAAGCGGCACTGTCATGGCCGAATCCCATTTGTTTTTTTTAATCTTCCTCCCCCCCACTCCACTCCACTACATTGTATTCTCCCCCCAAATGCCTCTAAGCCCCCAATATTACCTATTTTTGCATCTTTATTTTGTGCCCGGACCTAGGCGCCGCCATTTTTGTGTGGGTAGATGAAGTCCCTGTGGGACACGTCATCTGCCCACACTAGATAGCGCTGTAAGATTCCCGCGCATGCCCAGTTAAACACTTGAGCATTTAAACAGGAATTTCAATATGACCCCCATAATAGCACAAGGGAGATTAATATCTCCTGAATGCCCCTACTCGCTATGCCGCGAGTAGGGGCATGTCTACTAAACAGTGGCTGCTCACTGTTAAAAAAAGCCCCCCCCCCGGTGTCCAACCTCCCGAGCCCCCACCCGAGCTGCCCGAGTGGGGGCTATTAAACTGGAGGGGGTACCTAGCATCCCCCCTCCGGCCTCTACCCATGAGCGGCAGGTGGGAGCCCTAAATGAAAATGGGGTCCTCTGCCCTGCCCCCACCCATGGGCGACGTGTTAGGGCTAAGTGTAAAAATACCCCCCCCATTTCCTGTGACTAGAGGTCCAAGAACCCCTAGTCACCCCCGAAATGGAATTTTTTTTAGTGTCTGGGGTTTTATTTTTTTTGGTCGTGTTTTTTTAAGTTTATTAGTTCAACGGGATTTAAGGATTTTTATTTGGCCTTTTTGGGGCTGAAAAAGAAAGTTTTAGAAAAATGAAGACATCTAATGGTAAGTTTTTTTTTATTTCTTTACGGGTATTTAGTTTTATTGTCCCCCCCCTCACTATTTTTAGGGTGAGGGGGTAGCTAGGGCTTCATTTTATTGGTGGGGTGGGTGAGGGTGACTAGGGGTCTGGGGGGCCTAGTCACTGGAAGTGGGGGGGTATTTTTACACTTAACCCCCACTCGGGTTTTTCTTTTTCCGTCGGATTTTTTTTTTTCGCGCTCAGGTTTTTTTTTATTTTTTAAATTCGAAAAAAGAAGACATCAAATGGTAAGTTTTTTTTAAAAAAAAATTCTTTACAGGTATTTAGTTTTATTGTGTCCCCCCCTCAGTTATTTTTAGGGTGAAGGAGGTAGGCAGGGCTTCATTTTATTGGAGTGTGAGGAGGATGACTTGGGCCCCGCCCATTTTCATTTAGGGGCCCCACCCGCCGCTCATTGGTAGGTCCCCCCTTTAGTTTAATAGCTCCCACTCGCGCGGCATGGGTGGAGGATCGGGAGGGGAGGGGGGATAGAAGGATTTTTTTTTTTTTTTTTATACAACAGTGAGAAGCCACTGGCTGCTCACTATTTACTTAGACATGCCCCTACTCGCAATATAGCGAGTAGGAGCAGAATTTACTAATACTAAGTAATCTTAGTAAGGTCGTTCAGCCTTTTGGTAGATAGCTCCCTAATACCGTGGGAATTATGGAGTTATCTACTAGACGGCTGCAAGATGCAGTCGTGGCATGAATCGGATCGGAATTTCATTAATTCGAATGAAATTCCGATCCGAACAAAGTCCTGAATTGCGTCCTAACACGAATGGAGAAACTGTTCTCATTCTGTTAGGACGAAATTCGGTAGTTTCGCCAGCATTCTGTCTAAGTGACAGGACGTTCGGGAATACTGACAGGAAGCATCGCAAGATCATGGAGGAAAGGTAACATTGTGGGAAAATTTCTCTTACCACAGGAAACCGAGCACACTTTGCTCCTCCGCTGGCCAAGCGTAGGAAATATACATAACTTTGTCTTATGTTTTAAAGAAAACTAGAGCAGACATGAAGAAATGATGAACAGATGCTGACAGAGGGTGAGAAGAGGAATATATTTGGGGAAAGGTAAGTTCGGCATGACAGTGCCGCTTTAATTTATCTTTTTTTGTGTCTCAGGTGAACTTGGCCATGGCTCAGTGAGTGATTTCATATCAAGGCCACTTACAGTGTTTGGAGCCCCCTGGCACCATCCTTCCTTTCTGTGGTAAACCATTATTATTGTTTTAACACTAAATGACAGTCCCCAGCAGTGTTACCTGTATATATGTGTCTATCCTTTCTTTAGTGTGCCTGTATGTGTGTGTCCGTATGCATGTATCTGTGAGGGCATCTATGACTGTGAATGTGTATCTGTGTCTGTTTTTTTTTTTTTATATTCTTTATTTTTGATGTGCAGATGGTTACAGGGTATCGACATCCACCACAACAGCGTGTTTCAAGATTTACAATAGTTAGGCAGTGGCATGAAAATTCGCACATTTTTATATTTGTATATCAGGCTTGGTTGAACACTATACTATGCACATTTTTATGTCATGAGTGTTAGTCGCTTAAACATCTTTGTATAAACTTATTGCTTTTAGGTAGAGTGGGTCAGTGGCTTAAGTCGGTCACCCCAAGCCCTCAGTAGCAGGAGCCCCTGCGCGTGTATAGGATTGAGTGGTCAAGCAGTCTGCCGCGGCGTGTGTCTGTGCAGAGTGTCGTGTAGGCGTTTGGTGTAAGCTGTGCCCTCTGGACTGTGTGTGTTTGCGCGGACATGTCTGTTGCGTGAGGGTATGGTTGTGGTTGTCGGTGGTATGAGGAGCGCTAAAGAAAATGATAGAGAAAGTAACAACGATAATAACCATGAAAATGAAAGTAATAACATCCCCCAAACGTTAAGTGTCACCAGCATAATTAGGTACACCCGAACACTGTAGTTAATAAAGGATAGCTAGCGTCTCTGATCTAGCCCAAGACAGTTGGTGTCAGTATATATGTCCTCTCGGCCGCGGCTGGGCCTGGGGTAGTCCCGATTAATGGGCCGGTGGGTTGCCTCATCATGAGTGTGTTCTGTGAGGTTGGGTCGAAGATGATATGCAATTCTCTTAGGTCTACCTAGCGTTGTTGTTAGCCAGGGCGGGTGCTGTGTGTCTGCTCGTCTTCCCCTTGTGCAGTGGCTTGCGCCGTGCCTCCCATGGGGACTTCACTGACCTGTTGCACGTTCATTGTCTCGGGGTGTCATTTCTGAGGTACCGTTGGGTGGGTGGTGCTGTTTGGTGTGTTGGAGTGGGACGCAGCGTTATGCCTCGGGCTCGGGCCTCTTAGCTCTTTCATTAGGTAAGTAGTTCGGTGCAGAAGCGATGTTTGTGGTGCCACCATTTGTTTTGTGTCTCCCCTCCTCTTCTCCCTTCGGGCCTTTGATGGTAGTTGTTTATTTGGGGCCCTGCAGTGCTTACTGGCAGTCTGTTCTCTAGCGTGTCTGGGCAGCATGGATCAGTGGTCCGTTCTGGGCTCTGTGGGTCAGCTCTTCTGCCATCTTGGATTCGGGCCTACGCCATGGCCTGGTGTGATATGGCCTCCGGGTATGGCTATGGGGTGAGGACCTGGATCACCCCCCGGCCCAGAGGGGGGGGGACCGGGTCCACACAGATGCAGTGTGGTTGTCGGGCTACGTTTGGCAGGATAGTGGAGCGGCGGCCATCCACTCCACTCACCGCCAGGAAGGTCCCGCTGGTCATACCAGAGATCTCCCCCCCGGGGAACTAGAACTTCAGGAGCAAGCCTCTCCCTGGTTCCGATGGCCCCTTTCCATCGAGGGTCACAGTTTTGGGTGATGTAAGTACCCAAGATCGTGGTTTGACAGGCTTAATAAGCTGATTTCCCCTGCGACCGCTCCGCTCACCGGCCTGCCCCCGCCCCCATCTGTGTCTGTTTTTGTGTGTATACCTGTGTGAATCCATCCATGAATTCATCTGTGAGTGTGTGACTGTGATGGTGTATTATATACAACTGTGTGTCTGTATATTTTGCCTCTGTGAGTGTGCATTTGTGTGTGCGTCTGCAATTAAATGCCTGTGTGATTCTATAATTTAATGAGCTCCAAAAGAAAAAGTAATATTTTAAAAATTTGAAAGTGGGCAACAATGCCATGAAATGCCCATGTTTTTTTTTTTTTTTTCCCCAGTTTAGCGTTTTACTCCAGGGACTATATCCAGTTCAGTGAGATGAAATGGTTATAGTGCCTACAGTGTCCCTTTAAGTCCAGACTGGCTCTTAAAATTAAATATAAATCAAAAACATATGGAAAATGGGTAATAGATACATAAAGGACATACTTTTACTCTCTATTGATAAAGGTAATATTTTATTCAAAAAGTAGAGCAGTACATTTTAATATAAAGGTTTTTGTTTATATATCAGGTTATATGTACACATTAAGGCACATTCGTGAACATTTTCATTCATTAAATCCTTGTGTGTGATTTGGATTGGCTTTCGAAATGTGAACATTTCCAGGAAAGCCACATTTTGTGATGTGTAGCGGAAAACAGTTTACATTTTATAACTGTTGTAAATCCCGAGCATATGTCTGGCTCACGCAGTGAAAAAGAGGGAAGAAAAAAGATTCAGAATTTTTACCAGCGAACATTTGTCGTGAAACAGTCTTTAGATCTGTATCGAGGTGTAGATGTGGATACAACACCAGTCAAACTTTATTGCCAGGTGGAGAATTATACACCACTAGTTACATAGGGGGAGGATGGTTTGTACACAAGGAGCCCCGTGTGTTGAAGTGCCAAAGCCGTATAGTCGCGCCGTTACTCAGCGTGAACTTCGCACCCCTCTTTTCCTTTGAAATTCCAGCTCGTCAACCATCCAAACAGCTCCTCTAATATTCTCAACTCGCACAAAACATTTGTGGAGGCTTAGGTTGTGTCTAACTGCATTCTGTTGAGAGAAGACGGGTAGGAAGAGGTTATGTTAGACCATCAAATTCACGTCTACCGTTTGTAAACATATGGCTGGTCCAAAAATGTTCTTACCAACAAAATTGGTCATTCTAGAATTATAGAAATGAGTTAGGCCACTCAATAAAAACATGGTTTTGTATAATCCCTCAATATATCAAGTGAATGTCATATAAATAATACAGTTCTGTTAACTTGGAAAGCCATAACACTGCCCAGAAAAATACTAAGTTTTCCCCAAATCAAATTACCGGTAATTATTTTCGAAAACTCTGCGTTGTTGGTGGTTATTTAATTATTGAGGAGTTAATAAAATTATGCGCGTGTTTAATTATCTTTGATTAAAAATAATAGGACTCCCTGTCTGATGGTCTTCCTGTGTGGAGCAGAACCTCCAAGGATTAATAATGAACAGCTCAGATGGATAGAAAGTTATTCAGTTCAGCTAATTAATTGATCTCTGTAATCATGTCTAATATGTGGTTCTCGTAGGGTGCTGCTCATGTATAATTCATAAAGAACTTCTACTGTAATTATTTTTTTCTGTTGGTAACTTTTCATAATATATTGGTGAATCACTAGGGCAGAGCGAGACTTCTGGGTTGCGAGGCAGTAGGAGTAGACAGATTTCAAATTCAAAAATAATGATTAAGGTAAAAAGAAAGAAAGAAAAAAAATGAAGAAGAAAGAACAAAGTGAAAGTAAGAGAATAGAAGGAGAGTTGATTGGAACAATGTCTACTTACATTAGGCACTCCTGGCACCATAACCACTACAGTGTTGTGCAGTGGTTATGGTGTTTAATATACTAATGTAAATTGAAACCAGGTATCTACCAAACAACGCGTACTACAGAAGTGGCTAATAACTTCAGATCAGAAGTACTGTGAAAGTTTGAGGGTAGACGGGACACCTTCCCTGCATAACGGCTTTGACCTTTCTTTAATCAATGAGACTTTCACTTCCTCTCTTTTCACTTTTTAGCTTTTTTTTTATCACAAATTATCAGTTAGAAACAGAAAACTCAGTTATGTGTCACACTTTACTTTCTCATTGAAATAAAAAACCCCAAACAAAAACACATTTCTAGATTTCTATTCATTCTTAATCCCCTATGAGACTATTGCAATATCTACAAGGTTATTCAATAAAGTTAGAATTCAAAGTGAATTTCAAATTTAAGGCCTAGAGTAGTCGAACTGAAAGCATATCTAACTTGTTTGGCTATTTTGACCTCAAATTTGAAATTTACTTTAAATCCATCTTAAATTCTTAAGCAAATTATCATTACATCTCCCTGTAGTGGTTAAGCCATCTATGATCACCTAATTATTTTCTTCATTTTAATATTAAACCATATCTAAGAATGGTTTAATAACAACTAAAGTTTTTTTTTTTTGGCACCCAGGAACCACCCATCTCAGCCTTATTGATAATGCAAAATTAACACTAACCTTCCCCTATTAATCTCAGCCAAAGGTGGATGAAATTGACATTGATAAGTGTTAATTTTGCATTATCAATGTGGAATAAATGGGGGAGGTATCTCGGCATTGGGAAGAGTCTCCGTTTATAATAGATGGTTATTAAGCTGTTTGATATCAAGCAAGGGATGGAGCTAGGGGACCCGAGAAAACATAACCATTACAGTCAACTTTAGTTGCCATGTTGTTTAGAGTGCCTCTTTAATAAAGAGGTACAATCATCAGACCAGATCATCTAAATGTTCAAGAGTAGATCAGAGTGGAGTAGAAATTACAGAGTCCTTGCAACAAGCTAACCTATTATCATGTGTTAGATAGATCAGGCAACAATTTGACTCAAACACAGTACAGATTGGGGGAGACCCTCTAGATCAGGGCCTAGATGTTGAGGACTACATATCCCCTGATGCTTTCCCAGCATTATGGCTGCAAGAGCATTATGGTAATTGTAGTTCACAACATCTGGAGTTCCGAAGGTTGCCTACCCCTGCTCTATAGTGTAAGTTTGTCTGAGCAGGGTCCTCATCAACCTATTGTTCCTGTAACATTTTGTAATTGTCTCATTTAATGTTAAATGTCCCCCTTTTATTATATTGTTAAGCGCTGCAGAATAAGTTGGCGCTATATAAATGTCAATAATAGTAATAGGTTTGGTCAGTAAATTCTGGGTTATATTCAGAACTTCTGAAAGACTTGGGACAATCTTAAAATGTAGTCAGAGATCCTCCATTGGTAACAATACGTGCTGAGTAAACACACTTGGCAGGTGAGCCGCTACAGTGTGCTGTGAATGATGGACGTCTACGCTAGAACACCACAGCACACTAGACTGAGAATTGTTAATACCCAGAAATCTCTGTGCGTTTCCCGAGGCAGTGATTACCTTCCATGTGATCTTGTTGGACCTGAAGAATGCAAACATTCTGGTAAACCAATGATAAATCTCATTTAGTGCCAGCTGTTTCTGGGGGGATTCCAGGATAGCCTAAAGGGTAACGAAAACCAAAATGAAGTCAGATAAGGTTAAAGCGTTCCAAAACCGAGGGAATTATTCACTAAATACTGAATTGAAAACCAAATTGCAAATTCATGCTGACATTGTCAAGCTTTGACTATAGCTGAGTTGGATTATTTTTCAAAAATCTGCCTTTTATTTTACTACACTTTGTAATATTTCCCTTCAGTTCACTAGATGTTGGTGTTTAGTGGATTACTTAATCAGCAGAGAATACAAATCCCACAGAGGCACTGTATCCAGGGAGAGGATATTAGACATTAATGGCTTCTGCTGCTAATTGGTTGGGACGTATCTCAATTCTGCTCCTGACTCTCCAGACTGATCAGCTGTGAGGTGTCAATCAGTGTAAAGGGGTCATTTTACATTGTTACGGCTGTGTCGTTATATCAGCTTTTGCTTCTATAATACATTGTATTTGATAATTTTAGTACATAACTGAACATATTAGAATCTGAATGTAATTATTCAGGATGATACAATTTACCACAAGCACCAGAAGCTAAACAAGATGGTAGACAAGGCAACGGTGCAGGAAAAGTTCTTTACTAATAATTTTCCAAGTTTCTCCCACTAGTAGTTTTTCCTCACATGTCATTACATCTTTGTTTCTTTTTAAAATATCTCTCTCTCTCTCCATCCAGCTATCTTCTACCGTTCTCTCCAACCCTATCTGTCTTTACTTACCCTCTGTTTTAGTAAATTTCCTTTATATCAAAATTCGGCTCCAATAACACCCTTACATATATGTCCCTTTTGCCATTTACTGTTCAACCACTCAAGGAAGCATAATTTAAGACTTTATGTCACTTTAATTTTAAGCACTACTGTCTCTTTTAGTGTATATTGCACGTGTGATACATTGAACTAGGAGAAAGCTTTGCATCCATTATTTCATCATACTTAGACTGTTCTGGATAATTACTTGGCATGGATTCTGTGTACCTATTTCAGGCTAATTAAAAGGCTGATGTAAAATTAACTCCCAGGGGCAACAAAGCATTTAAATTTCATCAGAATAAACATTTGGTAACTTCCCGCTAAGCAGATTAAGTTTAACTAATTTATACGGTGATCCCTTGCGACAGATCATTTTGTAAAATTCAAACATACGTAACATTTCTATATGTCCACTCATGGGGGGAGCGGAATATTAAAACCATTTTAGACTGCACACTACACATAGCTATGTTTTAATAGGTATGCAAACATGTATTCCTGACACTATAGTTTTTAAAACATCATTTAGGTCACTGGCCCCACCTTGTCTGTATTTAAAAAGGTGAGTTTACACCACGGCTGGGCCCACCCCACTCCGCCTCCCTGGCTGAGTTCCTCAAACTTTCCCATGGGAAATCTTTGGGAAGCTCTTGTGTATGCGCAGCAAAGCACAGTGCTGCAACAATCTGCATCTCCTCATAGAGGGCAATCAATACACCGATATGGGGAGCTTTCAGTGTCTCCATGCAGAGCATGGCAATGCTTAACATCAGTGCTGCACTCTGTGCAGCACTGGCCCAGGAAGCATCTCCAGAGGCCATTTAAGTGACTGCTACTAGAGGTGTTACTAGGCACCATGTGCCACTAGGCAGTATTTACAGTGAAAAGCCTGCAGGGACATGCCATAGACACCAGAACAACTAGTGTCCCTTTAATCTCTTAATCTTCTGTTTACTGTGCTAGCTGAATATATAGTTATGATGATATAATACAAATTAAATACTTGGCCTGCTTCAGTTTTAATCCAAGGAATATAAAGATACCGTCCCTAATATTTAATGTGGGTGGTACTTCATTGCATAATCTGTCCCAGAATGCTTTGCTTTCCAGACATATTGCACAGTGCAAGGTAGTCATTAAAGAGGAACAATCTCTTCTCTGAATTTTTAGTATTCTGTTTACTTGTCCCTATTTTTAACAACTATGTATTTGCAGTGTGTGAAATATAAAATATCACCTCTTCATCCTGTAACTGGGCATCTTTATCTTAGCTCCCTGTCAATCAGTGTTATAAGCTCTGTTCTTTGCATCTGGCAGCCAGTATTGACAAAGCTTATAAAGAAGATGAGAATTTAAACAATGTTTTTATTTACCCTCCTGATCTGCATTGTGTGGGGTCTGGCTTTGCCTTGTCTGGACTGGTTTTGATGTAATTTGCTAAATCTTTAATAAATATTTAAAAGAAAATAGAGCATTTCATGTAAAAAAGGTTAACACAAGTTATTCTCAGTGTTTTACATAGTGATGTAAATTACAGAGAAATGACAGTATCCCATTAAAGTGACCACCAAAAATGCCTAGTGTATATTATGTGACTTATTAACAGTCATTGGTGTTACTTGATTTCTTACCCATCGAATGAGAGAGGCGTATGTGAATGGTGGTCTGACGCAGTTTACTTTGTAATATTCAATACAGTTTGTCATATCTGAATGATTAAAAAAAAACACATTGTTCAGGACCAGGTTAATAAAGAGGACATTTTAGCACTCATACAGTTTAATTAAGTGAGGATCCTAGAGCCATTGAAAAGATGAAGGAACCTTGGGTAATGATTCTTGCATTGTACCTGAGCAAAATTAATAGTAGGATATTACAACACAGATTGCTTTGACAAAAACATAAAGTTACACATATGTAAAATTAGCCTGTCTATTGTGCAGTAAAACATGTTAGTGATCTTATGCATAACCAATAATTATAAACATAAATGGTTAATTTATTAAAGTGGGAACAATGTGAAGATGACAAGGCAATTGTAAATATTAGTTTGAAAAAGTTTAACTGGAAAAATAGTTGAGTTTCAGAATTCTTCGGACTTGGCATAACATTTACAATTCCCTTAACAAGTCTTCCAATCCAAAGTTTTGTGGTTAGTCCCAAATTACTTTGTCAATTACCATTACATTTCTAACTTCACCTCTAAAGAGTCATCATTCTAGGTATTTATTTTCTACGACAACTGTTGCTGGACTTCAACTTTCATCATCTAAATTTTACTTGAGGTGTGCAACAATTTATGGACAACCACATGTTATTGTAACACAGCCAGGTCTGGATTTAATTTCCAGCACTTCATAATGGTAGATATTAAAATAAAAATGATATCTTATCTAGGAGTGGGTGTGGTAATAATTAGAAACAGCCCATTACATGTGGCACACGTTGGCATTGGCCGCACACACAGGGCAAGAAGATAGAAGATCCTCCCCACTAGAATTTGTCTTTCATGTAATTAAGATTGAGCCTAAGTGTTTATAGAAATTATGGCTTTGTCTTCACTGGAAAAGATTTGGCTGACACCTCTGGTGGCACCCCTAAAAGCGGCATCCTAGGCAACTTCCCCGGGTATCCAGTCCTGTGTCATTGCCCTATGTGGATAATATATGGCTGTTATTATGTAGCAAGCTAGTCAGTCCATACCTTGAAATATATTAATACTGCTCCCTTCCCAGAGATGTTGTCTCACAGCCAGAACTGTTTCGGGGAATTCCTTTTGGAATGGGACCGATACATTCAGACCAGGCCAGGAAGAGACACTGGGGTGGTGTAGGATGAGGTTGTGCTCCCTCTGCTTCTGTGCAGGGTGGAAACAAGACAGGTGATTGGACGGTCCATTTACCCTCTCCCTAACTGGCAATGAGGACTGTAACATTTCATTGTGAGGTAACTTACAGGAAGGTGGACTGTTTGGATGTTTATTTTTCCAGCCATCTGCTTCTGCATCTCATAGAGTTTCTTCTTTTCTACTGCCAGCTGGAACAAACACAGACTATCACAACTATTTACTGACATTGTGGATTTCAGGCCCATCAATCAACCCTAGTGGACTATCCCAGGAATATACGTGTGAGTGTGTATATATATATATATATATATTCCCCCCACCATCCCATTACCCTCCCATCCTGCCCCATAGTATAGTGGTAGCCCATCCTATCTCATTCTGTCCTATAGCCTAGCAATAGTCCATTCACATCTTTTTACTCCCCACTGCATAGCAGTAGCCAATTCTCCCCTCTATCCCATCCTAGAGCCCAGTATTTCCCCATTCCCCCATAGCCCAGCATTAGTCCAATAGTTACCTGTACTCCCACATCCCTTCCCACAGCTCATAACATTCCACAGGCAGCCCAGTAGTAGCCCATTCTCTCCACTTCCTGTGCCACAGCCCAGTAGCACCCCATTATCCCCATGTCCTGACCCACAGCCCAGCAGCAAAAAGATGAAAAAGAAACATTAAAACTGCGGTTGGATCTTGAACATCAAGGACTGTTTGACACCTCTGCACTAAATGGAGATGGACTTATGAGGGATGTCGAAGTGAAAAATATACCCACATGGAAGGACTTTATTCCAAGTGACCCACATACAGAAAAATAGCAGGTTATATAGAAAGCAGTGACAGTTTCAGAGAGAAGGCAAATGTTAAAAATTAAAGTTAAGTAGTACACTATGCAGACGTAGTACAAATACGGAAATGTGTCTCAATTGTGATGGCAGAGCCCAAACCATTAGGTGCTTAGAAACAGAATTCCGCAAGTGTTTGGGTGGACTTACCTGCTCTTCTAGACTATGGACCACTTCATTCTGGATAAGGCATTGCATGGTACTTTTATCACCCAGATTATGATCATTGTGTAGGTGCCTGAAAAGAAATGGTAACAATGATAAAGTTTTTGAGGTTTTTAGTACTTTGTTAAGAAATTCATTTGAGTTTACGCCAAGAACTATGACTACTTCGGTGATTTGGAGCGGTCACGGTGCCTGGAGTCTGTATGTGCAGCTTTTCACTATAAAATGCTTCACATATAGAGTTTAACCTATTTGCTTTCGGAGTAGTAAGTCCACATTCAGTAGCATCATTGGGGGCGTCAGTCACCAACCTAGAACAAGAATTCCAGGCTGGCTAATGTCAATTCTGTGCATACTTCTATACACAGAATGTCCAACATTGGCTGAGAGCGCACAGCTGATACTGTCAGCCAATAAATGGCCATCAGTATCGGAATCCAGCTGCTGCAGCTTTGCAGTAGACCAATGTCATCACAGCCAACAGGAGTGGAGACCCAGGGCCTGGTAAGACCCAGATAAGCGACAAACTGTTGTAAAAGCTTGACTAATTACTGGGAAACTGCACCCTGGTGCTCCTAACTACAATGGGCTGTAGTGGTTATGATGCTTGGAGTATGCTTTAAATGTCACTTAGGTGACCTATTATAACATGTAGCTCATATAACTCTTGAAATGTCATTGTGGATATGAGGCTTGAGTGTTAAACCGGGGTCCATGCAACAAAATTTTCATTGTGTTCCCTTCAAACTCAGCTAACCAGAATGGATGTTCATAAAACTTTGGATGTGCCTCAAATCAAGTGATATGCCAACCTCCATATGGCTCAGATAGAATGAATGCCAAGCTCCATATGGCTCACTTGAATGAATATCCGTGGGGATAATCACTTTGGGCCCACTGGTCATTTCATGGTAAACTACCATACAACTTGAAATAAAATCGAGAATTAAAGGACCACTCTAGGCACCCAGACCACTTCAGCTTAATGAAGTGGTCTGGGTACCAGGTCCAGCTAGGGTTAACCCATTTTTTTATAAACATGGCAGTTTCAGAGAAACTGCTATGTTTATAAATGGGTTAAGCCTTCCCCCAAAGATCTAGCGGCTGTCTCATTGACAGCCGCTAGAGGCGCTTGCGTGATGCTTACTGTAAAAATCACAGTGAGAGCATGCAAGCATCCATAGGAAAGCATTGATAATGCTTTCCTATGCGACCGGCTGAATGCGCACGCAGCTCTTGCCGCGCGTGCGCATTCATCCGACGGGGAAGAACGGAGGAGGATCGGAGGAGGAGAGCTCCCTGCCCAGCGCTGGAAAAAGGTAAGTTTTTACCCCTTTCCTCTCCCCTGAGCCGGGCGGGAGGGGGACCCTGAGGGTGGGGGCACCCGCAGGGCACTATAGTGCCAGGAAAACGAGTATGTTTTCCTGGCACTATAGTGGTCCTTTAATTAGCATCTTGAAATCACTGGTTTTATAGTAATTACATACAGTGTGCTTCCCCTACCTGAGGAAATGACGATGATCTGCAAAGACCTTCTCACAACCAGGAAATTTACAGATGCCTCCGTAATACATCGGGTAGAGGAATTCGGTGCTGATGGAGAAAGGATAAACAGCAAAAAGTAAATAGTGGGTTTTACAACTCCTATTTGTTGTGACATTACTATCATTGTTACACAGCAGGAACCTCAAAGGAACAGTATAGTGTTAGGAATACAAACATGTATTTCTACTGCTATAATGTTCTCCCTACTAGTTGGATTATTACCCCTCTGCAAGGGTTAAAAAAAGATTTACTTAGGTTATATCTCGCAGCACGCTGGTCTCGCTTTGGTTGCCATGCTTTTTTGGCTGAGAGCTTCACTGATCTTAGCCTAGTGTACATGCGCGGCAATCACTGTGCCAATCAAATGCTTACTATGAGCAGCACTTAAATGAGATCTGAGTCTGACTCGGTTCTCACTGAGGAGGTGCCAAGAAGAGATGAGTTTAACCCTTTAATAAAACCATTGGCTACAAAATGTCTTCCATTGCATGGTTAAAACATCCACGGCGCTGCATCCAGATCATTTCATTGAAATGAACTGGTCTGGGTGCCATTAGAGTCCCTTTAATGAAAAAAACTTGGCATATTTTCAGAACATTCTGTTTGACCACATTTTTAGAATACTAGGGAAGGACAGTGTGTGCTATTAGAGGCTCTATAAGCTTGGAAGATCTTGGAAGATATGCTCAAGATAAAACAGATCATATGTTTAACGGCACTAACATGGATACAATATAACTTCATTTCTGGACCCACTTACATTGTGGTTTTGGTCACACAGATATTCCCCTGTGGTGGCTGGCTTACACATTAACAATGGATTGTATGGGGAGTTGGCTATTGGCTCGACTGGTAAGGTGTCTCATAACTATCAAAAGTATTAAATCTTTTCTACTAAAAACAGGAATTCATGTGTCACTCAGTGACCTTCATGGATCCTCATGTTTACTCTCCATCATGCAGTTAACTCTATAGTGCTCAGGAGTTTCTACCACATCTGTGGTGAGAGTAACGGGGAGATTAATGCCTGATCCTTTCTCAAATAGTCAGGGAATTTTTGTTTTTCTCAGAGGTAGCCACTGAACATGAATCTAATTCATGTTTCTAATATTAGACTTGGCCAACACTAACAGGATTATTTACTAATGTGAGAATCTAAAGTTAAAATTTGGAAACCGGTCTGTAGCGATCATGGTGCCTGTGGTTCCTACTCACCAGTCAACACTCTCTGCACCTCAGTCTATGGCCAGGGAACCCGCGGCGGTCATCATATCCACCCAAGATGGCGGCCGCCGTGTAGGTCAACTGGACAGTGATTCTAAAACAGAGGGGTTGTAACTAGGGGGCAGAGCGAGGACCATGATGTAGGCCAGATGGTGCTGAGTCCCACAGTTACATATATATATGTAACCCCACCTACAGGTGAAACCAGGATATTGGCTTCAGAAGCCCTTTTATAAGCAGAGCACACCTGTCAGTCAATGCTTTGTTGTAAGATCCAGAACCGGAAACAACTCCCAGTTGTGTAGAGTAGCTGAACTGGAAGCTTAGATGACTTTGCATAGATTTTTTTCTCTGTATATTTGAGACCTTATTTTAGAACTTTTATGAATGAACTTGTAAATGTGAACTAAAACCCTATTTTAAACCAGCCAATGTACCTTGGTATAGGATCTGTTGGGTAGAAAAATATAGAAAAAGGCCAAGGAAAACATAGAGAAACTACACCAACCACCACTACAAGAGAATCTCGTCACTGTAGCAACAGCTGGGTTTTCACAATGCACTACATTAACATGGATATGTGGAATCAGGCCCAGACTGCCATCGGGCAAACCGGGCAAATTTGCCCGGTGGGCCGCGATGGCCATGAGCCAAGGCCGGCAGGAAAGATTAAGAGATCTACCCTACCGGCCCATGCAGGGAAGCACCAGCCCCAATATAGAGTTCTGTCCCATCATGGGCCGGAGGGTGGATTGGGCAGTGAGCCGGACACCCTCCATGCGTGCAGCTTTCTTCTCTCCCTCTCGCGTGCTCTGAGATTATCAGAGTGAGTTACCACGGCAACGATCTGAAAAATCAGCGCTAGCGAGAGGGAGAGAGACATGGTCTGTACCCTGCAGAGGTACCAAATAACCTGCCGGCTGGACCACCAGGGACCTGTGTGCGGCGTGCCCCTCCCCCCCCCCTCAATGGACCACCAGGTAAATCCATGTTCCCTCTACCCCCTGCAAGGTTATAAGGGGAAGTAAATGTGATATTTTTCATTTTATTTTTTTAATTATTAAATTAATAATTTAAGCCCATATCTAATATACACACCCTCAAATACTTACACACACAAACACACTACACACACTGCACCCCCTGCTCTAACACACACACTCCACCCCCTGCACTAACACACAAACACACTACACACACTCTATACCCCCATATAAACACTACAGCCTCTGCACTAACACACAAACACACTACACACACTGCACCCCCTGCTCTAACACACACACTCCACCCCCTGCACTAACACACAAACACACTACACACACCCTATACCCCCATATAAACACTACAGCCTCTGCACTAACACACAAACACACTACACACACTCTATACCCCCATATATACACTACAGCCTCTGCACTAACACACAAACACACTACACACCCTCTATACCCCCATATATACACTACAGCCTCTGCACTAACACACAAACACACTACACACCCTCTATACCCCCATATATACACTACAGCCCCTGCACTAACACACAAACACACTACACACAGTCTCTACCCCTATATACACACTACAGCCCCTGCACTAACAAACAAACACATTACACACATACTATACCCCTATATAGACCTGGCACCCCCTGCACTAACTAACACACAAACACACACTTTATACCCCCATATACACACTGCACCCCTTGCACTAACACACTACACACACTCTATACCTCTATAAACACACTGCACCCCCTGCACTAACACACTACACACACTCTATACCTCTATATACACACGGCACCCCTTGCACTAACACGCTACACACACTCTATACCCCTATATACGCACGGCACCCCCTGCACTAACACACAAACACACTACACACACTCTACACCCCTATATACATACTGCAACCCCTGCACAAACACACTACACACATTCTATACCCCTATATACACACTGCACCCCCTGCACTAACACACAAACACACTACACACTCTATACCCCTATATACATACTGCACCCCCTGCACTAACACAATAAACACACTCTATACCACTATATACATACTGCACCCCCTGCACTAACAAACAAACACACTACACACATTCTATACCCCTATGTACACACTGTACCCCCTGCACTAACACACAAACACACTCTGTACCCCTATATACACACACTGTACCCCCTGTACTAACACAGAAACACACTCTATACCGCTATATACACACCGTACCCCCTGCACTAACACACAAACACACTACACACACTCTATACCCCTATATACATACTGCACCCCCTGCACTAACAAACAAAAACACTACACACATTCTATACCCCTATATACACACCGTACCCCCTGCACTAACACACAAACACACTACACACACTCTATACCCCTATATACATACTGCACCCCCTGCACTAACAAACAAAAACACTACACACATTCTATACCCCTATATACACACCGTACCCCCTGCACTAACACACAAACACACTACACACACTCTATACCCCTATATACATACTGCACCCCCTGCACTAACAAACAAAAACACTACACACATTCTATACCCCTATATACACGCTGCACTTACAAACACACTACACACACTCTGTACCTCTATATACATACTGCACTAACACACAAACACACTACACACACATTTACTTCATTTAAGAGCACTGGATGCTCTGGAGAAGCATCACATTAACATTCTCATTTGGTGGGGGGGGAGGGGGTGGGGGTGTCAGTGGTGGTGACAGTGCATGCCCCATTTCTGGCCTCACCCCTTCTAGTGGGCTGCTCTGCCTTTAATTGCCCCGGTTGAATTTTTCTTCCAGTCCGGCCCTGCGTGGAATGGTTTATCAGTGGTTCACCACAAAGATGGGATGTAATTTGGGATATGAAAGGTGTTCAAGAACAAGGAAAAAAAGTATTATTATTTTAAATGGCATGGACTTTTATAGCTGTGAAGAAATTGCTCCACATAGTTTGCTCTCACTGTGAATGTGTATCTTTAGGGGGATACAATTACACAAATATATGTAATGACACAACAAAGAACTCTCACACAAAACCCGTTCCTGAGAAAAGGACTATATCATTTCAGCAGAAGAAGAGGTTGGTTCAGGGCCGGACTGGGCATTCCAAAGCAGCCCTGGAAAAAAAAGCTATGCCAGCCCCATAAGTCATTGCGCCATATATTGTCGCATGTAATATGTAAGGTTATGTCTTGCCACCCTAGATGATATATATATATATATATATATATATATATATTGCTTTTTCCAATATACAATATTGGTCCTTTCAGAGTAACATTTTTAATTATACAGTAAGCATACTCACATGCAGACACAGACAATCTCACTGACACACGCTGATTGATACACAGCCTCATAGACAAACAATCTCACTGATTTACATAAGGTAATTGACATAAAAACACAAGCTCACTCAGTAGCAGGCACACACACAATCAAGCCCACTCACTAGCAGGTGCGCACACACACAAAGCTTAATGTAGTGGCTCTGGTGTCTATAGCCTGTCCCTGCAGGCTTTTCAATGTAAACACTGATTTTTTAGAGAAAAGGCAGTGTTTATATTGCTTCCTAGTGACAGACACTCATACGGTCACTAGAGGTGCTTCCTGTGTCAGTGCGGATTGGCTGAGATCATCAAGCTTGATGATCTCAGCCGTAGAGGCAGGACCAGTCGAGGGGAGACCAGCACGACGTGGAGGGAAAAAAAAGGTGAGTAAAAACACACATACACACACACACATACCATGACAGACACACACCATGACACAGACAGACCGTGACACAGACACACACACACCGTGACACAGACAGAAACACACACACACACCGTGACACAGACAGACCGTGACACAGACAGAAACACATACACACCATGACAGACAGACACACACCATGACAGAGACACACACATACCATGACAGACACACACACACACACATACCATGACAGACACAGACCTTAAAAAAGACACACACACACCTTAACACACACAACATAACACAGACAGACTGTGACACAGACACACACACATTACGTGACACAGACAGACACACATTACATGACACAGACACACACACACACCATGACAGACAGACCGTGACACAGACAGACACACACATAATGACACAGACAGACGCACACACCATGACAGACAGAGACACACACAGACACACACAATGACACAGACACACATTGCATGACACAGACAGACACACACACCATGTCACAGACACACACACCATGACACAGACACACACACCATGACACAGACACACACACACACCATGACACAGACAGACACACACATGACACAGACACACATGATGACACAGACACACACACACACACACACACACACACACACACAGCATGACACAGACGCACACACCATGACAGGCAGAGACACACACACACCATGACACAGACACACACCATGACACAGACACACACACCATGACACAGACAGACATACACACAAATGACACAGACACACACACACATACACTCACACTGACACACATAATTGCTACCTGTGTGCTGGCACGGGGAGCTCTGATGGCGGCCGCATGGGGAGCTGGTTGTTCTGGCGGCCGCACAGGGAGCTCTTTTGGCGGCCGCAGGGGGAGCTGGCTGTTCTGTCTCTGCTCCCCCTCCCCAGCGCACTGCTTATATGACGTCATATTCCAGCCCCGGTCTCATTAAGCGGCGCGCTGGGGAGGGGGAGCAGAGACAGAACAGCCAGCTCCCCCTGCGGCCGCCAAAAGAGCTCCCTCTGCGGCCGCAGGTAAGCCAGCTGCCTGCCTGGCCCCAGGTGCCGACGGCCCACCGGGAAATTTCCCGGTATGCCGATGGGCCAGTCCGGCCCTGGGTTGGTTACAATAATGCCAATTATACAGGATTTAAAGGGACACTATAGTCACCAAAACAACTTTAGCTTAAGGAAACAGTTGTACTGTATAGATCATGATCCTGCAGTCTCACTGCTCAAATCTCTGCAATTTAGGAGTTAAATCCCTTTTGTTTCTGTCCATGCAGCCCTAGTCACACCTCCCCTGGCTGTGACTCACACACCATGCATGAAACAAAAAATGGTTTTACTTTCAATTAGATGTAACTTACTTTAAAAGTTCTTATTGCCTGCTCTCTGAAGTGAACTTTAATCATACACAGAATGCTTCTGTGGGGTCTAGCTAGCTATCCACAGTGCAGGGGATAATACATTTTAAATGAAATAGAATTTGCAATGAAGGTAGTGTAAACATTAGCTGACTTGTTACAGGAAGTGTTTAGGAAGGCTGTGCAAGTCACATGCAGGGAGGTGTGACTAGGGCTGCATAAATAAAGTGATTTAACTGCTAAATGGCAGAGAATTGAGCAGTGACACTGCAGGGAAATAATCTATACACTAAAACTGCTTCAATAAGCTAAAGTTGTTTTGGTGACTATAGTGTCCCTTTAATGACAAGTGAAGATGCATGGCCAGATACAGAATGATCACCCACTATAACTATACCGACCTATCTTTGCTCTGCTCATCACTAAAGGGTTTTTTGTGGCATGTATCCGTGTCTTGGGGTGATGGATGGTGCTGAGATCCAGATGCTACACCATTCTTAATCCGTGTGACTTCTTCTGCTTTTCCAAAACGTGTTTTTTCCTGGACCCATGCAAGACTTAGATCGGATCCTGTGTCAAAACAAATATTATTTAACATATTTTTCCAAGTGTAAGCTTACAGAATCAAAACTGAAGGGAGGATCAAAGACTATGTGTATATAGGGTGTGTAAAATTCAATTTACCTAATGCTTAACAGATCGAGTCTCTTACCTGCGGCCATACAACCTTTTGTGTGTTTTAATTAAAAACAAAAACAAATCATCGGTTGTGTCTGCAGTAATTTCCGTGCATAAAATAAGCAAGTTTATTTAAGAACAGCCTCATTGGCTCCAAAGGTTGCTTACAAATGAAAAGACCTCTAAGCAACAGTAACTTTATAATATGATGGAGAAAGCATGATTACACAAGGAAACTTCGGGAGTTTATAAGGCTTCCCGCAATCAAGCTGCAACAAAAATATGTGTATTCTGTCATTATAAATACTGTTGCTTCTTTAAAGGGACACCCTGGACCCCTAAAACACTTTAGCTTGATGAAATCACTTATGTGTGAGGAGTGTGTCCTCTTTTTTTTAAATTTTACAAAAAGTGCAGATCTCAATAGAATATACATTTGAATGAACCTTGTTACATCCTCCTGCTTGTCAATCAGACAAAAGGTCTTGTTACTTCCTTGTTTGTTTAGCTCAATGGAGCTAAACTAAAGAGGCAGCAATAGCTCAGAGCACCTGCATTGCTAAGACTTCTCATTGAGCTGCATTGGGAAGTCTGTGATTGGACACTCACATATTGTATAGGCAGGGTTAGAATGGGAGGGCTTGCAAAGACTGTAGGGTTTACTATCTGTTTTTAGATACACACCCAATGAAAAAACAAATAAGTAAATACATGCATGCATGTTTTCATTGAGGGGCATATCTACTAAACAGTGATTTAAAAAAAATAATGTGGACAGTGGAGTTTCCATATCAATAAATAATGATTTAAAAATAGCTTATTGGTCGTTGTTGAAAAAGTTTCTCTTTAGATAACGTTGCACTGTTGAATTATTGTTGCTATGAATTGTAAGTCATATCTTAATTTTTATCTTATTATTATTATTATGATATTTATAGAGCGCCATCAAATTCCGCAGCGCTTTACAATGGGTGGACGAACAGACATGTAGTTGTAACCAGACAAGTTGGACACACAGGAACAGAGGGGTTAAGGGCCCTGCTCAATGAGCTTACATGCTAGAGGGAGTGGGGTAAAAGGACACAAAAAGGTAAGGATAGTATTAGACTAGTGACAGTTGCAGAAGAGGAATCAGTCAGGAGCTATTAACAGTTTAATTGATACGCTTTTATGAAGAAGTGGGTTTTTAACGATTTTTTGAAGGAGTGGAGACTGGGTGAGCATCTAACGGAGGAGGGAAGCGAGTTCCACAGGAACAGTGCAGCCCTCGAGAAATCTTGAAGGCGAGCATCAGAGGTGGGAGTACGGACAGAAGATAGACGTAAGTCTTCAGCAGATCGTAAGGGCCTAGACGGGACATACTTGTGTATAAGGGAGGATAGATAGGTGGGAGCAGCATTATGTAGAGATTTGAAAGCAAGAACCAGAATTTTAAATTGAGCTCTATATTTTATAGGAAGCCATTACATGTTCTAACAAAAGTTAATAACTGAGGAAGCGGCACAACTTTTCATGTCACGCTTTACTAACCTCAGTATTGAGTACTGTGTGCAGTGAAGTGTTTTGAGAGAGATGGCTGAACTTTTATCTTAAATAAGGGGACCTAATTATGGATCATAACTTAACAAACTCTAAACTAATGAACATAAGCAAAATGTTTTTAAACATCACTCCTATTTATGATCACCAGTGATACCAATCTGTGAGAGACGTATGCTATCCCAAACATTTAGGACCTCTCTCCAATTCTCATTGGAAGTTGAATTTCTCAAATTTACATTCCCCGGTGATCTCTCAATAATGATATTCAGATCTCCGTAAATCTATTCCCTAATCCTGTGAGGTGGACCTGGCTAAATCTAGCTCAACCTGGTCACTTTAACTAAGAAAAAAAAAATCTGGTACAGTTAATTGACCCTAAGCATTCTCAAGATGAAAATTGTCCTGATATTTTTCAACCTGATCTCGGTTGTATCATTTTACAATCCAGACACGATCGTGTCGGTTGTGAACAGCTACTGACTTTGTTGAACTTCCAATATCTTCAAGGGCAGGATGAGTTACCGATTAACTCAATGAGAACTTAACTAATTCAAGCCTCGAGATTGGGGAATGTATGGTGGTCCCTTGTTTTTAGCTCCCTGTCTTGGTAGCTAAACTAGAAGCTTATTAAATAAAACTTTAGATAATAGTTTCTTGTCATCTGACAATGAAATGAAGAGTAACTGCTTATACATGCCTTGTATTATGGAACTTTGAGGCTTATGCTTTGCCACGACAGGTAGTATCTTTGCTGGTGGAAGGTTCAGTATTGACGATGATGTAGCAGGGGATAGATGGATAACAGGGGACTGAGTGACAGAATCTCTGGAGAGCTGTGTAAAAGACAAAGATTGAAATTCCACATTAATGTCTCTAATTTTTGCAGATTTCAACTCAATTTCACACTCCTTATGAAATCAATCAACTAAAGTAAAAAAACCTAATCATGAAGAATAAACAAATACCAGTGTAATTATAGCTCAGCATGTGATTCCGATATAACACAGCTTGCTGTGAATTCATATCTCTCTATCAAAAAAACCAGGCTATTTGTGTTTTGATTATCCTGTGAATGAACACCATGACTTGTTTCATCAAAATCGGTTTTATTCCAGTAACAACAATCAGAGCAAGATTAACCAATAGGTGCGTTTAGGCGACTGCCTACGGCCCTGGGGTTAGACTGGGGTTCTGGAACTATGAATTTGCTTGGCCCCATTAACCATCCCTATGTGAGGAATGAAGAGGGGGCCTCAAACTGGTTATCAATCTAGGGCCCAAAGCATCTTAATCCTTCTCTGACAGCAATTCAGCAAGCAGTTACAACCATAGAGAGAGTTAATTATTGAACTCCAAATGGAAGCTAATTAAAACCAGATTGGCAAAATGTAAGCAAAAATAGTTTATCTGGAAACATTCCCCATCTCAGCTTGACTGTTTTAGTTTCCACCATTTTTATTTCGGTTCATATATTCTGGGGTTTAGTGAATAACCTTTTTAAAAAGGAATAAGTATATTAGATGGTAATTTTGCAAATAATAACAAACGCGTCAGAACACACTGAGTTGCAGACGTATACAAATTAAGTTTCAACAAGAAAATGTCATTTTCAAACGTTCCCGCAAGGCGATCAGATAATTTTTATAGGCATGTTTACCTCTGTATATTATGAAGAAAGAAACTATTTGAAGAAGTTAAAACCTTGGCCAAGAGTAATTATTTACATTGCCTTATGAAATAATAATTAAGAAAAATCTTATCCACTAGTGTGTGACCTTAAAGTTAATCTATAAACAGCAATAAACAAAAAGATTTCAGGACTTTTTAATGTACAATGTCCTTCCAAAACATAAAATTGACTTTATTAATATAGGGCTCCACTAACGGAGCAAGGTGATAAGTGGGCCAAGGTGATTAGTTATGGATCTTTGCTTTGCTGCTGCCAAAGTAAGTTTTGCAACTCAGTTGACAAAGTAGGTAAAGATTCACAAAATTTAACAATTGCAGACACACCTCAATATATATGGGAACTCAATGATTTAATTTAAAGAAACTTTAAAAACACCATAACTACTACAGCCCACTATAGTGGTTATGGTGCCAGGAGTAGCCAGACACCATCTCAGCGTAATCTATCAGACACTTACCTAAGTTCCACTGGGTACCTGCGCTACATCCGGTTTTCTTGAACAGGAGAAGCCAATTCCTGTCGGTGTACATTCATTGGGTGATAGAATCAGCGCAATGTTCTCAATCAACCAATGAAAATTGAATAAAACTGGCATCAGGCTACTCCTGATTAGAGATGTCGCGAACTGTCCGCCGAACTGTTCGCGAACTGTCCGCCGGCGAACAATAGCGTGTTCGCGTTGGGCGAACATATCCGATTTCCGGTCAGCCCCCTATACGTCATCATTGAGTAAACTTTGACCCGGAACCTCACAGCCAGCAGACACATTCCACCCAATCAGCAGGAGACCCTCCCTCCCAGGAAGTGTCTGCTGACTGTGAGGTTCCGGGTCAAAGTTTACTCAATGATGACGTATAGGGGGCGGACCGGAAATCGGATATGTTCGGCCAACGCGAACACGCTATTGTTCGCCGGCGGACAGTTCGCGAACAGTTCGGCGACAGTTCGCGACATCTCTACTCCTGATCTGGGAAGACCAGCTGTAGTACACATGTTGGGACACAGGTTACTATCAAATAATACTGAAACAGTTTGACAGATTACAGTGGGACATCGCCAAGGCATTCCTGGAACCATAACTCTTTAAAGACAAGGGGGATTTTAAATCTCTATGTAAGCAGTAACTAACGCTCACCGACACCAAGGCCTGAAATGTAGACTAATGTCCTAAATTAATCCTCGTTATTACCTAGTTATCATGTAAATCTCATTTTTGTTACCTCAGCATTTTAGTATGCAATTTCCTTTATTTTGTCTTAACAAAAACAAGTATTATCCACAAGGGCAAGCCTGGGGATTTTTTTGAGCACTTAATTATGCTGTTTTTTCTTGCTGATCTTTTTTTATACAAAGTACAAAACCCAGACAAACTGAATGATTGTCTATCTGGCATGTTAAGGCAGAATATTATTATTATTATTATTATTTTTATTTTTTTCATTTTTCTTATTCATCAAATCTTCAATACACCCAATGTCAAGATTACATCAGACAAGTCAAGAAAAAGAGATATAAATTTTAACAGAACATGTCAAAGACAAAAATAACATTAGCAAGCCATAACACAGTTCTCTATATTAACTTGGAATGAAATTTGATACCACCCACACTGTCCTGTTCCGAACACAACCTTCTAGGGTTTTACATTTAAAAATATATATATTTTTTTATTTACAATACAGTATATTTCTAAAGGAACACAAGATAATACACAAGAAGTAGATTTTCGTGTCGACCACTTTAAGGTGGAACCATTACTTTGCTGTATAAATTGAACTTTTAAATATAACACTTAAAATGACCTTTAGCTTGTTCACCTTTTATTTCGATGCTCAATTTTCCTTTAAATCTATATTAAAGGTTTAACAAAGGATATCCCAATCCAGGTCACTCCTGGCACAGCCAAGGCACACAATGCAAATAGGAGGATAAATAGAAACATTGTTTCGTTTCTCCTCTTCTCTGAATGCTTTCTCTATGCGGACAGCCGGGTGGAAAGGACAAAGACAGTAACAAAGACTTATAGGAGCTAAGATGGAGACACACAGTTACACGATGATAATGAAGTATTGATTCTTAAAGGACCACTATAGGCACCCAGACCACTTCAGCTCAATGAAGTGGTCTGGGTGCCAGTTCCCTCTAGTTTTAATCCTGTAGCTGTAAACATAGCAGTTTCACTGAGGGTTAATCCAGCCTCTAGTGGCTGTCTCCCTGACAGCCACTAGAGGCGCTTTCGTGATTCTCACTGTCAATCACATTGAGTAATGTTTTCCTATGGGCGGTTTGAATGGGTGCACGGCTCTTGCCGTGCATGCGCATTCGGCACGGACGTCGGCAGGATGAGGAGAGTTCCGCAGAGCCCAGTGCTGGAGAAAGGTAAGTGGCTGAAGCAGGGGGGAGGGGGGGAACCTAATGACCCTATAGTGCCAAGAAAACGAGTTTGTTTTCCTGGCACTATAGTGCTCATTTAAAAGTAGTTTTATGTTTCACATCTCACAAATACACTGCTTATTTGTTTGTTTGCTAGAGTCCATTCACGCCTTCTCCCTTTCCCAATGAGCTAACCTGCGCTTTGTGTTTACTGCATGTTTTAAAGGAAAACTCCAAGCACCATAACCACTGGAGTTTTCTGAAGTGGTTATGGTGCCATGAGTTATGGTTATGGTGCTTGAAGTTTTCCTTTAATGATGCTGAAGCCAGATTACTTATTATTGCTTTAACGTTTATTGATTTAAAAATAAATGTAATACTTTTGCTCATTATTGAATTAAAAGGAATCATACATCAAATATAGACTTTTTGTTACATTTAAGCGCCTTCTAACCGTATATTGGCTGAATCTAGATTAACATAGAGGCTACTAGAGTGGCGGGTCTAGGCCTATGATCTAAAGTAGGTCCAAAGCAGACACAACATAAATGTGCAGTTGCTTTTTTTTAAAATTTTAATTGCGATATAGCTTTCTGCTGCTGCAGCAACACTCCACCCATTATTTGTCAGTCGGAACTCTTTTTTTATTTACGAATTTACTTCACAGCCGCTGCATAGTACTCAACCTGTACTGGGCGCAGCCTCAAAATCAGATGTGTCACATTGTGAGCTATGAATGCAGGATAAGGGATAGGCTGGTGAGAGAGAATGCATGGTTAAAATGCAAAGGTGCACATGACTTGCTTCGCTACGGTGGGGGGGCAACTACCCCTCCCACCATATTATTCCTCACTCACCGATTGTGTAAGAGCAGCACTTTATCGTAAGTGTTTGCTCTGCCAAATGCTACGAAGCAGGCGCAGAGGGATCGCTCTGCATTGCTTGCACACATGTACTGATTCCGGGAAGTGGGATGTGATATCATCCCAGCATCAGCATGGAGACGCAGTGAGCTGTGCATTTAGTGCACAACAAGATCCCAGTTGTTATGGTGCAAAACGAACCCTTACAAGTGGGTTATTCTGGTGCAATGGCAACAAACTTTCACAAAAGCAGCAGAAGACGATTTACTGATAAAGCTTCTCCTGCTGTCGTTTGAATTTCTAGTTTTGAGACGCTGATGTTTGTTGCTGTTGCAATTTCACCTTTGTTTGCAACTTCGTCAAACACCGGCGCTCTTTGGATAAGCCCCATAATACCGTTTTTACTCTTGTCACCTCTGAATATGTTTGTGTGTTTATTTCTAAGTCTATATAGTTTTTTGGGGGGTTTTTGGTGGCATGATTTAGTAGTGGAAATTATTAGTGCCACCCAGTTTAATTGTGGTATCTTATGTGCGCCCTCTTCACCCCCCCTCCCATTTATTGTTCCAAAAGTCACCAACCCTGGCCAGAAAAGGGGATTCCTCCCCCAGAAAATTATAGACATAAAACTCTACCAGAAGGTAATGAAGACACCATCTCAAGTCTAGAAAAATCCACTGCCATAATCTCCCTCTTCTGCCAATAATTTTCTGCACTCTATGTTAGCTTTGTGTGAATAGCCACTCATCCTAATCTCTGTGTTTATTCTGAAGAATGCAAGAATTAATTTTAATTAATTTTCAGGTTCCATGTAGCGGCAAGCAACTTCCAAATGGTTGGCATTGGTAAATTGTTGGCACCCCACACAAGCCGAACTATAGTATTGTCTTTTGTTACACTTTGATACTTGGCATAGGGCTGTCCCTAAAGGCGTATTTTTATATATATATACTTACAGGACGGATTACTAAAGCTTGTTTACTGTCGTGAAGGAGTGCACGCATGTGGGTAGAAGAACTGAGGGAACTTGCAGGAGTCACCATGACATAAGGGTTCAGAGGCTGCTGCAAAAGAAAGATGTTAGACAGTAATAAACTTATTATTTAGGAGTAAAGTGTGCTATTCAGAAAGCAGGCTTCCAGACATTTTCAAAACTATTTGCCTGAGAATTCTGAGTTGTAGTTCAATAACAACTAGAATGCCAATGATGGATACTTGTGGTCCACATGCCATAATTTTAACATGATATTGTTATAAAACGATGTACGGTACACGCAAAGTCCAACAGTCCAGATGGACCTTGTCTGTATATAAAGTAAATGGCTGATTTCACCTAATCTTACTCTTAACCCCTTAAGGACACAACTTCTGGAATAACATGGAATCATGATGGAATATTTCCGTCATGTGTCCTTAAGGGGTTAAAGAGGTATGGTAAGTACCCTAGCAACTATTGCTCATTGCAGTGGGAATGGTGCAAAGAATGTAACTTGTTAGTATGAAGATATGATTTTCGAATGGCTTGTCAATAACCTGGGCACTCCAAAGCCTATTGCCCAGGTCCTCGGCTGCATTTTAGCTCATATGAAAGGAACTTCGGCATTAGCCATCTGACTTTGAACAACAATGACAGGTTATGGCTAGCCCACCACTACCTTAGACTGGCACATTAAATAAGTGTTCAGTAGCCAGTTAGCTGTTAGCATTAACTGTTGATACCCAGAAGATTGCATCAGGCACTCAGAAAGGTGTCTAAGGGGTTGTTTGCTGTATATGGCTGTCACCGTCACCTGATTTGTCTCTTTAGGTCTATAACATCTAGATGAGACAGTGGTGGGACATTCCGTATAATCATATACCAGAAAGTGGGTTATCTAAGGTTGCATTTTGCTCTGGGTGATAACTGAGCAAGGGAATTCCCTGATGTGACTCTGTTATTTGGTGTACATTACCTGCGGCAGCTGTGAAAATATCCCAGGAGTCCTGCGGCTCCATGGGGTGCTCTGTTCTTTATCTTTAACATCCGATTGGGGTTCATCGTCCACAGATGGAGCAAGGACAACATTGGAGCTTTGGGGCTTGGGCATCTGGGCTTCTCGGTCAGCTATAATACATATAATATATATGGTGTTATATGACAGAACATTAATCTTCCTGTCAACAATGTGATATAAAAAATATTTGGAATGTGCTGGCTCCACAAATACAAATTTAATCTCATTGTAAGAGGCCTGGAAGCATATGACCTTTTAATGAAGAGTTGTTATGTTTGTAATGTTTGGTAAAGTTTATAATTTTTTTAAAAATGTTTTTTTCCTGAAAGACACACAAGATAATGTGTTTTGACAAATGCACTCAAACAAAGAGCGAAAGGCACAATCAACGAAAGCAAGAGGCAGTTAGAAGTTTACGCGTTGACTAGCAACATAATTATTCAGGTCAACAGACATTTCTCAGGCTGAAACATGATTCATTGCAAGCTGAATCAAAACCTGCATGTGCATTCTGAAATTCTTTGTTAGGGACATGTATCAAAGCAGCCAGATCTAGGGATGTCATATTGTGACTTGGATATATGGCACCATGATGCAGTCCAGTGTAACAGCTGGACACTACTTAAAATGCATTTAACTAGACAAAATGGCACCCGGAAAAAGAACATGCATCTGTTGCTAAGTTCCAGTGTCACTAATGCTGTGACCAGACTGTAACAGCTGTCAAGTTCTACAAAAAAGATACAACATAACATGTTTTAAAGGACCACTCTAGGCACCCAGACCACTTCAGCTTAATGAAGTGGTCTGGGTGCCAGGTCCCTCTAGGATTAACCCTTTTTTTTATAAACATAGCAGTTTCAGAGAAACTGCTATGTTTATAATAGGGTTAATCCAGCCTCCAAATCCTCTAGTGGCTGTCTCATTGACAGCCGCTAGAGGAGCTTGTAAATGCTTTCCTATGAGACCGTCTGAATGCGCGCGCAGCTCTTGCCGCGCGTGCGCATTCAGCCGAAAGGGAGGAGAGGACGAGGAGAGCTCCCCGCCCGGCGCTGGAAAAAAGGTAAGTTTTAACCCTTTCCTCTCCCCAGAGCCGGGCGGGAGTGGACCTTGAGGGTGATGGCACCCTCAGGGCACTATAGTGCCAGGAAAACGAGTATGTTTTCCTGGCACAATAGTGGTCCTTTAAGCTTTGCTATTATGGCCTAAAATTTGGAATTTCCTTGTCAATTTTCCATAAATTACCAAAATTCGCAGTTTAGTGAATAACTCCAACGGCTTAATAAAAACACTTTTAAATATCACAGATGCTATATTTTGAAATATTCTAGTTAAGTATAAAGTTTATTTTAATGTGAGGCATCACTCGCCTCAAATGTTTTCCCTCATATTGTACCAGCATAGTACTGAACAGGTATACCTGTCCCACTGGGTATCCAAAAAGTTAACTACTTTTAAGGTCATGAAAGAGCATGTTCCTTCAAAGATATCCCTTTGTGATCTGTAATCTAAAAAGCTAAAAATATTTCAGTGGTGAGCGAGTTTAATATAGTAACATGACATTGGGAGAATCTTTTATTGACTGTAGAGTTAGCATCAACGCTGGTTTCCATTGCAGATGAACTAGACATCACCGAAACCCATCAAGCACAAGGAATGTTACTTCCTCAATGAGACGTCTGCACGAGATAACATCCTACAAAAAAAGGAAGTTTCTACGTGTTGTCGAATACAATGTGTGGAACAGACACGCTCTCAATGAAAGAGTTACGACAGCAAGTTGGAAACTCCATGCACATAAGACAGACACAGACGCCACATTACAAAATACAATTTAGAGTTTATTTTGTGCGTAAATAATCATTAATTCTTATTGCTACACATATTATTCATTTTCTAAGTATATCACCAAACAGTTAGTAAAGTTAGAGCTGTAATAAGTGTCTACTGCCATAAGACTGGATTAGCAGCTAAAGAGTTCTGGTGTATATAACATTTTGTGATCTCACAAAAGATTAGGGCCCTTTCGTTTTAAAATTTGTATTCATCTATATATCTATTACTATAATATTTAATATAATGTTTTCCTTAAAGGGACACTCCAGGCACCCAGACCACTTCTGTCCATTGGAGTGGTCTGGGTGCCAACTCCCATCACCCTTAATACTGCAAGTGTAATTATTGCAGTTTTTATAAACTTTTATAAATATATTGTAGTATTTATAAGCTGCAATATTTACCTTGAAGGGTTAAGTCCTCCTCTAGTGGCTGTCTATTAGACCGGGTTATAAAACGACTTTTTGGTCGCTTAAACGATGCTAGACGTCCTCAAGCTATGCATGACGACCTCCAGTGTCGCCGGAATCCACATAGGAGAGCATTGAATAATGCTGTCCTATGGGGAGGTCTAATATGCACGCGGCCATTGCGCACATGCGCAGTAGGTCTCCCCCGCTGACTGACGTCGGCAGGGGAGGAGCGTGGGCGGAGCCTGACCCAGCGCCATCAGTGCTGGATTCAGGTAAGTGTCTGAAGGGGTTTTAACCCCTTCAGCACTGTGGGATGGGGGAGGGAGGGGGGCACTGCAGGATTGTCTAGTGCCAAAATGTTTGTTTAATTGTTCTACGGCAATAAGCTGGAAAAGGTGCTTTAATAAAAGAAGGCATGTCTAAAATTAATAAAAAGACCATAGACCATAGAAGAAGACCATAGTTTGCAAAGTTGACCCTGACGCCATTTATACATCAAATTGGACGTATACAATACTAAATCCTGATCCTTTAACACTAGTGATCAGTCATTTCACTATACTGTAGAATAATAATTTTTTTATTAGCCGTGTCTGTTTTGTCCTTTATAGTCTTGAGCAATATGATATTTAATATGATAAGTTGAGTTTTACTATGTGAGATAACAGGCGCTATTGAGAGAGATGGATTCAGAAATCTGGTGATATTTTACAATATTTAATTTTATTTAGCTACTTGGAAAAAAAAACAAAAATGTATGCAGTGAGCAGATAGACAAAAAAGAAGCCCTAGCCTTGGTACAATGACAGTGTTTAATACCCCGTGCAAAACATTTGGAGCTTAGCTGTGGTGTGACATCAGTGCTAACTCAGTGGCTCCAGGAATACCCATATGCCAAGAATTGATCAGGGCCATTCTATTTTATATCTGAAAAAGTATAATTTGTCCAAGACAGCAGTTTCCAAAAACATATGTTTGTGTGGTTCTACACGTTTGAGCCTTGTGTGAATTCAGCCTAAGGCTGAAATCTAGACTACTTCTCCTTGTCTGGAAAAATCCATGGTATCTTTTGCATCCCTAACTTTAAAAATATGGTTCAAGTCAAGCCAAGTGCTCAAAAACATCTGGTGACTAAGAATTGTAAACCCCAACAAGATAATTTCCCAAACTATTGGTTCCTAAAACGTATTTAAGAAGAGACTCACCCTACACCCTACGCATGGTGATTGGAAGGTAGTTGTCTTTTAACTCATAGGCATGTGCTTTTCTGCAGGGTTACTGTGGCCATGCTTACTATTTGAATAAATATACATATATAAAACCTAATTTCGAGATGCACAGCAATCTGACTTAAAACTTACCTTGTCCACTCTAGACACAGCCACCGGTCTTCTACTACAAAGGAGCATGAAGAAGAATTGCTCATGGTAACGCTCCCCTCGACCAAGTTTAATTTTCCCTTATGACTTATGCCCCCTCATTCTCTGTTTCATCTTTATGTTTTCTGTTGGTTTCTCTTTGAATTATATTTTCAACGCTAACTATTACAGGAAATGGAAGACCACGTAGGATGTCTTTAGGTTCAGTATGCTGCTTCCCTTCCTGTATACTTCTATAAAATATAATGCATGTGTTGGTCTCTTAATTGCATATCTATCTCTCCGTACCATGGAGTCTGAGAATATTTTTCTTTTTTTTATAATTCTTTATTTTTGTTGTGGAGAAATCTCCACTGGTTTGAATAGTAATATACAGTCATTCAATGCATAAGAGTAAGAGTAAACATGACATTAAATGGTAATAACTATAAGACAATCTTGGTGTGCCCTCTCAGGTGGGTGTAGGAATTAAGAAGTGGGAAGCATAATGACCTCCCTCATTAGTTTAGAGGATGACTATTGTGGTACTTCATCCGAGGGACTCTTGCGAAGTTAAAAGTAGTGCATATTGGTAGGGCACTAGCGGCTCGTGTAATTGTAATACGCACGTATTGTTAAGACATGTAGGTAACTTTTGGAACATTTAAGTGAACATAGTGGTAGAACACATTGGTAGCTCATGTGGTGTTAGGGCAGATCCGTTAACCGCACTCGGAGGTAGCTCCAGTGCATCGTGTTTAAGGCTTTGCAGTAGAATATATAATTACCTCTTATGGGGTTAAGTCACATAAGTACAATTCTAGTCAACAGTGCTAATAGTACACATTAAGTAAAAGCGTCTCTCTGTGGATCTGAAATGGTTAATAGTGAAGACAACCGTGGGAGCATCAGCTGAGGGATTAAAATAGTGAGATCCCACCTCCCCCAAAAAAAAATAAATAAAAATTGTTTGAGGTTAGTCTCTTGTTGCGCAGCCGGAGTTAAGTCTCTTTTGGGCCTCTGTTCTGGCCTGTCAGGTTTCTTAGCAGCTGCCTCCCTTCAGGGTTACCCGACCTATGGAGGGCGCTGATGTAGTGGCCGTCGTTTCACTGTCGCTGTGCCAGGGTTTTCTTCCCTCTCGGTGGTGTGGTAAAGTCCCGTGCTCCGTGGGCACTGCGGGCGGTGGCTGTGATAATTGGAGCTTCTCTAGGAAGGCCGCCGGATCCTCTGCCGCGGACAGCGTCAACACTGCGTCTCCGTGTGGTACCACCAGGGTACCTGACGCACCCCATCTATACCTGACTCCGTGGTCTCTGAGGAGTTTGGTGACTGGCATGAATCTGCGTCTCTCCAGCAGGACAGCGAAGGGTATGTCATCAAAGATTCTTACTTGGCAGTTTTCGACAGCTATGAGGGGTGTGCTCCGGGAGCTGGTCAGCATCGCTGTCTTCACTGCCTGGCTCCGGGTGACCGCGATGATGTCCCTGGGGGCGTCCACAGGGGCTGTTGCAGCCTTCCGTATGCGGAACGCATGGGACACGGGTGGCAGCCCACCCTCTCCTCTAACCTCTAGTACAGCTGCCATTTTATTGGCAAAATCCAGAGCAGACTCTGGTCCCACCGTCTCTGGCACCCCTCTGATTCGTATGTTTTTCTTTCGGTGCCTAGCCTCCATTGTAGTGACGGCCCGGGTGAGTCGCTGGAGCTGCTGGGAGAGATCTGTTATGTGAGCTTGGGTCTCTGTGAGGGTTGTGTCCCTTTCTTTCTCTCTTGTCTCGACTGCTCCCAGCCTGGTCATGATGCCGCCCAGCTCTCCTCGCACCCCATCTAGGTCCTTCTTCCAGACCCCCCGAAGCTCGAGTAGGAGCCTCTTAATGTCTCCCTTGGTGGAGGGCGACGTGTCTGAGTCGGAGTCCTCTCTCTGGTAAACTCTGCTGAGGGCCCGTGTGGACATCGAGCCCTCTTCATCTGGGGACGTCTCTGACTCACTGGATCCTCGAGGTCTGGCAGGCGCCATCTTAGGCTGCGATGTCTGCTGCGGCCTATCGAATGACCTCCTGATATCTGGAAGTTTAGAAGCCTCCGCTGCCTGCAATTTGCGGTGCTTGCGCCCCATCTCTCTCTAGGGGGGTTCAGTGTCACCCCTGTCTTGGTCGTGGGGTGAGCTGTGTATTTTTTGTGGCGTTTTTAGGGGTATTTTCGGTGTGTTTAGCAGGAGCTCCCTGCAAACACGTCTGCTCAGTTGCACGGCTGGCCACGCCCCCCCCCGTCTGAGAATATTTTTGAGGGAAACACCTACCTGAGATATTTTTGTGATTTCTCGTTTACAATTTAGTTCAGCATTGGTTAAAGGCTTAATAATATACCCTACACACATGTTATTTGCATATCTAAAAAATAATACCATGATCAGAATGTTGTCTTAAATCATGCTAGACTCGAGAAATAAAATCAATTGTTTTTTTTTCTCAAGATTGTATTTAGTGATTAGATTAATGTATATGAATGATTAATGTGGTTGTGGTAGGCTCATGCAATGTATGATAACATATTGTAACTAAATTCCAATTAATTCGGCCTAAGTGGGGTGTTTAAAAAAAAAAAAAATTCAATCTTGGTAGCTTTGAAGTTGGCATTTATTGAGTGAGTGCGCTGGATTCTGTATATTATTGGCCCCAGCAGCACCCTTATAATACATACATGTTCAGGCGAGTACAAATTTCCTGGTTTCATATTAAACCAAATATGTCACCTAGAAGGTTGGTTACCTGTATCAACTGGGCATAAAAGATTAAACAAGTAGCTATTTAAATTTTTTTTAGGATACATGTCACAAGAAATCAGCCATTTTCTTGATGTTTAATTCCATATTTTGGGAATTTAAACAATTTCAGTACGTAGTGATGAAATGGTGTCTACAGAAAGTGTGAGCCGTGTTCATTGCTGCCACAAACATGACAAATGTCACACGTGGATAATAATGAGCAGCAAACACGTGTGTGTGTGAATCACGCAAGGACAGTGGGATACTTGTATCGCAACACTTTTTTTTTTGCAAACTGGAGAAATTAGAGCATGAGTAGTTACCAAAAATAATGTAGAACTTCATCTCCAATGATTCTTTGCCAGCCTAAACAACTACAGAGTTCAAGGACTGCATGTGAAAATTCCCCATGAAAGAAAAAAACGATAATTTTCCAGCCTTAAGAGTCATTCCTCCTATTTTTAATGTACAGCTGAATGCAAGAATTTGTGGGCCTAATTCCCAAAAGGGACACTAGGGGGCAGCTGTGGACCAGCTATTTCATTGGCGTTGTCCGAATCTAGGGTTTGGAGGAGTAATTGCACAAAACTACGTTTTGTCTTGTGTGGTTACCAAGTACTGAAGTGGAACACAAATCCTTACAAGGAAATACAGATGGAAAGACATGCTTCCAAATGCCACGCACATGAAGATATCCTGCTACAGAATAGATTGCTCTGGGTTCCAAAAACCAAGAATAAAAAAAAGTCCCTGGGAGAAAGGAGGCAATTCATCTGATCTAAAGCAGCTGGCATTAAATGTGATCAGCCAAAACAATAACATAAAGTATTTTTGCACCGGAATAGCTTTACGTCCTACTGATAAGCGACAGCGAGGAAGCAGGAGGAATCAAGAGGATAAAACACAACAATGTATATAAATCCCCATTACACGTTGGCATGAAGTCATCTGCAGCGCAGATATTCGCTCTATTAATTCCAATTAACCTTCATGACATGTGGCATATGGAAAATATCAATTGCAAATTTACACATAGGGTGCCAAATTCTCTCATTGCTCTTCAAAGTAGGGAAGTCCAGCTGCTGTCTAACTGCAATGCCTATAAGCCCCAATCAGTCTAAATTGGAGGACAGTAATGACCACAAACCTCTGGCTGAGACTAAGACTGTGTATTAAAAGCACAGACATATTAAAGCAGCTCTGTCACTTCTCAGTATCTCATTAAGACATAATCTTTATGGAATAGTGATGCCGACTGAGTTGGCATTTCACTGAAATTCCAAAGATGCCATAAGTCAAAGCAGGGACAACTTTGTCTTATGGTAAAGTATATGGTTGACAAGAGGCAGAGCTCCGCCGTCAACTTTTGTCCAATTCCAGCAGCTGTCGCGAGTGACGGCTGTGGGATTCAGGCATCATCTCATTTACTGCAAGATGTTATCTAAGGAGGCTTCATTGGACTTGGGGGATTCTCCATAGACTTCAGTGATGTACACTTGTGCATACGCAAAGACCGCTGAACCCTACTTTTAACTCACATCAGAGGGGTACAGTGAGTAACTAAAGATCCATCTTCCCTGTAAATGCTTTACAAAGGACTCCTAACATTGTCAAGTGCCCTAAGCAGTACCAACAATATTAAAAATGTACAAGTGCCAAAACAATTCAATCCTTCACTGCCTAATCTACCACTGTCTATTTTAGAAGACGGGGCAAATATGTCCTCATCTACGTCAAGCACAGAAGAAATTCCAGAAGACACAAGAAGCAGTAAGAAGATGAAGCTACGGGTCATGTATGAACTCTCTGAGAGTAAACAATTGGAAATACAAGATATTTGGTGATATTTAGTCTATGATGTGTCAGACCATGAACTATGACCTGCTTAGGTGCTGTGAATTATATGAAGCCAATATCAGACCGACTTTGACTTTTCACACTAGCTTTCCAGGCTTTCCCAGAAGGCTGAATTGTATATTTTAGAATAAGCAGGGCTCTGTGTGTGCTTAATCAACATAACCACAATAACTCTGTCTAATGGTTATGTCTCTGGGCTCTGCCCTTTAATTCTTCATCAAACTGTCTTGTATAGTTTTTATCAAAAAGGGTAAATCCCGTACGTACCCAGAGACTGCTTCGTCCTCCAACACATAGATAACGAAAAATAAACACTTCTACATTATTAATGTCAATTTCATTCAGCCTGGATGTCGAGATTGGCTGTGACTGCTGGGTTAACATACCCCAAAACAGTTGATCAAAGAACCAGGGAACAGGGCCCAGAGACTATTGTTAACATCGCCACTATACCGTGCTTTCGAGTTTGTTACTTAGATACCCTTTTAATTTTACACTTCTTAATTTGCTGTAAATGTAAAAGGTATGTTTTTTGGGGGTGAGCTTAGCTGACCTGCTTCATTTACTACTTTGGTCAAGTTGAGTAACTACAGAAGCTGCATTTAATTTATTTTTTTAATAGTCGAAGGGACATGGAACACTCTGTATCATAATGTAGAGTTAAAATAATGAACTGTGAAGTTCTTCATTAAAGTGACGTTTGTTTCATCGCATTGAATCCGTACAAGACAAGAGGGATAAAGAGATCGGGGAAAAAAAACGAGAGCTAGAGGCAATGTGAATGCAAAAGATAATTTGGCATCTACAAACAGGGAGGGGGAGAGAAAGTGAGAAGGGGAGGGAGAGTTGAGGGGTGAGAGAAGAAGAAAGAGACACAGAGATATAGACTTCTTCAGACTAAAGCACCATGTGTTTTCTTTGCCCAGCATTTCCACTTGTCCGTTAAGATAGCTCTTCTTGTGTTGTTTATTTGTATAACACAAGTGCAAGTGTGTCTGTAAGTGAAACAAGTATTCCATCAACCACTCCACAGTCACGGTGACAATTCCAAACCTGACCCCCATCCACTCTCTCTTGTCTTACTCTCCAAAAAAAGAGAAAAAACATAATAGTTGACAATATGACAACATATTAGTAATTCCACCTTTTAACGGGCTGTATAACAACCAAAACAAACTTTAATCCATTTATTTATATCTTACGAAACCCCCAGTTCTAAAATAAAGCGGCACCGGCTCTGGTGTAGCAGCCAAATAAGTAGCATTAAAGGCCGAATGTTCTGCATGTTTTCGGTGGCTCTTCCCTGCTTTGGGGTATCATGAAGAACTCCAGGGGCCAGTCCGTAGAGTGTCCTCTGGTAGGGACAGATTGGGAGGCAGCAGCTGTACTGTATTTGTGGGTCCTGTTTGTTTTCCTTTCGCTGAAGCTACTCTGGAGTGGGATCAGCTTTTGCACCTGTTTTGTGGAATGGGATTATAGGCTCAAAGCAAAACACGTAGTGAAGAGATGTCTGCTTTTGCCCCGAGTGTTTGAAGGCATGCCAAGCTGTTCTTTGCACAGAGTAAGTGTCTTGTGGCTAACCACCAACAGGCACTACACATCAAAACGCAGCATAAAATCAAATTCCGGTGTTATATGTCAGGCACCTGGGACAAGGCCAGATCTTCCAATGTCACCGGCGAGCAGTGTAGAAGTGTGGGCTGCGTGTCTGTTCGCCATTGTCGTTACTTCACTAGGGAAATCACCAATTTTTTTTTCTTCAGTACTACCTTTCTTGAGTTATGACGGTAAAAAGGAAGTAAAGATGTCAACAATAATAATGTAGTGAGACGATTCATACTGAAAATGGGCAGAAAACCTATGTGTACTAAAACCAAAAATGAAACAGCTCATAATTATTTGTTGGCATATAAACCATTTTCCTATTTTAATTATTTTTTTAATCTCGTCATCCACACTTGCCAGGTCAATCTCAAAATTAAAAAAAAAAAACAACGATGTCCCAGGCTTACCCACTACGGGACATTACAGTGACCTTCAATAGAACAGGGTTTGAAATTTGTCCTGTGAAATAAGTGAGTGGAACTTTGAGGAATGTTTAACACAAGGGGAGAACTGCTGGGTCCATAACTGCACTATTTGCCTACATAATTATGACTTAATTAATTCAAATTAAATCTGGATTGCACAACTGAGTTGTGACTATAGTCAAGTTGGAGAATTTTTCCAAATCAGTTAGATTGGCTTACATTTTGCAATTTGGTTTCCAACTTAGTACAATTCAGTGTTTAGTAAATGACCCCCTTGTTCCATAGAAACATCAATTTGAAATACTTGCAGTGAGACCCACATTATTTGATGCAGTTTCTGGTTATTGACACTAGGGGACCTGCCCACATCTAACTTGGCATCTCTGAGAGTATAAGAATGTTTATAACTGACATGCGATGATCATTAGACGTTTAAGAATAAACGCAGACATCTCATATTAAAAAACTGTAGAACGTGGACAAGACAAGGATAAAACGACTCCATATGGATAAATAATGTAATGGTGAACTGCTCCTGCTCCTATGTCTTGTTTTTTTTTTTTTTAATGGAATAAGGGTTTTCAACACTCAAATGGGAAATACAACTTGCAGTGATATAATTGCATTTGCTGGCTGAGGATGATGGGCTTTGTAGTCTGATTTTTTTAAGTGACTTGATTTCCCCTTTAAAGAGTGGCACATGATAAATGTACCTAGCTGTGGAGTAATGATTTTACTACAATCATGTAGCAGACATACTCTACAACCACCCTTCCTTTGTACTACATGAGCTCAGTAAATACATTTCACATTTTGTCATATAACAGCCTGCAAAGCAGAGAGCATTTTACTTTGATTCTGTCAATCAGCATGTCAACATTGATAGTATAGCAGCGTCATTAGAGCACTAGTGATAATGAGGACTGTATCGTGTGCTGTAGTGACAGTAGTGTACCCCATTAAGTAGGTTGGTAGGTGAGGACTTTTTTAATGGTAGGGGGAATAAAGGTTTTTAGGACTAGGGGAATTAAGTTTGGGGGCTAATAGTTAAAGGGCACTCTAAACACCATAACTACTACAGATGAAGATAGCATGCACATGGCACATCACAAGATTTTGTGTCAAACCATGGGACCCCCACGTGCCTCTAGCTCAGTCCTACACTTGACATATTGCTTTCAGCAGTCAGTTTTGTATAAATTTGGACAAAATTCTGCGGCGAGAATGTCAGCAGTCCCTAAACCTAACATGCCCTTATTCGTACAAAAACTCTCCTGGTGTTACTGTTAAAGATGATGCCACACCATGAACACAGTAAAATGGAATTCATTAGCCTTGCGCCACTAGCCATTCTCTCCCACCCGCCCCTTATCATACTTTTCAACATTGGGAGGTTTTATGTAACTTTGGGGAATTCTATCATTTATCTAGACCAGGCTTCCCCAAACTGAGGCCCTTCAGATGTTGCTGAACTACAACTCCCATGATTCTCAGCCTATCTCATTCATAGAATCATGGGAGTTGTAGTTCAGCAACATCTGGAGGGCCGGAGTTTGGGTAAGCCTAATCTAGACAGTAATTTCTAGATAAATCAAAATTATTAGTTAAAAAAAAAACAATCTGTCGTACTTCATCTGTGGTGGACTACAGCTTCCATGACTCACACAGAATGCGGTGTATGACAATGTTCTCAGTTAGTATTAAGCCACGAGCGACTTGGAATAACTATTAAATAAAACATCCTCATAGTATAAGGCCGTCCCATGTTTTATCCAACATTAAAGGCTAGGTAATATCAATCATTTTTGTATTTATTATGCCCTAATAAACTATTTGAAACTCACTAGAATAAGAATTTTAGGTGAATTCGAAGTGAATTTCAAATTCAAGGATTAAAAAAGCCAATCTGGAAAAATTCTCTAAGTCATCATGTAATGTTTTCAGCTCAGCTGCTCTGGTCTTCTAGAAAAAAAACAGTGTGACTATTTCCAGAAGTGAGGCAAATTAAGGGCAAAGCCACTGCCAGTCATTAAGCTCATCTATACAAAGGCTCCATCACTGGTCTAGGGATACTTTCTGTGCCATTGACTTTAGCGTTACACAGCCATGTTACACCCCATCTGTGCCCTATTAAGGGTTTATTAGCCATGTTACACCCCATGTGTGCCCTTTTAAGGGGTTATCAGCTATGTTACACCCCATGTGTGCCCTTTTAAGGGGTTATCAGCTATGTTACATCCCATGTGTGCCCTTTTAAGGGGTTATCAGCTATGTTACACCCCATGTGTGCCCTTTAAGGGGTTATCAGCTATGTTACACCCCATGTGTGCCCTATTTAGGGCTTATTAGCCATGTTACACCCCATGTGTGCCCTATTAAGGGTTTATTAGCCATGTTACACCCCATGTGTGCCCTTTTAAGGGATTATTAGCCATGTTACACCCCATGTGTGCCCTTTTAAGGTTTGATTACTTTGTATGGGATTTATAAATATAACCCTCTCTGTTTCTGGCCTCTGGGGTATAGTTTAAGCACAGGGCTTAATTGTGTATATTTGTACACCCTTCTGCAGAGGCCTGTTTTATGCAGTAATGTTTTGATTGATGTACATTTATTCCAGTCTCAGCCTCTGACTTCTGTAGCTCCTTTAAGGTTAATATTGACTCTTTTTGGAAACCCTAACAAGTCTCATCCTTGCCTGGCCGCTGAGTTTTTCAGGACAGCCTTTCTAGTCAGTGTCTTTCTGAGTGGTGCGATTTAGCTCCCACTTCCAAATAATTGACCCTGCATTGCTAACAGGACTAGCTAAATACGTTGATAGTCCTGATTAAAACATATCCTAACTGATGTAATTTGAGTATTCTATCCCTTACTGCTGTTATGACCATTTTCTTTTTTGTTGTCACAGCATTCCTTCAGATCTGCAGACCTGACCAAGGATCCTTATCCAGAGAGGGACTTTAATCCATAGAAAAATTATTATTTTAGTGTCTCATAAGATAGAGCCTAAATATATTGTAGTTAAGGCTTTTTTTTTTCACATGTCTAAACTTTGAGTTTCCAAAAAGGGTTGAGTATTTTTTTTAAAATTATCTGTAGGTTCTACATGGAATGTTCATTTATATGTAGAATAAACAAACTCTTATGAGGAACAGTTTAAGAGTCTCTGTGTCTGCCTCACACCGGGTTGATCACTAAAGTGAGAATTTAAACAGAATTTCAAATTTAAGTTCAAAATAGACAAACTGAAAAAAAATCTCTAAGTCAGCTATGCTGTCAGTTGGGTTGCTTTTGCCTCAAATTTGAAATTTACTTTGAATTATCCCTTCAGTAAGTAACCCTGTTATCTGTTCACAATTTATGTGTGGCAAAAATAAATAAATTAATAATTAAAAATAATAATAATAATAATAAAAAAATAAAAAAAAAATAAAAAAAAAATATATATATATATTGTACAGCGCTATGGAATCTGATGGCGCTATATAAATAATAAAATAATATATATATATATATAATTATTTTTAAAAAGTTTCTAAATAATTAAAAATAATAATAATACATAATTCTTTTTAATATATATATATATATATATATATATATATATAATAATCCATATGCCTGCACTCCAGGGTGTCTTAATATATCAGGCCCGATACTGGTCTGCAAAATTATACAACAATATAGAAAAAATAGGATATGCTGAAGAAAGTAAGTGTGAGAACTGAAACGTCGATTTTTTTTTGGCAAGCAAAAGTTACGTTTTATTTTCACAATATTTACAAGTCCCTGGAGTGCTATTTCTTTCTATATTTTTTTCTATATATTAAAAAATAATAATTTAATTATTTTCATTAAAAGATTCAATTGACAGTTTTTCAGTAAATTGTGAGAATCGGGAAGCGGTCTGAATACTTTCACAAGGTTTTCCATACATATTTTACTAGAAGCAGTATGTGTAATGTGTTTACGGTAGAGATGGCTAATATGCGGTCATGCAGTAATGCAATGTATGCATTAATCAATACGGACTATTTCAGTAGGGTGTAACACAAAAACCGGAGATGGGTTAGAAGATATATCTCTGAGACTGTTTCTCAGAAATGCAGGCAACAATTTTTTTTTTTATCGTCCTCGCTTCTGTCGTCATTGCGGTTGTTATGAATCTGTTGCGGATTGCGTTCAGGAACAAAGTGCAAAGGCGCAGGAAATCAATATATTGGTACTTTCCGTAAAACGTCATACGTTGCAGCATTTGTAGGGCTTTTGCTGAACATGGAAATATATCATTATTCAGCAGTAAAATGTGTACCCATGCCAGTACATTTGAGTCAGCAAGCCTCAGTAATACTTTTTTTTTTATTTCACACTTTAACATTAAATTTAAAGTCCACTTGTCATGCAAGTCATTGTCTTGTTGTTTAGCAGTTCCAAAATCCCATAATTCTCTATCGGTCTGGTATGGATAATGATATGAGATTTTTGGTGTCAACCTAACCATAATTCACAGTTTCTTGAGTAGATCCTTAATGAAAGCCAACAAGTAGCTGTCTAGAAGCTGCCACCTCTTTGGGCATTACACCGTTGAATAAAACATTGTATTAAATAATGTTGATGTCATGTTCTTTTTTCAATTTATATGAATGCAACTTTGTTACTTTGGAGCATTTTATAAGGATATAATCTTTATGAAATACTCAAGCAGACAACGTTATAATTTAATTGAAATTCCAATGGAATCCAACGATACCAGAAGACAAAGTAAAGGTCTGAGGTTGACAAACGTTGATAAAGGACAGAGCTCTGATGTCCAATCCCAGCAGCTGTCATAAGTCAGGACTGTGGGATTCAGGCATCCTCTTGCTCATCATAAAATGTGGTCTATGGAGACTCCTGGATCCTCCATATACCTAAGTCTTGTTCTCTTGCGTATGTGCAAGAGCACCGTACTGACGCAGCTCTTGGCAGAAGATGCTCAAGAAGACGAAGAATGTCTGTAGGAAGAAGATGGTGGCAACCATGAGGGGCAGCTTCAGGTAAACCTACCATCCATTCCACTGCACTCCATGACCACTGGACCAGATCAGGAAATGTCACCTTCAGAGGTTTTAGCAAAAAAATTTAACCACCCCCAAAAGTGACTGATCCACTTTAAAGATTTAGCAACTGTCATCACAACCCATTATAATAATGATCGTCAGGGAGCTAAAATGCCTCCATCATCCACCTCACAAATACTTTTTTAGTTTAATATAGGGATAAGTAGGCATAATCACAAAAAAATATAAATAAATAAATAAAATAAAAAAAATAAAAAATATTATTAAAAATATAATATGGAGTCCTGGCACTATAATTACTACGTTATATTGGCTATGGATCTTGGAGTGTTCCTTGAAACAAGATTGTAGAAATTATTACTGCTGTTGGTAAGGTTGATCTCCTAAAGATCAGACATGATAATGTCAATCATTTCTGAATCATGTACAAACTGGAAAGAAATGTGTGTTTGCCTGACTTTTTTTGCTCATTTTTTTATATGTTTTGTTCTTTTTCCTTTGCTACTGTGTTCTCAAGTCTTTTCTCATTTTTTACTGCTGCCATACGTGCCTTGATCCCTTTAGAAAGGGAGAATTTTAACCATTCAGAAAACTATTTGTCAGTAGTCCATATGATCTCGCTAGTTGTAGCAAACCTAGGCTCAGCCAGGACACCAACAAGCATTTATTAGCCCATATGATACAGCGGATTCCACATGCACAGTCTCAAGGTTGTTTTTTCACACTGTCCACAGACAACAGAGGGTTTACAGTGTTGACAAGAAATACTCTATGTTATGGTCCTTTTTATCGGTTTGTTTGTGAACGGCAGGGATTTATTGCACACATCATCCTCTTGCTGACTTAACATTTTGTAATTTTGAGAATTCTTCCAACTCCATACTGTGGCGTAAAACTGGGTTTCAATTCTCTTTGGAATATTCATTTAACTCTAAATGATCAGAATTTGAACATTTTTAGATTTTGGGCCAATATAGTCAAACTGCAAAAAAACTCAGTTCAGATTTCTTGATGTAAAATTTCTTAGCTAATTCCTAACAATTCCAATTTACTGTATATGTGTACAGGCAATAAATTGTGATTCCATTTATAAGTAATTACTGAAGCATATATGCCCAAAAAGTACACTACTGAATTCTGTTTGACTACAACTCCTATGATGCTTTGCCAGATTGGGGATCTGGGGAAGTGTGGATAACTGACATTAGGATTTTACATTTTAGACAAACGCTGCAATAGTTGGAAATATAGAAAGTTAATATTTGCCATCCAGATGCTATAGACAGTTAATCCCAGGCTGCCAAGCCTTCCGTTTGTCTGTAACTGTTTGTGTTTCTCAACCAGCAGACCTTATCACTGGATACGGCTGAACATAGCTCCAAGGAGGCTCAGCCTGCAACATAACGTATTCTAGAACGTATGAATCGTTCTACATTGCCAACCCATGCTAAGGGAGCCCTAGAATCTTGTAAGTACTTCTGAGCCATGTCCATTAATTATAAAGTGACACATGGACAGTGGCAGACATAATCAGCCAAAAACAATTGGATATCATCATATTGGTGACTTTTAGTGGCTTTGCGTTTCCAAAGTCTGAGTAAGCCCCTTCAATGTATATAAAAAAAGATCTGGTAAGTGAAGATAAAGGCATCTTTAAATAAGTGTCTGGTTAGTAAACACAGCAATAATTCCCCCCTTTTCCCTCCCCATCTAGAAGTCTTCATTGTCTACGTAACACAAATATAATAGTAATAATAATAAACCATCTAAATATAACCTCCTAAAAATATCCTGTAACAAATGCAGACAGGCGATTACAGCAAACAAACAACAGAGAATAATCTAAGGAGCCAAAGAGCTTACACTTTCCATAAATATCTACGTTCCTAATATATATGTATATTGTATTCCACCCATTGTACGGTGCTACAGAATTTGTTGGAGCTTTATAAATGATTATAATAATATACAAATGACAGATAAAAATTCAAACTCACAACTAGAGAAATATTTCCTAATTTAAAATTCAATGCCCGTTTTTAAATATAGACTTTTACCATTTATAACCCTGTGCTGACTATATTTATTTCTCACTTACCTTCCCATCTACCATTTCAGCTGTAACACCACTCCATATATCCACTACCACAATATGTTACCGTTAAATCAACTAATGCCTCTTCAACCTATCGTTCCTGTAAGTTTTCTTGTAATTGTCCTATTTATAGTTAAATACCCCCTCTTATAATACTGTAAAGTGCTAAGGAATCTGTTGGCGCCATATCCATGGCGATAATAATAATAACATCTCGATTTAGGGCAAGCATTCTCCAGTCGCTCCTCTCCTAATTTTCCTAGAATAAAAAACATTTCAAATGTTCTCATATACCGCTTTTTATCATATTTTAAAAGAGCGGACAATTTAATACAATTTAATATTGTCTGGTTTTATATTTCTGGAAAACTCTTAAATGTGTTTTATTTTTCTCTTGATTTTTCCTTATTTACAATTTGGAACATGCTGAGCATTTTCTCCTGTTTTTGTTTTTTTAGGCTACATTCCAAATTGAATACAGTTTAGTCTTCTACTATAAGAGTAAAAAAAAGAAAAAAAAAATCCCATCAGCATAAATTATATATATTGAATTTTCATGGCCATAAATTACTTGTCTACTCAAAGATTAACTTGATTTAGTTAACAGAAAGAAAGAGGTCATCTGTCTACACCATGAATTGAATCTGCATGAAAATAACAAATCAAACCTCCCACTAGATTATAAGAATCGTCCAAACCATAAAAGAACTGACCTGCAGTGGATTAAATTGAATTTTTAGAATAATGCAAGGCTGGGACCCCAGTTGATTTGCTGAAGACGAATTAGGAATTCATCTCCATACAGCCTGCATCCTGACTAAAAGATCCCTGTGTTTACTAAATTAAATCCCATTAATAAGAGGGGGTTCATTAATCTTTTACTACATTACTTTGATTTGTGTATAAATTGCACCTGACAGATGTGTTTGTCTTTCTTTATGGAGAGTTGCCATGGATGTGGAGCTGGCATTTTAAGTGAGAGAAAATTTCAAAAAAAAAATAAAATAAACCAAAACCCTCGCCAAACCCAAAATTGCATGTAAAACACTGATAAAAATAAACACATAAAATAGACATACATTTTAAAAATAGCTCATGTCAAGATTTAAAAAAATAAAATAAATTTAAAAAAATGAAAAAAAAATATATATATATATATATAATTAATAATTACATCCCCCCAAAAATAAACTTAAAATACATATTTTTATGTTTTTTAATTAAACAAAAATATGTATTTGTTACGTTATCAAACAAACAAACCAAAAGAAAGTTAAACACCATGATGTACAATCCAAATAATTGCACATTTATAGACAAATTTAAATATAATATTTAGTCTTGCACACAGTTACTAAATTTGAAAATATAAAACTGTTACCGATTTAAGAAAAATATTTACCTCCCTTAAACTCACCTGCTTCTCTCTTCCGGTAGACGGTCAGATGACTTAGAAATCATGTCCCAAAGAGGACCTTCTTATAGCGCAAGGAAATGCGATGACATCGCTACCACTCTGCCTCTGACCTCACGGAAATTGGACATTTAGCATTCTGTAAAAAAAAGTACCCTCTCAGAAATGTTCTCTATGGTTTTTTTTTTGGTTTTTTTTGGTATTTTTAAGAAAAGTGTAGCTCAATCGGAGAAAAGGTTAAAAAAATATCAGTGAAACCGCAAGGTTTCAAGGGAAAAGAATTATCACAGAAAAAAAGGTAGTCAAAGTTCAGTATTGTGAACCTATACGCACTTTTCTAGACTGTTTACAACAATCTAAGAACTTTTCATACCCTTCATCTATATGTCATAAGAACCAAAATGTCTATGTTTTATATATATATGTATATGATTATAGATCTAGATATATACATTTTTGACAGACTACTTTCACTTGTTCAATCTAAACGTTTACATGTTTTGCATAACTGTCATTCTTTAGAAAGGTTTCTTGGTTGGTCATTAGAGCTAATAGGAAGGTACTGATATAAAAGAAAATTTCAAGAGACAGACTGTGGAGGAAATCAAGGTCCAACATGCCCATTTCAAGATCAATAGTGACCATTTATTAACTTATCTGTCCACAATCTCTATAGATGATTCCAAAGGTAGAAGGTTAGTAATGTTATATTCCTATGGGAACCAGGTGATCGATTATGATTAAGATTTCATACTGTGTTTTTTTTAAAATTATCTGTAGGTTCTACATGGAATGTTCATTTATATGTAGAATAAACAAACTCTTATGAGGAACAGTTTAAGAGTCTCTGTGTCTGCCTCACACCGGGTTGATCACTAAAGTGAGAATTTAAACTGAATTTCAAATTTAAGTTCAAAATAGACAAACTGAAAAAAAATCTCTAAGTCAGCTATGCTGTCAGTTGGGTTGCTTTTGCCTCAAATTTGAAATTTACTTTGAATTATCCCTTCAGTAAGTAACCCTGTAAAGGTTATCTGTTCCCAATTTATGTGTTGAAAAAAAATAAATGAAAAATAATAATAATAATAAATACAAAAATAAAAAATAATATATATATATATATATATATATATTGTACAGCGCTATGGAATATGATGGCGCTATATAAATAATAAAATAATATATACATATATATATATATATATATATATAATTATTTTTAAAATGTTTTTAAATAATTAAAAATAATAATAATAATACATAATTCTTTTTAATATATATATATTGCTTTTGCCTCAAATTTGAAATTTACTTTGAATTATCCCTTCAGTAAGTAACCCTGTAAAGGTTATCTGTTCACAATTTATGTGTGGCAAAAAAAAAATAATATATATATATATGTAGATTCTGCTTCAATGTCAGACATGGGTCACTTATAGCTAATGATGGTGACATGTTCCCAAGATAAAACAGGGATGAATAATATCTTGCAAAACATAACCTCAACACTAAATATTATCACAAAGTATTTGAACCGTCCATAATTCTTTGGTGGAATAATTTAAACTTGCTTTTGCTCACTGGTTAAATATATTGAATCACAAATATAAATATAAAGTATTTGTGTTTAAAATTATTTGAATGTCATGAGCAGTCAAAAATAGCATTAAGATGATTACAAATTGCAGAAAAGTATTTAAAACATTTAGTGTTGTATTCCAAGATCCTTACTTAATAGAATGGGTATCTACAACTGTAATATATGTACACGTTTTTTTGCTAAACTAAGAATTGTGGTCAGTTGTAGATTTTAAATCAACATGAGCTTCAAAAAAATTATTCTTTATCCCAATTCAGCTATTTTATCCTAAATTTTGCAATTCCTTTGCCAATTCCCCACACTACACGCTTTATTGAATAACGCTTAGAATGTATCAAACCAAATAATTTATATCCTCACACGTTTATTCATCAAAGTATGAATTGTTGGAGGTGAAGACATTTTAGGCAATCCAAAACCTATTTCAAGTGAAAACACGCAAAAAAAAAGATAAAATGTAGGCAAAATAACTAAACAGAAAACATAGAATTTGTGCAATAAATTAAGTTTGAATTCAATTCAATTTGAATTCCCAACAATTCACACTTCAGTGATGGAAGGAAGCTGAACTTTAACTTTAAAACTAAATCTATATAGCAAATCTATGATGGACTTATTCTCTGAAATTCCTTTATCCTATTTGGAAATTGTATAATATTGTACACCTATATGGCCAAAAATAGCATTCCAGAGATATCATCAGTGTCTTTTTATGAAGAGAGATCCCTAATAAAGGCCTTTACACACGGACGTTTCAAGGGCAGAAGTTTCTGAATGGCCCATTGTATCTCTGGTATTTGTTTACAACCAACATACCATTCCTTTGGGAGCTTAGCCTACATCATGCATTTGGTTTATCCCAGTTGTCCCAAGCGGGGTGATGCAGCTATGTTATGGAACTTGTACAAGGCACACAGAATACTCACTGCAATCTCCTTAGCAATGAATAGGTTCAGAGAAAAGAACTGATGGTGGATCTCAGAACAAAGATTCCTCAACTGATTTGTGGAATGTGTGACTGCCTGTGTTGCTTGTTAAATAGTTGGGAGGCAAACAATTCCGTCATCCAGGCCTATTCATACGTTGCATTTGATTATCCACAAAACAGACACCTTAAGCCATAAGAGTAGAATGTCTATAATAAACAATTTGTTAATTCCCTCACTCAAGTCTGGGTCAACAGAAGCTCACCTTAGCAGAACATGTCCTTCTACCACCTCTTTCCAAACACCATGACATATTGGCAGCAAGCAGAAGGCACCATTTCAACATAGACACAGCAGTAATAGCGGACATAAAAGCCTTCTCTCTCAGCTGGGCTCATGTACCCTTTCAGGTACAGGCTTTGTCTTTTATCTCTAGAGTGCCCTTTCATCTTGAAGCTGACGTCACGTCAACCCATTCTGCTAAAGAGAGGGACAGCGAGACAGTAACAACTAAGTTTAGAAACTTAAAGAAGACTGCATTAGAATGAGTTCCAGAAGCAATCTTACAAATTAGCTATAACGAGATAACGCATCTGCTGTAATTAATTGCTTAAATGTTGGTATATTGGCTTATTGAAAAAACAAAACACACTAGATGACAAACTCTCCTAAAACATTCAAGATAAGTCACACAAGCTTCTCTTTATTGACCAAGGGATTACTTGGAAAGGTTGCAGACTGTCTCAGAATCTAATACTATTGTATAACAGGGATGGGCAGGTGGTAGATCCACAGATGCAGAAAGCATATCAGCAGCTTTCTCAGTGTGGTGTTGTGTGTGACTGGCCTGGAAGGTGTTGGTCAACCAAGCATGTGTTATTATTATTAATAGCATTTATATAGAGCCAACAAATTCTGCAGAACTTTACAATTATAAAATAGGGATATGAGACTAGAGAATATAACAGACGAGAGGTGAAGAAGACCCTGCCCATATAATCTATGAGGTATGGGTAAAGACACACAACAGAAAAAAGCAACATGTCAAAGGGGGGTAGCGATTGATGGATACAATACCTGGATTAAAATAAGCTGGTGTAAGTGGTGTAAGGAAGAACTGAATAGTGGCGGGAGAGAGAGGGAGCTGGGATATGGAGGCGAGGGAAGGGACAAGGGCGGTGAAATGAGAGAAACATCACCCAGGAAGATGGTAAGCTTTCCTGAAGAGGTGTGTTTTTTAGTGACTTCTTCAAGAATTGGAGACTTGGGGAGAGTATGTTGTCACAAGTTAGCAAATTCCAAAAGAATGGGGCTGCCCTTAAAAAATTATGCAGATTAGAGTTGGCAATGTTGGACTGAGCAGATATGAACAGAGGGTCACTTGCTGAATGAATGGAGTAAAATGGGTTAAATTTGTTGAGAAGAGGTAGTGAGGAGTGGAGTTAGTGAGGTCTTTGCAGTTAGTGTAAGTAGTTTGAATTGGATCATGTATGGTACTGGAAGCCAGTGTAATGATTGGCAAAGGGTGAGGTGTTGGAGTCCAGAAGATGAGCCTGGAGACAGCAAGCTGAAGACGAGAAATGAGGGTGTGGAAATGAGTACCAAGCTGCAATAGTCATGTTGGGAAATGATGAGTGGTAACACCAGGCTGACAAACCTCTTCAGTTGATGGCCACATCTTTACTCTCTATTAGGCGTAGTTTTCTATGTTTTAATTATATTTTGTTGCTGGATCCAAGCTATCGCACAATGCAGTTGCACCATTTCTGCTCAGACTGGAGTTACCCTCTCAGTCCCTTTTAACTTACCTCTGATGTTATACGGTGCTGGTGTGGGTACATGTATTAACCTCCCAAGCAATCAGCACTGATTATTCCCCGTGTTGCTTTACTTTACGGTTACCGCCTAACAATACGCAACCAGTACACAGATCATATTATATCTCGTTACATTTTCCTTTCTGCACCCGATTTTTCACCTGTTTATCACTTTAAAAAATGTGCAGCCTGTCATTTGTTTATTATGCACAGGATTTTGTCTATCCTTGATTGATATTGTACAGTATTGAAATATGAGTGATGTATCTCTGCACATGAAAAACAAAACAAAATAAACCTAAACATTTTATTTATTTTTATGATGAATTGTATATTTACTGCTTTAGGAGGTGTTATCATTAAAGTTGAACCTTACATGACAGGTTCCCTTTAAGCTGCATTCAATTCATTGAATTATGTTAGTTGTGTTAGTGGTTCGATTGTTCTGTTACCTCTGTTGTCTATGTATTTCTGAATTGTAGATTTCGAAAGGTTGATAAACATATATTCAGGAAAAATTGAGAATTCGCGCCAAATTGTTTTTTGTTTTTTTAGAGAAACTCTATGAAACTCTTATTCTTCCTGAATTACTATGATTATTTTTTAGCACCAAAACAAGTCCTTCACGCCTGCATGCTACTCTGTGACTACTGAACTGTTTCTCCAGTATCTGTTCTTGATATATTATTAGGCAACTGTCTATATTAAAATAGTGCAGGCATGTTTCGAACCTATCTGAAGTTTATTGTCTCACTTATATCCTTTTCATTCTGTATCACATCTTCATGCTATTGATGGACGCCATCTTGTCTTCATTCATTACCACTTGATATGTCCGTTCAGCTTTTGCGTTTTAATTACAATTTCAAAGACGCAGAGATAGGGCAGTGATTCTACCGTATTCTCAGTGGTTACCTCACTCATTCATACCTAGCTTGTTTATCTAACTTAGCATGTTTATACTTACATAGCACTCACTATGTCTTGCATCTTTTCTACGACTGAATGTTTTGCCTATGTCATGAACTTAGACATGTTTCTAAGATAAATATACAATAAAAATATATTTTTAAAAATAGTGTAATACAGTTAAGCACCATCTATTTAAAAGTTACTAGTAGGCACAACAAAACACTTGCATAGGCGTGCGCAGCCTATTGTATTAGGGTGTGCACCCTAAAGCACAAGCACACGCCGCATATATATGTATGTATATATATATATATATATATATACACACATACACACATACACACACTGCTGTGTGTGTGTGCTGTGTGAGGATGCTGTTAGTGTGATGTGTGTGTGATGGTGCTGGTAGTGTGCTGTGTGGGTGAGGGTGTTTGTGTGTGCGTGCTTGTGAGGATGCTGTTAATGTACTGTGTGTGAGGGTGCTGTCTGTGTGTGTGTGCGCTTGTGAGGGTGCTGTTAATGTACTGTGTGAGGGTGCTGTTTGTGTGTGAGGGTACTGGTAGTGTGCTGTGTGTGTGTTTGTTAGGGTTCTGTTTGTGTTTGTGAGGGTACTGGTAGTGTGCTGTGTGTGTGTTTGTTAGGGTTCTGTTTGTGTTTGTGAGGGTACTGTTAGTGTGCTGTGTGTGTGTGAGGGTGCTGTTTGTGTGCTGTGTGTGAGGGTGCTGTGTGTGAGGGTGCTGTGTGTGTTTGTGAGGGTGCTGTATGTGTGTGTGGGTGCTGCGTGTGCGTGGGTGCTGCGTGTGTGTGGGTGCTGCGTGTGTGTGGGTGCTGTGTATGTCTGTGGGTGCTGTGTCTGTGGGTGCTGTGTGTGTGGGTGCTGTATGTGTGTGGGTGCTGTGTATGTCTGTGGGTGCTGTATGTGTGTGGGTGCTGTGTATGTGTGTGGGTGCTGTATGTGTGTGGGTGCTGTGTATGTCTGTGGGTGCTGTATGTCTGTGGGTGCTGTATGTGTGTGGGTGCTGTGTATGTCTGTGGTGTGTGTGTCTGTGGGTGCCTGTGGGTGCTGTATGTCTGTGGGTGCTCTGTATGTCTGTATGTCTTGTATCTCTGTGGGTGCTGTATGTATGTAGGTGCTGTATGTGTGTGGGTGCTGTATGTGTGTGGGTGCTCTGTGTGTGTGTGAGGGTGCTGTATGTGTGTGGGTGCTGTGTATGTCTGTGGGTGCTGTGTATGTCTGTGGGTGCTGTATGTCTGTGGGTGCTGAATGTCTGTGGGTGCTGAATGTGTGTGGGTGCTGTATGTGTGTGGGTGCTGTATGTCTGTGGGTGCTGAGTGTGTGTGGGTGCTGAGTGTGTGTGGGTGCTGTATGTCTGTGGGTGCTGTATGTCTGTGGGTGCTGTGTGTGTGTGTGGGTGCTGTATGTCTGTGGGTGCTGTGTGTGTGCTGTATGTCTGTGTGTGCTGTGTGTGTGCTGTATGTGTGTGTGCTGTATGTGGGTGGGTGATTGTGGAGGTGGGGGTACATTACTTGCTATCCCCCCTCCCTTCTTACCTTTTGTAGGGAGGGGAGGATCGTGCTGCTGATTCCATCCCTGGTGGTCCAGTGGAGAGTGAACTCTAGCCCCTGTGGGGCTAGAGTTCACTCTCGCGAGATTTGAGCGTTGCCATGGCAACACTCATATCTCGCGAGAGGAACCCGGCGGAGCTGCCGACAATAGCTCCGCCGGTCCTCTCCTGCCTCCCTCCCTGCATGTGGGTCGGTGGGGAGGGAGGCTGAGAGCAGAGCCGGCGCTCGGATAGCGCCGGCTCTGCATGAGCCAACAGGGGAGATCCTGAGATCTCCCCTGCCGGTCTCAATATACATCGGCGTGCCGTGGGATTAGGGTGTGCCCAGGCACACCCCGTGCGCACGCCTATGAACACTTGCTGCATCAGGAATTTCATGTCCTTCCAATTTCAAAAGTGTCAGAAAAGTAAAGGCACATAAAAAAACAAATATGACCATGATCCACTGAAAAGAGAGTCACCAGAGAGAATTTCATGGAAGTCATAGTTTTGACCGCACGCATGGTCCTCTGCCCAAAACAGTTCCATAGAATCGCGGCTGAGTGCCGCTGGGGACTGACCGGGAACCGCAAAGTCTTCCTGCTAAAAACAGTTCCATAAAATCGCGGCTAAGTGCCGCTGAGGGACTATTTTTCATGCTGAAAATAGTTCAGGGGAATTGGCAGCTTATTCCCCCTGAAGTCTCTTTGTGGTTTTGGTCCATGCGAACAACTGCCTTTTCTGACGAACCTGAAGTCCATACACGAGAACAACAAATCATGTAGAAAATAAACAAAAAAGGAGTAATTCTATGAAATCCCAGACAGTTATTTGGAACGACCAGGCATGCCTTCACAAAGCAGCTGTTTCAGTTTCAAATCAGAACATAGGAAAAGTAGATTCACAAATCTGACATTGATAATAATTGAATTGAAATTGAAAAACGAAAGACAAAGTAGAGGAAAACCTCCCCAGTGTTAGTTTGTTATTCTTTGGAATAAAGTACTTTGTGCTAATACCAAAAATATGGGTAGCATAGCAGAAAAAATGCTTAATTAATTTATAGACCTCTACGTGAAGCAGAGTCACTGGTTTAATGTATCCTTGCTATATAGAGAAACAGTCAAGCCATAACAAGTCTGTGTGTACAGGGGTGTCCACAGAAAAATATTTATGGGGTGGCAAAGCTATAATATGAATAAGCACCGTGACTGTTTTAAATCAAAGGTAAGGCAATATATGTGCGTGGGGGCAATAGCCGCATATTGCCCTATGGGGTGCCCATGTAAAGTGCAGAATTTTATAAAAAGTAAGGGGCATTTACCTTACCTCTTTAATAATTACTGTAGCTAGTTCCATTATTGTCAGATATGACAATAAGCAGAGAAGCCCGCTGGCTACAGGTATCTGTCTACTAGTATCTGTCCTTGTTACGAATTGTTTCTATTTTTTAAATATATATTGATAAAAAGCATTTCATTTTGCTTCGGGGAAAGAAGAAGTGAGAAATGCAACTCCTGATTCTTTTGTGCATCCTCCAAATCATGGATGAGGCAAGAGACAAGAGGGTTCCTATTTGTCCAGTAAGAGAAGAATTCTGCATGTACAAGCATCTATTCTAAGATATAAATGACACAATGGGGATTCAGAACCCTTTTTCCTATAGTAGAACACTAGGACGTCCAGTACCTGCCAACACTGGGAGGTATGAGGCCAGGAAGAGAAAGCAGGGCAGCTGATGTAGGACTGGGAACGTGTCAGTGACGCTGGACATCAGTCACCGTTAACACTTGTGGACATAAATGGGGCATGTCATTCTTGCAAGAACGTACGTCAAGATGAAAGGCAGTCTTGCAGGACAGCAACCCACTGCTGATCATGCAAACGGAACCCTGATGTTCCAGAAGCAGAACACTAAATGAAAAAAGGTTGGCTGTGTATGTATCTATGTGTGTTTGCGAAGATGTGTCTTGGGAGGATGTGTGTGTGTGTTACCACACTGTTGTATAAAAGTGCGTGCAGAACAATTTGTCTGTTGCTGTCTATGAACAGAGAACTAAGTAGACCTGTGCTCCCTTGCAAACACCGACCACATGAACACCGGAAGAGATATCTATGAAAATAAAAAAACGACAAATAAAAACCAAGAATCAGCGTCTCCTGGTTAGGCAGAATAACCTCAATCGAAAGGAATATGTTGATTAATTTATTTTTTCCAAACGCTACCTATTTCCCTCTCTATTTTAGATTTATTTATTTAGATTTTTTTTCAGTATTTGAATTAACACCAGTATTGTTTATTTTTTAAATTTTTTTTAAAGTTATTAAAGCCAAATTAATCGTGCTTGGTAGCAGACGAAAAAGAATATCACATATATTTTAAGTGAAAAACAATACAATAGCCTGTGATATGGCATAAGTGGTTGAAAAGAAACAAGATACATATCTCAAACATCTGAGATAACCTTAGTAGTCATTTCATGGTTATAACAGAACACGTAATGCATGTGTGGGATGGAAGTAAAGGGGAGAGTGTTGGGGCGAGAGAACTAAGAGAAGCAAGGGGTAGGGGAAGGGGAAGGGGAAGGGGAAGGGGAAGGTTCCATGCACATCAGTGGGTGAAGGCGATTGTCCCACAATGAACTACTTATGTCTGGCTTACCCTCGAGGACAACCATTGTATCCAATGGAACCATGAAATGTATATCAAATATGCACCTTATATTTAGGTGATACATCCCTACCTCATATATAAAGTGCGAGTGCAGAGATTAAATGTGAATGTAGGGACTTACCCTCAAAATTGTAACAATTGAGGGGGGCGGGGCCGGGCCGCCGAGCTGGATGGCAGCCACGAGCTTCAGCTCTGGCCCAAGATACCAAAAAATAGAATTAAAAAAGCGGTCTATAAGCACCCTAAAGGGGACACCCCGGTAATTAAGGGGTGGCACACGCACCCTGCACCAGAACGACACCTGTAAGGGACCGATCACGCACCGGGAGAGCGGAAAGTAGGCAATCACGGCCGCACATGAAGGGAGCCTGGAAAGACGAAGAGGCCCAACAGGGCAGATGTTAAGAGAGAGACCTGAACCCGACATCAAACAGATAGGCCCTGCCGGCGGCACGTCCCCGCTCCCCCCCCGAGGCCGGTGGGGGTTATCCCGGCCACATGGTGATGACCTCCGCGGCGACAGAGGCCCCCGCGGGTCGATCGCCTACACTGGCAAAGGCTTCCCAGGAACAGCCCGCCAGCAGATAAGGGCAGACGAAATATAAACAAGCACGGAGAGATATACCTACCTTTATGCGGAGGCTTCTGCGGCTCGAGAGGCCCAGACGGCTGTCGGCCCACGGACGGACACCCCGGGTGACCTGCTCCCTGGTAACGGTACTGGACCTTGCATCTGGGTTTGTGGGGGGCCCGGAGAAGGATGTCCCTGGCGCAGTGAGCCCTGTGGGGCTAGAGGGCACCAAACCCCTCTGGTATACCGGTGGCCATGAGGGGGGAGGTGCATCGGCCCTAAGTGTGAGGCCTGCACTGGGCGAGACTCGTAGGCCCAGGTGTTATCTGGCGGTGCGAGTGATGCTGGGGAGGTGCAGGGGACAGCGAGTGCTGGGACCTTTGGTGGGGGGTCTCCTGGACTGACCTGGACCCCAAGTGCCCACGGCATCGCGGAGTGCCCCGCGGGGGGGCGAGTCCTAGGGGAGGACAGATGGAGGGCCGGCGCCCTAAAGGACCTCACCGACCCGATATGCGGACAGTTTACCGTATTATAACTCAGCTCCACATGCACGGCTGAGAATCCCGGGACTATTCTTATAAGCAGGCTCACGTGCAAATCCTAACTCTTGAGAAATTCTACAACTATGCTTAGATATGCATAAAGATTCAGGTTCTTAGTTAAAGCCGTTTAATACGAACAAGTTCTTTATTATTACTATATAGTATTACTTAGGGGCTACTAATCTTAATGAGAAAAAAAAAAAAAACAGGCATCTAGAACCGTATAGACAGATCATCTTATTGCTTAGTTATCCAGTATGCTTTAAAGCTGACTGACGAAAGTTTTCAATGGCGAGCTCACAACAAGAAGCCTGCATACTCTTGCTGATCTTAACCATTACTGCATGCAGGTTTTAGTGCTGCTAATCTCACACAATGAGCTACTAGACTCTAGAACAACGCTAATGTTTCATATGACATGTCAGATACGGTTTCAGTTTCCTAGTTACTAATAGAAATTGCACAAGTTGTAGTGCTTAGAAATGCTAAAATGCCCCTACAGAGGCTAAAGTTCACTGTTAAGTGCATACGCAATAAGCTTTTTACGTCACTGCTTAACTGACATATACTTAGGTAACCCTTCACATCAACATCAGAATGAATAGGCTATTCAGTGTAGTATACCTAAATAAGCAGGCAATCGCACTAAACGATGGATACCAATATGCGTAAATCTAAACATAAAAATATAAAAATAGAAATAACCGAGCTCATTGAGGCACACCTATAGGCTATCAACTCTGATGATTATGCACTCACTTTGTGGCAAGCTCATATTGGGATCAATTAGCTGCTGTCACAATGTCAATAGATAGGAGTTTTCATCGCACTGAGACGCCAGCCTTATATGATACTATAACTATAAATGATAGTACCGCACGCTTGATTGAATGTACTTAAATTTGCGTTCATTCTGACCTATATGCCTCTGCGCAGGCACTCATACACTACATGTACTTCCCTGTACTGTACTATGCCAGTTAATGCTTTTTTTTGTGACACCAATAAATATATTTAAAACAAAATTGTAACAATTGATTGATACATGTAAATAAACACAAAAGAGAGAAAGACTTATGGTGTAGTATATTAGTGAATTTTTAGAACACACGCTCAGTGAGTGAAAATGAACCCACAATATGCAGAGACTTTTCAGGGTTTAGGCTCTAAACTCTATGGCCTCTTGTGCCTTTAAGGTGGCAAGCAACAAGCTTTCTTCAGCTTTCTTCTGTCAGCAGCTCCCAATGTGATACATGTAAATGAGAGTCGAAAAAGAGCCTTCTAGGTGTAGGAGTTTTTTTATTTGTCAAACAGTAAATGACTAAATGTAATGCTCATGTTATTAGGAGCCTTTTGGCAACTGGCTCCAAGTTAGAAAGGCCTGTGTCACTTTGGGGGTGACACTCCCCTATCTGGAACCCGGATGTCAGATGAAAAAACAGGAGGGAGTAAAATATTTAATTCCTTTTATTAACTTTAACCATTATTTTAAAAACAATAATGTACAAAAACAAATAATTATGGGCAAAATAAAATGTGCTGTTCTCCTGTCTCCCGAGACACGTTTCGCCCGAAATAGTGGCTTTTTCAATTTGTAGGTTCACTAGTTGTCCGGTTCCAGTTTTAAATGTCCACCTGTCCCGCCCTTTCTTTTTAGTGGTTCAATCTCCTTGGATTACTCACAGCTGGTGTGAGGTTCGGGGCGATGTTCCTCTGATTATCCTTGTCCAATGGAACCAGACTGCCTTGTATTTTTGTAACCTATCTCTGGATGAAGCAACAAGTTCCTCTATAGAATCTTCTCTACTCTTGCAATCCAGTCCCTGATCGTGGCATGGAACTCTGCCTCCAGAAAAACGGGAGCACTGACCTATGGTCAAGCTTATTGGATTCTATTTTAGATTTAAAACTATTACAATCTAAAATCCATATATTTATTTGTAAGCTTACGGGCACAGTCCTCTACCTGTTGTATCAGTCTGTTCTTTTTGCGTTTGTCTTTTTTCCAATGGTAGAGCGCTTTGGAATATGTTGGCGCTTTATAAATGCCAGTAATAATAGCAATAATTTGGTCTTGGTAAAAAAAAAACAATTAACACCCTTTTTCAGTTGTTTTCCAGAAAGTCCAGACCAGACCTGCACAACTTTGCAGTTGGTAGGGGCCAAAAATTAAAAAAACGCAAACTTCTTTGGGTCACAGATAGGTTTTCAGAGCCTCGATTTCCAAATAAAGGTATAATTAATGATTAAACTATTTTACAAATAAACCATATTATAAAAATTACTTTGCTAAGCAGAACAAGTTTGAATATATTTTTTTCAGGTTTTCTTACTGGTAATGGGACGTATTACAGCAATCAGTTTATCATTCGTTTAAAATATCTTCCCCTCTGTGTCTCTTAGTTTCCCCCCAGCTTATTTCCAAGCCCCTATCCAAGCCCCTCTCTGTCTCCTTGCCCCCTCAGCCCCTGTGTCTCTTTCTCCACCAGCCCCTTTTGTATATATCTTTCTAACCTTCAAAACCCCTCTGTGCAGCTCTTCCCCTCAGCACCTTGTCTTTGTCTCCCCCAGTCCCTCTGTGTCTCCGCAGCCCCTGTCTGTCTCTTTCGCCCCTTCCCTAGTACTTGTCTGTCTCTTCTGTCCCATTCCCTAACCCAGTGGCATACACACAACCCATGGGGCCCCGGTGCGAAAACTGATCCTCCTCCCCCCCCGCGCGCGCTTATTCTGCGCGGGCTGGGGCCGCAACACATGGCGGCGGCCACCTGGGTTGCAGGGGTCGCAGGGCTGCAACCCCTGTGACTGCGATATGTACGCCGGTGCATGCAGATACACATACACTTAAAGGACCACTACAGACACCCAGATCACATCAGCCCAATGAAGTGGTCTGGGTGCCTGGTCCCTCTAGTTTTAACACTGCAGCTGAAAACATAGCAGTTTCAGAGAAACTGCTATGTTTCACTGAGGGTTAATCCAGCCTCTAGTGGCTGTCTCATTGACAGCCTCTAGAGGAGCTTCCGCGATTCTCACTGTGAAAATCACAGTGAGAAGACGCTGAACGTCCATAGAAAGCATTGAGTAATGCTTTCCTATGGGCGGTTTGAATGCGCGCGCTGCTCTTGCCACGCATGCGCATTTATAGCTGAGAGGCGGATCGATCCCCAGCACCAAGGGAGTCTGGCGCTGGAGAAAGGTAAGTGCTTAAGACACACACACACTGTCACGAACAGACGCATACACACTAGCTAACAGACACACACATTTACTGACAGACACACACTCAGCGACAAACATACATACACACTCACTGACAGACAGACACACTCACTCACTTACAAAACACACACTCACTAACAGATGCACACAAACTAACACACTCAGTAACAGACACACACACACACACTAACACACACATACTCTAACACTAACACACACTCTAACACACACACACTAACACACACTCTAACACTAACACACACACTCTAACACGAACACACACACACACTAAACACTAACACACACACACACTAAACACTAACACACACACACACACACTAAACACTAACGCACACACACACTAACGCACACACACACTAACGCACACACACTCTAACACTAACACACTAACACACACACTAACGCACACATACTCAAACACTAACACACACACTCACACTAACACACACACTCTAACACTAACACACACTCTAACACTAACACACACTCTAACTACACACAACACACTAACACTAACACACACACACACTCTAACACTAACACACACACAACACACTCTAACACTAACGCACACACTAACACACACACTCTAACACTAACACACTAACACACACACACACACACACACTCTAACACACTAACACACACTCTAACACTAACTAACACACAAACACTCTAACACTAACACACACACTAACACACACACACTCTAACACTAACACACACTAACTAACACATGCACACTCTAACACTAACACACACACTAACGCACACATACTCAAACACTAACACACACACACACTAACACACACACTCTAACACTAACACACTAACACACACACACACTCTAACTAACTAACACAACCACTCTAACACTAACGCACACACACTAACACACACTCACACTAACACACACATACTAACACACACATACTAACACACACACACTAACACACACACACTAACACACACACTAACACACACACTCACGTTTTTACTGTGATTATGTTTTTGGTTTGTTTTTTTAAACTCATTTTGAGTGTAAGTATAATTTGTACTTTACACTATAATTTGGTGCAGCACAATTTTTTGTTTGGGTTTATTTTATTTACCACATTTTGGAGGGGAAGTGTGATAAAATGTATACAGCTTTTATTTATCAAGTAAAAAAACATGCAAAATTAAATAAAGTGCAATTTACTAAAATGTGGAAATTAAGTGCATTCAAATAAAAATGGCCAATATAAGTATTCATATTGTGACTTATGCAACTGTAACTATCCTACTTATTTAGGTGATAAATATTCATGTTAATATATTTCCATAAATAAAAGTTCACAACCCCCCCAAAAAAAGGGAGGGGGCCGGCACTATCACACGATCCCTGGTGGTCCAGTGGTTAGTGAACTCTAGCCTGCGGGCTAGAGTTCACTCTCGCGAGACTGGGACGTTGCCATGGCAACGCTCCAGATCTCGCGAGAGGAACCCGGCGGAGCTGCATGATAGAGCTCCGTCGGGTCCTCTCCCTCCCTCCCCAGCCGCATGTCTATTTAAATGGGCCGGTGAGGCAGATCTTTTAAATATCCAGTTATAAATACCATATGCTAGAGCTGTCGCCATCACTCCTTTTTACACGTTTTTGGGGGTTGGGGGTTGCCCATGCCTACAACACTTTTGTGTCCAGATTTAAGACTTAATTGTGACCTTAACGGTAATACCCTTCTCTGGACCCAGAGACCTACCTCCTTAGAGGGACACTGTAACCATTATAACCATCTAATCTCTTTGAATTGGTTATAGTGCTTCGAGTCCCCTGGCACTGTCCCTCCATTCAGTGTTAAACCACTTTTGAGCAGGTTAACACTAAATAAGGTTTCCCGGCCACCCACAGTCCGGCCTCTTCTAGAGGTGTGGCTACAGTAGAGATAACTTACTTCCTTGTAATTATAACCTTCATAATATCAGTTTGCGCTCTAAAAGGGGTAAAAGCAGTCAGCTGACACTCTCTACCAATCATAACTGCCCATTGTTGTACAGGCTCATACTTCCTCATTAGCCAAAGCAACACACAGGGATGGACTGCCGGGGACTCTCATGTAGCATTAAAACATAAAAACATTAAAAACTGTTTAAAGCTGAATGAAGTTTAAGTACAGGGACGGTGCAAAGATTTTTGCCGCGTTTACTCCACAGTGGTCCTGTAGGTTTAATTCTGCAAGTTAAAACATTGCCTTACCTTAAAGGGTTAAACATGCCTCTAGTAGCTGTCATACTGACAGCCACAAGAGGCACCACCACTGTTGGATAAGCATAGAGTGTGCCACTTATGCACATTAGGTCCCCAATGCTCCTGGTATGAAGAACATTGGATTGGACCAGTATTGTCCCATCAGGGACATTAAGTGAGGTAAGGAGGCAAACAGTGCAGAGGGAGTCTTGGTGCTTGAAAAATGTAAATAAAAGTAACTCCACCCTCCCTTTTTTTATTTTTATAATGTTATGGTTTGAGTGCTTGAATCTAAGTAGGGACAGATACACTGTAGTATTTGGAATACACGTTTATATTCCTAACACTATAGTGTTCTTTTAAATGTTTTTTTTCTTTTAAGAAATGGTCCTTTCTGTCCAAATGCAATCACTAATACATACACACCCTCACGCACACACTCATTCACATTCAATGGTCCTCCGCACAATCACAATTGGTGACCAATGCACACACACATTCACTGACTCATGCAGAGTGACACACACACACTGGCCCAAACACACACACACACTGACCCATGCAGATACACCAGGGCCATCTTTAATATTGATTGGGCCCTGGGCAAGCATTTGATGGGGCCCCCTGATCCCCACTCCCTGACATGCAATTACGCTCTCCACTTCCCAACGCTGTAGCGGAACCATTTTCCCATGCTTGCAGAGTTGTATTTAGCACTGAGCTGTGTTTGAATGGAAGCATTTTTTTGTATGGAGTATGTTTGTGTAAATGTAGGGTTGTCTTTGTATGTGGTGTTGGTGTTTGACTGCAAGCATGCATATATGTGTAGATTTTTTTAATATATATATTTTTGGTGTTTAACACAAAGGTGTGTTTGTATGTATTGTTGACGTTTCAATGCAGGACTGTGTTTGTATGTAGTGTTGGCGATTTGAATGATGAGATGTATGCACATGTACACATACACTGCCACACACACACTGTACACTGATACACATGCAGATACACAGATATAAACACTGACACTCGCAGTAACACACATGCAGATACAGACTGACACTATCTGGGAGGAAGTGACTCACGGCAGTCACTTCCAGCCTGCTGCTGTAAAACAACGGGTCCCACCTGCGCTGTTAAAGGGCCTCTTAGTGTGTGGGCTCCTGGTGCAGCCGCAGCACCGGCGGGTCCATGGGGCAAATACATTTTTTTGCGGACAGCGGGGCCCACGGGGTAGCTGCTTTGGGCCCCCTAGGAGTAAGTGGGCCCGGGGCAGCTGCCCCTTTTGCCCCACTTTAAAGACGGCCGTGAGATACACACACACACACACACACACACTGACCCATGCAGACACACACTGCCCCTAGCAGACACACACACACTGTCCACAGCAGACACACACACACTGTCCCAGCAGAGACGCACACACTGTCCCTAGCAGACACACACACACACCCAAGCAGACACACACACGCACAGTCCCTAGCAGTCACGCACACACTGTCCCTAGCAGTCACACACTGTCCCTAGCCGTCACACACACTGACTGAGGCAGGCAGACACAAACTCTTGAAAACACACACTGTGAAGATCCCCTCTTACCTTAATTTCATATTGACTCTCCATGTGTCCCAGGCTTCTTCAGTGCGCATTGCTGCTGTGATGGGATTCCAGCATGGTTAAAATTTAGTAGGCCAAAATCTCCATGTGGCATATGTGTATGTTGTGTCAGTTGGTTAGCTACATGTAGCTAGGATACTGTCATCAGTGTACTGAGCATGTGCAGGAATACAGGAACTGAAATTGCAATGGATGAGCCATGTGGTTTGACTAGATGTACAAGTCTATATTCTGCTCATTGATTGGTTAAAGGTATATGTGGGTGTAGCTATTAATGGGAGGAGTTATAGTGCTATATAAGGAATGTACACTATGTGTTGGTCTCTCAGAATGTTGGAACAGGAGTTCATCTGAGACCCGATCGGTAATGTGAATAAAGGCCTGTTACTTTCTGAAGACCTGTGTCCAATATTTCTGTGTTTGGCTTCTGCATGCTTACACTGCAACACTGCCGCATTCTCAGCTCCACTTCTGCTAGCCTCCAAGTACAGGGCAAGGGGCGGGAGCGATCGATCAATGCGCCCTTGCGCTGCCAGCTTTTTCAATGGTTGGGGGGTTGTTTTCTGTGCTTTTTGTGTGCGGGGGTTAATTCACATAGGCGCTAGTCTGCAGCTACATATAGACGGGCTCAGACTAGCATTGAAGCTGCTGCCAGCGCCCCCCCTTAAGCAGTGCCCTAGGCGACCGCCTAGTTGGCCTATAAGCAATGCCGGCCTTGACCAGGGGACTCCAAACACTATAATCAGTTTAATGAAATTAAGCAAACATAATGCATACAGTGTCCCTTTAACATGGTCCTGGATTCCATCTAGGAGGATGCTGGTGCATATTCTAAACACTGACAAAATGTCCGTTGCCCCCATATGGAAATCAACTCACCCCCGTCAGTACAGACAATGTGATATAGGTTAGCAAAGACGAGGGTGTATGAGGAAATGTTTTTTATTATTGAGATGTGTACTGACATGCGCTATCATGGGATTCATAAAGTTTCCCGTGAACATGGCTGTTTATGTATATTTTTATTCTGTCCCTTTAAAAGTTTGGGTAAGGCATTTAATGACAGATTCACAACACATGGCCCCCATCTACATTTGGCTCTATCCATTATCAATTTCCCTGGATTCCTTTTTTTTTTTTTAAAACAACAGGAAAACAAATTGAAGAGGGAACAAATGTTGTACTCATTAACATGATATGGTCCAAGTAAAGAAAATGGCACTCTGCTGGATTAAAAGGTTGAGACAGGGGCTGCCAAAGGGATTTGTTAAGCAATACAAACCCAGATGAGGAAATTGAACATTTCCATCTTTGTCCTTGGCGTTGATCTTTGTTACAACAATACTATCTCCATCAACAAAGAGAATGTCAGTCTCTAAGTGTTTTATGAATTTATTGATTGTGAGGTGGCCAGCCAGCCACCATGTTCTGTGCAAATATCTTCTGGAGAAGCCTGATTGTAGGGTATCACGAAGTACTGTTTGGTTTTTGTGGTGCGTTCTCTCTTGGTATATGTTCTTGCAATTACTTTTGTACCATTTGGGATCTATTTCATGGGTCTTCCAATTTGTGGCCTTGGAGCTCAAACTCGGGATAACATTCTACTTTATCACAACCTCTGACCGAGGTGCTTATGGAATATAGGAAAATCTTTTTTTAAGACAAATGAAAGAAATTTTTTTAAAAGGCTATGGGTGTAGGGATAGAACAATCTACACTATCAATATTGTAAACATAAATTCAGTTTGTGTTAAGATGAATATACTTATTTATTATCCTTATGTCAATTGCTAAAAACACACAGGATTTTTTTAAGCTAAATTACTATAAATTGTGGCTTTAACCCCTTCAGCAACATGAGATGAGGGGTGGAAGTGAGGGGGGCACAACAGGAACCTGCAGTGCCAGGAAAACGCATTTGTTTTCCTGGCACTGGAGAGTACCTTTAATCGCTGTGGTTCTATACATTGATAATCTCTTATCTGCCTGTCTTTCAGTATCTTCATTAAGTTACATATGCAGACACAACTGATGCTTGATTATTATCATAAAAATGTGCTACTATCACACATGCCATACTACAAAGTAAAATAAATAGTGGGTTGGCGCTTTATAGTTATGGCTTTCTTATATATTCTTAATATGTCAGTGGGTAGTGTAACTGATATTTTGGTGCTTCCCAATAACACCTGATACAGAAATACAAAATATACAATATACCAGTATGTGTACAAAACCCAGTGCAGATATAAAAAATGAATTAATACCACCGTATATTCAAATATAGCAGGATAACACTCTTAACCTCATCTTCACCAATCTCTGTACTGTGATGGAATTCCAGTTGTAACGGCACCCCGGGCATAAAGAGGTTAAACCGCTGTTTAGTAGATCTTCCCCTTCCAGAGATACAGGCACAGCTACTGCAGAACACCAAACTCCCGAACCGCATGTAAGGGAATGTTCCAAACTCCCGAACTGCATACAAAATAGCACTCCAAACTCCCGAACTGGAATTACTGTTAAAATCCCCCATGTTAAAAAGGTTACAATAAATATATACATTTAACATATCCCCAGATAGCTCAGGTCTGAGCGCACATTATTAAGCGAATGGCGCTCAGACTACACGAATACAGTTTAATTGCCATGGAGCCAAAGTCTTTAATTCCACGAACAGGCTCCATGGCAGGCTATCGGGGTACTTTTACACCGAATACATTGCAACACTAAAGTCCCGAATGCTCCGTTGTTCGGTTCACGAACGGGTTTGCAGACCTCCAGCCTCAGCGGGGCTTGGAAGACAAAGTGTCCGCTTTTGGTGTCCTGCCGCTGGGTAGAACAAGCGCTGACTACCCGCGGGGGGCTTCCATAACACCGCCATCGTGTGGCGGCTAGGTGTAACCGCGACCACCCAGTAATTGTCAATTAAGCTGCGGTTAACCGCAGCTTCTGGGAGGTAAATTGCCGACACACTCCAGCTCCCAGGCGGTCCAATCATTCGTGCGTTTGTTCGGTACATAGAATTTACTGAACACCCTGGCAGAAAGGCACGAACAAGCCTTTCTGCAGGGGAAAATACAAGTTTTACCATGGGGCCATAGTCCAGAGGCAACAGGCGAGCAAGCAGGCTTCTCCAATGCAATGTGGCGAGATTGCTCACACCAGCAAAATAAAAGTTTAGTAGGACAAGATTGCCACGAGGCATATGTAGGTACATGTGTTTGTAGTATCAGTTAGTTAGTTACACGTAGCTAAGATACTTTCATCAATGTACTGAGCATGTGCAGGAATGCAAGAACTGGAATTACGCGTTCCTCTCCTTTGTTTCAGATGAGTCACGTCGGTACACCGGATGGACGAGTTTAGACTCTGTTCATTGATTGGTTAAGGGTATGTGTGGGCGTGGCTAATTGTGGGAGGAGCTACCGTGCTATATAATGAATGTATTCCATGTGCTCGGTGCTCAGATCTGTTGTGGAACGTTAGTCCATCTGAGACCCGATCGGTACGTGAATAAAGGCCTCTTACTTCCTGAATACTTGTGTCCATCTCTCTGTTTTCGGCTTCTGCACGCTTACACAGTTACAGTACCACCTCTAATCTCTCCACTGTTCCATTTCCTTTGTCTTACCACCATCTACTAACATTTGACATCAGCATACCCCGTACCCAAATTTCACCACCCTCAACTCTCCAATCTCGCAGAAACCTCAACTGCCTTGATCTCCAGCATTTCTCCACGAAACTCAATGCTCTCCTTTTACCCAACTCAAATCTAACTTGCCCTAACTCTGCTACCTTACTCTACTACTCAACTCTCTCCTCTCAACTCGACGCAGCAAGCACCCCTAATTACAACCCTGGCACACCAAGCAGATAAATGTTAAATAACAAACAAAGGATAAAACCTATGACAGCAGATGCGTTTCGGCGATCAGCCTTCTTCAAGTGCTTGAAGAAGGCTGATCGCCAAAACGCGTCTGCTGTCATAGGTTTTATCCTTTGTTTGTTATTTAACATTTATCTGTGGGTGACTTATTATAGGGGTAAGTGGATCTCTGGTTGTGTTACCTTATTGTGTGTTATCATAGGCGTGCGCACGGGGTGTGCCGGGTGTGCCTGGGCACACCCTAATCCCCGTGCGCACCCCTATGGTTTGAGTCCTGCAGGAACAGAGTTCCTGCACTCTTTTGAGCAGGAACGCTGTTCCTGCAGGCACTCAGTGCCCCCTGTTTCACCTCTTGCCCCTGTCATTGGAGGGCAAGAGGTGATGATTCCCCCCCCCAACCCTGCAGGTCAGCGCGCGGCGAGGGAGCTCTCTGCTGTGTCCTCTCTGCTCCCTCTCGCCGCGCGCTGATGCCGGGAGCCGGAATATGACGTCATATTCCGGCTCCCAGCTCGAGCAGACAGCCCGCGCGGCGAGAGGGAGCAGACAGCAGAGAGCTCCCTCGCCGCGCGCTGAGCTGCAGAGAGGCGCCCGCCCCACTGGACCCCAGGGACAAGTCCACCAGCACTCCAGGTAGGAGGCTGGGTGGACATTTTAAAAAAAAATTAAAATATAATAATTTGTGTGTGTGTGTGTCTGTGAGTGTGTGAGTATGTGTCAGTGTGTGTCTGTGAGTGTGTGTGTGTGTCTGTGAGTGTGTCAGTGTGAGTGTGTCTGTGAGTGTGTGAGTATGTGTCTGTGTGTGTCTGTGAGTGTGTGAGTATGTGTCTGAGAGTGTGTGAGTATGTGTGTGTGAGTGTGTGTCTGTGAGTGTGTCAGTGTGTGTCTGTGAGTGTGTGTCAGTGTGTGTCTGTAAGTCTGTGAGTGTGTGTGTCAGTGAGTGTGTGTGAGTGTGTGTCAGTATGTGTCTGTGAGTGTGTGTGTCTGTGAGTGTGTGAGTATGTGTCTGTGAGTGTGTGTCAGTGTGTGTCTGTAAGTGTGTGAGTGTGTGAGTATGTGTCAGTGTGTGTGAGTGTGTGTGTGTCAGTGTGTGTCTGTGAGTGTGTGTCAGTGTGTGTGAGTGTGTGTGAGTGTGTGTGTCTGTGAGTGTGTGTGTCAGTGAGTGTGTCAGTGTGTGTCTGTGAGTGTGTGAGTATGTGTCTGTGAGTGTGTGAGTATGTGTCAGTGTGTGTGTGTCAGTGAGTGTGTGTGTCTGTGAGTGTGTGAGTATGTGTGTGTTTCTGTGAGTGTGAGTGTGTGTGTCTGTGAATATATATATACGTATATATATATATATGTATATATATGTGTGTATATATATATATATATATATATACACACACACACACGCGCGCGCGCGGCGTGTGTTTGTGCTTTAGGGTGCACACCCTAATGCAATAGGCTGCGCACGCCTATGTGTGTTATACTGGGATCCACCCCCATAGCACCCTTTTAATTATATTTTTTTCAATACAATAAATAGTTTTTTAACCTACTCCAAGTCCATCTTACATCATTCATATTTGGATCGTTAGCCAGTATTGGCATACCTGAGCCTGCTATACAGAGCCTGGTAAAAATGTGGGAAATGTGAGTGGTAGTCCTGAGTTTTATCACTATTTTATATTTTTATCCAGTTCACACTATGTTGTATTTTATATTTTAGGTATTATCCTGCTATATTTTAATATACGGTGGTATTAATTCATTTATTATCTGCACTGGGTTTTGTACACATACTGGTATATTATATTGTTACGGTACCCTCAGCATCAAATGTACAAACCGCCGTTTAGTGAATACTCCCCTCTCGCAATAACACAGGCTTCATTCGTATCCAGTACAATCATACGAACCGCAAGCAGGGGAATGCTATAATCTCACGAACGGGACCAGTACGCGCACTTCACTTCACGAGCTCCAAACTCACTAATCGCCAATAGTAGCCGAACGCATATATCTCCCAAGCGGCTAATAATCCCATCCAGCATTCTCTAGTCGTCGGTAATAAATCCCCCCAATAACGAGACCAAGCTCCGCATTGAGGGTAAAACATGAACTGGCTTTACTGTGGGCTACCTGCCCATATTTATGCAGGTCTCGCACTTGGTGGACACTCCCCTAGGGGACCAAATGGGAGACTGTAACAATAGACAGACATATGGCAGGTTAGGACCCACAGACACAGAATATTCCCAGCATGCATTATGATTTCCTCCCCTCTTCCCTGGAGATAATTAAGAAGTAATTCAATTAACTCCAGGACAGAGGCAATTCGCCATTTTAAATTCAACACAAAAAACACATAAAAATATATAACTTTACAATTGTCGAACATTTCCAATTCGTATCACATATCCCCAGATAGCCTGGATCTGAGTGCATTTTATTTGGGGAATAGCGCTCAGATCCCATACGTATAGTTCAATCGCCATGGAGTCAAAGTCTATTACAGACTTTCGGTATGCGATTGACTCCATGGGAAGGCTATCTGGGTTAAGTCCATTCGTGCGTTTAAAACTCCCGAACGGCCGGTGTTCGTATACTTCTGTCGATTGAGAAGGGAGGTTGGCGGCTTCAGCGGTGTTCGGCGGAAAAAGTGTCCGTTTTCAGTTCCATAGAATCTGGGCCGAACACCGCTGGTCTTTCGCTTGTTTAAAATGGCCGCCGCCTCGTGGTCGACATACGAACGACGACCACCCTGCATTCGGTTTTAATTGAGAAGTGTCTGCGGTTAACCACAACGTTCTAATTGGGATCAAGAGGTTAACCAGCAGCACACTTCTCGTCTGGGTGGCCGTCCGTTCGATAATTTTGTTCGTCAAAAAAGTCAATTATACGAACAGAGGTATAGGAACGGGTAATTCCATGAAAAGGCAAAACAGACGAACCAGCAATCCCAGTCTATACAGATGGATCTGTCACACCCGGATACCCTTACCCAACCAGGTTCTGAGCCCCCTCCAGGACTCGATATCTACCATCCACCAGTGACCACAATTTTCCATGTTCATCACGTTCCTCATGGGAGCCTATTTCCTCTTCCTCAGCTCTCTATCCCACCGCTGTGACAAAACGGGATAACCCCCTTTTAACCAAATCCAAGGGAGGGTAGGGGTGACAAACAAAGGAGATTAAATGTGCTCATTCCAAAATGGCTACCTATTTAAGTAGACAAACCCCCTTTTCCCACAACCCACCAGTCCTAGCCGTTTCCTCCTAAGCCCGCCTCCTAACCCCTGTCAAGGCCCTTTTCCGCTAAGCTGTGCTTCGGCTACATGGGGCTACAATTCAAACCAAAGTTCAGCAGAGTCAAAAGCCTCCAGAAGTTGGTCATATTCCGACATTTCTTTATGGTTGATATTATACACCTGTCAGCAATCGTTGTGGCTAAGAGATGTATCCACCAATCAAAAGGATTATCCCTGCTTTTTAGGTGGACGCAGTTTAACAGATTACATAAAAAAAAAAAATCAGGTCCATATCCTGTCTGAGTCTGATTTATGCTGCAGTAGTTTAGTACCAATGCTAAAACTTCCTTACTAAAAGTAACTGGCTGTGGTGAATTTATTTTGCAGCCAAAGGATTTGTGGCTGTTAACCTCGTTTCCTGGCATAGCATTTACGGATGTGGATACCTGCTCTACTGCCAAAAGAATTGAATACTGCCAACTCCCTGCTGCTTGAGATCTCAACCCACTGTCATAATGCAATTTAAAAGAACACCCCCGCTTCCATAATGACTTAAGCACAATGCTGTTATGGGAGAAGGATGTCCGGGCATCATCTTACCTTCGAGCATCACACCGTTTTGCAATGGTTTAACCCCTAAGTTAGTGCTCCAATACCTGACACAGTTGCCTTCTGGCTTCCTTCATTTCTGCCTCTGCAATAAGAGGAGGCTTTGCTCGAAGGCCTTTGAGAGATTGAGAGCATTAGCTCACACTGTGAACCTAACACCTATTGAAAGAAATAGTACGTACCATTTTTTTATAAATGGGAGTGCGAGTGTTCCTTTAAGCTTGCAATACCAACTTCCACTTCATTATGATACAATTTGCTTTATTTAAAAGGACACTACAGACCCTGCTGAAGTGCTTTATGCGTGAAGTGTGTGTCCTACTTTTTTTCAATTTTACAAAAAGTGCGGATTTCAATGGAAATTTTTGTTTTTATAAATTAAGCCGGTTATAGCCCCCTAGCTTTTAAGGACAACCGGTCCTGTTACTTCCTAGTTTGGTTAATTCAGTGAAGCTAAACTCCACTGCTCAGTAAGAGCTCAGAGGACCTCCCTTGAAAAGACTTCTCATTGAGCTGCATTGGGAAGTCTGTGATTGGACAGCCGCAGAAAGTATAGGCAGGGTTAGAAGGGGAGGGCTTGAAAAGGCTGCAGACAAGAGAATTGCAACTTTTGCATTTGGGTTATACCTACGAAACAGTGATTTTCTTTTTTTAATTAGTTTTCCTTTAAACTATAAACACTTATTTGCCATTTGTTTATTCTGAAACTTTTTGCCTTTTGTGGTTGCAATTTGCGCTATTTCTACAAGACATTTAGGATAGTGCTGGGGCAGGATTATGTCCTTTCTTAAAGATATTTTCTTCTTCTGAGTACTTCTAATATTTTCCTGGTTAATTGGAAAGGGGCGGTACAACGTAACCCTTTCTCTGCTGGAATTCCTTCAGTGTGCTCGAGAAAAACATGTTTACTATTAATTTTGGATAGAACTTCTGCAACTGCAAAGAATTTGTGGATATCCTGGCAGATATAATACATTTTCAAATCTGAAGACACTCATTTTATATTGTGCATGACCCAGCTCACATGGCCTCTGCTTGTATTTATTTAGAAATACATATTTCTATGAGATTTACTTGGAAACCCTCTTGTTGCACTGCAGTGAGGAAAACCATGTGGCGTCTGCAAGGCTTAACAATCCACTTTCTCACATTATGCAATCTTTGATTTTTTTTTTTTTTTAATGCAAAATATTTATATTTTACATATATTTGCATTAAAATGTCATTCCAAGCACCATAACAATTTGTATCCCTGAAATGCTTATAATGGAGAGAGTATCTTGCACTCAATCTCACCTCTGAGACTCACTAATAACTGCAGTGATATGTAAAAGGCAGTCCCCTAGAGCTGGAACTCTTAGTTCTGGGCTAGCTGGGTTAATTTTGCACAAGCAAAATGCACAACATGGACTGATCACTGTCTCTGAAAGAGAATAGAGCCGTGGTCATGTGACTGCCTGGACAGGGGCTATGTTGATTGCTGCATTCAGCCTAGTTCACTAAACAGTGATACTATGGCAGATGTAGACGACCTTGAGAACTCCAGATTTTGAGGACCACATCTCCCATAATACTCTTACAGCCATTATACAGGCAAAGCATCAAGGGAGATGTAGTCCACAACATCTGGAGTGCATTAGGTTGCCTACCGCTGTACTACAGTATGGCTGCTATCAGTTCACTGGGTAGGTGATGTATGTGATCAGCTAAGCCAGATTTCCCATTAAATATGTGTTTTTGTTACTTGTTCTTATTACATACCCTAGTTTCAGATTAAGCAGAGTAGGCATCTGACCTACAGGTGTCTGCCCTATTTACAGCACTTATAATATAAAATAAATAATTAAATAAAGACCAAGTGTCTTGGCCTGTGTTCTCTCTAGTCCAGTCACCCCCTATGCTTGATTTCAGAGTTGCAGAAACAGTTATAGAGTTTGTAAAACTCAGTGCTGTTCCAGCTCCTCCGGGGTCTGTATGTGAGGCTGGACAGGAAGTGGAAGGGATCACTTCCCATCTGCCAGCTAACAGCCTCTCACACAGAAAATGCTTTTTCTGGAGGATTAGGGACAGCACTGAGTGATTCAAAACTGTTTAAAGGGACATTATAGTCAACAGAACCACTATAGCTTAATGTAGTTGTTCAGGTGTCTATAGCCGGTCTCTGAAGGCTTTTCAATGTAAACACTACCTTTTCAGAAAAAAGGCAGTGTTTACATTGCTGACTAATTACACCTCTAGTGGCAGTCACTCAGATGGCAGTGCACTTACGTTCAGTGTCTCCATGTTCCCCATAGTGATGCATTGATTTTATGGCTTTTTGCTGTGCATGAGCAATAGCCTCCCAATGCTTTCCTATGAAAAAGCATTGATTGGCTAAGATCATCAAGTCTGATGAGCTCAGCCATGGAGACGGGACCAGGCAGAGCCAGCTGTGGCAAGACCGGCACAGTTTGGGAGAAAACAGTGAGTAAAAATACCTTTTCAGCACAATCGGAGTGGCACGTTGATGTAAAGAGCCATACCAGAACATATTTCTATTCCTGACACTATGTTGTTCCTTTAACAGCTACTGGCCTTCTACTATCAATCATTGCACAGCTACATACACTCAAGATACTCACATATTCTAACACAATACATTACAAGTACAAATATGAGCATGCATACATAGTGTAACATATTCATCCTCACCTTGCGACATCTGCGATAATTTCTGTGACGAAGTGCCGCTGAGTACACACACTGCTGAATACACGCACACACACAGACTGCTGAATACACGCACACACAGACTGCTGAATACACACACATACTGCATTGAGGGGTGCAGTGCATGTGTTTGTGTGTGGGTGCTTTGTGTGTGTGGGGTCCTGTGTGTCTGAGGGTTGCTGTGTGTGTGCGAGGGTTGCTGTGTGTGTGCGAGGGGTGCTGTGTGTGTCTGAGGGTTGCTGTGTGTGTGTATTCGAGGGGTGCTGTGTTTGTGTGTGTGTGTGTGTGTGTGTGAGGGGTGCTGTATGTGTGTGTGAGGGGTGCTGTGTGTGTGAGGGGTGCTGTGTGTGTGTGTGAGGGGTGTTGTGTGTGTGTGTGTGTGTGTGTGTAGAGAGGTGCTGTGTGAGGAGGTAGGCGTGCTGTGGGGGAGTAGGGGTGCTGGGGGGTGGGGGTACTGTGCTGTGGGGAGGGTGGGGTGCTGTATGTGTGAGGGATGTTGTGTGTATGGTGGTGCTGTGTGTGTGTGAGGTTGCTGTGTGTGTGGGGGGGGTGCTGTGTGTGTGTGTGAGAGGGGTGTGTGCTGTGTGTGGGGGTAGGGGGCTGTGCTGTGTGTGGGGTGCTGGGTGGGGGTATGGGTGCTGGAATTGGGTAGGGGTGCTGGCAGGGTGGGTGATGTGATGTGGGGGTAGGAGTGCTGTGTGTGTGTGTTGTAGGGGTGCTGTGTGTGTGTTGTGGGGGTAGGGTGCTGTGTGTGTGTGTGGGGGGTGCTGAGTGGGGGTAGGGGTGATGTGGGGGGAGGTAGGGGTGATGTGTGGGGGTAGGGATGATGTGTGGGAGGGGGGGTGATGTGGGGGTAGGGGCACTGTGTGTGGGGGGTTGGGGCTCTGTGTGGGGTGGGGGATGTGTGTGGGGGAGGGGGTGTGGGGAGGGAGGGATGCTGGGTGTGGGGGTAGGGGGTGCTGGAGGGGGTGCTGTGTGGGGGGTAGGGGTACTGTGTACTGTGTGGGGGTAGGGGTGCTGTGTGTGATCGGGTAGGGGTGCTGTGTGTGGGGGATAGGGGTGCTGTGGGGGAGGTAGGGGTGCTGTGACAGGGGGTGTGTGTGGGGGTAGGGGTGCTGTGTGTGGGGGGTAGGGGTGCTGTGTGTGTGGGGGGTAGGGGTGCTGTGTGTGTGTGGGGAAGGTAGGGGTGCTGTGTGGGCCCGATCTAAGGCCCGATAAGACGTTACCTGCTAGTGCTAGGTGTGATACAGTTATCCGTGCTGGATCAACTTGTAATCCTGACACATACATATGCAGTTGTTAAATGTACATTTTTTATTTTTATATATACCTGCAATGATCTGTTAATAAATTAATTAAACTCACTTTATTGCTTTTTGGGGGGGGAAGGGGGGGGAGCAGAGGAGCAGGGGAGCAGGGAACACTTTAGAATTTTGTGCATAAAAGCGCCTGACCTTGGTGATGAGTGAAATGGCTGCTAGTGTATATAGACTGCTTATCTGTAAAAGGACATTTTTTTTCTTGCATTATCCTGTAATGCGTTTTCTATATAAAGCATTAAAATGGTAGTCAATTTCTGTCAATGTTTCCCTTTTATTAACATAGGCCTCAATTAAACATTTTGGATAAGCTTTGTTCGTATATATGATATATATATTTTTTTATATTTTAATATTCTGAAAAAATATTTTAAACGTTTATCCAAAAATATTAACTCATTTGAAAAGCTGTTTCAAAAATATTAAATCAAAGCCATAACCAGACATTTAACAGACTACTTCAATTGAATAAATCAGCAACTAGATCCTTTTTTTTGTAATGGAAATCTATGTATTTTCATGTTACTTTTTCTTATTTATTTACCATAGTTTCAGATATTCAACATTAATTACAGAAAATATAAAAGGCAATTTTTGGACATAGAGCTAAACCGTTTCGACATAATAGCGCTTTATAAATAATTCTCAATGAGTCAAGAAGTTCAAATTTATTGTAGAAGTCTACAAGTAGCAGAATGCCAGAGACTTCGGAGTCCTCGTGAGGATGTAACTGCGGATCAGAGTAACGACAAGCATAGACTTGATGTGCCCTGTTTTACATCATCAATTATATAATTTTATTTTTTTACAAGGGAAAATTGCAGAAATCTATTTTACTGTCACAACAAAACTGTATGTTTTTTTGTAAAACATAACCAAAAAACAATTAAGCTTGAAAAGGAAATATCTCCCTTAAAACACATGATGGTTGCACAAAGAGCAAGAAAATTGTTGCTTCTATGGTGAGGTCTACCCTACTACCCTGTACCCTGTAACCAAGACTTGCATTCCCCACGAATATGATATTTATAGTGTCAGGCTTCCCCCATATCTTCCTTCCGATCGGCATTACCCGTATGACATCGGGGTTTCGCCGATCCAACTCTGCTCATGAGTCTGACGTCACACGCTTCCCTTTCAAAAGTAAGAGGCGGCCGCATTACAAATTGCTCAATCAATTTGTGCCTCTCTCAGACCTTGTTACTTTGGTGCTGATTGCCGACGAAGCTCGTCTATTTGATTACCTGTGTACCGAAACTCTCTTGCTTGATCCTGACTTCACCCCAACAAACAAAGGGGGAGAGAAGGGAGATAGCTACTCACGGCCAACCCATTCTGTTCTCATTGGACCCCAGGGAAGTCACAATCCTGCACCCAAAAGGTATTATAAATCTGCAGCAACTATTCAATTATTTCCCTATGTATGCCAGTGTCTGCGCTGTGTGTGTCATGATTTTGTAATGGCAGCCTGGGTAACAGCCCACCAGGTCTTATACAGAATGTTTATCCTGTGTTCTGTTCAGTAATTCTATTGCCATCAAAGTCAGCAAGGAGGGATCTGAGGTACTCTGATTTGTACCTGTTAGCCTCTCACAGCTGTATTGACAGACTAACACCTGACTTGCACTTGGGTTTTGCCAGCTCATATCTAATTAGTAGGCATATGTTCAATATATAGCAATTTGCAGAAATGCTGTTTTAAGGATTGTTTTATATGTTTTCATTGGGAAAAAATGCCAAAACAGCAGTTTATATCTTATTTAGCCTAACATTACTGGAATGTATGACATTATGCGTGCATGCTTGAGCTGTCTGTTTGTGTCCACACGGATGAGGCCAGATGGATGAGTTAGTTCTATGCGTACACACAGCATATTGCATCAGTTGAATTGGTTTTTGTTTGTTTGTATTTTAGATTAGAATTTCTATTACTCCAATGGTCATTTGTGGTGTTTAAATTGCAGAGTCCTCGGTGTTGTAGTATTTTTTTATTGTCGTGACACAGCTTATTAATCCATCTCTTCCTTCTTCAGGTACTGTGAACATGGCTCATCATCTTTGTTTCATTGTCTGATGCCTGTACTGGCCTTTGCCTCGTCTATGGTCCGTTCATCTTTTCTGATTCCTTGCAGACTGAACTCCAGGGCGTCATGAACGCCCTGGGACAGGTGAGTACCGTTGGTGAATGTGACAACACTATAGTCACCAAAAAACTACAGCTTATTGTATTTGTTCTGGTGAGTAGAATCATTCCCTTCAGGCTTTTTGCAGTGAACACTGTCTTTTCAGAGAAAATGCAGTGTTTACATTACAGCCTAGTGATAACTACACTCTGGCTGCTAGAGGTGCTTTCTGGGGCAGTGCAGCACAGTGAGCAGTACTGCCATTCAGTGTCTCCATCCTCTGCATGCAGACACTGAACTTTCCTCACAGAGATGCATTGCTTCAGTGTATATCTATGAGGAGTTGCTGATTGGTCAGGGCTGTGTTTGACTTGTGCTGGCTCTGTCCCTGATCTGCCTCCTTGACAGTGTCAGCCAATCATATGGGAAAGCATTGTGATTGGCTCAGTCCACCACTTCTGATGACAGAAGGCAGCAGCTGCAGACTTGAGTATCAGAAGGCAGCAGATGCAGACTTGAGTATAAGTAAGATTTTACTATATTTAGGCAGGCAAGAGGGGATCAGGGGGGCTTGATGATGGTCTTAACACTATAGGGTAAGAAATACATGTTTGTGTTCGTGACCCTATAGTGTTCCTTTAACTTGTGCCTCTTTGGAGGTATTTCTGTCAGTACAAATTCAGCCAATTCTGCAGTCCCAGTATTACAATGTCCTATTGCTATGCATTTCACTATTTTGTGCATTTCACTGCATTTAGGTGTCTGTTCCCACGTGAACTTGCATATAGAAGTCTACTCCCAAAGAGAGCATGACACACAGAATTAGGGCATAAACAGTACTTCCACGTAAAACAGTTAGTTCCATGATTTACAAAAAAATCAATCAGGATGAAAATAAGATCACAAGATGTTTCATGGAAATTTTCCATAGAAAAAGCAGTCGAAGGCCAATATTCCTGAAAATAAGCTAAAAGTTAATAATAATAATATATAGAATCTAGTGTTGTGACTTGTCAAACATGCTGTAACTAAAATAAAACGGAACAACTGTTCTTTAACAAAATCCCTGGCGCTGTTTCCTTAGTGTTGGCAAGCACGCATTGGAAACTAATAGAGATGTGTGTCTATATTCTGTCCTTGTCTTCCTTTGTCTCATTTTTTTCGACTGCCTTCCACAACAACCATTTTGAAATGGGCCTGTCACCCATCAAATATGTGGAAGTCAGGTTCACCTCCAGGAAGGTACAGATTTAAATTCTGCATTTAGATGGAAAAATCGCCATAAAAATATATAATAATGTGAAGATTGCTTCCTCCATCCTTTACAGGGAATTGTAATTGTAATTGTAAACGTATAAATAGAACATTGCATCTTACAGTTGGTATCTGGAGACAGATGTCGGTTGTGCCAATCTGTTATGAGTTGTATACACTCTTTTTGAAACAAGCTCGATAACTGAGAGCTAGTCTTTAAACCCTCATAAAAAGAGGGTGCAATGCATATTTCTAATATTTTATGTGCAACTTAAAAAGTCAGACGGCAGCCCCAGCGGACTTAAATTGCGCCCACGGATGGGACCCATCCAGTGTGGTACCATTTGTGCCAAGATCTGCAGCCGACTGCCCACCTGACACCTGATTGGCAGGGACACCACCAGCCCCAACCCAAACCCACTAGAGAGACTCACTGATCCAGCAGCCCTAGGCTGCAAAGTTGTAAAGTTTTAACGCTATGATTTTGGTTACCTGTTTTTGCCTTATGTTTCGCTTATTAATGTAGAATCACTCATACGAGGACACAATCACTGGCCTGGGTCGCCTAGGAATAGAGAGACCAGGCTCACTATAACACAACCAGGCACCCACGAAGCAGTGCCATCTATGGCCCTAGTCCGGTTTCACAAAGCCACATATAACACGTCACCGAACCGCAAACACCCCCCCCCTCATCCACCTTGGTTAGGGGCAACACCTCCACCGAGAAACCAGCCATGCATAAAGGTAGTCACCACCCCCTAAAGTGCACTATAGCGGTCCTTTAATCTATAATCTCCAGGTCCATTTGTCATTTCTATTACCCCACCCCCTCCTCACTTTGTTTCTGATGCTCAACATCTATGGTAACACTATTTTATTCTCTGCAGATATGTACTTGGCTTGTGTGTCTGTGAACTGGCAATCATGAGGCTGTGCCTACTTGCAAAACTCATATCAAAGACCTTGGTGCACCTTGACATCTACACAAAAAAACATTAATGATGGTGTGGTGAGGATGATTTGATTATTTAAGGCATTTAAAAGAAGCAAGTAGGGTTACATAGTTAGCTAGGCTGAAAAGATGATGGGTCCATCAAGTTCAGCTTTTCTCAGAAGGCAGTGACGAAGCTCCTGTCATTTGACTTAGTACCTCTGCCCAGTCTGCTTCCTTGAATGGTGAATGGGGTTGCTGATAAATTCTTTCAGCATTCTTACAGGCTTGTAGTTCTCTCCTTTCAGGCAGGAATTGTCTCCTCTGCCTCTTCTGAACCTTTCCCAGGCAGCTATCTATACCTCTTCCTGCACTGTGATTAGCGACTAGCTTTACAAAGGCACCGGTGGCTCGCAGCCCTACTTTTTTTTAAACTTAATACAGAGACCAAGAAGCCTGATATAGGCTCTGTTACTGGGATCCATGAATAGATCAATCAGGACACACAGTTTCAAAAACAATACTTTTTTTTTGTTTTTTTAACTAGGACTAGCCTTTGGCGACTAGTCCTTAAACATGTGGTGACAAACATTTAAAATATAATTATACAGAATATTGGGGAATAAGCAATTAAAACTAATACATGAACTATATATAATAAAAGTAACATTTTAAAACACACTAAAAAGCAACAATAACTACTACATTTAACTACTTATTTGGTTGCCCTCATTTGCATACCAGCATTATGTAAATTAACACATTTCTATTTAGTCAGTAGAGCGCGCTGCAGAGTTATAAACTAATAATGCATAGTCACAAGTCAGTTGTATGGTGTTTCTTCACATGAAGGCAAAAAACTGTTTGGATCTCTTTCCAATTTCACAACAAACTAGAAAAAAACTATTCTTAACCTTAGAAAAACAGTCAGATATCTCCTTGGATCAAAACGCTATTACCCCACTAATTAAACATTTTTTTTAAATTCTCTGAATAAAATGTTTTTGCAAGTATTCATCCAGTTGCTGTTTAAACATCTGTACAGACTCTGATAAAACCGCCTCTTCAGGCAGAGAATTCCAAATCCTTATTGTTCTTACTGTAAAAAATGTTTTTCTTTGCTTTAGACTAAATCTCCTTTCTTCCAGTCTAAATGTATGACCTTGTTTAGTCCTGTTTATAAATAGAGTATGGTCTTTCTTTTGTTCCAATGTGCCCTGGCACACAGGTTGAAAAATCATGTCACTTTTAATCTTCTCTGCAAAATTGTACAATAAGAACCTCGCCCTCACTTCCTCTACTGATGAGTGTTATAATGGATGCCACTACTCAGGTTCACTAGAAGCTCACATTGATTATATTTCACTTAGCAAGATGTGTATGTCAGTCCCCTATAGTCTAGGGAGGCAATTTTGGTATGCGCTATAAAACGGTTTCTAAAGATAAATTTTTAGATGGTATTGCAATGGAGCTTTTCATGTTTGAGTTGACATTTAATGCTACCCTGGGTTTTTTTTTCCTCTGGTCGAAATCGCTTTATAACATAGCTGGCAAACTTACTACCAGCAAACTTACTACCAGCAAAGTGTCTGGTAGAAAATCTTATTAATTCCCAGGAGTGGGCCGGGATCACCCTTAACCAGTACGGGGGGGAGGGGCGGTGTGTCGGTGGATCCACGCTGTCGAAGCAAGGATGAGGAGAGTGTCCGTCTCTCCTTGGTTCCGACGTACGCAGGCTGTGGTGAGCCACGTCGGGCTCCCGATTTCAGAAAGCACTCAGGAAAGGTAGCAGGAGGTACACCATGGGACCACTAACTTGGGTAGTGCACCCTGCTGTTTCACAAGCTCACTATTGGTGAGTATTGTCGGATAATCGGTAGATACAGCAGGAGCCCAGCTAACATGTGACTGTTCAGCTTGCAGGTCAGGCTCCACCTCCTTCTTGCAACATTCTTGATGCCATATGCATTTTCTCTGCATTTGTTTGATGCAAACAACATTTTAATTTTTACTTTTGACATTTCACATGTTTTGGGTGTCATTTAAACAGTAACCACCCTTTGGCAATCAGTAAATACAACAATACACTTAGGGTTAGCCAAAGAACACAAATTTCATTGTTTTCAACCCAAGTCCAAAAGGTTTTCTAGCTATTTTGTGTTTTCTTTTTTTTTTTTTAAAGTAAGTTTTAATGCCCAGAGTAGCTGTTTGTTTACTTTTATTTTGTTTTTAGTGCGTTTTAATCCTTTTATGATTTTTATGTTTTTCTTAAAGGGACACTATAGGCATTCAGACCACTTCAGCTCATTGAAGTGGTCTGGGTGCAATGTCCCATCACCCTTACCCTGAGCATGTAATCATTGCAGTTTTTAGTAAACTGCAATAATTACCTTCTAGGGTTAACTACTCCTCTTGTGGCTGTGTAGGTTACTGTAAGGTTAGGGGAACGTTTAGGGTAGTGTTGGTATAGGCCCTAAATGCATTATTGGAGATGTAGTCCAAAACATCTGGAGGGCCATAGGTTCCCCACCCCTATACTATAGGGGTAGGATGGTGTATGGTTAGTTCTAATTTACAAAAATGTAACAATCTGATACATTAATCTTCTTTTTTTTTTTTTTTTTTTAACAATACAAATGTGTTTATTTTCCCATTTTTAAAATTGTATCCATACAAATATTTTTTGTTAGGAATTCATATAGGATATATTAAAAAATAATTTGTCCTTTAAAAAACAATATATAATAAGTATGGGTGCACTTAAAGAGAAACCCTTAAATTATAATGGAACAGGGACGGGGCGTGACTGCGGAGCTGAGAGGACGCTGACCTTAGCAGGTCCTGCAGTACTTGACAAACAAAGCAGATTTTTATTTCCAAAACGGTGATCAGTTGTTACAGAAAGGCCACTAAACGTGATGTGCCACCAAGAGGAACAAACAGACACCACCCAAGAGACATTACGAGCACCACTCACTCACCAAGTGTCAGAGGCCTACACGCATGGCAGGTACGGGAGGGATGGCCGCTTTCCCGACGCAGCGACAGGCTGCATATCTGACAATGAGCCCTCGTTCCCTCCTTCTGCACCGGTGGGGGTTATCCCGGTCTGCCCCCACATAACGAGCACCTACCTTTGAAAAAAAGCTCCAGGGTGCAACACCGACAGGCGGATGGAACGGTGGTCCACACAGAACGCCAGACATCCAGTGACTGCCCAGCACCTTTACAAAAAATTAATGAGGACTGTGATTTTCACAGTGAGAAGCACGCAAGCGCCTCTAGCGGCTGTCAATGAGACAGCCGCTAGAGGCTTTGGAGGAAGGATTAACCCATTTATAAACATAGCAGTTTCTCTGAAACTGCTATGTTTATAAAAAAATGGGTTAACCCTAGCTGGACCTGGCACCCAGACCACTTCATTAAGCTGAAGTGGTCTGAGTGCCTAGAGTGGTCCTTTAAGTCCGGGCACTACTTACTCATTCCGTTTCGCTTTCCTTGTCCTGTCTGACAGATTATGTGTGTTAAGTTACGGCCTTTCCTGACATACAGAAAGCAATGTTTACTGGTTTTGTATTGATTTTTTTTTTTTTTTTTTTTACATTTTTCATAACCCTTACTGCTGTGAATAAAAATCCAAAGACCTAATGAATGTCAGTTGCTAACTGCATATTATTTAAAAAAAGATTGGTTTTGGTCTCCCAGTGATGCGTGGTCAATAACATAATTAGTTTGTCACTAAAGGTTTGAATTGTCTGTAATTCAAAAAGAATTTCAAAGTTTAGTACAAAATTACAAAAACTAGAAAAAAAGCTCTGGCCTACAATTTGACATTTTCCCTGAGTTTCATTACACTAGATTTCTGACAATTCAACATATTGCTCCATAATCACTATATTGAGCTGTAGTGGGTATGGTGCTTAGAGATCGCCTTAAAATCTGAAGGTTTTGTTATTTATACACACATCAGCCCAAGAATTTACAACTGATAAAATACATTTGAAAATTCCTTAATACGTTCAGGGACTTTTATTATTGTATAATGTTGTATAGAAAAGTTCATAATAAATTAGCAGCTACTATCTCAAAATGTTTCAGGTATTATGTCCATTTTATTATACCTAGATAGTGATGAATCTTCCCATTAGGCCTCTTAAAGCTACATTACACTCCCAAGTGGAGTGTGTGCTTTCCCTTTTCAGTTTCCCCCAGGGCCGGACTGGCCTACCGGGACACTGGGAAATGTCCCGGTAGGCTGCCGGCTCTGGGGCGCTTTAAGATGTGGCTGCACTCAGCCACAAGACAGGAAAATATTTTTTCCTTTTACTTCGTCCTTCAGCAGCCCACCGATGCTTCTGCGGCTCATGGTCAGAAGAGCTGAGCGAGCACAATGATTTTTGCCTACACCAGCCACCGGATGTGAGCAGCATATGACAACATAACGTCATATCCAGCGGCTGCGCGTCGGCAGATCTACACTGCACAGCGGCATCCCTTCCCTTCAGAGAAACTGCTATGTTTCACTGAGGGTTAATACAGCCGCTAGAGGCACTTCCGCGATTCCGCTGGATGTCCATATGACAGATGTATAGTCGCCATTTTGGGCAGTCGGAATCCAGGACAATCACCCCATATCCTAACCCAATAACGCACGGACACTAAGGGATATGGGAAATTTTGTCCACAGCTTTATTAAGCAAACAATAATAATAACAATGATAATAATAATAATAACTTAACAAGTAAAACATGGGTCATTGCCCCCCATACTCCGCCCTCGCATCCTATTCCTTCCATTAATATATAAAGGGCAATGACCCCCATATAAATAACACATATATATATATATATATATAACATACATCAACATTATTCCAATACCGATGTAAAGTGCCAACCATCCATTAACCACGGCAGGGGTATACCCGGATACCCCTACCCCACCAGGTTCTGAGCCACCGACAGGACTCGAAACCTATCAACCACCGATGACCACCACTTGTTTGTTTTCCATTACGTTCATCCTGGGGAGCCTATTTCCTTTCCTTCAGCTCCCCATCCCGCCGCTGTGAAAAAACGGGACAACCCCACACATAACAAAACAGGGAGGGTGGGTGGGACAGACTTAACCAGGTAGGAAATTAGAATGACTCACCTAAAATGGCTGCCCATTTAAATAACCAAACCTACTTACCCATAACTCCACTCCCTTGCTTACTTCCTCCTAGGCCCGCCTCCTAATCCCTGTCAAGGCCTTTTTCCGCTTAGCTGCGCCTGGCTACATGGGGCTACAGGAAAGCTGTAACGGACCGTTTTGCACAAAAGGGGAAAAAAACGTTTAGGCAATCGGCCCCCTTTCCGGAGATGCAGGCACAGCTACTGCAGAACACCAAACACATGAACTGCCAATAAGTGAATGCTCCAAACTCCCGAACGGCATCCAATATAGCACTCCAAACAGACGAACTGGAACCATACGAATAGCTGCTAGCAGACGAATAGGAAAAGCATCCAAGCGGCTTACACTCCTAGCAATCAGTCTCTATCAGCATTCAGTAAATCCCCCCAAAGACAAGACAAGGCTCCGTGTTGAGGGTCAAGCAGTGGTCTGTTTAATGAGGGCTACCTGCCCGGCTTTTATGCAGGTCTCCCACCTGGTGGACACTCCCCTAGGGGACCAAATGGGAGACTGTGACAAGGGACAGACAAGCAGACAAATAGGACACACAGTCACTGTAACGGACCGTTTTGCACACAAGGGGTAAAAACCGTTTAGGCGATCGGCCCCCTTTCCAGAGATACAGGCACAGCTACTGCAGAACAACAAACTCCTGAACTGGATACAAAATGCATCATGGTTTCCTCCCCTCTGCCCTGGAGATAATTGAGAAGTAATTCAATTATCTCCCAGGACAGAGGCAAATCGCCATTTTAGATGAAACATAAAAACCACATAAAAATAAATAATTACACAACTACAGAATATATTCCATTCGTGCAACGTATCCCCAGATAGCCTGGATCTGAGTGCATATTCTTAGCGAATAGCGCTCAGATCCCATACGCACAGTTCAATCGCCATGGAGTCAAAGTCTTTTACAGTCTTTCGGTATGCGATTGACTCCATGGGAAGGCTATCTGGGTTAAGTCCATTCGTGTAGTCCAAACTCCCGAACAGCTGGTGTTCGCATGCCTTTGTCGACTGAGAGTCTGGTTTTAGCGGTGTTCGGCAGAAAAAGTGTCCGTTTTCAGTTCCATAGAATCTGTGCCGAACACCGCTGGTCTTTCGCATGGTTTAAAATGGCCGCCACCTCGTGGTCGACATACGAACGATGACCACCCTGTATTCGGTTATAAATGAGAGGTGTCTGTGGTTAACCACAACGTTCTAATTGGGATCAAGAGGTTAACCAGCAGCACACTTCTCTTCTGGGTGGCCGTCCGTTCGGTAAGTTCATTCGGTAAAAAAGTCAAATAAACGAACAGAGGCATAGAGACAGGTAATTCCACGAAAAGAGGCAAAATAGACGAACCAGCAATCTTAGTCTATACAGATGGATCTGTCACACTGACTGTGTCTGACAGTCTTCGCTCTGCAGTGAGCCGGCAGCCAGGATATGATGTCATTGCGGCCTCTGCATCATTACAGGGCGTGCGATGGACCTGTGCAGGAAGAGCACAGAGATTCCAGCAGCAACCACTGACCACCAGGTACTGAGCATCTACTCCAGCCCTTCTAGAGCAAGGTAGGGAGGCTGGGTGGACCTCTTAATTATTAAATGTGTGTATGTATGTAATGTTTGTGTGTGTATGTGATTGTGTGTCTGTGATTGTATGTGTGTGGGTCTGTGATTGTGCTTGTGTATATATCTCTGTGTATGTGTTTAGTAGATAGCTCCCTTATTTGGTATCCTTAAATATTGCAATCCCACATAAGGATAACAAATAAGGGATTTATCTACTAAACAAATGAATATAAGAAAAGAGCTTTTTTAATCTTGATCCTTTAGCTGTTTAGTAGATAGTTCCCTGATTTGGTGCCCGTGTATGAGATTTCCATATTTAAAGATACCAAATGAGGGTGCTGTTTAGCAGATATCTCTTTTATTTGGTGTCCTTAAATATGTCAATCCCACATAAGGATAGCAAATAGAGGAGTTATCTGCCATACAAAGATCGAAATTAAGAGGTGTCAGCCAGCCCACAACAAGAAATCTGGGTGGCTAATGTGAATTATATGCAAATGTGTAGTCAGATGCCAGCATGTAGAACACAGCATGCTGGCATCAGACAGCCAATGGCAGCATATTAACCCATCCCCTAGTGAAACGTTTTACTGCTCCCCCTCCCGTTTTGACTATGTTATCTTATGTGCCCCCCCATATATATTGTTCCTAGAGTCGCCACGATGTCTGCATGTGTGTAAATGTGTATCTGTGTGTGACTGTGTTTGTGTGTATATGTATCTGCATGTGTGTATGTCTGTTTATGTGTATATGTGCAGACTTTTAAAAATCTCGCCAACACTACACACAAATACACTCATGCATTTCAACGTCAACACTACATACAAACCCCACCATTATTTATAACCATACCACTACATTCAAATACCACACAACACACAAATGCATGCTTGCATTCAAATGCCAACCCTACATACAAACACACCACTACATTCACTCACATATACTCCATAAAAAAACATGCATGCATTCAAACACACAAACACTGCTCAGTGCTAAATACATTAAAAAATTTTTTTTATTTTTTTTTATATTTAAAGTTGAGGGGGGCAGAGGGGGTGCCAAAAATAGGACCCGCCCCACGTGCCAAATGCTCTAGGTACGCCCCTGATCCCTAGGACAGACTTGGTCAGTTTTTGATCATCATAAATTTTCTTTTTAGCTTCAGTATACGGCCCTGTGCAAAGGTGTCCCCCTGAACAATCCCATTTTAAGTGACCAGGGGAGAACCCAAGAGGTAACAAGTATAGTTTGCCAATTTCCTTCCATTCTGCAGGTTTGGGCAAACACATATTATCTCCTCCTACCTCAATCTCAGGTATGGGCAATTTGACAATTTTTTTTGTTTTTACATTTTCTCCTAAATTTTTCATTTTATTTTTAATTTTTCCTTTTTCATATACTGTGATTTTGCCTTTTTCTGTCAGTTTGGGCATGCCATCCAGATACATTAATGAATTGCCTTTCTCCTCATTAGGAATCCTTTCATCAAGTTCCCTGACTGTCCTGTAGGGTTTTTTTTTTACCATTTTTGCGGCATATTTGCTGCATTTTGGTTCCTTTTCCCTTTTTTTCTGAGCACTTCTGGCGCCATTTTTCTGCGTTCAAGGCTCGTGACAGCGCATGCGCAAGTTTGGAAGCGCATCATTCCGTTGTGTGTGTCTGTTGCTGTCACGCATGCGTGCGGTGCTTGCTTTTGCACATGCGCGCAGTGGCGATTTTCCGCACAGGCGCGCAGCGGCAGCTTTTGCGCATGCCTAATAGCCTTTTTATTCAGGTTTTCAATGACCAGTCTTGTAAGGCTCTGGGCACTGTATTAAAATCACAGTACTACCTGAAACAGCATTGTACAGATTCCACAATGGTGAGCACACAGGATGCAGGCATGGCATATTACACTGGCACAACACATTGCACAGCATGGTATGCGCACAAGATGCAGCACATTGCACAGCATACGAAGTATAACACTGTAACTACTACGAGTCGATAAGGTTTTTGCAATGTACAAATTAAGGTTTGAGCCTCAAGTTTAGCAAGCCTTTTGGCCTTACAAAGTAAAGTTGCAGAATTATATTACTGTTATTTTATGAGAATTGATGCTGTCAGTTTGCTCTAAGTTTCTACTGAGAGTGCTAAAAGCCTTGGCAGTAATTCAAGTATCTGGAAGGATTTTTATTCTCTGTTGCGTCATCATTTACTGGTTGAGTAATTCTAAGGGCATTTTTTGCCACTTACGGTATATATCACTATTATTTTTCATATAATATTACATCAATTACAGGCATGGAAGCAGATTTTTAAGCCTCTAATATAAGGTCACGCTCTAAGAGCAATAGGTAAGCCATTCCTCATTTTTTCAGTTTTTTATTTTATTTTTCCTCAAACAGAGAGCAGGTAAGCAGTTGTTCCCCATCATGATAAGTTTATGGGGGAAAAGCTGCTGGATCATCTAACAGGAAGTCCCACAGAAGGATCCTTTACAAGATAGGTGTTTAGATTTCACTAGAAAAGAAGTGTCTTGAGCAGCCGGTCTGGAAGCAGCAGAAATGCCATCTTTCCCAGAAATAAGTGGCATTTTTGGCCGAGGCCTCCATCCATAAGAGTCGTCTCCTCTGTTAAAGCTCTCAGGATGTCTACCTTTTGATCT
>OW240920.1:120076498-120354978 GCA_933207985.1 Pelobates cultripes
GTGTGTATGGGGGGCAATGTGTGTGTGTGTGTGTGTGGCCTACCTGTCACTGGAGGCTGTTGCTGGGGGTCAGGCAGCCATCTTCTGCAGCAGCATGGGCTGCTGCATAACGGCGGGGCGGGGCTTATCGGCGGGAGGTGGGGCTTCGTTTGGGGGCGGAGCCTGTGCCGGGGAGCCAATCAGTGCTCCCTCCGGCCACAGACAGCCCCCAGCACCTCAGCACTGCATTCCCTCGGGCTGTCACAGTCCGAGGGAAGCCCATGGCCAGCAAGTTGCTGGCATTTGGGGGGGCCCAAGGGGGGGCACAGCATGATGTAGGGGGGGCCATGGCCCCCTCTGGCCCCCCCTAGCGACGCCACTGCACACACACACTCTAACACACTAACACACACTCTAACACTAACTAACACACAAACACTCTAACACTAACACACACACTAACACACACACACTCTAACACTAACACACACTAACTAACACATGCACACTCTAACACTAACACACACACTAACGCACACATACTCAAACACTAACACACACACACACTAACACACACACTCTAACACTAACACACTAACACACACACACACTCTAACTAACTAACACAACCACTCTAACACTAACGCACACACACTAACACACACTCACACTAACACACACATACTAACACACACACACTAACACACACACTAACACACACACTCACGTTTTTACTGTGATTATGTTTTTGGTTTGTTTTTTTAAACTCATTTTGAGTGTAAGTATAATTTGTACTTTACACTATAATTTGGTGCAGCACAATTTTTTGTTTGGGTTTATTTTATTTACCACATTTTGGAGGGGAAGTGTGATAAAATGTATACAGCTTTTATTTATCAAGTAAAAAAACATGCAAAATTAAATAAAGTGCAATTTACTAAAATTAAGTGCATTCAAATAAAAATGGCCAATATAAGTATTCATATTGTGACTTATGCAACTGTAACTATCCTACTTATTTAGGTGATAAATATTCATGTTAATATATTTCCATAAATAAAAGTTCACAACCCCCCCCAAAAAAGGGAGGGGGCCGGCACTATCACACGATCCCTGGTGGTCCAGTGGTTAGTGAACTCTAGCCTGCGGGCTAGAGTTCACTCTCGCGAGACTGGGACGTTGCCATGGCAACGCTCCAGATCTCGCGAGAGGAACCCGGCGGAGCTGCATGATAGAGCTCCGTCGGGTCCTCTCCCTCCCTCCCCAGCCGCATGTCTATTTAAATGGGCCGGTGAGGCAGATCTTTTAAATATCCAGTTATAAATACCATATGCTAGAGCTGTCGCCATCAATCCTTTTTACACGTTTTTGGGGGTTGGGGGTTGCCCATGCCTACAACACTTTTGTGTCCAGATCCAAGACTTAATTGTGACCTTAACGGTAATACCCTTCTCTGGACCCAGAGACCTACCTCCTTAGAGGGACACTGTAACCATTATAACCATCTAATCTCTTTGAATTGGTTATAGTGCTTCGAGTCCCCTGGCACTGTCCCTCCATTCAGTGTTAAACCACTTTTGAGCAGGTTAACACTAAATAAGGTTTCCCGGCCACCCACAGTCCGGCCTCTTCTAGAGGTGTGGCTACAGTAGAGATAACTTACTTCCTTGTAATTATAACCTTCATAATATCAGTTTGCGCTCTAAAAGGGGTAAAAGCAGCCAGCTGACACTCTCTGCCAATCATAACTGCCCATTGTTGTACAGGCTCATACTTCCTCATTAGCCAAAGCAACACACAGGGATGGACTGCCGGGGACTCTCATGTAGCATTAAAACATAAAAACATTAAAAACTGTTTAAAGCTGAATGAAGTTTAAGTACAGGGACGGTGCAAAGATTTTTGCCGCGTTTACTCCACAGTGGTCCTGTAGGTTTAATTCTGCAAGTTAAAACATTGCCTTACCTTAAAGGGTTAAACATGCCTCTAGTAGCTGTCATACTGACAGCCACAAGAGGCACCACCACTGTTGGATAAGCATAGAGTGTGCCACTTATGCACATCAGGTCCCCAATGCTCCTGGTATGAAGAACATTGGATTGGACCAGTATTGTCCCATCAGGGACATTAAGTGAGGTAAGGAGGCAAACAGTGCAGAGGGAGTCTTGGTGCTTGAAAAATGTAAATAAAAGTAACTCCACCCTCCTTTTTTTATTTTTATAATGTTATGGTTTGGGTGCTTGAATCTAAGTAGGGACAGATACACTGTAGTATTTGGAATACACGTTTATATTCCTAACACTATAGTGTTCTTTTAAATGTTTTTTTTTCTTTTAAGAAATGGTCCTTTCTGTCCAAATGCAATCACTAATACATACACACCCTCACGCACACACTCATTCACATTCAATGGTCCTCCGCACAATCACAATTGGTGACCAATGCACACACACATTCACTGACTCATGCAGAGTGACACACACACACTGGCCCAAACACACACACACACTGACCCATGCAGATACACCAGGGCCATCTTTAATATTGATTGGGCCCTGGGCAAGCATTTGATGGGGTCCCCTGATCCCCACTCCCTGACATGCAATTACGCTCTCCACTTCCCAACGCTGTAGCGGAACCATTTTCCCATGCTTGCAGAGTTGTATTTAGCACTGAGCTGTGTTTGAATGGAAGCATTTTTTTGTATGGAGTATGTTTGTGTAAATGTAGGGGTGTCTTTGTATGTGGTGTTGGTGTTTGACTGCAAGCATGCATATATGTGTAGATTTTTTTAATATATATATTTTTGGTGTTTAACACAAAGGTGTGTTTGTATGTATTGTTGACGTTTCAATGCAGGACTGTGTTTGTATGTAGTGTTGGCGATTTGAATGATGAGATGTATGCACATGTACACATACACTGCCACACACACACTGTACACTGATACACATGCAGATACATAGATATAAACACTGACACTCGCAGTAACACACATGCAGATACAGACTGACACTATCTGGGAGGAAGTGACTCACGGCAGTCACTTCCAGCCTGCTGCTGTAAAACAACGGGTCCCACCTGCGCTGTTAAAGGACCTCTTAGTGTGTGGGCTCCTGGTGCAGCCGCAGCACCGGCGGGTCCATGGGGCAAATACATTTTTTTGCGGACAGCGGGGCCCACGGGGTAGCTGCTTTGGGCCCCCTAGGAGTAAGTGGGCCCGGGGCAGCTGCCCCTTTTGCCCCACTTTAAAGACGGCTGTGAGATACACACACACACACACACACACACACTGACCCATGCAGACACACACTGCCCCTAGCAGACACACACACACACTGTCCACAGCAGACACACACACACACTGTCCCAGCAGAGACGCACACACTGTCCCTAGCAGACACACACACACACCCAAGCAGACACACACACGCACAGTCCCTAGCAGTCATGCACACACTGTCCCTAGCAGTCACACACTGTCCCTACCCGTCACACACACTGACTGAGGCAGGCAGACACAAACTCTTGAAAACACACACTGTGAAGTCCCCCTCTTACCTTAATTTCATATTGACTCTCCATGTGTCCCAGGCTTCTTCAGTGCGCATTGCTGCCTCATTCTCAGCTCCACCTCTGCTAGCCTCCAAGTACAGGGCAAGGGGCGGGAGCGATCGATCAATGCGCCCTTGCGCTGCCAGCTTTTTCAATGGTTGGGGGGTTGTTTTCTGTGCTTTTTGTGTGCGGGGGTTAATTCACATAGGCGCTAGTCTGCAGCTACATATAGACGGGCTCAGACTAGCATTGAAGCTGCTGCCAGCGCCCCCCCTTAAGCAGTGCCCTAGGCGACCGCCTAGTTGGCCTATAAGCAATGCCGGCCTTGACCAGGGGACTCCAAACACTATAATCAGTTTAATGAAATTAAGCAAACATAATGCATACAGTGTCCCTTTAACATGGTCCTGGATTCCATCTAGGAGGATGCTGGTGCATATTCTAAACACTGACAAAATGTCCGTTGCCCCCATATGGAAATCAACTCACCCCCGTCAGTACAGACAATGTGATATAGGTTAGCAAAGACGAGGGTGTATGAGGAAATGTTTTTTATTATTGAGATGTGTACTGACATGCGCTATCATGGGATTCATAAAGTTTCCCGTGAACATGGCTGTTTATGTATATTTTTATTCTGTCCCTTTAAAAGTTTGGGTAAGGCATTTAATGACAGATTCACAACACATGGCCCCCATCTACATTTGGCTCTATCCATGATCAATTTCCCTGGATTCCTTTTTTTTTTTTTAAACAACAGGAAAACAAATTGAAGAGGGAATAAATGTTGTACTCATTAACATGATATGGTCCAAGTAAAGAAAATGGCACTCTGCTGGATTAAAAGGTTGAGACAGGGGCTGCCAAAGGGATTTGTTAAGCAATACAAACCCAGATGAGGAAATTGAACATTTCCATCATTGTCCTTGGCGTTGATCTTTGTTACAACAATACTATCTCCATCAACAGAGAGAATGTCAGTCTCTAAGTGTTTTATGAATTTATTGATTTTGAGGTGGCCAGCCAGCCACCATGTTCTGTGCAAATATCTTCTGGAGAAGCCTGATTGTAGGGTGTCACGAAGTACTGTTTGTTTTTGTGGTGCGTTCTCTCTTGGTATATGTTCTTGCAATTACTTTTGTACCATTTGGGATCTATTTCATGGGTCTTCCAATTTGTGGCCTTGGAGCTCAAACTCGGGATAACATTCTACTTTATCACAACCTCTGACCGAGGTGCTTATGGAATATAGGAAAATCTTTTTTTAAGACAAATGAAAGAAATTTTTTTAAAAGGCTATGGGTGTAGGGATAGAACAATCTACACTATCAATATTGTAAACATAAATTCAGTTTGTGTTAAGATGAATATACTTATTTATTATCCTTATGTCAATTGCTAAAAACACACAGGATTTTTTTAAGCTAAATTACTATAAATTGTGGCTTTAACCCCTTCAGCAACATGAGATGAGGGGTGGAAGTGAGGGGGGCACAACAGGAACCTGCAGTGCCAGGAAAACGCATTTGTTTTCCTGGCACTGGAGAGTACCTTTAATCGCTGTGGTTCTATACATTGATAATCTCTTATCTGCCTGTCTTTCAGTATCTTCATTAAGTTACATATGCAGACACAACTGATGCTTGATTATTATCATAAAAATGTGCTACTATCACACATGCCATACTACAAAGTAAAATAAATAGTGGGTTGGCGCTTCATAGTTATGGCTTTCTTATATATTCTTAATATGTCAGTGGGTAGTGTAACTGATATTTTGGTGCTTCCCAATAACACCTGATACAGAAATACAAAATATACAATATACCAGTATGTGTACAAAACCCAGTGCAGATATAAAAAATGAATTAATACCGCCGTATATTCAAATATAGCAGGATAACACTCTTAACCTCATCTTCACCAATCTCTGTAGTGTGATGGAATTCCAGTTGTAACGGCACCCCGGGCATAAAGAGGTTAAACCGCTGTTTAGTAGATCTTCCCCTTCCAGAGATACAGGCACAGCTACTGCAGAACACCAAACTCCCGAACCGCATGTAAGGGAATGTTCCAAACTCCCGAACTGCATACAAAATAGCACTCCAAACTCCCGAACTGGAATTACTGTTAAAATCCCCCATGTTAAAAAGGTTACAATAAATATATACATTTAACATATCCCCAGATAGCTCAGGTCTGAGCGCACATTATTAAGCGAATGGCGCTCAGACTACACGAATACAGTTTAATTGCCATGGAGCCAAAGTCTTTAATTCCACGAACAGGCTCCATGGCAGGCTATCGGGGTACTTTTACACCGAATACATTGCAACACTAAAGTCCCGAATGCTCCGTTGTTCGGTTCACGAACGGGTTTGCAGACCTCCAGCCTCAGCGGGGCTTGGAAGACAAAGTGTCCGCTTTTGGTGTCCTGCCACTGGGTAGAACAAGCGCTGACTACCCGCGGGGGGCTTCCATAACACCGCCATCGTGTGGCGGCTAGGTGTAACCGCGACCACCCAGTAATTGTCAATTAAGCTGCGGTTAACCGCAGCTTCTGGGAGGTAAATTGCCGACACACTCCAGCTCCCAGGCGGTCCAATCATTCGTGCGTTTGTTCGGTACATAGAATTTACTGAACACCCTGGCAGAAAGGCACGAACAAGCCTTTCTGCAGGGGAAAATACAAGTTTTACCATGGGGCCATAGTCCAGAGGCAACAGGCGAGCAAGCAGGCTTCTCCAATGCAATGTGGCGAGATTGCTCACACCAGCAAAATAAAAGTTTAGTAGGACAAGATTGCCACGAGGCATATGTAGGTACATGTGTTTGTAGTATCAGTTAGTTAGTTACACGTAGCTAAGATACTTTCATCAATGTACTGAGCATGTGCAGGAATGCAAGAACTGGAATTACGCGTTCCTCTCCTTTGTTTCAGATGAGTCACGTCGGTAGACCGGATGGACGAGTTTAGACTCTGTTCATTGATTGGTTAAGGGTATGTGTGGGCGTGGCTAATTGTGGGAGGAGCTACCGTGCTATATAATGAATGTATTCCATGTGCTCGGTGCTCAGATCTGTTGTGGAACGTTAGTCCATCTGAGACCCGATCGGTACGTGAATAAAGGCCTCTTACTTCCTGAATACCTGTGTCCATCTCTCTGTTTTCGGCTTCTGCACGCTTACACAGTTACAGTACCACCTCTAATCTCTCCACTGTTCCATTTCCTTTGTCTTACCACCATCTACTAACATTTGACATCAGCATACCCCGTACCCAAATTTCACCACCCTCAACTCTCTAATCTCGCAGAAACCTCAACTGCCTTGATCTCCAGCATTTCTCCACGAAACTCAATGCTCTCCTTTTACCCAACTCAAATCTAACTTGCCCTAACTCTGCTACCTTACTCTACTACTCAACTCTCTCCTCTCAACTCGACGCAGCAAGCACCCCCAATTACAACCCTGGCACACCAAGCAGATAAATGTTAAATAACAAACAAAGGATAAAACCTATGACAGCAGATGCGTTTCGGCGATCAGCCTTCTTCAAGTGCTTGAAGAAGGCTGATCGCCGAAACGCGTCTGCTGTCATAGGTTTTATCCTTTGTTTGTTATTTAACATTTATCTGTGGGTGACTTATTATAGGGGTAAGTGGATCTCTGGTTGTGTTACCTTATTGTGTGTTATACTGGGATCCACCCCCATAGCACCCTTTTAATTATATTTTTTTCAATACAATAAATAGTTTTTTAACCTACTCCAAGTCCATCTTACATCATTCATATTTGGATCATTAGCCAGTATTGGCATACCTGAGCCTGCTATACAGAGCCTGGTAAAAATGTGGGAAATGTGAGTGGTAGTCCTGAGTTTTATCACTATTTTATATTTTTATCCAGTTCACACTATGTTGTATTTTATATTTTAGGTATTATCCTGCTATATTTTAATATACGGTGGTATTAATTCATTTATTATCTGCACTGGGTTTTGTACACATACTGGTATATTATATTGTTACGGTACCCTCAGCATCAAATGTACAAACCGCCGTTTAGTGAATACTCCCCTCTCGCAATAACACAGGCTTCATTCGTATCCAGTACAATCATACGAACCGCAAGCAGGGGAATGCTATAATCTCACGAACGGGACCAGTACGGGCACTTCACTTCACGAGCTCCAAACTCACTAATCGCCAATAGTAGCCGAACGCATATATCTCCCAAGCGGCTAATAATCCCATCCAGCATTCTCTAGTCGTCGGTAATAAATCCCCCCAATAACGAGACCAAGCTCCGCATTGAGGGTAAAACATGAACTGGCTTTACTGTGGGCTACCTGCCCATATTTATGCAGGTCTCGCACTTGGTGGACACTCCCCTAGGGGACCAAATGGGAGACTGTAACAATAGACAGACATATGGCAGGTTAGGACCCACAGACACAGAATATTCCCAGCATGCATTATGATTTCCTCCCCTCTTCCCTGGAGATAATTAAGAAGTAATTCAATTAACTCCAGGACAGAGGCAAATCGCCATTTTAAATTCAACACAAAAAACACATAAAAATATATAACTTTACAATTGTCGAACATTTCCAATTCGTATCACATATCCCCAGATAGCCTGGATCTGAGTGCATTTTATTTGGGGAATAGCGCTCAGATCCCATACGTATAGTTCAATCGCCATGGAGTCAAAGTCTATTACAGACTTTCGGTATGCGATTGACTCCATGGGAAGGCTATCTGGGTTAAGTCCATTCGTGCGTTTAAAACTCCCGAACGGCCGGTGTTCGTATACTTCTGTCGATTGAGAAGGGAGGTTGGCGGCTTCAGCGGTGTTCGGCGGAAAAAGTGTCCGTTTTCAGTTCCATAGAATCTGGGCCGAACACCGCTGGTCTTTCGCTTGTTTAAAATGGCCGCCGCCTCGTGGTCGACATACGAACGACGACCACCCTGCATTCGGTTTTAATTGAGAAGTGTCTGCGGTTAACCACAACGTTCTAATTGGGATCAAGAGGTTAACCAGCAGCACACTTCTCGTCTGGGTGGCCGTCCGTTCGATAGTTTTGTTCGTCAAAAAAGTCAATTATACGAACAGAGGTATAGGAACGGGTAATTCCACGAAAAGGCAAAACAGACGAACCAGCAATCCCAGTCTATACAGATGGATCTGTCACACCCGGATACCCCTACCCCACCAGGTTCTGAGCCCCCTCCAGGACTCGATATCTACCATCCACCAGTGACCACAATTTTCCATGTTCATCACGTTCCTCATGGGAGCCTATTTCCTCTTCCTCAGCTCTCTATCCCACCGCTGTGACAAAATGGGATAACCCCCTTTTAACCAAATCCAAGGGAGGGTAGGGGTGACAAACAAAGGAGATTAAATGTGCTCATTCCAAAATGGCTACCTATTTAAGTAGACAAACCCCCTTTTCCCACAACCCACCAGTCCTAGCCGTTTCCTCCTAAGCCCGCCTCCTAACCCCTGTCAAGGCCCTTTTCCGCTAAGCTGTGCTTCGGCTACATGGGGCTACAATTCAAACCAAAGTTCAGCAGAGTCAAAAGCCTCCAGAAGTTGGTCATATTCCGACATTTCTTTATGGTTGATATTATACACCTGTCAGCAATCGTTGTGGCTAAGAGATGTATCCACCAATCAAAAGGATTATCCCTGCTTTTTAGGTGGACGCAGTTTAACAGATTACATAAAAAAAAAAAATCAGGTCCATATCCTGTCTGAGTCTGATTTATGCTGCAGTAGTTTAGTACCAATGCTAAAACTTCCTTACTAAAAGTAACTGGCTGTGGTGAATTTATTTTGCAGCCAAAGGATTTGTGGCTGTTAACCTCGTTTCCTGGCATAGCATTTACGGATGTGGATACCTGCTCTACTGCCAAAAGAATTGAATACTGCCAACTCCCTGCTGCTTGAGATCTCAACCCACTGTCATAATGCAATTTAAAAGAACACCCCCGCTTCCATAATGACTTAAGCACAATGCTGTTATGGGAGAAGGATGTCCGGGCATCATCTTACCTTCGAGCATCACACCGTTTTGCAATGGTTTAACCCCTAAGTTAGTGCTCCAATACCTGACACAGTTGCCTTCTGGCTTCCTTCATTTCTGCCTCTGCAATAAGAGGAGGCTTTGCTCGAAGGCCTTTGAGAGATTGAGAGCATTAGCTCACACTGTGAACCTAACACTGGCCACCTATTGAAAGAAATAGTACGTACCATTTTTTTATAAATGGGAGTGCGAGTGTTCCTTTAAGCTTGCAATACCAACTTCCACTTCATTATGATACAATTTGCTTTATTTAAAAGGACACTACAGACCCTGCTGAAGTGCTTTATGCGTGAAGTGTGTGTCCTACTTTTTTTCAATTTTACAAAAAGTGCGGATTTCAATGGAAATTTTTGTTTTTATAAATTAAGCCGGTTATAGCCCCCTAGCTTTTAATCAGACAACCGGTCCTGTTACTTCCTAGTTTGGTTAATTCAGTGAAGCTAAACTCCACTGCTCAGTAAGAGCTCAGAGGACCTCCCTTGAAAAGACTTCTCATTGAGCTGCATTGGGAAGTCTGTGATTGGACAGCCGCAGAAAGTATAGGCAGGGTTAGAAGGGGAGGGCTTGAAAAGGCTGCAGACAAGAGAATTGCAACTTTTGCATTTGGGTTATACCTACGAAACAGTGATTTTCTTTTTTTAATTAGTTTTCCTTTAAACTATAAACACTTATTTGCCATTTGTTTATTCTGAAACTTTTTGCCTTTTGTGGTTGCAATTTGCGCTATTTCTACAAGACATTTAGGGTAGTGCTGGGGCAGGATTATGTCCTTTCTTAAAGATATTTTCTTCTTCTGAGTACTTCTAATATTTTCCTGGTTAATTGGAAAGGGGCGGTACAACGTAACCCTTTCTCTGCTGGAATTCCTTCAGTGTGCTCGAGAAAAACATGTTTACTATTAATTTTGGATAGAACTTCTGCAACTGCAAAGAATTTGTGGATATCCTGGCAGATATAATACATTTTCAAATCTGAAGACACTCATTTTATATTGTGCATGACCCAGCTCACATGGCCTCTGCTTGTATTTATTTAGAAATACATATTTCTATGAGATTTACTTGGAAACCCTCTTGTTGCACTGCAGTGAGGAAAACCATGTGGCGTCTGCAAGGCTTAACAATCCACTTTCTCACATTATGCAATCTTTGATTTTTTTTTTTAAATGCAAAATATTTATATTTTACATATATTTGCATTAAAATGTCATTCCAAGCACCATAACAATTTGTATCCCTGAAATGCTTATAATGGATAGAGTATCTTGCACTCAATCTCACCTCTGAGACTCACTAATAACTGCAGTGATATGTAAAAGGCAGTCCCCTAGAGCTGGAACTAGTTCTGGGCTAGCTGGGTTAATTTTGCACAAGCAAAATGCACAACATGGACTGATCACTGTCTCTGAAAGAGAATAGAGCCGTGGTCATGTGACTGCCTGGACAGGGGCTATGTTGATTGCTGCATTCAGCCTAGTTCACTAAACAGTGATACTATGGCAGATGTAGACGACCTTGAGAACTCCAGATTTTGAGGACCACATCTCCCATAATACTCTTACAGCCATTATACAGGCAAAGCATCAAGGGAGATGTAGTCCACAACATCTGGAGTGCATTAGGTTGCCTACCGCTGTACTACAGTATGGCTGCTATCAGTTCACTGGGTAGGTGATGTATGTGATCAGCTAAGCCAGATTTCCCATTAAATATGTGTTTTTGTTACTTGTTCTTATTACATACCCTAGTTTCAGATTAAGCAGAGTAGGCATCTGACCTACAGGTGTCTGCCCTATTTACAGCACTTATAATATAAAATAAATAATTAAATAAAGACCAAGTGTCTTGGCCTGTGTTCTCTCTAGTCCAGTCACCCCCTATGCTTGATTTCAGAGTTGCAGAAACAGTTATAGAGTTTGTAAAACTCAGTGCTGTTCCAGCTCCTCCGGGGTCTGTATGTGAGGCTGGACAGGAAGTGGAAGGGATCACTTCCCATCTGCCAGCTAACAGCCTCTCACACAGAAAATGCTTTTTCTGGAGGATTAGGGACAGCACTGAGTGATTCAAAACTGTTTAAAGGGACATTATAGTCAACAGAACCACTATAGCTTAATGTAGTTGTTCAGGTGTCTATAGCCGGTCTCTGAAGGCTTTTCAATGTAAACACTACCTTTTCAGAAAAAAGGCAGTGTTTACATTGCTGACTAATTACACCTCTAGTGGCAGTCACTCAGATGGCAGTGCACTTACGTTCAGTGTCTCCATGTTCCCCATAGTGATGCATTGATTTTATGGCTTTTTGCTGTGCATGAGCAATAGCCTCCCAATGCTTTCCTATGAAAAAGCATTGATTGGCTAAGATCATCAAGTCTGATGAGCTCAGCCATGGAGACGGGACCAGGCAGAGCCAGCTGTGGCAAGACCGGCACAGTTTGGGAGAAAACAGTGAGTAAAAATACCTTTTCAGCACAATCGGAGTGGCACGTTGATGTAAAGAGCCATACCAGAACATATTTCTATTCCTGACACTATGTTGTTCCTTTAACAGCTACTGGCCTTCTACTATCAATCATTGCACAGCTACATACACTCAAGATACTCACATATTCTAACACAATACATTACAAGTACAAATATGAGCATGCATACATAGTGTAACATATTCATCCTCACCTTGCGACATCTGCGATAATTTCTGTGACGAAGTGCCGCTGAGTACACACACTGCTGAATACACGCACACACACAGACTGCTGAATACACGCACACACAGACTGCTGAATACACACACATACTGCATTGAGGGGTGCAGTGCATGTGTTTGTGTGTGGGGTGCTGTGTGTGTGTGGGGTCCTGTGTGTCTGAGGGTTGCTGTGTGTGTGCGAGGGTTGCTGTGTGTGTGCGAGGGGTGCTGTGTGTGTCTGAGGGGTGCTGTGTGTGTCTGAGGGTTGCTGTGTGTGTGTATTCGAGGGGTGCTGTGTTTGTGTGTGTGTGTGTGTGTGTGTGAGGGGTGCTGTATGTGTGTGTGAGGGGTGCTGTGTGTGTGAGGGGTGCTGTGTGTGTGTGTGTGTGTGTGTGAGAGGGTGCTGTGTGTGAGGAGAAGGCATGTGGGGGGTAGGGGTGCTGGCTGGGGGTAAGGGTGCTGTGCTGTGGGGAGGGTAGGGGTGCCAGTGTGTGAGGGATGTTGTGTGTGTGTATGAGTGGTGCTGTGTGTGTGTGAGGGTTGCTGTGTGTGTGAGAGGGTGCTGTGTGTGTGTGTGAGGGGTGTGCTGTGCTGTGGGGGTAGGGGGCGCTTGTGCTGTGGGTGCCATGGGTAAGGGGTGCTGGGTAAGGTGCTGGGCAGGAGTAAGGGTGGATGTGGATGTGGGGTAGGGAGTGCTGTGTGTGTGTTGCATGTGTGTGTGTTGTGGGGGTAAGGGAAGGTGTGTGTGGGGGTGCTGAGGGGGGTAGGGGTGAGGTGGGGGAGGTGGGGTGATGCGTGGGGGTAGGATGATGTGTGGGGAGGGAAGGATGGGAGGGGGTAGTAGGGGCACTGTGGGGGTTGGGGCTCTGTGGGGGTGGGTGATGTGTGTGGGGAGTAGGGTGTGGGGAGGGGAGGATGCTGGTGGGGGTAGGGTGCTGTAGGGTGCTGTGTGGGGGTAGGGTACTGTACTGTGGGGTAGGGGTGCTGTGATCGGTAGTGCTGTGTGTGGGGATAGGTGTGCTGTGGGGTAGTGCTGTGGGGGTAGGGTACTGTGCTTGGGGGTAGGGCGCTTCTGTGGGGGTAGGGGTTGTGTGTGTGGGGTAGTGCTGTGTGTGTGTGGGGAGGGTAGGGGTGCTGTGTGGGCCCGATCTAAGGCCCGATAAGACGTTACCTGCTAGTGCTAGGTGTGATACAGTTATCCGTGCTGGATCAACTTGTAATCCTGACACATACATATGCAGTTGTTAAATGTAAATTTTTTATTTTTATATATACCTGCAATGATCTGTTAATAAATTAATTAAACTCACTTTATTGCTTTTTGGGGGGGGAAGGGGGGGGGAGCAGAGGAGCAGGGGAGCAGGGAACACTTTAGAATTTTGTGCATAAAAGCGCCTGACCTTGGTGATGAGTGAAATGGCTGTTAGTGTATATAGACTGCTTATCTGTAAAAGGACATTTTTTTTCTTGCATTATCCTGTAATGCGTTTTCTATATAAAGCATTAAAATGGTAGTCAATTTCTGTCAATGTTTCCCTTTTATTAACATAGGCCTCAATTAAACATTTTGGATAAGCTTTGTTCGTATATATGATATATATATTTTTTTATATTTTAATATTCTGAAAAAATATTTTAAACGTTTATCCAAAAATATTAACTCATTTGAAAAGCTGTTTCAAAAATATTAAATCAAAGCCATAACCAGACATTTAACAGACTACTTCAATTGAATAAATCAGCAACTAGATCCTTTTTTTTGTAATGGAAATCTATGTATTTTCATGTTACTTTTTCTTATTTATTTACCATAGTTTCAGATATTCAACATTAATTACAGAAAATATAAAAGGCAATTTTTGGACATAGAGCTAAACCGTTTCGACATAATAGCGCTTTATAAATAATTCTCAATGAGTCAAGAAGTTCAAATTTATTGTAGAAGTCTACAAGTAGCAGAATGCCAGAGACTTCGGAGTCCTCGTGAGGATGTAACTGCGGATCAGAGTAACGACAAGCATAGACTTCATGTGCCCTGTTTTACATCATCAATTATATAATTTTATTTTTTTACAAGGGAAAATTGCAGAAATCTATTTTACTGTCACAACAAAACTGTATGTTTTTTTGTAAAACATAACCAAAAAACAATTAAGCTTGAAAAGGAAATATCTCCCTTAAAACACATGATGGTTGCACAAAGAGCAAGAAAATTGTTGCTTCTATGGTGAGGTCTACCCTACTACCCTGTACCCTGTAACCAAGACTTGCATTCCCCACGAATATGATATTTATAGTGTCAGGCTTCCCCCATATCTTCCTTCCAATCGGCATTACCCGTATGACATCGGGGTTTCGCCGATCCAACTCTGCCCATGAGTCTGACGTCACACGCTTCCCTTTCAAAAGTAAGAGGCGGCCGCATTACAAATTGCTCAATCAATTTGTGCCTCTCTCAGACCTTGTTACTTTGGTGCTGATTGCCGACGAAGCTCGTCTATTTGATTACCTGTGTACCGAAACTCTCTTGCTTGATCCTGACTTCACCCCAACAAACAAAGGGGGAGAGAAGGGAGATAGCTACTCACGGCCAACCCATTCTGTTCTCATTGGACCCCAGGGAAGTCACAATCCTGCACCCAAAAGGTATTATAAATCTGCAGCAACTATTCAATTATTTCCCTATGTATGCCAGTGTCTGCGCTGTGTGTGTCATGATTTTGTAATGGCAGCCTGGGTAACAGCCCACCAGGTCTTATACAGAATGTTTATCCTGTGTTCTGTTCAGTAATTCTATTGCCATCAAAGTCAGCAAGGAGGGATCTGAGGTACTCTGATTTGTACCTGTTAGCCTCTCACAGCTGTATTGACAGACTAACACCTGACTTGCACTTGGGTTTTGCCAGCTCATATCTACTTAGTAGGCATATGTTCAATATATAGCAATTTGCAGAAATGCTGTTTTAAGGATTGTTTTATATGTTTTCATTGGGAAAAAATGCCAAAACAGCAGTTTATATCTTATTTAGCCTAACATTACTGGAATGTATGACATTATGCGTGCATGCTTGAGCTGTCTGTTTGTGTCCACACGGATGAGGCCAGATGGATGAGTTAGTTCTATGCGTACACACAGCATATTGCATCAGTTGAATTGGTTTTTGTTTGTTTGTATTTTAGATTAGAATTTCTATTACTCCAATGGTAATTTGTGGTGTTTAAATTGCAGAGTCCTCGGTGTTGTAGTATTTTTTTATTGTCGTGACACAGCTTATTAATCCATCTCTTCCTTCTTCAGGTACTGTGAACATGGCTCATCATCTTTGTTTCATTGTCTGATGCCTGTACTGGCCTTTGCCTCGTCTATGGTCCGTTCATCTTTTCTGATTCCTTGCAGACTGAACTCCAGGGCGTCATGAACGCCCTGGGACAGGTGAGTACCGTTGGTGAATGTGACAACACTATAGTCACCAAAAAACTACAGCTTATTGTATTTGTTCTGGTGAGTAGAATCATTCCCTTCAGGCTTTTTGCAGTGAACACTGTCTTTTCAGAGAAAATGCAGTGTTTACATTACAGCCTAGTGATAACTACACTCTGGCTGCTAGAGGTGCTTTCTGGGGCAGTGCAGCACAGTGAGCAGTACTGCCATTCAGTGTCTCCATCCTCTGCATGCAGACACTGAACTTTCATCACAGAGATGCATTGCTTCAGTGTATATCTATGAGGAGTTGCTGATTGGTCAGGGCTGTGTTTGACTTGTGCTGGCTCTGTCCCTGATCTGCCTCCTTGACAGTGTCAGCCAATCATATGGGAAAGCATTGTGATTGGCTCAGTCCACCACTTCTGATGACAGAAGGCAGCAGCTGCAGACTTGAGTATCAGAAGGCAGCAGATGCAGACTTGAGTATAAGTAAGATTTTACTATATTTAGGCAGGCAAGAGGGGATCAGGGGGGCTTGATGATGGTCTTAACACTATAGGGTAAGAAATACATGTTTGTGTTCGTGACCCTATAGTGTTCCTTTAACTTGTGCCTCTTTGGAGGTATTTCTCTCAGTACAAATTCAGCCAATTCTGCAGTCCCAGTATTACAATGTCCTATTGCTATGCATTTCACTATTTTGTGCATTTCACTGCATTTAGGTGTCTGTTCCCACGTGAACTTGCATATAGAAGTCTACTCCCAAAGAGAGCATGACACACAGAATTAGGGCATAAACAGTACTTCCACGTAAAACAGTTAGTTCCATGATTTACAAAAAAATCAATCAGGATGAAAATAAGATCACAAGATGTTTCATGGAAATTTTCCATAGAAAAAGCAGTCGAAGGCCAATATTCCTGAAAATAAGCTAAAAGTTAATAATAATAATATATAGAATCTAGTGTTGTGACTTGTCAAACATGCTGTAACTAAAATAAAACGGAACAACTGTTCTTTAACAAAATCCCTGGCGCTGTTTCCTTAGTGTTGGCAAGCACGCATTGGAAACTAATAGAGATGTGTGTCTATATTCTGTCCTTGTCTTCCTTTGTCTCATTTTTTTCGACTGCCTTCCACAACAACCATTTTGAAATGGGCCTGTCACCCATCAAATATGTGGAAGTCAGGTTCACCTCCAGGAAGGTACAGATTTAAATTCTGCATTTAGATGGAAAAATCGCCATAAAAATATATAATAATGTGAAGATTGCTTCCTCCATCCTTTACAGGGAATTGTAATTGTAATTGTAAACGTATAAATAGAACATTGCATCTTACAGTTGGTATCTGGAGACAGATGTCGGTTGTGCCAATCTGTTATGAGTTGTATACACTCTTTTTGAAACAAGCTCGATAACTGAGAGCTAGTCTTTAAACCCTCATAAAAAGAGGGTGCAATGCATATTTCTAATATTTTATGTGCAACTTAAAAAGTCAGACGGCAGCCCCAGCGGACTTAAATTGCGCCCACGGATGGGACCCATCCAGTGTGGTACAATTTGTGCCAAGATCTGCAGCCGACTGCCCACCTGACTGGCAGGGACACCACCAGCCCCAACCCAAACCCACTAGAGAGACTCACTGATCCAGCAGCCCTAGGCTGCAAAGTTGTAAAGTTTTAACGCTATGATTTTGGTTACCTGTTTTTGCCTTATGTTTCGCTTATTAATGTAGAATCACTCATACGAGGACACAATCACTGGCCTGGGTCGCCTAGGAATAGAGAGACCAGGCTCACTATAACACAACCAGGCACCCACGAAGCAGTGCCATCTATGGCCCTAGTCCGGTTTCACAAAGCCACATATAACACGTCACCGAACCGCAAACACCCCCCCCCTCATCCACCTTGGTTAGGGGCAACACCTCCACCGAGAAACCAGCCATGCATAAAGGTAGTCACCACCCCCTAAAGTGCACTATAGCGGTCCTTTAATCTATAATCTCCAGGTCCATTTGTAATTTCTATTACCCCACCCCCTCCTCACTTTGTTTCTGATGCTCAACATCTATGGTAACACTATTTTATTCTCTGCAGATATGTACTTGGCTTGTGTGTCTGTGAACTGGCAATCATGAGGCTGTGCCTACTTGCAAAACTCATATCAAAGACCTTGGTGCACCTTGACATCTACACAAAAAAACATTAATGATGGTGTGGTGAGGATGATTTGATTATTTAAGGCATTTAAAAGAAGCAAGTAGGGTTACATAGTTAGCTAGGCTGAAAAGATGATGGGTCCATCAAGTTCAGCTTTTCTCAGAAGGCAGTGACGAAGCTCCTGTCATTTGACTTAGTACCTCTGCCCAGTCTGCTTCCTTGAATGGTGAATGGGGTTGCTGATAAATTCTTTCAGCATTCTTACAGGCTTGTAGTTCTCTCCTTTCAGGCAGGAATTGTCTCCTCTGCCTCTTCTGAACCTTTCCCAGGCAGCTATCTATACCTCTTCCTGCACTGTGATTAGCGACTAGCTTTACAAAGGCACCGGTGGCTCGCAGCCCTACTTTTTTTTTAACTTAATACAGAGACCAAAAAGCCTGATATAGGCTCTGTTACTGGGATCCATGAATAAATCAATCAGGACACACAGTTTCAAAAACAATACTTTTTTTTTGTTTTTTTAACTAGGACTAGCCTTTGGCGACTAGTCCTTAAACATGTGGTGACAAACATTTAAAATATAATTATACAGAATATTGGGGAATAAGCAATTAAAACTAATACATGAACTATATATAATAAAAGTAACATTTTAAAACACACTAAAAAGCAACAATAACTACTACATTTAACTACTTATTTGGTTGCCCTCATTTGCATACCAGCATTATGTAAATTAACACATTTCTATTTAGTCAGTAGAGCGCGCTGCAGAGTTATAAACTAATAATGCATAGTCACAAGTCAGTTGTATGGTGTTTCTTCACATGAAGGCAAAAAACTGTTTGGATCTCTTTCCAATTTCACAACAAACTAGAAAAAAACTATTCTTAACCTTAGAAAAACAGTCAGATATCTCCTTGGATCAAAACGCTATTACCCCACTAATTAAACATTTTTTTTAAATTCTCTGAATAAAATGTTTTTGCAAGTATTCATCCAGTTGCTGTTTAAACATCTGTACAGACTCTGATAAAACCGCCTCTTCAGGCAGAGAATTCCAAATCCTTATTGTTCTTACTGTAAAAATTTTTTTTCTTTGCTTTAGACTAAATCTCCTTTCTTCCAGTCTAAATGTATGACGTTGTTTAGTCCTGTTTATAAATAGAGTATGGTCTTTCTTTTGTTCCAATGTGCCCTGGCACACAGGTTGAAAAATCATGTCACTTTTAATCTTCTCTGCAAAATTGTACAATAAGAACCTCGCCCTCACTTCCTCTACTGATGAGTGTTATAATGGATGCCACTACTCAGGTTCACTAGAAGCTCACATTGATTATATTTCACTTAGCAAGATGTGTATGTCAGTCCCCTATAGTCTAGGGAGGCAATTTTGGTATGCGCTATAAAACGGTTTCTAAAGATACATTTTTAGATGGTATTGCAATGGAGCTTTTCATGTTTGAGTTGACATTTAATGCTACCCTGGGTTTTTTTTTCCTCTGGTCGAAATCGCTTTATAACATAGCTGGCAAACTTACTACCAGCAAACTTACTACCAGCAAAGTGTCTGGCACGTCGGGCTCCCGATTTCAGAAAGCACTCAGGAAAGGTAGCAGGAGGTACACCATGGGACCACTAACTTGGGTAGTGCACCCTGCTGTTTCACAAGCTCACTATTGGTGAGTATTGTCGGATAATCGGTAGATACAGCAGGAGCCCAGCTAACATGTGACTGTTCAGCTTGCAGGTCAGGCTCCACCTCCTTCTTGCAACATTCTTGATGCCATATGCATTTTCTCTGCATTTGTTTGATGCAAACAACATTTTAATTTTTACTTTTGACATTTCACATGTTTTCGGTGTCATTTAAACAGTAACCACCCTTTGGCAATCAGTAAATACAACAATACACTTAGGGTTAGCCAAAGAACACAAATTTCATTGTTTTCAACCCAAGTCCAAAAGGTTTTCTAGCTATTTTGTGTTTTCTTTTTTTTTTTTAAAGTAAGTTTTAATGCCCAGAGTGGCTGTTTGTTTACTTTTATTTTGTTTTTAGTGCGTTTTAATCCTTTTATGATTTTTATGTTTTTCTTAAAGGGACACTATAGGCATTCAGACCACTTCAGCTCATTGAAGTGGTCTGGGTGCAATGTCCCATCACCCTTACCCTGAGCATGTAATCATTGCAGTTTTTAGTAAACTGCAATAATTACCTTCTAGGGTTAACTACTCCTCTTGTGGCTGTGTAGGTTACTGTAAGGTTAGGGGTACGTTTAGGGTAGTGTTGGTATAGGCCCTAAATGCATTATTGGAGATGTAGTCCAAAACATCTGGAGGGCCATAGGTTCCCCACCCCTATACTATAGGGGTAGGATGGTGTATGGTTAGTTCTAATTTACAAAAATGTAACAATCTGATACATTAATCTTCTTTTTTTTTTTTTTTTTTTAACAATACAAATGTGTTTATTTTCCCATTTTTAAAATTGTATCCATACAAATATTTTTTGTTAGGAATTCATATAGGATATATTAAAAAATAATTTGTCCTTTAAAAAACAATATATAATAAGTATGGGTGCACTTAAAGAGAAACCCTTAAATTATAATGGAACAGGGACGGGGCGTGACTGCGGAGCTGAGAGGACGCTGACCTTAGCAGGTCCTGCAGTACTTGACAAACAAAGCAGATTTTTATTTCCAAAACGGTGATCAGTTGTTACAGAAAGGCCACTAAACGTGATGTGCCACCAAGAGGAACAAACAGACACCACCCAAGAGACATTACGAGCACCACTCACTCACCAAGTGTCAGAGGCCTACACGCATAGCAGGTACGGGAGGGATGGCCGCTTTCCCGACGCAGCGACAGGCTGCATATCTGACAATGAGCCCTCGTTCCCTCCTTCTGCACCGGTGGGGGTTATCCCGGTCTGCCCCCACATAACGAGCACCTACCTTTGAAAAAAAGCTCCAGGGTGCAATACCGACAGGCGGATGGAACGGTGGTCCACACAGAACGCCAGACATCCAGTGACTGCCCAGCACCTTTACAAAAAATTAATGAGGACTGTGATTTTCACAGTGAGAAGCACGCAAGCGCCTCTAGCGGCTGTCAATGAGACAGCCGCTAGAGGCTTTGGAGGAAGGATTAACCCATTTATAAACATAGCAGTTTCTCTGAAACTGCTATGTTTATAAAAAAATGGGTTAACCCTAGCTGGACCTGGCACCCAGACCACTTCATTAAGCTGAAGTGGTCTGAGTGCCTAGAGTGGTCCTTTAAGTCCGGGCACTACTTACTCATTCCGTTTCGCTTTCCTTGTCCTGTCTGACAGATTATGTGTGTTAAGTTACGGCCTTTCCTGACATACAGAAAGCAATGTTTACTGGTTTTGTATTGATTTTTTTTTTTTTTTTTTTTACATTTTTCATAACCCTTACTGCTGTGAATAAAAATCCAAAGACCTAATGAATGTCAGTTGCTAACTGCATATTATTTAAAAAAAGATTGGTTTTGGTCTCCCAGTGATGCGTGGTCAATAACATAATTAGTTTGTCACTAAAGGTTTGAATTGTCTGTAATTCAAAAAGAATTTCAAAGTTTAGTACAAAATTACAAAAACTAGAAAAAAAGCTCTGGCCTACAATTTGACATTTTCCCTGAGTTTCATTACACTAGATTTCTGACAATTCAACATATTGCTCCATAATCACTATATTGAGCTGTAGTGGGTATGGTGCTTAGAGATCGCCTTAAAATCTGAAGGTTTTGTTATTTATACACACATCAGCCCAAGAATTTACAACTGATAAAATACATTTGAAAATTCCTTAATACGTTCAGGGACTTTTATTATTGTATAATGTTGTATAGAAAAGTTCATAATAAATTAGCAGCTACTATCTCAAAATGTTTCAGGTATTATGTCCATTTTATTATACCTAGATAGTGATGAATCTTCCCATTAGGCCTCTTAAAGCTACATTACACTCCCAAGTGGAGTGTGTGCTTTCCCTTTTCAGTTTCCCCCAGGGCCGGACTGGCCTACCGGGACACTGGGAAATTTCCCGGTAGGCTGCCGGCTCTGGGGCGCTTTAAGATGTGGCTGCACTCAGCCACAAGACAGGAAAATATTTTTTCCTTTTACTTCGTCCTTCAGCAGCCCACCGATGCTTCTGCGGCTCATGGTCAGAAGAGCTGAGCGAGCACAATGATTTTTGCCTACGCCAGCCACCGGATGTGAGCGGCATATGACAACATAACGTCATATCCAGCGGCTGCGCGTCGGCGGATCTACACTGCACAGCGGCATCCCTTCCCTTCAGAGAAACTGCTATGTTTCACTGAGGGTTAATCCAGCCTCTCGTAGCTGTCTCACTGACAGCCGCTAGAGGCACTTCCGCGATTCCGCTGGATGTCCATATGACAGATGTATAGTCGCCATTTTGGGCAGTCGGAATCCAGGACAATCACCCCATATCCTAACCCAATAACGCACGGACACTAAGGGATATGGGAAATTTTGTCCACAGCTTTATCAAGCAAACAATAATAATAACAATGATAATAATAATAATAACTTAACAAGTAAAACATGGGTCATTGCCCCCCATACTCCGCCCTCGCATCCTATTCCTTCCATTAATATATAAAGGGCAATGACCCCCATATAAATAACACATATATATATATATATATATAACATACATCAACATTATTCCAATACCGATGTAAAGTGCCAACCATCCATTAACCACGGCAGGGGTATACCCGGATACCCCTACCCCACCAGGTTCTGAGCCACCGACAGGACTCGAAACCTATCAACCACGATGACCACCACTTGTTTGTTTTCCATTACGTTCATCCTGGGGAGCCTATTTCCTTTCCTTCAGCTCCCCATCCCGCCGCTGTGAAAAAACGGGACAACCCCACACATAACAAAACAGGGAGGGTGGGTGGGACAGACTTAACCAGGTAGGAAATTAGAATGACTCACCTAAAATGGCTGCCCATTTAAATAACCAAACCTACTTACCCATAACTCCACTCCCTTGCTTACTTCCTCCTAGGCCCGCCTCCTAATCCCTGTCAAGGCCTTTTTCCGCTTAGCTGCGCCTGGCTACATGGGGCTACAGGAAAGCTGTAACGGACCGTTTTGCACAAAAGGGGAAAAAAACGTTTAGGCAATCGGCCCCCTTTCCGGAGATGCAGGCACAGCTACTGCAGAACACCAAACACATGAACTGCCAATAAGTGAATGCTCCAAACTCCCGAACGGCATCCAATATAGCACTCCAAACAGACGAACTGGAACCATACGAATAGCTGCTAGCAGACGAATAGGAAAAGCATCCAAGCGGCTTACACTCCTAGCAATCAGTCTCTATCAGCATTCAGTAAATCCCCCAAAGACGAGACAAAGCTCCGTGTTGAGGGTCAAGCAGTGGTCTGTTTAATGAGGGCTACCTGCCCAGTATTTATGCAGGTCTCCCACCTGGTGGACACTCCCCTAGGGGACCAAATGGGAGACTGTGACAAGGGACAGACAAGCAGACAAATAGGACACACAGTCACTGTAACGGACCGTTTTGCACACAAGGGGTAAAAATCGTTTAGGCGATCGGCCCCCTTTCCAGAGATACAGGCACAGCTACTGCAGAACAACAAACTCCTGAACTGGATACAAAATAGCACTCCAACTCCCGAACTGGAACCTCCCAAATAGCTGCTAGCAGACGAACAGGAAAAGCAGACAATCAGCTTACACTCCTGGCAATCAGTCTCTAACAGCATATAGTGAATCCCCCCAAGAACGAGACAAGGCTCTGTGTTGAGGGTCAAGCAGTGGTCTGAGGTGCTGGCACACCCAGCCTGGTTTTTATTACAGTCTTGCAAATACAGGACCGCCCACAGGGAGGTATAAAATATCCAGTAACATATTAGTTACAACCCACAGATTCCCTCCCCCTTATCCTGAGAAGTAACCCAATTACCCCTTCCTTTTTACCACAATGCATCCTGGCTTGTTCTCCTCTGCCCAGGAGATAATTGAGAAGTAATTAAATTATCTCCCAGGACAGAGACAAGACTCCATTATGCACATGGTGACACAAAACAAGCATTACTGTAAAAATACACCAGGTAAGACACATTACATTAGAACTATACATTTAACATATCCCCAGATAGCTCAGGTCTGAGCGCACATTATTAAGTGAATGGCGCTCAGACCACACAAATACAGTTTAATCGCCATGGAGCCAAAGTCTTTACAGTCAGTTTCATACGAATGGGCTCCATGGGATTCCTATCTGGGGTATAACACATTCAAACAAATCTACCGGACCCCAGGCAGAAAAGCACGAATGAAGCTTTTCTGCAGGTAAAAAAGATGTCTTTTAACAGGGGGCCATAGTCCAAAGGCAGCAGGCGAGCAACCAGGCTTCTCCAATGCAATGTGGCGAGATTGTTCTCGTCACAGTCACAATATATTCCCACAATGCATCCTGGCTTCCTCCCCTCTGCCCTGGGAGATAACTGAGAAGTAATTCAATTATCTCCCAAGACAAAGGCAAATCGCCATTATGCACGTGGGGATATTAAAACAAGCATTACTGTTAAAATACACTATGTGAGACACATAACATTAAAACTATACATGTAACATATCCCCAGATAGCTCAGGTCTGAGCGCACATTATTAAGCGAATGGCGCTCAGACCACATGAATACAGTTTAATCGCCATGGAGCCAAAGTCTTTACAGTCAGTTTCATACGAATGGGCTCCATGGGATTCCTATCTGGGGTATAACACATTCAAACAAAACTACCGAACACCGGGCCGTTCGTGCACTTCCACCGAACAAGAGGAGGTCGGCGGCTTCAGCGGTGTTCGCGCAAAACTGTGTCCGATTTTAGTTCCATGAAAATAGAGGCGAACACCGCTGTGCATTCGTATGTTTAAAATGGCCGCGACCTCGTGTTCGGGATACGAATGGCGGCCACCCAGCATTCGTCAATTAAGCTGCGGTTAACCGCAGCTTCAGGGAGGTTAATTGCCGGCACAATCCAGCTCCCAGGTGGTCTATTCATTCGTGCGGTTGTTCGGTAGATTGAATCTACCGAACAACCGGCAGAAAAGCATGAATACAGCTTTTCTGCAGGCGAAATAAAGTCTTTTAACAGGGGGCCATAGTCCAGAGGCAGCAGGCGAGCAACCAGGCTTCTCCAATGCAATGTGGCGAGATTGGTCTCGTCACAAAAGCATTGAGTAATGCTTTCCTATGGGCGGTTTGAATGCGCGCACGGCTCTTGCCGCGCATGCGCATTAGGAGCTGAGAGGCGGATCGAAACGGAGAGATCCCCAGCGCCAAGGGAGCCCGGCGCTGGAGAAAGGTAAGTGCTGAAGAAGTTTTAACCACACACACACACTCTCACGAACAGACGCATACACACTAGCTAACAGACACACACATTAACTGACAGACACACACTCGGTGACAGACACACTCACTTACAAAACATACACTCTCACTGACAAACATACTCACTAACAAACTAACACACACACACTGACACTCACTAGCAGACACACACTCTAACAGATACACAAACTAGCACACTCAGTGACAAACACAGTAACACTCACTAACGCACTTACTGACACTCACTAACAGACACACACACTAACAGACACACACAAACACAAACACACAGTAACACACTCACTGACACACAAAAACTAACATACTCATTAACATACACACACAGTAACACACTCACTGACACACACAAACTAGCACACTCATTAACAGACACACACACAGTAACACACTCACTGACACACACACACTAACACACTCACATTTTTTTTATTTAATCCCCCAGCCTTCCTACCTTTGGGAGTGCTGAGGGGATTCTGTGGGGTCCAGTGGTGCTGCTGGGTGGCCGGTCCTGCAGGCAGCGAGGAAGCACTCTCCCCTGAGCGCTCTCTGCCCAGCTCCCTCGTGCGCCGCTTACTGATGCGGCATCAGTAAGCGGCGCGCGAGGGAGCTGGGCAAAGAACGCTCAGGGGAGCTGGGCGCGCCCGCCCGCTCACAGCACTGCCAACCTCCCCCCCAGGAGAAGAGGCTGGCAATGTGGCCACACTGGGGTACAGGGCCGGACTGGGAAAAAAATTAGGCCCGGGCATTTTTCAATCAGAGCGGCCCCCTAAGAAGAGGGCGGGGCCAGAGAGTGTGTGTTTTGTCATCACTAATGACAACACGCCCCCTCTCAAAGTGAGCATGTTGGTTCAATGCCCAGAGCCCTGCTGAAGAGCTCTGGCATTAGAAAAAGGCCCTGAATTTGTTCTGCGCAGCGCAAGCAAATGAAATAACATGCTTGTGCTATGTTTGCTTTTAAATTGTCTCTGGTGTCTCCACAAGTGGGATACCAGAGGACAAATGGAAAGTGCATGGTGCATGTGTTTGGAGCCTGCTTGTGGGATTGCGTGTGTGTAGAGTGTGGTGTGGTATTGTGTAAATAGGTCAATTTAATTTGTGTTTGTGGTGTAATATGTGTGGCTAGGGGCTGTAGAGAGTGTGTGTATAGGGGGCATAGTTTTATAGGGGATGGAGCGAGTGTGTGCATACGGGCTGAAGTGTGTGTGTATAGGTGACGTAGTGTGTGTAGGGGTTGCAGAGAGGGTGTGTTTAGAGAATGTTGTATGTGTTTGCTGACAAGTAATGTAGTGTGTGTGTAGGAGATCTACTGTGTAAAGGACCCAGTGTGTGTGTGTGTGTATAGAGGATAAAGAGTGCATATAGAGTAAGGGATCTAGTGTGTATCTGGAGCGTAATGTGTGTAGTGGTGCAGTGTGAGGGGTGCTGTAGTGTGTGTGTGTGTGTGTGTGTGTGTATGTATATATATATTTGGACTTATTGTATGTGTGAGGGGCGCAGTGTGTGTATGTAAAAGGGGTGTTGTGTGTGAGGGTGTTTTTATCTGCTGTCACATTCTAGGTTTCTAATTTTCTTTGTCTGTTAACTCACTGAGGGTTATTTTATATATATATATATGTGTGTGCTGTATATGTGTGGGAGTGTGCTGTGTGTGTCTGGGTGCTGTGTGTGTCTGGGTGCGCTGTGTGTGGCTGGGTGCGCTGTGTGTGTCTGGGTGCGCTGTGTGAGTCTGGGTTGCGTGTGTGAGTCTGGGTGCTGTGTGTGTCTGTGGGTTGCAGTGTGTTTCTGGGTGCAGTGTGTGTCTGGGTGCAGTGTGTGTCTGGGTGCAGTGTGTGTCTGGGTGCGCTGTGTGTGTCTGGGTGCAGTGTGTGTCTGGGTGCGCTGTGTGTGTCTGGGTGCTGTGTGTGTGTCTGGGTGCAGTGTGTGTCTGGGTGCAGTGTGTGTCTGGGTGCAGTGTGTGTGTCTGGGTCGCTGTGTGTGTCTGGAGTGTATGTGTGTCTGGAGTGCTGTGTGTGTCTAGGGGTGCTGTGTGTGTCTGGGGGTGCTGTGTCTGGGGGTTGTGTCTGGGTGCGCTGTGTGTGTCTGGGGGTGCTGTGTATATCTGTGAGTGCAGTGTGTGTCTGGGTTCTGTGTGTGTCTGGGTTCTGTGTGTGTCTGGGGGTGCTGTGTGTGTCTGGGGGTGCTGTGTGTGTCTGGGTGCGTGTGTGTGTCTGGGGGTAGTGGCTGTGTGTGTCTGGGGTGCTGTGTGTGTGTGTGTCTGGGGGCTGTGGGGGTGCTTTGTGTGTGTGTCAGGGGGTGCTGTGTGTGTCTGGGGGTGCTGTGTGTGTCTGGGGGGGTGCTGTGTCGGGGGGTGCTGTGTTTGTGAGTGAATGTATTTTTTTATTTAAATTTAAATATTTTTTTTTACTAATAAAAATAAAATATTTCCCCCCCTCCCTTCTTCTCTACCTTTATCCTGGGAGGGGGGAGGAGATCCGTTCTGTCATGCTTCCCTGGTGGCCCAGTGGTGAGAGTGAACTCTAACCTGCAGGTTAGAGTTCACTCTCGCGAGATCTGAGCGTTGCCGCGGCAACGGTAACCGCGGCAACGCTCAGAATCCCGCGAGAGGACCCGGCGGAGCTGCTTGTTAGAGCTCCGCCGGGTCCTCTCTCCTCCCTCCCTCCCTCACCCAGCCGGCGGCCGCATTTCCCTGCCTCTGGGCCGGTGAGGGAGATCTTTGATCTCCCCACCGGCCCATGGAGGCGCACAGCACGGGCTGGCAGGGGAGATTCTGTGATCTCACTGCCGGCCTCGGCCCCACGGCCATCGCGGCCCACCGGGCATTTGCCCGGTATGCCCGATGGCCAGTCCGGGCCTGCTGGGGTACATACCGGGTTGCAGGGGAGCCGGGCCCCCGAGTCCCCCGGAGGCCCGGTTGCAGCCGCTGTGACGAAGTGCCCTTCACCACTTGTGCCTGGAGGGGACTACTGGCTAGCCTCCTGCCTTCCGACTATGGCCCCTGTGCTGATAGCTGTATTTTACCCTGCAGAAAGGTTTATTTGTGTATTTCTTCTGGGGCGTTCGGGACTTTCAGTATGTGAGTAGTGCTACCCCAGATAGCTATGCCATGGAGCCTATTCGGGTAAGGAAAGACTATGAAAAAGACTTTGGCTCCATGGCGATTGAACTATATGTATGTGATCTGAGCACCATTCGGTAATAATGTGCGCTCAGATCTAAGCTATCTGGGGATATGTTGCATGTACATGTTTTATGTAGTAGGGATACCTACACTCTGGGGATTGCTATAATCACTTACTCCCCAGAGTAAGCTCTTGTAATTTGTTCCTGCTACGCTCTCTGGATTTAGGAGAGGTTCACCCACTGGGAGCTGGATCCTGGTCGTGGATCCAGGGTGGGTGAGAGACGGCGAGACCCCGGTGCAGCTGCATCGCTGAAATTGGGGTCCGCACTGCTGATGGTGTCAGTTGGAGTGCTCGGAGTCCTCGACAAGCGCTAGGAGCATCGATTGGCGGAGGTACTCGGTCGGAGTGCCAGCGGTCCGTCACATTTGGTGGCAGCGGTGGGATGGCGTCCTAGTGCAAGGACCAGCAGCTCTGAGACACAGGTAACGTGTGGAGTTATGGATTTATAATTGAGGGCAACGCTAGCATTTGTGCAGAGCCCCTGTCTATAGAGGAACTCGAGAGAATGGAGCGACCTAGCGACCGTGCAGCGTCCCCATGTGAAGAGGAGTTTCTCTGGAGATTGCAGCAACACTTGGCCCAGCAGGATGGGCCTGTATCAGAGGAGGGCATACTGGACTGGAGAAATGCCACTCAGAAGGAGCTGTGGTATGAGGCCTTAGAGGAAGTACAGCGGTGGCGGAGAGAGAGCCTATCCAGTGACGAACAGCAGTTCCAGGTACTTGTGGCCCTGCGGTCACCTTTTCAAGGGGAGCAACCCCTGGATGAGTGGCTAATGGAACTGTGGGACCTGATTTGGAAGGAGTTGTGGCTGGATGGAGCTTACCGGGCACTAAAGTGGTCCGCCACCCAGCGCAACCCCTGGATGACTAACCACTATCTGCCGGAAGGAGAGGATTATAATGGCCCAGGCTTACTGTGGGAGGCCTTTGAGGAGGGCAATGACTTTGGATGCCCCAGCAGAATGTTGGCTCTGGGACATCCATGACATCAGGGAAACTCTGCTGGATCTTCCCCGAGTGGACGACCTGGGGCCAGACCTGATTAATCTGGTCACAATGGAGCGGGAGCTGGATCCTGGTCGTGGATCCAGGGTGGGTGAGAGACGGCGAGACCCCGGCGCAGCTGCATCGCTGGAAGTGGGGTCCGCAGTGCTGATGGTGTCGGTTGGAGTGCTCGGAGTCCTCGACAAGTGCTAGGAGCATTGATTGGCAGAGGTACTCGGTCGGAGTGCCAGCGGTCCATCACAGCCGCGACCCCTGCGACCGCGATATGTACGCCAGTGGGAGGGGGTACTGTAGTGTATTAGATAGTGGGGTGGGGGGCCAGCAGTGTATTAGATAGTGGGGAGGGGGGCCAGTAGTGTATTAGATAGGGGGATCAGCAGTGTATTAGCAGTGTATTAGATAGGGGGAGGGGGATCAGCAGTGTATTAGATAGAGGGAGGGCGATCAACAGTGTATTAGGTTCAGTGACTTATGGGGCTGGCAATTGTTTTTTTCCAGGGCTGCTTTGTATCCCAAGTCCGGCCCTGGTTTCCCCTAGCATTGTAATACGGTACCAGGCAGTCAGAGGTGAATGTGCTGATTATCAACCAGTTACCATCAACCAGTGACATCAGTGTTACTGTCACAGAAGACTGTTGCCTATTTAGATTGCTCGTAAATTGCATACAAGAAGCGCTGGGATGTGAGGTCATATACTGGTGATGTTCTGTCAATAAATTACAAAATCCACAACTATGTATCAGAACAAATTCAAATAGCACACTGGGCCTGGCAGCCAAGATGGCCAGACGTGCTGCAACTCGGCTTCTGCTCAAACGGGCTGAAAAAAGTAAATTTTCGCCTGCTAGCAAACTACAAACAACTGTGCCCGAGCACCAACCTAAAGCAGCAAGGACCGGCAGCACCAGCAAGCATGAAACACGCTGCACAGCCATGCCATCGAGCAGTCTGATCGTGGGGCCTGAAGGAATAACAGCCAGGCAGTCGGGGGAGGCGGCCGATCTCCCGTCACCGGGGGCGCATCTCTCAGCAACAGCCCTGATGCCCCGCAACCCCCCCCTCTGGACCGGAGGGGGATATCCCGGTCCCCGCTGGGGAACCCCATCTCTCGGCACCCTCTGACTCTCCCGCCAGGTTGGAGACCGCATGGTGAGCCTAAAATGGCCGCCGACCCGCGGATCCTACAGGCCCAGAAAATCGCTGGAAGGCTTCGAGGCTCGATTTGACCAACTCTGCCAGGAGTTCTGGGAGCGCATCTCTGACAGACAACTCACCCCCAGCACACAACCACTGGAGCAACAACCATGCCCTGAGCTGAGGGCCCAAGCGGTGACACAGCAACCCAGCCACCTAAGCGTCTGGAAATCTCCCAAGCATCCTGAACGACCCCAGACCTATACCTCCACCAAGCGACGACGGAGAACCCCTGGAAAAACAACAGGAAAAGGAGCTCGGGTCGAAAGAAAGCAGAGGCACAGTCCCTACCTAGCAACCTGCAAGCCTGAAGTCCAGGCTAACATCCCGAGCTATTGCCAGTTGATAAAGCCCTGTGTGGCGAAACGCGTTTTGGCTATTTTATAAATTTTATATTGTACTAATAAAGGAATAGTGGCTTTTTATAACAATTTTGCCATATAACCTTTTTTTTTTTATTTCATTTTTAATAATTTTGTCATTACCTGGTCATATACTATTTTGGAGCCTACACAAGACCAAGAATCCTAGGTGGGGATTATACCACCTATGCGGTTATATTGAGCAGTCTACCCTGCTCATCCAAATGTGAGTATTTTTATTCCTTACTTTTGATTTAATTTACTCATATCCAGTGAGCACTATATTTTGCTTTTATCTCCTTTTCAAAACCGAGGGATCATCTTCACCTATACCCTACCAGTGGGGGACAAACGCCACTGAATGCCAAATACACTAGAGCAAGTCTATGCTCTAATATAGGTGAGTGTATTACCTATTTATTATTTCTCCCATCAACAAACAGTCTACACTATTGGATCGTCTTTGTTGTATTTCTTTTTTCTATGTCTACCATCGAGCCAAGACTCCTCTAAAGATTAGAAGATCTACTTTCCCTATTGGACATACTACTACCATACACTTACTGGAACTTGTAAGAGAAATATACTAAATACTACAACCACCACTTTATCCATTTAAACTTACAATACCTACAATTTGGACTATTATTTTTTATATATTTCTCTTTTTCATATATTTATGTGTTAAACTGTTTTTATATATTTATTTCCGTCTATTTGTGTGTTTTTTTTTGTAGCGCAACCTATCATTCTTGTTTTTAACATACCGACCTGCCTGAGAGAGAAAGAGGACACTGAGTTTACAGGGAAGGGAGCCGGCTCAAGGCGACCTCTTTGTGGCATAGGCTGAAATGAGTCTGTACAGCATGAGACCATAGTGCAGCTAAGTCTGTCCTTTCTCTGTGCCCTTAGATTAATACCCAGCGGCTACTAAGCTACTGAATAGATTGAGAATTAGCTTGTTACCTTTTTATATTTACTCACTTAGTGTCAGGCTACAAAGCATGTCTTCATTAACCCTTATGCATATTCTCTTGCTGATACATCTTGAGTTCACCTGTTTAATGTTTCAATAGCATGTTACCTTACTATATTTACTCACTCAGTGTCAGGCTACAAGCCGGTCTCCATCAACTCTGATGTATACTCATTCACTGGCACATCTTGATTTTTACTTGTGAAAAAAAAAAAAAAGGTGCAGTTATCAATTGCATGCCATACTATCCTGTCTCTTGAAATGTTTATGTCTGCCGTTGTGGCATAGCAAGCATGATTGTTAATCTTTTTGCGCAACAAAAATAAAGAATTTAAAAAAAAATTTTTTTTTAAATAGCACACTGACTGCAGTCTCTTTTTTTTCAAATATCTTTCAAATATCTAGGTATGCTGCTAGACCCCAGTCTATCCTTTGGCCTTCACATTGAAAAAAATCTCAAAACTTTATCAGAAAATAGGTGCCCTGTACAGAAACAAATTTTGCCTAAGTCCTACAGTAAGGAAACAGATAGTGCAACAAATGTTAATAGATGTCAATTATTATGGGAATGTAGTTTACGCACTTGTGCTGCAAACCCACCTTCACAAACTTACTACATTGTATAATTTGTTCTGCTTCTTTGTACTAGAATGTAATTACTTTACCCACCATTGTGACATGTTAAAAGAGCTAAACTAGCTATCGCTGGAACCCCAACACACTCTTCATCCTTGTGCGTAAGAGTTTTTCTGGGAAACTCCCAACCTACCTTGGTAGAATGCTCTCCCCGGCTGTACCCAGCTCCTATAACCTCAGATCCAGTACTAGCACGATATTTAGCATACCGCAATACAAAAATAAAGTGGCTCGATCCTTATTTTCCTGCAGAGCACCTCAATTATGGAATAACCTCAGGGATACAGTCAAAGCTTCATTCAATCTAAAATCTTTTAAGAGATCTATGGCAATATACCTCAGCAGAGAATGCACCTGTTATGGTTGACTATATGTATTACCTATTATGTGTTAAATTTATATATGTGTGTATATATATATATATCCTGGCCATATCCATGGCATCACAGCAATGGATAGCTCCTCCCCATCCCTAATTAGACAGGAACCTATTAAGAAAGAATACCCCCTCCTAACCCTCCCATCCTCAGTCTTTTTGTTCCTATCCTATCCCTGGCAGTGGCGTACTATGGGGGGGGCGGTCCGCCCTGGGTGCCATCAAGTAGGGGGGTGCCACCAGGGCTGGCCAGGCTTGCTATTATGTGAGCTGTGTGGCTGCACCAGGTGCCATAGCAGCAGGGGCGTAGGGCAGCCGACAGCTCACACGCAGGGGCTGGGAGCAAGCAGGAAACCTGCACAGAGATTTGGGTGCGGAGCCAGATCGGCCGTGAGGGTGGAGCCAAGCCAGGTGTGGGGGCGGAGCTAAATGCAGCCTCTTACTGCTCACACAGAGGGGAAGCAGGAAGGAGTCCCTGCTTCCCCAACTACAGCACAGGAGGGACTGAATCCATTCCTCCTCCAGCCCAAGCTTACTGTAAGTGAGAGTGTGTGCTGTGTGTAACTGTGATTGTGACTGTCTTTGACTGTGTGTGTGTGTGTGTGACTGTCTGCCTGTGATTGTCTGCCTGTGTGTGACTGTCTGCCTGTGATTGTCTGTGTGACTCTGTTAGTGTGATTGTCTGCCTGTGTGTGTGTGTGTGTGTGTGTGTGTGTGTGCATGTGTGACTGTTTGCCTCTGTGTGTGTGTGTGTGTGTGTGTGTGTGTGTGTGATTGCCTGTGTGTGTGTGTTTGTGTGTGTGCTTGTGTGTGTGACTGCCTGCCTGTGATTGTGGGTGTGTGAGTGACTGTGTGTGTGTGTGTGTGACTGTGATTGTGTGTGTGTGTGACTGTCTGCCTATGTGTGTGTGTATGTGACTGTCTGTGATTGTGTTGTGTGTGTGTGACTGTCTGTGATTGTGTTGTGTGTATGTGTGACTGTCTGCCTGTGTGACTGTCTGCCTGTGACTGTGTGTGTGTGTCACTGTGTGTGTGTGTGTGTGACTGTCTGCCTGTGATTGTGTGTGTGTGTCTGTGACTGTGTTGTGCGCATCTGTGACTGACTGCCTGTGATTGTGTGTGTGACTGTCTGTGAATCTGTGTGTATGTGTGACTGTCTGCCTGTGTGATTGCCTGCATGTTTGACTGTCTGTCTGTAACTGTGTGTGGGACTGTGTGCATCTGACTGTAACGGCACCCTCAGCATCAAATAGTCAAAACCGCCGTTTAGTGAATCCTCCCTTCTCGCAATAATACAAACTCCATTCGTATAGACTCCAATCGTACAAACTGCAAGCAGGGGAATGCGCTAACCTCCCGAACGGGACCTGTACGGATACTCCAAATCTCGAGCGATAAACCCACGAATCACTATATCATCCAAGCGGCTTACGGTTCCAGCAATCAGTCGCTATTCGTGTGTAGTAAATCCCCCCAATAATGAGACCAAGCTCCGCATTGAGGGTAAAACAAGAACTGGGTTTACTGTGGGCTACCCGCCCGTATTTATGCAGGTCTCCCACTTGGTGGACACTCCCCTAGGGGACCAAATGGGAGACTGTAATGGCAGACAGACATTTAGCATGTTAGGACACACAGGCACATAATATTCCCAGCATGCATCATGGTTGAATCAAGTAATTCAATTATCTCCCAGGACAGAGGCAAATCGCCATTTTAGATGAAACATAAAAACCACATAAAAATAAATAATTACACAACTACAGAATATATTCCATTCGTGCAACGTATCCCCAGATAGCCTGGATCTGAGTGCATATTCTTAGCGAATAGCGCTCAGATCCCATACGCACAGTTCAATCGCCATGGAGTCAAAGTCTTTTACAGTCTTTCGGTATGCGATTGACTCCATGGGAAGGCTATCTGGGTTAAGTCCATTCGTGTAGTCCAAACTCCCGAACAGCTGGTGTTCGCATGCCTTTGTCGACTGAGAGTCTGGTTTTAGCGGTGTTCGGCAGAAAAAGTGTCCGTTTTCAGTTCCATAGAATCTGTGCCGAACACCGCTGGTCTTTCGCATGGTTTAAAATGGCCGCCACCTCGTGGTCGACATACGAACGATGACCACCCTGTATTCGGTTATAAATGAGAGGTGTCTGTGGTTAACCACAACGTTCTAATTGGGATCAAGAGGTTAACCAGCAGCACACTTCTCTTCTGGGTGGCCGTCCGTTCGGTAAGTTCATTCGGTAAAAAAGTCAAATAAACGAACAGAGGCATAGAGACAGGTAATTCCACGAAAAGAGGCAAAATAGACGAACCAGCAATCTTAGTCTATACAGATGGATCTGTCACACTGACTGTGTCTGACAGTCTTCGCTCTGCAGTGAGCCGGCAGCCAGGATATGATGTCATTGCGGCCTCTGCATCATTACAGGGCGTGCGATGGACCTGTGCAGGAAGAGCACAGAGATTCCAGCAGCAACCACTGACCACCAGGTACTGAGCATCTACTCCAGCCCTTCTAGAGCAAGGTAGGGAGGCTGGGTGGACCTCTTAATTATTAAATGTGTGTATGTATGTAATGTTTGTGTGTGTATGTGATTGTGTGTCTGTGATTGTATGTGTGTGGGTCTGTGATTGTGCTTGTGTATATATCTCTGTGTATGTGTTTAGTAGATAGCTCCCTTATTTGGTATCCTTAAATATTGCAATCCCACATAAGGATAACAAATAAGGGATTTATCTACTAAACAAATGAATATAAGAAAAGAGCTTTTTTAATCTTGATCCTTTAGCTGTTTAGTAGATAGTTCCCTGATTTGGTGCCCGTGTATGAGATTTCCATATTTAAAGATACCAAATGAGGGTGCTGTTTAGCAGATATCTCTTTTATTTGGTGTCCTTAAATATGTCAATCCCACATAAGGATAGCAAATAGAGGAGTTATCTGCCATACAAAGATCGAAATTAAGAGGTGTCAGCCAGCCCACAACAAGAAATCTGGGTGGCTAATGTGAATTATATGCAAATGTGTAGTCAGATGCCAGCATGTAGAACACAGCATGCTGGCATCAGACAGCCAATGGCAGCATATTAACCCATCCCCTAGTGAAACGTTTTACTGCTCCCCCTCCCGTTTTGACTATGTTATCTTATGTGCCCCCCCATATATATTGTTCCTAGAGTCGCCACGATGTCTGCATGTGTGTAAATGTGTATCTGTGTGTGACTGTGTTTGTGTGTATATGTATCTGCATGTGTGTATGTCTGTTTATGTGTATATGTGCAGACTTTTAAAAATCTCGCCAACACTACACACAAATACACTCATGCATTTCAACGTCAACACTACATACAAACCCCACCATTATATATAACCATACCACTACATTCAAATACCACACAACACACAAATGCATGCTTGCATTCAAATGCCAACCCTACATACAAACACACCACTACATTCACTCACATATACTCCATAAAAAAACATGCATGCATTCAAACACACAAACACTGCTCAGTGCTAAATACATTAAAAAAAATTTATTTATTTTTTTTATATTTAAAGTTGAGGGGGGCAGAGGGGGTGCCAAAAATAGGACCCGCCCCACGTGCCAAATGCTCTAGGTACGCCCCTGATCCCTAGGACAGACTTGGTCAGTTTTTGATCATCATAAATTTTCTTTTTAGCTTCAGTATACGGCCCTGTGCAAAGGTGTCCCCCTGAACAATCCCATTTTAAGTGACCAGGGGAGAACCCAAGAGGTAACAAGTATAGTTTGCCAATTTCCCTCCATTCTGCAGGTTTGGGCAAACACATATTATCTCCTCCTACCTCAATCTCAGGTATGGGCAATTTGACAATTTTTTTTGTTTTTACATTTTCTCCTAAATTTTTCATTTTATTTTTAATTTTTCCTTTTTCATATACTGTGATTTTGCCTTTTTCTGTCAGTTTGGGCATGCCATCCAGATACATTAATGAATTGCCTTTCTCCTCATTAGGAATCCTTTCATCAAGTTCCCTGACTGTCCTGTAGGGTTTTTTTTTACCATTTTTGCGGCATATTTGCTGCATTTTGGTTCCTTTTCCCTTTTTTTCTGAGCACTTCTGGCGCCATTTTTCTGCGTTCAAGGCTCGTGACAGCGCATGCACAAGTTTGTAAGCGCATCATTCCGTTGTGTGTGTCTGTTGCTGTCACGCATGCGTGCGGTGCTTGCTTTTGCACATGCGCGCAGTGGCGATTTTCCGCACAGGCGCGCAGCGGCAGCTTTTGCGCATGCCTAATAGCCTTTTTATTCAGGTTTTCAATGACCAGTCTTGTAAGGCTCTGGGCACTGTATTAAAATCACAGTACTACCTGAAACAGCATTGTACAGATTCCACAATGGTGAGCACACAGGATGCAGGCATGGCATATTACACTGGCACAACACATTGCACAGCATGGTATGCGCACAAGATGCAGCACATTGCACAGTATACGAAGTATAACACTGTAACTACTACGAGTCGATAAGGTTTTTGCAATGTACAAATTAAGGTTTGAGCCTCAAGTTTAGCAAGCCTTTTGGCCTTACAAAGTAAAGTTGCAGAATTATATTACTGTTATTTTATGAGAATTGATGCTGTCAGTTTGCTCTAAGTTTCTACTGAGAGTGCTAAAAGCCTTGGCAGTAATTCAAGTATCTGGAAGGATTTTTATTCTCTGTTGCGTCATCATTTACTGGTTGAGTAATTCTAAGGGCATTTTTTGCCACTTACGGTATATATCACTATTATTTTTCATATAATATTACATCAATTACAGGCATGGAAGCAGATTTTTAAGCCTCTAATATAAGGTCACGCTCTAAGAGCAATAGGTAAGCCATTCCTCATTTTTTCAGTTTTTTATTTTATTTTTCCTCAAACAGAGAGCAGGTAAGCAGTTGTTCCCCATCATGATAAGTTTATGGGGGAAAAGCTGCTGGATCATCTAACAGGAAGTCCCACAGAAGGATCCTTTACAAGATAGGTGTTTAGATTTCACTAGAAAAGAAGTGTCTTGAGCAGCCGGTCTGGAAGCAGCAGAAATGCCATCTTTCCCAGAAATAAGTGGCATTTTTGGCCGAGGCCTCCATCCATAAGAGTCGTCTCCTCTGTTAAAGCTCTCAGGATGTCTACCTTTTGATCTTGAATACTAAAGGAATGTCATTGTGATAAGTATTTTATCATCTTTCCTACTGATAACAAGTAGCCAAGGAGTCTTTATGGGAAAGAGTTTGGTTTATTCATCCTGTTATCTATGCATTAGTTGCACAGGCTTTCATCCGGGCCTATGTATCTAGGGCCCTAATATTGTATGGCGCTACAATGGAATACAGGCCCAAGAAAGAAGGAAGAACCGATCAATCTTCCATCAAAGGTAGAAGGTCCAGAGGTACTCCAGCTAGCACAAATTCCATATCCATAGCTCAGGATTAGTCTCCAGCCTAGCAGAAGGAATTGGTGCGGGGCATAGGAGAATATCCTTGGAAACCACATAAAATAAGCATTGTTGTCAAAGGAAAGGAACATATTTGCCTAGTTCTCCATCTGCTGGGTTATAGCAGTCAGGCAACCTTATCTGGTATACATATGAAGAAAGATCAGTTGCAGATAAAAGGCAAGGTTTAGGGGATCTCGGTGTCTCTTCTTGAGTGCCTTACGCCCTGAGTGCGTACATGGTCTGGAGATGGTAATTACTGGATTCAGAATTCTTTGGCAGTCTTTCTCAGCCAATCGGAAAAGGATTCAGGAGTGGTGTGCCCATCAGACAAAGTCTTTCAGATAACCATGGGAAATGAGTCATTTCCCAAATAGAGGCTATAGCATATCGCAAGTATAACCTATTTATTAGAAGTGTAAATTCTTGCATTATTATTTGGAGTCTGTATTTCTTCTACCACCCTTGGTTATTGCTTGGGTATTACCCATTGTTGTGTGCCATGGATATGGCCAAGAAAACAGAAAATTTGTTCATACATAATTTTCATTTCTTGGTCATAGGCCATGGCAGCACATAGATCCCGCCCTGGAATATTGCTGGAAACAAGACTGAGGATGGAAGGGACAGGAAGGGGTATTTACATCGTCTTTTTTAATAGGTTCCTGTCTAATTAGGGATGGGGAGGAGCTACCCATTGTTGTGCTGCCATGGCCTATGACCAGTAAAAGAAAATTACAGTACGTATGAACACATTTTCTGTTATATATTCATATATATATTGTATATCGTATTTTTTTGTAACAATGCAGTGTTTGTGGGCCCAGTACATATTTGAAAACGAGAGAAATCTCAATGTATCCATCCTAGTAAAATATTTTACAAATAAATAAAATAAAATGAAAATAAAATAAATTAAATGATAAAGTTTCAAAGGCCACAGAAAGGATGCTAGAATTCTGCTACCCAAAGCTCAGCTCTCATGTAACTTCCCTAGTCACCAGGGACACAAGTTATGCAAATACCCAGACTGCAAATGGACGTTAGCAGCACCCGCACCCACAGCCAGATTAAGGTTGCCAAGGGCCTTAGGCAGAATGCCAGATTGGAGCCCCCTCCTGGAGCCCTGTACTCTGTTTCTGTGAGTGCTGTGTATGCATGAAGGATAATGAGAGCTGTATGTGGGGGAGATTGAGTGCTGGTTGAGTGTTGTGTGTGGTTGATAACGATTTTGTGAAGGAGTCTGAATGTGTATTCGTGTGTGTTGGGGGGAATCTGAGTGTGGCTGAATGTTGTGTGGGTAGTGTCTGGATGTATTGGGGAAGTTGCCCCCCTCGTGTTTACCTTTTGGCAGGAGGGGGTATAATCCCTAAGAGCTTTATGGGTTCCCTCATGGTCTGACATTCAAGCAATGGCTTAGAGTGCTGGCTGCAAGATTCTGAGTCATTGTGTAGAGTCAGGGGAATACGAGGGAGCTCTTGGGTGATCTGCACCCAGTAGAGGTACATAGTATGACAATCCCTTTGAGGTGTTGATAGAGCACAGGGCTGAGCACTTTTTATCTTCCTGCCGGCTCATGCAGGGTACCCTCAGGAACTCTGTCTGAGCCCAGGGCCCTAGACAGCCACCTTATAGGTAATCCATGATTTGGTAGAACCAAGTCAATGGATGGATAAATAAATTAGTGAAAGTATATATGTGCTTGGATGTGTGTGTTAGTGTAAGTGTAAATTGTATTGTTGAATATATATAATTGCATACTCAGCTAACTCTGCTGTCCTTTAAGATAACTCCCTCATACCCACCCTTGAAAAATATTTCTACGTGAATCAAAGCTAATCCTTTGTTTTGACACATGTGTAGTGTAGAGAGACGTTGGTAAATTTCTGCGTCAGTCCATCAGATGACCCAAATACTTGCCTTTGATAGGTAATCTGGAATTTTCATCAGGGTCCCTGCACTCTGTGTTTGAAATGGAAACAAAATTGGATAAATGCTATTGAACAAGGTATTGACTGAACAACAAACACATTCTTTACTTCAATGAGTTAAACAAAGTATGAAAGCGTGAGGCTATTTTTATCATTGTCATCTCGCAGTCATAAAAGTATTTAAAAAGTGAATTGCCTTTCATTAAAGACGACTTTCACCTCTAATAAAAATCAACAGTGCATAAACTGTATTAATTATTGAGATATATACTATAACACACAAATAAAATGTGTACAAAAAAGTGATCTGCACATTCACACTATGTATACTTTGTCACATCTTTCAAGACTACTTAAAGGAAGACTCCACTTCAAAAACGAGAGAGGGGTCACTATTTAAAAAATTTTTTGATGCATGTTGTCATTGGGGGTATTTCTAAAATGAGCTTGAAAAAGATGCAGTTCTTATGACCGCAGCCTTTGCAAACCCTCCCGTTTTTCGTCGAAATTGACCTTCATGTTTTACTATAAAGCTGACTTTCCCAGCAACATTTTCCCAGCAATGAGCAAAAAAATGACCTGCAATACAGATATTAGTATTTAAGAGTGTAAGCACCAGAACATTTAGTGTAAAGGATACCTGTGGTACTCACTGGAAATGGATTCCTCATGCAGTTTCATCTAAACGTGTTTGCGAAATTGCTAGCAAAAGTATAGATTTGTGCAATATTTAATTTAAAAAATGTGTTCCTTCTCCTTCCTGGCAGACAGACTATCAGCATAGACTTTATTCCAGTGTCTGTCTGCAAGAAAGCCTGTCTACTGGCTTATTGCTCACCTAGCTTCATTAAATTTAAGCGATCAAGTTTTTTGTACATTTCCTCCCTCCACCACCCAGGACGGCAAAAAAATGGAGTAACATCTGATATCACTCCATTCAATGGGCTGATTTGTTGGCATTGAAACCAGAGCCTTAGTGTCATCAGGTGGGGCTGTGCCAGGCTTAGGAAAGAAAGGCAGGACAAAGAAAAGCCTTAACACCCATGATGATTGGCTTAAGGCGGCTCTGGAACTGTTGGGAAGGAGGCGAGTATGCTTGAAAACTAAATGAAGTTTCATAAGGTAAGTAAAAAAACCAACAATACTTTTTTTGTCAATTTGAAAGCTTTCAAATTTCAAAGCTTTATGACTATAGATTAATGTAGTTGTCCTGGTGAGTATAATCATTGCCTTCAGGCATTTTAATGCAAACTATGCCATTTCATAGAAAAGGCAGTGTTTACATTGCCCCTAGGGACACCTCCAAGTGGCCACTCCTCAGATGGCCACTGGAGGTGCTTCCTGGCTCAGTGATGCACAGTAGGCAGCACTGCCATTCAGCATCTCCAAGCTCTGCATGGGGATGCTGAATTTTCCTCATGGAAATGCATTGATTCAATGCATCTCTATGAGGAAGTGCTGTTTCGACAAAACTGCGTCTGGTCCCACCCCCTTGCTGATTGTAGCCAATCCAATGCTTTCCCTGTGGGAAAGCATTGGATTGGATAAAAAGCGGCAATGTTGATGATGTCATCAAGGAGGCAGATCAGGGGCGGGGCCAGTGCCGGCAGACCCGTGCGGCATTGGAAATAAGGTATGTTTTATTAACTTTTAAGGGGGCTAAGGGTGGGCAAGCCACCTAATTGGTGGGTTTAACACTATAGGTTTAGGAATACATGTTTGTGTTCATGACCCTTTAGTGTTCTTTTAAGTAGAGTTGAATTTTAACCAACAAGTTCACTTTAATACTATTAGTTATTCCATCAATCAAAAGACTTTTATTAATATTATTACATGAATATTCTGTTCTTATTTGCTGGAAGTTGCAGGGAAATAAATGCTAGTGCTTCTAGTGCAAAAACAAATTTGTGGGGGATTGTATGGGTATTTAATCATACTCAATGACAATACATCCAAAGGGCGTTCACTAAAATGTCAATTGTCCAAAATACAAAGTGACTCAAATCCAAGACATGTCCAAGACAGCTATCTGGCCTAAAATCTGATTGACAACAAGCCACACTTTAGTAAAAACCCATATGTGTATAAAGTCCATTGCTTAGTTAAAATATGCTCCAAAAGACTTACGGGGAAGTGCTGACCTATTCCCTCAAAAAGCAACATCAGTGGATACAACTGCGTCCTGACTTTACAGCTGCTGCATCTGACCATGCAGGAGGCTCAGGAGAGTCCCACGGAGATCCAGTGCCTGGACTGCATTGAGCAGGCTGGCCACCACCTTGGCAACTCGGCACGGGATTCAGTGGAGCCACAAGTATATCGCGGTCCCAAGTGCCAGATCGAGTTCAGCACACAGCATCCCCACAAACTCGACAGACCCACTTACTCCTAACAGAAGGTAGGCCTTATCTCCCTTATCTCCACATTTATTTCTGCAAACAGCAAGCCACTCAACACATGGCAATTACAGCCACAGGGCCTCAGATCCCAGCACTCACCACGATTCAACACAAAAGGAATTAACAGCAGAAAGAAATTGAACTCATACAGCTTAACTCCTAAACACCAATGTCAACACCAACTCCATACCAAGGGCTTAACCTACTATGCTGGAATATAGACGATCTCAACACCCCAATTAAATACAAGTTAATCTTGTCCCAACATCGTAAATACCAAGTGGCATTTCTCCAGGAAACACAGTGAAAAAAACTTACACATCTACCCTTAAGAGAAGATGGATAGATACATGTGTTTCTGCCCTCTTTGCTCAAACTCAAGAATGGAAGCCATATTACTAAACAAATCAATTACTCCAATCATTCATAAACACATGTTGGACCCAAAATTAATGTTTCTTATACTAGATATCACTCTAGCTAAGGTTTGCTATACTCTGGTCAATATATACGACCAAATAACTCAAATGCCCCCTTCTTTATGACTAGCATGCAACTGATTTCTTTTGTAGATTCCAAACTAATTGTGGAAGGCAACTTCCACGCTGTGTTGAATGGTTGGAATGATAGGTCTGCCTCTGCTTCATCATCCCACTCCCAGGAGGATTTGTGTTCATCTCCAATGACGCCTCTACCTTACAAATATATGGAGGATACAAAATATTGAGGTAAGGAATTATACAAACACATCTAATGCTCACTACACCTCATCCAGAATCTATTTATTTTGAGTCTCCCCTGAGCTGGTACATAAAGTAACACAAGCTGTCATACACAACATTTTAATCTCAGACCAAACTCCAATTGACTTGAGTCTGAATATAGGTCCATCCATTCCGTTCACCCCACAATGGCGATTTCACAACACGACTCATTTGAGAGGGATAACAACTTGGCCCATGTAAATAACACAATACTATTCTGGCAGTGATGAGATGCCAGATCATAGCATATGTTTATAAGTGTAAAAAACAATGGAATCAGAAATACAACAAACCTAATATGGACTTGGCAAACGTTCATCTAGCATACAAATCAGAACCAACTGATTCAATAAAAGAAACAAACCGCCACTCCCTGGTCTTGAACAGCTCCTTGGCAGGGCCTGTCTGGATGGAACTACTGACGATGTGCAACAATGTACCATTGTCTCCCCCAACTCTTCACCAGCAATTGGGCACCAGTCCCACATACCTCAGTCTGGAACTGCAGCTGACCAAAGAGATATCAGAGCTTTGCTTTAATGGCACGTATCAGTCAAGATAGTGGCTGTGGAATGCCCAGTCCTTCCAGCAACCCATCACTCACCAGCTCAGGTCTCTTCACATGAGCAGGCTGCACAGGGTTGCATCCAATCCTCGACCAAATGCATTATTGGAGGTTCTGCCCCTGCAACAAAGCAGGACCTGCATAATATGATACAGGAAATTCAAAAGGTACAGCTAGTAGACCTGACTAATGTCAAAACGGACATGCAACATTACACAGAGAGTGTGAGGATCACGTAGGAGGATGACGTGTCCACATTGAAAGATAACATGCTCCAGCTGCAAGCTACTCAGCAGGCTCAGGAGCTGAAGCACTTACTCTACTCTTCGCTGTAGACCTCATGGACTTGACCCATGTCACATCTGTACTACAACCCACTAACCAAACATGGGATCAAGCAAACATGATAGTGTTTGTGCCAAGAGCCAAACAGGAGTATACATTGGTTCCCTGACAGACATTGTTAAAAGAGATACCCTTTCAAGTTTGGTTGGATGTTGCACAGATTCTTAATGTTTAAACTTTTGTTTTTCTACCTTTTAGTTCTCTCCCTCCTCCCTCTCCTTGGTTAGGTGTACTCTCTAACCTGAGTAATCTACAATACTCTTATGTCCACCACGCCTTCTACTGAAGGAATTGCAATGAGTTTAAGCAGATCTGCAATTACTCCATAGATTACGCACTCACACAACCAACCACCTCAACCTACGCAATTTGCTCACTCTACTCACAAATTAGACTTGACTTGAATTACACAACTACACAATTGGGTTATGAAGAAGTATAACGCATTTCGCAACAATGACCCATGAAACACTCATAACAACCGTAAAGCTGATTAAACTACTCCCAGTGGCTACCTATCAAGAAATGCACTTGACAATTGTGCACTATGTGTATTATTCACCCTAAAAACTATTTCCCCTAAAACTCAGAGACTTTGCAAACTGTCTAAAAAATGGGATGGACGGAGCAAATTCAGGAAACAGGTAGAAAATTTTATAAAACAACTAATATGTCAAGCCAATTGTATGTCCCCATTATTGGCACTACAACAACAAACTCAAACCACACCACAAAACTAATCCATATGATCCATATACTGCGGCACCTAAAAGCAAACTGCGCAATTGGATAGATACGCCCCCCACTCCCACTATAATTACTGCGCACAGAAGTCTCCTTCCTATGGACCTATGAACCTCCTTAAATAAAGGTGTCTTAACAAAGAAATTCTATTTGAACCCAGCAGCCATACATTAGACTGAACTACCCAATCCAAAATTAAATCCACTTTTGAATTTACAAACTGGTATTTGACCAGAGTCATAGTGGGACCACCCCCACAATAAGGTAAACTTCCCAAAAAGAGATACCTCTAGCTAGTCGTCTCTCACATTAAAGGGACACTATAGTCGCCTGAACAACTACAGCTTAACCCCTTCAGGACACAACTTCTGGAATAAAAGGGAACCGTGACGGAATATTTCCGTCATGTGTCCTTAAGGGGTTAATGTAGTTGTTCAGGTGAGATCTATAGCTCCCTGCAGGCAATCTAATGTAAACACTGTATTTTCAGCGAAAATACAGTGTTTACATTGATTGATAGGAATACCTCCAGTGGCCATCATTCAGACGGCCACCATCAGTATTACTAGGCATATTCTTAAAGGAACACTGTACTGTTAGGGATACAAACATGTATGCATAACACTATAACGCTGAAGTACCTGTTTAGGCCACCAGCCCCTCTCAGATTGAGGAGTTAAAAAACAGTTTACTTATCTTTTCTCCATTGCCGCTCTGGTCTCGCCCCGCCTCCATGACTGAGATCATCAATCTTGACGATCTCAGCCAATTCATTTATTTCCAATAGGAAAGCATTGGGGGGCTATTGTGCATGCGTGGCAAAACACCGCACTGCGCCAATCAGTATCTCCTCATAGAGCCAGGGCCGTCTATAATATGATTAGGACCCTGGGCAATGCATTTTCTTGGGCCCCATGGGCCCTGTCCCTGCCACTGCCTCACCCCCCAATTACGTCCAACCCGCAATCACACTGACAGACGTACTGGCACATACACACACAGACAGACATTAAAACATTCACAGATACATACTGACACACAAAGTCACTACACACAAATATATACTGGCAGACATACTGACACACACACAGACATACATACATACACAGACACATACATTAACAGATATACTGACACACACACAAACACATACACTGACAGATATACTAAAACACATAGACACATACACTGACAGACACATTGACACACACACACACAGGCAGGCATACTGACATATACACACAGGCATACTGACATATACACAGACAGACGTAATGGCTGATACAGACAGACATTAAACATTCACAGATATATACTGACACACACATACACTGACATACAAATATATCCTGGCAGACATACTGACACACAGACATACATACATACACACACAGACACATACACTGACAGACATACTGACTGACACACACACACAGACATACATACATACACACAGACACATACACTGACAGACATACTGACTGACACACACACACACACACAGACATACTGACACACACACACAGACATACTGGCATACACACAGACATACTGGCATACACACACAGACAAACTGACACACACACACACAGACATACTGGCATACACACACACAGACATACTGACACACACACAGACACACACACTGACATACACACAGACATACTGACACACACACAGACACACACACTGACATACACACACAGACATACTGACACACACACTGACACACACTCACAGACATACACACACACACACAGACCTACTGACATACATTTAGCCACCCTCCAGGTTCTTACCTTTTCCTGGAGGGTGGTTTCCCTGGTCCAGTGGCAGGCTGAGGCAGATGGGAGTTCTCCTCTGGAACTCCCCTCCTCCCTGCCTTCCTCCTCCCGCGCGGCTATCTCCGGTGGGAGGAAGTGACGTCACTTCCTCCCAGCCGGCTGCAGAACCGGAAGAGGGGCCCGGTCGCGCTGTTTAAGCGCCACAGCGCCCGACCGGGTCCCTGCTGACACATGCTCCCCGGGTGGCCCTTAGTGCATGGGCCACCCGGGGAGCCTCCTCAGTGTGCGGGAGCCGCACCGCAGGGGCTGCGCAAATCGCGGGGCCCACAGAGCAGCTGCTCTGGGCCCCCAGGAGCAACTGGGCCCGGGGCAGCTGCCCCGTTTGCCCCGCGTTAAAGACGGCCCTGCATAGAGCTGCACCTTAGTGACTGCACCTAGAGGTGTTACTAGGCAGCAATGTAAACGCTGCCTTTTCTCTGATCAATATATACTACCAAATAACTCAAATGCCCCCTTCTTTATGAATAGCATGCAACTGATTTATTTTGTAGAAAGGCTGCGTTTACATTGCTGAGCCTGCAGGTACATGCAATACACACTACATTAAGCTGTAGTGGTTCTGGTGACTGTAGTGTACCTTTTAAATATATTTTGTGATGAGCAATTTATAAAATCTTAATACAACATAATAAACAATAAAATAATATATAGATGGGTGTAATCTGACAATAAAAATATAGAGAACCTAAGATGGCTGCCGACATCCCTGTGACGGAGCCCCTGACAGAGGCAAAGCGGCAACAGTGGGAAGACGTTTTTAGAAGCATCTGTGATTTCTTCTGGCGCAGACTAGAGGATAAGGCTCATCATTCCTCCTTACCTGCAATACAGCTGGATCCTGGTTCCGCTGAGGCCCTTCGCTCCCCTCCTGGGTTGGAGACCAAAGGGAAGATTATCTCTACACATAGTCCATATTCCTGGGGATAGCTCTGCAAACAGGGACTGTCTGGGGGCTAACCTGTGCATGAGGTGTGGGGGCAATTAGACATTTTGTGTGGTTTAAGAAAAAGGCCTAGGGCTGAGAGTTGCAGGTATGAATAACTAAAGCCCCATGACAGGCACTTTGAGCTATACCAAGTTGTCAATTCTCCATCTTCTCTTAATTAATATTCTTGTTAGCCCTATATCTTGTACACTTATCACCCAGTGGTAGCTAGATACGTGTCATGCATCACTGGTGGCTACATTTCAGAGCCATAAATAGATTTTAGAGCGTTATTTTCTTTTATTTGTAAAAATGTGTAGTCACTCGTTACTTATTTTTAGTTAAAAATGTGCAGCATAATGCCTGACTCTAACTCAGCAAATATCTTATTTATCTACTTTGAGATATCGCTTTTCTATGTATATTTGGTATATTTGATGTAATATTGCCTAATATCCTACTATATGTCGATATCTGTGGAGCCAATCTGCTTATTTTTAGTTCACAATGTGAATCCTATTGACTGAATGTATCTCTGCAAGAATCTTACTGCCCTACTTTGAGATCTCAGTCTATATTTGATGTAATATTGTCTACTGTAGATATCTGTGGTACCAATCTATGCATGTATTATTTTTTATTGTAACACTGCAAAAAAAGAGAGAGGATACAATTTGGACCCAACATGCAGGTTAAAATATACCACTTGACTAAATGATAGTATTAAACTTTAAAGCAACAGGAGACAGGCAAGGAAGCTCTAAACTTAGGATCCACAGGAAAACCAGAACTGCAAAAAGCAAGTCAGGACAAGCGCTCAACAAAGGATAGGGAAACATTTTTATTGGCACCTTGAACACCAGAAGGGGAAATCAGACAAATACGTTTTCAGTCTCAAGGAAGTGGGGTATACATTACCTAGAACTTAACTCATTCACGACTGTGTTCATATATTAATTGTGTTTCAGGGATACAAAGAAAATGTCATTCTGAAAAAAAAAAAAAAAACATGACCATTTTTATTTTCAATGTTTGCAATGCCTATGAACATCAGAAAGTAACGTAAACAATAATTTGGACATGTTCACACTGGAAATACGATCAACATTCAATATTGCTGGTGTCTTATTGCACTGAGTTTGTAAATTGTTTAGTACAAGCATAAAAAAAAGAATGCAATGTAAGGAGGAAAGGTCAAACGGAGTGAGAGAGTTTTATATATATTTATATATATATATATATATATATATATATATATATATACAAATTTATAAATATATATATATGATATATTTACAATTGGCTAAATATAAAGCATAAAGCTTGCCTATTGCAGTTTTGGAGAATACATTTAAAGCCCTTATACACTAAGTATAGTCATGCTTTGCAGCAAAGAAGCTCTGTAGTTTAACCAGAACCATCTTCCTGGCTACTAGACTACATCCATGTTACTCCAAAGAATAAAAAAAAAAATTGCAAAATTTAGGCAAATTTATATAGAAAGTTGAAAAAGTATTCCAATAATGCAGTTTTGGAATAAAATGTTCAATTCCGTTATGAATTCTCCATAATTCCTGGTTGCGTGAATAAACTTAACCGTACAATGCAAATTCCAGAAAACTGTACCATAAGTTCTCTCGGAGTGAAAGCGCTGGCAACTCTTGAGTTCAAGTTATTGTTCCCACTAAACCAGTGTGCAAAATTACACTGTAACCAGATCTAACTTTTGTAAAACATAAATAAATTAAGATGTGATTTAAGCTGTGGCTATTTTAAAGAATCAATTCTCATATAACCTGCTATTATAAGTTTACCAAAAGCCAAAGCAATGTTCAGAAAGGCATACCTACCTTTTCAAAATTTCAAAACAATCTGAATGTCGGCAAGATGTGAATGCATTGCTCACATACCTGACAATTAACACATTAGGTTCTATTCATTATTGACCAAATAAAAGGTTTCCAATTTTATATAAGTGGTGTAACTGGAAAACTTTCTTGTACAAAAGGTATGATGATACCAAGCACCAAGTTGTTACCAAGTTATGGAAGTGACCTACAAGCTATCTATACTTGGAATTGTTTTTGTTTTTTTTAAGTTTGAAGATGGGACCAATGGATCAGAGTTGTTGCATTTTTTTATCGAGAAGATATCACACACCAAATTTGGGCAACCTAGAATCGTGGACCCAGTCAAGTCCATTAAATAACACAATGGTAGTGTGAGTAAATATGGTTTGCCCTTGATTTAGGTTTCTAAAAAGTCCCCATTTAATTCAACTGGGACACAACTGTTTGAGCAATTAAAACAAAAAGTTTTACCCAGATGTTTTTGAGTTGCCCCACCTTACCCACAAGATTTTGTTTTTTTTCCCTAACTTTGATCAGAAAACCCAATGCTTCACAAGTCACTCCCTAAATGAGCAGTAAAAGAAACGCCCAAAACATGCTTAACGGAATAACCCTACGAAAATATAATAAGGTTAAATGCTCAGACAATGGGGTTACATTGAGGCATGGCTGTGAAATAAAGATGGTTATGTAATGAACAATTGCAGGATGCATAAATGCAGTAGCAGTGATGGTTTGCAGGGTGCTGTGTGATGGTGATGGTTGCAGACTTGGGTACATGGTGCTCCACAGCTCTGTGGAAGAAGAGATGCAGCTCTGCAGGGAAGATGATGCATGATGTTCTGCGAGTCTCTGGTAGGAAGATGGTGCATGGTGCTCTGCAGGGAGGATGATGCACTGCAGGGTTACTCTGACAATGGAAAACACTGAACAATCAGCCCAGGAATAACTGTCAGTGAGGAGCGCGCAAAAGCACCACGTCCATTGAAAAAAGCCAGAAAAGCTCCAGTCTGATCAGGAGACAGATTAATGGAGCGTCCCGAGCGCTGGGACCAAACGAAGGGGTTTCTGTGGCCCAATGATGTCACAGCACTGAAAGGGAGGGATGGATCTGCATCCCTATGAACATCCGGAGCCGGCAAGTCATCCAGCTCCTGTATCCATGGCAACAAGAGGCGGATACCTCTTCCCCCTTCGGCCCCCCTTCTTCTTCTCTATCCTTCGCTCACTGCCTCCCCCCCCTCCCTATCATGTAGAAGATGGCTGGTCCCTTTTTGCTGGAGTGGCCTGGAAGGAAAAATCAGACAGGTTTCCCTACCGCACGACTTCTCACTGCCCACGCCACTGCTTTTCCCTGCTGGGTCACTGCTAAAACCCAGGAGCTGAAGAGGTAAGGCTGGCATCAATCTATGCATTGCTCTTGCCATACCTGGAGGGGTCAGGAGGGACAGACTGCTTTTGTCCGTGCATTTTATGCAAACCCTTCACTGCCACAATGTCTCTCTTTCCATTTCATCCCAAATCTCCTTTTCCATTTCCTTACTGCTTACATTCCTATAATAGATACGCCTGTCCTCCTATCACTCCTTGCTAGCTCTCCATATCACCATTATCTCCCCTCCCCCATTTGTCTCTCTATCCTTTCTTCTTTCTCCCTGCTTAATCTCCCCTTCTCGCTTTATATCTACTTTAAAATTCACTTCATTCATTCCCCCCCCCCCCCCTAATATTTTGTAGTACCACCACCCTGTAGGGAGCCAGAGACTCTGGGGGGGGGCAGAAGGGGGGAAGTATGAAACACCATTTCACTTGCCTTCCTGTAAGCCCATATTTGATTAAGGCTAATGGTTTATTCACATCATTGTCTATCAACCCTAATTTCTGCTGAAACTGATGGTTAGGCATGTCTCTTCCAAAAGAGTAAGGACCATTACAGTTTACAGGTAGCTCTGGCAGTGAAAGGGTTAAAGGCATGAGCTAACCAAGAACATAGAATGTTGTAACACATGTATGTATCCCCAATCTTTACAATGAACTCATTTGAAATGTATCCTTCCAAGGGTGCTGTCATTGCTTTGTACCACATCACTGTCATTTTCACCCATGTTTTGCAGCAAAAAGAAGCCTAGTTTGGGCTAATATTCACTTGCACCATTCACTTTCATTGTGTGGCTGCTTCCCTACTATAAACGTGAAAGAAGGGTTCTTTCTGTGTGTGCAAGGCCGATGGCCATTTATCAGACACTAATCTCTCTGGGGGGACTCTTTCACCTCACATGGACTGTATATGATAGGAAAGTGTCAGTGACAGCCAGGCTGCGTGTGCCAGGCCCCACTGGGCAGGCTGCAGGGTGACAGAGAGCTACATCTAGGATAAAGCAGCGGCCTGGTTATTGTCACGCATAATAGAGAGGGGGAGGGTGGCCAAACAGAGACAGAGGAGGAGGGAGAAACATGGGAGGTCAGATACAGCACAATGATCACTGATTCTGTTTTACCTATTATTATTTAATATTTTATTATTTATAAAGCGACAGCAAATTCCGTAGCGCTGTACAATGGGTGGACTAATAGACATGTAATTGTAACCAGACAAATGGACGCACAGGAACAGAGGGGTCGAGAGCCCTGCTCAATGAGCTTACATGCTAGAGGATCTCTCCCCCACCTCTCAGTCTCATATCATGTATTAATTAATACAAATTTTCATTCCAGGGAGCATGGGGGATCTGTCCCTCAGGCTGTTAGTATAGATTGGTTTGTGAGCTGATGTCTCACAGCACAATACTACATATATTATGGTAGTAAATTATTGTATTGCAGTAATTGCAGTATCAGTATAAAAAATACTCAATATAAAATTAAGAAAGGGAGTAAAGTGTGACGTGACCATTCCACAATCTGAATTCATCTAGTCACTTTTTCTTTAGCAGACCAGACATTCCTTAAATCCCATTACAAGCTCCATGCATTTCTTGTTTGATAATTTTTAACTCAATTGTGGTCTCGATTTTGGTTCTTATTTTCTTTTGCAAGCAAACGCCACGAGTCTTTCTGCCGAATTCTGCGCCAAAAACATAAGTTAACCCTAATAAGTGTGGGTCACTTATAACAACAACAAAAAAATAATACAAAACCTGCTTACAGAGAAAGAGTTATATTTAATGCAGCCGTTTTAAAGAGAAAGTCTGGTCACCATAAGTCACAGAGTTGTGGTTCCAGTGTGGCAGTCTCTATGTGGTACAGACAAGTACTGCATGTGAGACTGGTTCAGCTTACTGCCCAGAGTCCCATATAAATATTGTGATTATTATTTTATTATTTATATAGCGCCAGCAAATTCCGTAGCGCTGTACAATGAATGATGGGGGCCCTGTGTCTTGCTGTCATCATCCGTTGGAAAGTATAACTTTACAAACAAGGTATATGTATAAGGGAGGCAAACCCACAAGAGCAAAAGATACAGTGCTACTCATGAGTGCCCCTTTTTAATGGTGTGTTTTGGTTATAAGTAGGTTGTTTAGAGCAGGACTGGCACAAAAGGTAGATCCCCTGATGTTTTAAAACTACTATAACTCCCATGAAGCTTTGGCATTCTAAAGGTATGCAAAGCATCATGGAAGTTATATTTCTAAACCATCTGGGGATCTACCTGTTGGGCACCCCTGGATTAGAGGGTACTAATTGTTAGGATAACCCATGTTGAGCGCTATGGAACCTTACACGTTTGTTAGGAATTATACCTACAACACTCCATAGACTATAGATCAGGATGCCATCACAGATATGAGTGATTGCAATTAAAGGATCACTATAGTGTCAGGAAAACAAAACGGTTTTCCTGACACTATAGTGCCCTGAGGGTGCCACCACCCTCAGGGTCCCCCTCCCGTGGCGATGAAGGTGTTAAAACCCCTTCAGTTACTTACTTTAATCCAGCACCAGGCTTCCTCGGCACTGGTGACTTCTCCTCCCCCTCCAACGTCTGCTCCCTCTAACGACGTCAGCGGAGCCGAATGCGCATGCGCGGCAAGTGCCGAGCGCGCATTCAAAGTGTCCATAGGAAAGCATTTCTCAATGCTTTCCTACGGACGCTGTGCGCGATGGAGGCAAAATGTGCCCCCAGCGTCGCAGATGCGCCTCTAGTGGCTGTCTGGAGCTCTGAAACTGCTATGTTTGCATCTCAAGGGTTAAAACCTGTGGGACCTGGGACCCAGACCACTTCATTGAGCTGTAGTGGTCTGGGTGACTATAGTGTCCCTTTAAAGTCCACAGCAAATCCAATGCCCACTCTTGGTCTAATAACAATTAACAGGACTTAGACCACTATATATCTGTGTACTGACAGCACATGGTTACAGCTGTACGATGTGTGACACTATGACTGCACTACATTTAGTGGCAAATTAAAGTAGGGCTACTTCTACATCACTGTAACAACACTATTTTAAACTGTATATGTTGCTAAAGATACTTTAACACTGACTGAGATTATTCCTGGACACTAGCAGTCACAGACTCTGTAACTTTAAATGTTATGTATTAAAGGGACACTATAGTGTCAGGAATATAGTGTATCAGAGCAGTGAAAAAATGTTTCAATTCACCTTCTCTCTCATATATAGTGAAAGAAATTTACAAACCTCAGATTTTTTTTTGATTTTTTTTTAATTTGTGAAATAGTTTGAGAATATCAATGTCATGTAACATCTTCTGTAATGTGTTAGCCTACTTCTAGGTCAGTGATGGCGAACCTTTTTGAGCCCGAGTGCCCAAACCGCAATACATGCCAACTTTTTTTCCCTCAAAGTGCCAACACGGCAATTAAACCTGAATACTGAGATTTAAGTTTAGAAAAAACAACTCGTACAGTTGTCAGAACTAATTAACCTCTTTTGTTTTAAAAGAAGAACACAACAGAGAGTTCAATGATACAAATTTTAAATAATGATATAAATAGATCAAATTAAGCTTATATTTATTAGTATCTCCAATAAATGCAATACATACACACAGACTGCTGAACACATTCACACACCGACTGCTTAATACATACACACACACAGACAGACAGCTAAATACACACAGACAGGCAGACAGACTGCTAAATACACACACACACACAGACAGACTGCTAAATACATACACAGTCCGCTAAATACACACACACAAACATATACAGTCCGCCAAATACACACACACAGTCTGCTGAGTACACACACACAGTCTGGTGAGTACACACAGACTGCTGAGTACATACATTGTCTGCTGAATACACACACAGTCTGATGAATACACACACAGTCTGATGAATACACACACACACTGTAGAAACATAAAGACTGCTGAATACACACACATATACTGTGTATGTGTTTGTGTGTAAGGGTGTGGAGTGTGTGTGGAGTGCTGTGTGTGTGAGCGGGGAGGGGTGCTGTGTGTGTGAGGAGGGAGGGGTGCTGTGTGGGGGGTAGGGGTGCTGTGTGTGGGGGTAGGGGTGCTGTGTGGGGGATGTAGGGGTGCTGTGTGTGGGGGTGGTAGGGGTGATACATTAAAAATTAATTTAAAAAGGGGGGACACTGCCATCCCTGGTGGTCCGGTGGTGGTAAGTATGTGACAGGGAAGCAGCTCTCCACACAGATTGCTCGTGGGAGGACAGGAGAGCTGCTTCCCTCCCCCTTCTTCCGGTCCTCCCGACAAGAAAGCAGAGTAGGCGTCTGCCTTTTTTGGGTAGGCAGGTGCCTACTCTGCATTGATGGCGAACCTATGGTCGCGTGCCCACAGAGAAGGCCCGGCGTGCCACCTGTGTCACGCGTGCCATAGGTTCGCCATCACTGTTCTGGGTTGATCAGAATAAGTTTCAACTTGTGTCATCAGGAATGGTTTCAGAATAATCTTACATTTCCCAGTTAGGTAAAAAATTGTTGGGAAGTAAACGTATAAGTAATTTCCAAATTCATTTAGAATGTAACAAATCGGGCAGCTCAATGGCTGTGAAAACAACCAACAGGTCTACTACCAGTATAACCCTTCTTATTCTTGCAAATCATAGTTGATGGTATCAAAATGAAAAATCACGTGGGTCCATGGCTGCTCACCTGCTTGATCCTCATCTCAAGAGAAAAGCGCCTCAGCGCCTCTCTATACTCTCACGCATGTACAGGTGGTCCTCGCTTTGAGACCTACCTGTTTTACGACGGCTCACACTTACAACCAGCTCTCTCGCGGGGTGGTTAGTGCGACCCGTCGTGAGAATTAGAGGGATTCCCTGATCTGCTACATTCGTCTATGTTCGGGGACCCTCTATGTTCGGGGAAAAGGCAAGCACCACCCCAAGATTTTCCTTTATTTTGATTTAAATGTGGCTTAAAAAGACAGTTTAGTTACCAAAACAACTTAATCTAAATGAAGTGTTATGGTGTCAGAAGGTCCCCAGAGGCACTCTTACCTTAAAGGATTAAACCATTCTCAAATGGTTTAATCCTAAAAGGACTCACCTCCCCCTAGGCATTATCCGGCTTCTGAAATCTTAAAAAAGTTTCAGAAAGTGGAGAGTGCCGCCGGGGAAGGTTGCAGCTGATTGGCTGAGAGCAGTCATCTGACGATCTCAGCCAATCAGTGACTCCTCATTCACAAAAATGGCTTGAAAAAGGTACGTTTCTTTTCAAGACAGTTTTATGAGTCACTGATTGGCTGACAGCGTCAGCTGACTGCTCTCGGCCAATCAGCGGCTCCCCTACCTGACAGCACTCTGCTCTTCCTGAAACTGAGATTACAAAAACTGGAGGCCACCTGGGTGGAGAACAGTTTAACTTCTTAAGCTAAGAGTGCGTCCGGGGGCCTCCTGGCACCATAATAACTTCATTTAGATGACATTTTTATTGTCCTAGATTGGCCCTTTAGGAGTGTTAGTGGCTATGCACATTAGCACATGGTTTGTCCCCCTGTCCACTCTCCTATACCATAGATTGTTAGGTGGGGCTATATAACAAACCAGGAGGGGGGTCTCATATCTTGAGAGAGGGGGACCTGTTTACTGATTTTCCCGTAACACTGGGTAGTCACTGAACTCCTTTGCTACCATGTGCAACCTAAATAACGCCTCTCTTATTCTCTCACCTATGTATTAAAAAATGTTAAAGGAACACTGTAGTATTATTGAATACAAACATATATTCCGAATGCTATAATGTCCTGTTACCTATTTAGGTCTCCACTCCCTGCTGTTTGGGGGTTTAAAAGGTGAGCTTTAGGTACCTTTCAACACACGTTACGCCAGTTTTCATCCTGCCTCTCCACCTCTTTGGCTGAGATCATAACAGTAGGTGATCTCAGCAAATCCAAGTTTCACTCACCTGTTTTTGTGAAAGTACCTCAAGTGGCTGTCAGAGTGGAAGCCACGAGAGACATGGTAAATGGACACTCCAGACCCCTAATGCATTTCAGCTTGCTGAAGTGCCTTATGTGTGAAGAGTGTATCCTCTCTTTTTCATTTTACAAAAAGTGCATATTTCAATAGAAACTGGCACTATTTTAAAGTAACCTTTGTTATACCTCCCTGGCTGTCAATCAGCAAGTCAATCCTGTTACTTCCTGGTTTGTTTAGCTCAGTGGAGCTAAACTCAAGAAACAGGGAATTGCCCAGAGCACCTGCCTTGCAAAGACTTCTCAGTAAGCAGTATTCCTGACCCTATAGTGTTAAAAGCATCATTTAGGTGGCTTCCCCCCCCCCAGTCCCTTTAGAAAGGGTTAAAAATGTACCCTTTTTCCAGTGCTACAGGAGGAGTGGCCACAGGAGGTGCCCCTAGAGGGCAATGTGAACACTGCCTTTTCTCTGAAAAGAGTGTCTGAATGTAAATTCCTGCAGGGACTGTCTATACTCAGCAGAACAGCTACAATGACTATAGTGTCCCTTTAATGATTAATGGTTGCATTGCCATATATCTAAAAGGATTAGGTTATAAAGTAAATATAAAAAAGGTTAGAGGGTGGACTTGTCTGTTCCACCATTATAACAAGCCAGTTCATGTCCAGTTTCCCTTCATAAACAGTGCTATATCTACTTTATCGCATGAATTTCAAGTGATTGTAATAGAGGGGTTTAAATTCTCATGGCACACATGAAGGATAAATATGACTAATGCAGTCAATCACACTTGGATTACACATTACAGAAATAAACACGCTTCCCATGGAGCTGGGAAATCAAAGCAGAGAAATTTCAGCAGCCCCCTCAACACCCTCTCCATAGCAGTTTTAGGGCAACCGTAGAGGTGCACCTAGCGTACAGCATCGCCACCAGCAATGTGCCCGTAAGCAGACGCCTTCTTGGTGCACCCTCCTGCCACCTGTTACCCGGGTTGAATTGTCCCCATCCCTCCTATACGCTTCTGCTTTTGAGCACTCTGGATAGGTAAATTAAAATGATTTATTTCTTACCTAGGGCACAAAATAGTCTTGCAGCGACCCTTGCCATGATCCAGCCATAGTCAGTTTCCCTGCATGACTAGCAGCCAAGGCTATTGCAAAGCAAACACATTTGTCGACAGAATATGCAGCAGTCAGAACATGGGCAGCCTTGGTTGGTTGCCTTACAGAGCTGCCTATCCTAATGGCACATATGGGCACTGGTGTGATACACTCTTTTCACAGCTGCAGGACTCTCTAGCATACACCCACTCACCTTGGCTTCAATACCTCTAAATTGGAGTGCCCTTAGACAAAGCTAAACATACAGACACATAGCCTCATAATCATTGTAAAACAGCTGCGAATGTACAGCAAGCTGGTTAATCTCATCTATACAGAGTTCGTTCAAATAAATTAAATAAATGGGCACTTCAAGCATCATATGGTGCATGGAGCTCCATTTTCTCATCTGCCTTCTTTATATTTTACATGCTGCAGAGAACTTAAAATTTAGCATCACCTATAAATCCAAGCTACCACCAGCACTGTATAAATCTCAAGGTAAACTGTGCCTTAGTGAGCACTATCCAGGTGAGTGGCAAAAACCGCTGACCCCAAACCGCCGACGTCTGTGATTTTTTCATTGAGTGTGTGTGAATGTCAGTGTGTATTTATAAGTAAATGTGTGTCTGTCAGCGAGTGTGTGTGTGTGCATGTGTGTGAGAATCAGGGCCGGTGCAAGGATTTTTGCCACCCTAGACAAACAAAAATTTGTCGCCTCCCCCCATCACAATGCCCCACACCCATATGATCTGCCAAATGAGCCAACGCCAGTGCTGCACACAGTGTCTTTCATCTGAAAAGGCATTGTATTTACATTAAAAAGCCTGCAGGGACAGGCTATAGACACCAGAACCACTACATTAGGATGTAGAGAGTTCTGGTGACTGTAGTGTCCCTTTAATGTGAGGTAAATTAGGGATTAGTGCAACTAATAATATACTGGATTGCCTACTTACCACCAGATGAGGACAAAAGGATGATGATGGATCAGGCTGCAGTCTGGCTCCACTGGTCTGGTGTTAAAACAGGCTCTTAGAAGCAGTGCTCACAAAAACAACGAACAGGAAGCAGCTCCATTTTTTTGGGCCCCTTACACAGATCATGGTCTGGGCCCCCAGTGTCTGACCGTGAGTATGCTTACAAGGCCCGCCCATAAGCCTGATGCCTACAAGGCCCATCCATAAGTTCGCTCACAGGGAGTGAAGTGTATGTGTGTAGAAGATGTAATGTGTGTGTGTTCTTATGGAATGTAATGTACAGGGATACCGGTTTGTGTAAGGGATGTAGTGGGTGTGTATAGGGGATGCAGTGTGTGTTTGTGAGTAAGGAATGCATTGTTGTTTCTGTGTGTGTGTGTGTGTCCGTTTGTGTGTGTTAGAGGTGCATTGTGTGAATCTGTGTTTGTATGTGTAAGGGATGTAAGGTGTGTTTCCGTGTATGTAATGTAATGAAGTGTGTGAACCTGTAAGGGGTGCATTGAGTGTGTGTAAGAGATGCATTAAGAAAAGCAGTGTGTATGTGTGTGTGTAAGGGATACATTGTGTGTGTGTGTTTGTGTGTGTGTGTGTGTGTTTGTGAGGTATGCATTGTGTATGTGTAAGTGATGCATTGTGTGTGTGTAATGGATATATTGTGTGTTTTGGTTTGTGTAAGGGAAGCATGGTGTGTTTCTGTGTGTGTGTATGATGAATTGTATGTTTCATTGTGTCTGTGTGTGAGTAGGGGTGCATTCTATTCATGTGTGTTTCTGTGTATGTGTAAGGATGCATTGTGTATGTGTGTAGTGTGAAAGAGGGTTTGTGGGGTAGGATAGGGGCTGAGAGGGGAGCAGCTCTTTATTTTTATTATTATATTTATTTTGTTAATATTTTTTTTTTAATATATATTTTTAAGTTTTGTGTCTTACACTCCCCTTTAGTGTAGAGCCAATTGGTTATAAAGCAGCAATTTTGATTATGTCACAAAGGGGGCGTTTCCAGTGCTGGCGGACCCGAGCGGCGCTGGAAATAAGGTGAGTTTTAAACTTTTATAGGTGGGCTAAGGGAGCACAAGCCACCTAAATGGTGGTTTAAACACTATAGGGTCAGGAATGCAGTGTTGCAGAGAAAATGCAGTGTTTACATTACAGCCTAGGGATACCTCCACTAGCCACTCCTAAGACGGCTACAAGAGGAGCTTCCTGGGGCAGTGCTGCAAACTGCCATTCAGTGTCTCCACCCTCTGCATGGAGACACTGAACTTTCCTCATAAAGATACACTGATTTAATGCATTTCTATGAGGAGATGCTGATTGGTCAGCTGTGTGTTTTGCTTTTGCTGGCTTTGCCCCTGATCTGCCTCCTTGATAAGCTCAGCCAATCGTATGCTTTCCTATTGGAAATCATTGTGATTGGCTGAGAGAATCACTTCTGACGATGTCAGCCAAGCAGGCAGATCAGGGGCATAGCCAGCAGCAGCAGACTGGAATAAAAGTAAGATTTTACTATATTGGGGCAGGGGGGCTAGATTTTTTTTTAACACTTTAGGGTCAGGAACACAAGTTTGTGTTCCCGACCCTATAGTGTTCCTTTAATACTATAAGAAATGATATTCCATGAAAATTCCACTTTAAATGTTTCACAGTTCCAGCCATCTGAGAAATCTCTTTAAAATGGTAACTGTAACAGTCTTAAAGCAGCCGTGTTAAGCAGTACTTACCTTTTTTTCAATTGCTTCATCTTCTCTTCCTCTTTCCAACGCTGTCTTTCTTCTTTTCTTTTTTTAGTAGGGATTACTTTGTCTTGTGTATTTTTCCCAAGCCTGACTATCTTAGACACTGGGTGGAGTTACAGTGTCGATCCCAACAGCAGCTACCAGTGATGGCTGCAGGGAATTGACTCTGCCTATGGAGAATCCTGCAGTCTTGTGGGATCTTCCAAAGACCTTAATTCTGTACTCTCATGCATGGCAGCACCTGCGAGGGACAGGTTTAGGTAAGTAGAACTCACATTTCCCTGCAAGCACACCCCCCTCCTCCAGCCACCAGACCACCAATATGGAAAGCAGACTCATTGCTGGGCAGGATATATTGTGGAACAGAATAAGATTTGCACTGATAATTCTTAATAAATTGTTCATTTCTATATGAAAAATATAAAAAAGGGTTTTTATTTGTAAGAGATCAGTGTGGTATTTATAAGCAGTTCAAAATATGAACATGAAATTAAAAAAATGAAGAAATATAACACGTCCCATTGCCTCTTTCAACGCGCATGTAGGCCACCAAATATTAATCATTCTACATTGGCCTGCAAACATGACATTTCTCATTTAAAAATAGAAGCAGATAAGAATCACTAGGGATAAGCGCTTAGCACAGAAATAAAAGTAACACCTGTCAACTTGTAGGGACAATCCCTTATGTGGGATGTAAGTCCAGTTACTTCTGCATTTTTTAAATTTCTTTATTTTTATTTAGGGTACCATAAATATGCAGTACTACAAGATCTAGTTAGACCAGATTCAAGTAAGCAATAACAGAGTCTACAATTTTTAACCTCTAAAAAGCAGTACAATTGTAGGTATAGATGACAAGTTAAGCGGCTTGTAAAAAAAAGTCACATTGTTTTGACGACTACATTGTCAGAAAATACTATTAGAGCCTGGTCGTGTGAGAATATATTAAAATGATACCCTCATAACCTTTCCTAACATAAAGCAATAGAAAACAAAAACAAATAAGAACCTAGACCCACCAGGATAAGTCCCCCTGTGCCCTCTCTGCCCACACAGTGGGTTAAGAGCTTGAGGTAAAATCAAGTAGAATGGAAGGATGGGTCTAGAGTAGGCATGTAATTCTTCCTCTTTTGCCTGGTTTAATTCCCATACATTGTAGACCCTGATTTCCCAATCTGTGCTATGCGTACCCCAGGGGGTACACGCACTGAAAGCAGGTGGTATGCTGGGATCGGATGGAGCTACAGCTCAAGAGTCCCAGACCGGCCTTGCCATCACTCATGCTGAGTGCAAAGGTGGGTGTCTAATTAGGCGAGTTAGGCTGTCTCCAATGCAATGAATTGAGCAGAAGTGTACAGCAGTTGCTCCAAAACTAGCATCCTACTCGAATTATTCAGAGAAAATTCAATTCACAGCTATTTTAGCACCCAATATCTGGGGCAACAATGGGGTGACGCTCTAAGACAGCAAAGATCAGTACCTATCCTAAATCACCCAACATTGAAGACTTTTTCCCTGCCAGGCCCCACGGCCACATCTGACCACGAGGGAGCAACTTTCAACTTCCTCCGAGGCCAGCACATTGGAGGACCAAGTGAAGATCTCTCACAGCCCTTACCAGTATTAAACCACTGTCCCCTGTAGACATCTCTGTGGTGAGGGAAGAAATGACCACATGGGCCTCATGCAGGCGGTAGTGGAGGACAAGGGGTGCCTACAGAGGCAAACAAGATGATATGGCTAGTGTTATATCGATGCTTCAGAGCAGACCACATATATATGAGATAAAGCTGGCAGGATTTACATGAAACAACTGGGTGAGAGGTATCCAAGAGTCTATATCCTACGGGGAAATGCCTTATTTGCTGAGACTAATCTGGGCTTACCTACTGTCATCATCCAGGGCTAAGACCATTGCTATGGACTCCCACTTGCAAGAGTTGCAAGATCCACCAGAACTTCTGGTACAGTTTCGTACAAAGTAAGCTACAGTAATGACTGCTGCTAGAGCATTTCCCACCCATAGTTTTGAGGGACATGTCCTGGCCTTCAATGGTGACTTTTTTCATACTACTTTTATCTGGAGGTGATCCCTGGGACTCGTTACCAAGCTTTTACGTGAAAATGCTATCCCTTATTGGTGGGACACAGGACACCAGCTGAGTGTGCAACACGAGGGAAAACATCTTTCCGATGTGTAACAAGCTGATACTTTCTCTCAGCACTGGGACTTTCGCTACCTGTCCTGTCAGCACCAGAACACAGCAAGAACCTATGCAACACACTGGAATGTGGATACATTGCAGCCCTTCTACCCAAGGGGTAGTCAATCTACAGCCAACTCAAAAATTACTATAGCTGTTACCTGAACTTTTTTCTGGGCTTTGGTCTGGGCCCAGGGCTAAGCAGTAATACCTTTATGTTATATCTTTTTAAATTTGTAGATTCACCTTTTGCTATATCACTGCTGTTGTTATTTTTCTATTTGATTTCTGTTTGTTTTTGTTTAGCTTTTCTAGAACTGCAGAATAATTGTTAGATGACTGTCTGCCCTAGCGATGTTAGGATTGCCTCTCCTACAAGAGTGCATACCCTCTCTACAGCAACACTTTGTTGCGATTTCAGACGAGAAGATTAAAGGAACTCTATAGTGTCAGCAACACAAATGTGTATTCCTGATATCATAGTTCTAAAACCACCATTTAGGTGGTCAGGCCCCCTTACCTCTTGTTAGAAATGTGATTTACTCACCTTTTTTCAGCACGGCGCAGGGCTCTTTGTATCTAGCCCCACCCTCGGATCCACCACCTTGGCTGACATCATCAGAATTTATTAACTCAACCAATCACAATGCTTTCCCATATGAAACAGTGGTGACAGTTGTCCTTTAACTTTGGAACTCAAAAACTACTTTGTCTCAGGAATTTTCCTGTGCCTGACGCCTCTTGACACTGGGTAGAGCGAACATCGTCAAGAAGCATCAAACCCCAGCTGTCACTGGTGACAGCTCAAATTAGGTATTTCCATGGAGGATCTTGCGAGATTCTCCATAGACCTCTCAGCTGTACTCTGGCGCATGCAAACGAGTACAGCTGTGACATTGGCTCCTGGAAGCTGAAGTGCTAGGAGCAGAAGAAGACTGGCTGGGAGACGATGGCGGTGCCCACAAGGGATGGGTTTAGGTAAGTACAACTAACATTTGCCTGCCTCCATCCACTGCCACTGGACGCCCAGCAGTGATGTCACCTTCGGGGATCTTTACAAATTATGTGAAGTTCCGAGACAGTGTGTTATTCCCCTGCCTGTCCTGTTTCCAGGAGCCTTCCACTTATATAGGCCCTTAGACCCCTCCTCATGGGAGGGCTCCCATTCCCTTCTTCCTATTTAATCCCTTAAGGACAGTGGACGTGCTATGCCATCCTTGGGGACCCAGCTCTAAACGCCGGCAGGCGGCATAGTACGTCCCCGCCGTCCAGGGGACTAACCTGCTCGCCGGCAATGCCACGCTGGTGATCTCAATGGGGGGACTTGCCTCCTGCTGCTGATCCGGCCCTCCTGGGCCATGTGATCGCGAGGTCCTTGCGAGGACCTCACGATCACATAAACAGAATAGCCGTCCATAGCAGTGCCAGCAGGGAGAGTGCCTGGAATGACAGGAACGCCCCCTGCTGCCTGAAATAAATGAATATAAAGTTAAAACTCAGTGTAAAATAAAATAATATATACTTAGATTATATATATATGATCTAAGTATATATATATATATATATATATACATATATACACATACACATACATACACTGTCTAAGTGTATTTTAATATTTATATATATATATAAATAATGATATATATATATATTAATATCAAAATACAGATAGGATGTTATTAATACAAAATATAATTATATATATATATAATATAAAATAAATGAATAAATATATAAATGCGTTAAAAATAAAAAATAATAAAAAATAAATCATTTAAATATATATATGTGGAATTTCGTTCTAACTGTATTTTGATATTAATATATATATTGATATCAAAATACACTTAGAACAAAATAATATATGTATATATTTATACATAAATATATATGTATATTTTTTTAATTCTACGTATATATTTATGTAATATTTTTATATAATTAAGTAATTTTATAAATTACAGTTTGCGGGACCTGCCTGATAACCCAGGCAGAAAGTCCAGAGAATTTAATTTGCTAGCACTATATTTAACCCTGTAACTTTCCAAGACACCATAAAATCTGTACATGGGGGGTCAGGGCCAGACTGGGGATACAAAGCAGCCCTGGAAAAAAAATTTGTGCCAGCCCCATAAGTCACTGCGCCATATATTGTCGCGTGTAATATGTAAGGTGATGTCTTGCCAGGACAGATGATTGAGTAATATATATATATATATATATATATATATTGCTTTTTCTAATATAAAATATTGGTCCTTTCAGGGTAAAACGTTTAATTATACAGTAAGCATACTCACATGCAGACACAGGCAATTTCACTGACATCTCAATGACACACACAAGCTCATTGATACACAGCCTCATAGACAAACAATCTTACTGATATACATCAGCTCATTGACATAAAAACACAAGCTCACTCACTAGCAGGCACAGGCATGCAAGCAAGCTCACTCACTAGCAGACGCACACACACAGCTTAATGTGGTGGTACTGGTGTCTATAGCATGTCCCTACAGGCTTTTCAACGTAAACACTGACTTTTCAGAGAAAAGGCAGTGTTTACATTGCTTCAAAGTGACACTGCTAGTGACAGTCACTCAGATGGTCACTAGAGGTGCTTCCTGTGTTAGTGCACCTACATTCAGGGCCTCCACACTCTGTAGGTGCTGAACGTTCCCCATAGAGATACATTGATTCAATGCATCTCTATGAGGAGATGCTGATTGGAGTGGCGTTTTGCAGCCAATCCTATGGCAAAGCATTGGATTGGCTGAGATCATCAAGCTTGATGATCTCAGCTATAGAGGCAGGGCCAGTCGAGGGGAGACCAGCACGCTGCGTGGGGAAAAAAAAAAGGTGAGCAAAAACACTATTTTTAAACACACATTTACACCATGACAGACACAGAAACACACATATACCATGACAGATACACACCCCATGACAGACACAGACACAGACAGACACACACACCATGACACAGACAGACACACACCACCATGACAGGACAGACACACACACACCCTTGACGGACAGACAGACACACACACACACCCCATGACGGACAGACACACACACCCACACCCACACCCCATGACACACACACACACACACACACACCCCATGACGGACAGACACACACACATACACCCCATGACGGACAGACACACACACACACACACCCCATGACGGACAGAAAGACACACACACACACCATGACGGACAGACAGACACATACACACCTCATGACGGACAGACAGACACACATCATACAGACAGACACTATGACAGACAGACAGACACCATGACACGGACAGACAGACACACACAACATACATACAGACAGACAGACACACACACACCATACAGACAGACACCATGACACGGACAGACAGACACACACACCATACAGACAGACAGACACCATAACACAGACAGACACATTACTAGTACCTGCCACCAGGGGGAGGTCTTCTGGAGGCCGCTGGGGAGGTCTTCTGGCGGCCGCTGGAGGACTTGTACTGGCTGCCGCTGGGGAGGTCTTCTGACGTCATATTCCGGCGCCGGTCTCATTCAGCTGCGCGCTGGGGAGCAGAGCCAGTGCAGCTCCCCCAGCGGCCGCCAGAAGACCTCCCCAGCGGCCGCCAGCAGGCCCAGGTGTCTGCCCAGCCCCAGGTGCCGACGGCCCACCGGAAATTTCCTGGTATCTCGGTGGGCCAGTCCGGCCCTGTGGGGGGTACTGTCTTACTCGAGAGACTTTGCTGAACACAAATATTAGTGTTTCAAAACCATAAAACACAACACAACAATGATATTGTCTGTGAAAGTGCAGTTTTTTGCATTTGTCACACACAAACATCACTTTCACTGACAATATAATTGTTGTGATAAGTTGTAATGTTTGGAAACACTAATATTTGTGATCAGCGAAGTCTCCTGAGTATAACAGTACCCCTCATGTACAGGTTTTATGGTGTTTCAAAAAGTTACAGAGTCAAATATAAGGCTTTTGTTTTAGTTTTTTCACATTGAAATTTGCCAGATTGGTTACGTTGCCTTTGAGATCGTATGGTAGCCCAGGAATGAGAATTACCCCCATGATGGCATACCATTTGCAAAAGTAGACAACCCAAGGTATTGCAAATGGGCTAAGTCTAGTCAGTTTTGGCAATAATGGCATGTGCATAATATGTCCAGCTTAAAAAAAGTAATTCAAAATAAATTCATGTACTTGTCTTGATTTATAGAGTACATAATATATATAGGATTTCAGCTTATTTTGAAAGCTAACGGTCACAAAATAAAAGGACTAAAATAAAATTTCAATGTAAAACAATTGTAGAAGTTGGTATGTTTGACTTGTAGGTTTAGTAGCCATCACAGAAAAAAAAATGCCACACAAAAGTATATATTTATATAAAGTAGTATTTTGACACTCTTTACAAAGCCATTTCAACGCCAATCTCTGCTAAATATTGGAGTAAAATTTTGTTTTTTTCTTTATTTTGGCATATAGACATATAACAAGTTTTTGTTATGTGTATTTCGTAAAGCTGGTGTGTGCTATTCCTGCACAGAACTCCATATTGTGTTCAGCTACATCTGCTGAGTATAACGATACCCCCATTGTATGCCTTTGGCACTATTCTGTGAAGCTACAATGTCATATTTTCATAGATGGATTTGATGAGCCTATGTCTCATTTTGGGGTATTTATATCAGTGTGAGTATTCAAATAAACCCACAAAGGGCTTCCATTTGATAAAGCAGACACCCCAGTGTATCTTATATGGTGTATATTGTGCCTTAACTTGTCACCATTTTTTCACCAATTATGTCAATATTTGTGATGAGGGGGAAAAAAATTGCATTTTTACATACATGTTGCATTTTTGCTGAGTATTTCTTACACTTGATATGTACCACTGTCATAAAATCCCCAAAATTATGCTCAGTTGAATCTTCTGAGTAAAACAATATGCCCAATGTATGACCTAGACACTATTTTGTGAAGTTACAGTGCTGTAAGAGACGTGACAAGTTCAGGGTTTTAAGTGTGAATTTTCATTGAGGGTTTTGATGCATCCGTGTCCCACTTTGGAGCACTTGAGCACGCTACGTATTCCAGCTACACCATAAAGGTATAGCATTTCTTAAAGAAGACATCCCAGGGTATTTCAAAAGGCATATTTTGAACCTTACCGTGGGATCATTTTTCTGCTAGCTTGTACCAAGTGTAGTGGTAATAAGCATTTTTTCTGCCTTTTTGACACACAAAGTGAGTTTGCACAGTATATTCTGCAAACCATATGTGTGTTACAACTGTATAATACTTCATATGTTGCTCAGCTATGTCGTCTGAGTACAACAATACCCCTGTATGTACCTTTGCCAGGTATATGTGGATGTTGAAGTGGCACATTTGAGACGCAGCCATTCAGTTTTTTTCTAAGTTTGAAGTTTTATGCTGTGTCCATGTTTCATTTCGGAGTAGTTTAGCTGGTTGGGTATTCAAACTACCCCACAAACACATACTATTTATTAAAGAACACACCCCGGGGTAATTCAAAAGGTATATTTTGAACCTTAGTGTGGGATCATTTTTTTCGCTAGTATGGTCCAGATGTAGTGACAATGACCATTTTGTTTAGAATTTTTTTTGTGTACTTATTAAATTTGTTTTACTTTTTTTAAACATTCTTGAAACTTTTTTTACACTTTTAACATTTTTATAAATCGATGTTTGACAGAAAGAAAAGTAGAAAATAGTAAAAAGTTAGCCCCAACCTCACCATGCACCCAATTTGCCACCTCTGGGGCTTTCCCACCTATCCCCTAAGACTAGGCTGGTGAGAGACTTCTTACCATAGTGAGCAGTCTAATTCCCCATCTCCCCACCATCACCCCTTGTGTTCCTCTCTTATATAACATATACATATAAGCATCTCAAGGATACCACTGTTCTGCATGTTTTGCTCTGGTTCTCCTCAAAGAAGCTATCGGTATTTTGCTGTTTAATCTCCTGATCCCTATAAAACCAAAACCTTTTTGTGGGTGTTTCAGGGCTCCTCCATAGGGCAGGGTACAAGTGCCCTTGTGGCATTCAGAAGGTGCCTCAATATTGAATGCTTATATTTAGATATTGATAGACAAGTAGTAAAATGTTTTTGAATGTGAACAGAGAGTTAGTCCCGAATATCTCTGTGAGGGTATCCCTAACCATCGGCCACTACGGTTTTATGATCGGGCAATCCCACCAAATATGCGTAATTGATCCTCCACATCTTTAACACTCTTGGGAGACTTATTTTATGTAAAAATCCAGGTGGTAAAAGATAGGGTTTATGTTGACAATGGATTACACAGAAGTGTATACAGATATTTGTAACAAAAAAGTAGATTAATGTAATTCCTTCTTGTGGTTAATTGTTGAACTAGATGATATCCCCAGTGAATATTGGCCCTGTGGATCTGTTCTTAATCTGGGTTGTCTAGCTTGGCTCTCCACTTGTGGTCAACATTTCTTCACACTTAATTTAAACCCAATATATGACTTGACAATCTTTTCATTCCTCACCCATGATTGTGAACCTTTATGAATTTTAGACATTATTATTATTGTTCTTATTATTTGCCTCTTGTTTCTTTATCCCTATACTAAAAGACAAATGTCTGATAATACATAATGTATTTTTCGATTATTTAATATCCTTTAATGAAAGCAGCACTGTCACCATCTGGGGACTTTGCAGAATTTGCAAAGTTCGCCGATGGTGACATGGCTGCTGAAGATCCAGTGACGGGGGAGGGCAGGTAGCAAAGGGGACTTCTATTTAGCTGAACCTGTCCCTCATAAATGTGGTCATCTTCTCCCAGAAGGTCCCCTTCAGCACCTAGCTCTTCAGCTGCCAGAAGCTGACGTCACTGTTGTACTCTCGCACATGCGTGAGAGTACAGCATTGAGGTTTGTGGAGCCATAGACAAATCCTCTATAGACAGAGTCAATTCCCTGCCAGTGACGGCTGGGGGATTGGCACTTCTAGACGGCGGTAGCTCCGCCCAATGTCTAAAAATGTCAGGGTTATGAAATATTCAGAGACAATATATCTCTTGACTGGGTTGGAATTTCAGTAAATTCTAACACAGTCAATATGAGTATTTCATAAAAATTCTATCTTTATGAAATACTCTGAAATACTAATTTTATAAAGTGGTGTTTTAATATTTTTTTGTATGAAAAGAGGAATTACATTTTAAATTATAAAAAAAGAATGAAAAAACAAACGGTAAAAAAAACAAAAAACAAAAGCAGCTGAAGAAGGTGTATTGTTAGGAATGCAGTCTGACAGTGCTGGATGAGTCAGAAAAAAATCAAAGTGAAATGAGAAAGACAGTTAACCAATTAGAGGCAGTGAACCGTGAGCTGTAGGGGTGATGTAGACTACTAGAAGGTAGTAAATTACAGGTGCAGAAGTTCTTACAGCTCCAGGCAACCTCCGATTTCAGAAAAGCATATTAAATTGATTTTCTGGTTGCAGTAGGCACAGATGGTGACGTGGTTATACGATGGCATGCAAGTGATGACATTTGTGTCAATGGCAGCCTCCCACCCATCCTGTCCTGATTTAGTACATGCCACGGTTGACAAGTATGGTGTGTGTATGAATGTGTGGGTCAATTTTATTGTAGCATGATGTGTGTCTAAGTATGTATAGTGAGCGTGTATGGGTGTATAATGCTGTATGTATGTGAATGCATGTATGTGTAGCATAACTGTGCCTCCATGTTGCTCTTCCCCAACTTTGAGACCTTTATCAACGGTGGACAGACACATTCTCATCATTCCCTGTTATGGCATCTGAATTTATGATTTCAATCATATTGATACATTATTTCTACAAACAGGTCGGCATCCTTGCTTTAGGCTTCTCCCTATGCATGCAACTACATTAGGTGAAATTATCAGGCAGCTGGGTGGAGTCAATTTACACGAGGTCAACTTAACCATGGGGCACTTTCTTTCATTGAGACACTATATTAATATATTGCTTTTTGTTTTTCAGGATTTGTTACATCATCTTTCCTCCTACCCTGCCTCTTGAGTCTAGGAATTCTCCTACCATTTGTCTCATTACAGAATGAAGGTCAGTGGGTGTAAATATGCATGTAAAATACGGCATATCACTGTCAGTATGAATGAAGATGAGGGTTTCTATATACAGTCATGGGAAAAAGAAAGTACACCGTCTTTGATGTCCATGGTTTTACATATAAGGACATGAAAACAATCATCTGTTCCTTAGCTGGTCTTAGATTAGGTAAATACAATCTCAGATGGACAACAACATGTAAAATATTACAACGTGTCATGATTTATTTAACAAAAATAAGCCAAAATTGAGAAGCCATGTGTGAAAAACTAAGAACACCTCCATAAAAAAAGTTGTTGCTGTTTGCTGGGAGCATTCAGGTGTGTGTTAAAACAATCCCAAGAAGGAAAGACATCAGCAATGATCTTAGAGAAGCAATTGTTGCTACCCATCAAACTGGGAAGGGTTGTAAAGCCATTAACAAACAAAAAGACCATCATTCTACAGTGATAGCATTCAAGACAGCTGCTAATCCTCTCAGGAGTGGACATCTCAGCAAATTCACCCCAAGTCTGACCATGCAATGCTCAGAGAAATTGTAAAAACCCAAAAGTTACATCTCAGACTCTACAGGCCTCAGTTAGCATGTTAAGTGTTAAAGTTCATCAGAACTTTCATCAGTACAATCAGAAAATGACTGAGCAAGTATGGTTTGTTTGGAAGGGTTACCAGGAGAAAGAGCATGACTTTGGTTTTCAAAGTTGCATCTGAACAAACCACAAGACTTTTGAAACAATGACCTTTGGACAGATGAGACCAAAGTAGAGACGTTTGGCCATAATGCACAGCACCACGTTTAGTGAAAACCAAACACGGTATATCAGCCCAAACACCTCATACCAACTGTCAAGCACGGTGTTGGAAGGGTGATGAGTTGGGCTTGTTTTGAAGCCACAGATCCTGGGAATTTCCAGTCATTAAGTTGACCATGAACTCCTCTGTGTAGCAAAATTATAGAGTAAAATGTGAGGCCATCTGTCTGACAGTTAACGTTTGGCTGAAATTGGGTCATGCAACAGGACAAAGATCACAAGCACACCTGCCAATCTACAGCAGAATGGCTGGAAAACAAAAAAATAATCAAGGCATTGCAATAGCCCAGTCAAAGTCCAGACCTAAACCCAATTGAAATGCTGTGATGGGACCTTAAAGGACCACTATAGGCACCTAGACCACTTCAGCTCAATGAAGTGGTCTGGGTGCCAGGTCCATCTAGGTTTAACCCTTTTTGCTGTAAACATAGCAGTTTCAGAGAAACTGCTATGTTTACAAATAGGTTAATCCAGCCTCTAGTGGCTGTCTCATTGACAGCCGCTAGAGGCGCTTCCGCGCTTCTCACTGTGATTTTCATAGTGGGAAGACGCCAGCGTCCATAGGAAAGCATTGAGAATGCTTTCATATGGACTGGCTGAATGCGCGCGCGGCTCTTGCCGCGCATGCGCATTCAGTCGGTGACGGAAGAAGAGGAAGGATTAAAGGTAAGGGATTAACCCCTTTCGCCCCCCTCAGCGCCACGGGAGTGGGACCCTGAGGGTGGGGGCACCCTCAGGGCACTAAAGTGCCAGGAAAACGAGTATGTTTTCCTGGCACTATAGTGGTCCTTTAAGAGAGTAATGCATAAACAATTGCCAGCAAATCTCAATGAACTGAAGCAACGTTGTAAAGAAGAGTGGGCCAAAATTCCTCCACAATGATGTGAGAGACTGATAGGGTAATACAGAAAACAAATACTATTGCTGCTAAAGGTGGTTCTACAGGCTACTGAATCATAAGGTGTACTTAGTTTTTCTCACATGGCTTCTCCATTTTGGCTTTATTTTTGTTAAATTAATCATGACATGGTGTAATACGTTATGGTTTTTGTTTGTCTGGGGTTGTATTTACCTATTTTTCAGACCTGCTAATGAACAGATGATTGTTATTATGTCCTGATATGTAAAAACATAGTATTTACAGAGAGTTTACTTTCTTTTTCCCACGGCTGTAAATATATGACAACAAGTGTTTGTGTGTGTGCGTATTTAGCTGTTCCAAGCCTAAAATGGACAATCCTGATGTTCCCAATCTTATCAATAGGTGCTTAGCATACAACATAAACCACTGTCCAGCATGTGATAACAGCTGCATTCATTAGATAAGATACTGTTGCTTGCTGACATTGCCATTCCAAGTTTTATGACTGGAGCAATCAGGTGGGATCATTCAGCCAGAGCTCAGAATTAGCAATAATGAGCCAATTAGCATCAGTATGGATTTTACTTGCTGTACAATTACTTGGACAGACAGGGTTCATAAAGGGACATTCTTAGCACCAAAACAACATCAGCTAAATTAACCAGGTGCGGTGTATGGATATCTTACCTAAAGTCTCACTGCTTAATTCTATGCCAGTTAGGAGTGAAATCACTTTTGTTTCTGTTTATGCAGCCCTAGCCACACCTCACCTGACTCTGACTCACAAGGCCTCCTTGAAAAAAAAATGGTTTTATGTTCAGTCAGGTCTTTCAACACAGTGTGTTTACTTTAGAAGCTTTTATCTCCTTTAGTCACACAAAGGATACTGGATACACAAAGGTAAATTTAGTCACACAAAGGATACTGTTGCATGCTTTCGCAGGTTATTAATAGAACAGGAGATAGGAAATTCTAAATTACACACACTATGCAACAAGGGATGCTAACAAATAGTAGACTCTTTCTGGAAGTGTGGTGGCTGTGTAAGACTCAGTCATGGCAGGTATAACTAGGGATATATAAACAGACTCAGTCATTGCAGGTATAACTAGGGATATATAAACAACAAAGTAATTTAACTTCTAAATGGTAGAGATTTTTGGCTGATCTATATACCAAACCGACTTAATTAAGCCAAAGTTGTTTTGGTGCTTAGAGTGTCCTTTAAGCTTCCTATTGCAATATCTACCAGTAATTGTATAGAATTCCACCTGCAGGAGTTTCTGTAAATTGTGTGAAGGAAGATGAGGAAAGGGGGCCTCCTTGCCCCGTGAGGTATTTTGTTATAATGCGTAAAGAAACACTGCATAGGAATGCAAAGCTGTATTCCTAACACTATAGTGCCCCTTTGCCTCCCCCCAGCTGTTAAAAAGTTAAATAACCCTTTAAACTCTTACCTTATTTCAGCACCAAGGTCCCTCTGCATTGGCTCCGTCTCTGCCTCCTCCAACGTCAGGATCTCGAGGGGAATCCTAATGCGCATGTACGGCAAGTCCTGCGCAAGCATCAGGCCTTCTCCATAGGAAAGCATTGAATCAATGCTTTCCTATGGGGGTTTGAAGAGCGGTCTGCGTGCCGATAGTGTCCCTTTAATGTGTCCATTCAAAGATCCCACTCCAATATGGAATTTCCTACTAGTTTATCAACCCTGAATCTAGATTTAACTGCTGAGGCTAAAGAAACAGGGCATTCTGTTTTAGAGCAGATTGTATTTATGAAAAGGAACGCTATAAATCCTCAAGGAGTTAAAAATAATATGACTACGGTATATCCCTTTGTTCAACAAGTACATCAAAACAGAATGTACCAAGAGTCCACTTAATATTTGGGGCTGAAGTTTTTGGCCCTGCTTGACCGATTCTTTGGAATTCTCTCCTATGCATACTCAAAGAATCTGCTATAATTGAAATATTCTTTCGTTTTATGCAAGCCTTTGAATAAGACCCATCTGTGAATTTTAAAACTTTAATTTGAACTTCTATTTATGCATAAAACTGTAGTTTCTTGAACTTGCCTAGAAACAAAGTGGTAGATAAATCGTAATGTATTCACAATGTATTCTTGTCTATATTGTCACGAGGACAGGGCTTAATTTAGTAGACAATTATGAAGTTTTAGAGCCAGCTACATCGCTGTTGGAACTTGACACATCCAAGTTTTACCTATCACCTGTGACTCCTCTGTCAGCTGGGGACAAATTTGGTTTCCATCTGCTGAATGATGAGTTGTGTTGACTGCACTCAATTTGATGTCCTGAAATGGGACACAGATCCAAGATAAGTTTGAAAACTAAAATGGTCTAAAAAGGTCTCTTTAATTTGGCCCTGTGATTTGTGACATATGTATGCAGGGCCGCCATCAGAAATTGTGGGGCCCCTAACACAGCTCAAGGTCTGGGCCCCCGGGTGCCCGCCTCCAAATCCCCCCCACAGGAATACCCACACAAAGACACAAAAGGACACAGACACACACACAGAAAGATACACACATACTAACAGACACAAATACTGAAACAGACATACACACATATAGACACATACACAGATACAGATACACTCACACACACACACATACTGACATACAGACACACACACTGACGTACATACATACTCACACACTGACACACAGATACAGACATACTGACAAACAGACATACAAACTGACATACATACACATACATACATACTGACATACATACATAATGGCATACATACACATACATACTGATATACATACATGCGCACACACACACACACACACACACACACACAGATAGATATATACATACACAGATACATACAGACATACTGACATACACACATACATACATACATACATGCATACTGACATACATACTAATAGATATATACATACACACATACATACTGACATACACACACACACACTGACGTACATACATACTCACACACTGACACACACATACAAACTGACATACATACATAATGGCATACATACACATACATACTGATATACATACATGCACACACACACACACACACACAGATAGATATATACATACACAGATACATACAGACATACTGACAGACATACAAACTGACATACATACACATACATACTGATATACATACATACACACACACACACACACAGATAGATAGATATATACATACACAGATACATACAGACATACTGACATACTGACATACACACACACATACATACATACATACATACATGCATACTGATAGATATATACATACACACATACATACTGACATACACACACACACACATACATACTGACATACACACACACATACAGATAGACACATACACACACAGACATACATGCATACTGACATACATATACACATACATACTGACATACATACACAGACATACATACATACATACTGACATATATACATACTGACATACACACATACATACATACTGACATACATACTGACACACACACGTACTTGCAGACACATACACAGACATACATACATACTGACAAACAGACATACATACAGACATATATACATAATGACATACACACACATACACACATACATACACACAAACATACTGACACACACACAGACATATATACATACTGACATACACACAGACATATATACATACTGACATACATACTGACATACACACAGACATACTGACACACACGCATACTGACTGACATACACACACACATACATACTGACACACACACAGACATATATACACACTGACATGCACACACACAGACATATATACATACTGACATACATACACAGACATACATACTGACACACACATAGACATATATACATACTGACAATACACACACAGACATACATACTGACATACATACTGACACACACACACACATACTTGCAGACACATACACAGACATACATACATACTGACAAACAGACATACATACAGACATATATACATACTGACATACACACACATACACACATACATACACACAAACATACTGACACACACACAGACATATATACACACTGACTTACACACACAGACATATATACACACTGACTTACACACACAGACATATATACATACTGACATACACACTGACATACACACACACACAGACATATATACATACTGACACACACAGACATATATACATACTGACAATACACACACAGACATACATACTGACACACACACACACACACACACACACACACATACTTGCAGACACATACACAGACATACATACATACATACAGACATATATACATACTGACATACACACACATACACACATACACGCATACATACAGACATACATGCATACTGACATACATACACACAAACATACTGACACACACACAGACATATATACATACTGACATACACACTGACATACACACACAGACATATATACATACTGACATACACACAGACATACTGACACACACAGACATACACGCATACTGACTGACATACATACACACATACATACTGACACACACACAGACATATATACACACTGACATGCACACACACAGACATATATACATACTGACATGCACACACACAGACATATATACTGCCACACACACAGACATATATACATACTGACAATACACACACCGACATACATACTGACATACATGCAAACATACATACATACTTGCAGACACATACACAGACATACATACATACTGACAAACAGACATACATACTGACATACACACACATACACACATACATACACACAGACATACTGACACACACACATACTGACATACACAGACATACATACTGACATACACACACACAGATGGACATATATACATACTGACATACACACAGACATACATACTGACATACACACAGACATACACACACACCGACATACATGCATACTGACATACATACACACATACATACCGACACACACAGAGATATATACATACTGACATACACAGACATACATACTGACATACACACACACAGGCATATATACATACTGACACACACAGACACACATACTGACATACACACACAAACATATATACATACTGACATACACACAGACATACATACTGACATACATACACACACACATACATACTGACATACATACACACATACATACTGACACACACACAGACATATATACATACTGACATACACAGACATACATACATATATACATACTGACACACACACAGACATATATACATACTGACATACACACAGACATACATACTGACATACATACTGACACACACAGACATATATACATACTGACATACACACACACACACACAGACGTATATACATACTGACATACACACACACAGACATGCATACGGACATACACACACACAGACATACATACATACTTGCAGACACATACATATACACACACACTTCATTTATCAGCCACCCTGCTCTTACCTTTAAGTTGCAGGAGAGTGGCTAGGGATGATGGGAGTGGATGCCTCTGGTGTCCTCTCCTGTCCTCTGCTCTCCCTCTCCACCGTTCTCCCTCTCCCCCCGCACGGAGTAAGCCGTCACTTCCTCAGAGCAGCACTTGCGCTGTAGCCGCAATTTTTTTTTTTTTAAAGGGGCCCGGTCGCGCAATTACACGGCCGCAGCGCTGACAGGACTCTCTACAGGAAGTGTTTAGGAAGGCTTTGTAAGTCACATGCAGGGAGGTGTGCCTAGGGCTGCATAAACAAAGTGATTTAACTCCTAAACAGCAGTGAATTGAGCAGTGAGAAAGCAGGGCCATGATCTATACACCAAAACTGCTTAATTAAGCTAAAGTTGTTTTGGTAACTATAGTGTCACTTTAATGTCAAGTTATTTCTACGTTACATGGCCACTTTTAGTTTTGTGTTTTTATTATTTTACTATTTGTCTGTTAAGTGCTGAAACAACAATTATAATAATATTTTCTTCTCTTCCTTCCTCTCTTTCCCCCTACCAATAATTCTCCTCTGTTGCCATCTATTCTCTATCTAGTCAGATCTTACGAACCTACATCATCTTTCTTTTCCTTACCCTTGCCCTTTTCCCCTTATTTTTCCTACAGCCTCGAAAGAACCAACCAATCCTGGTATTACAGAATAGCACCATCATTAGGAATGGAGCAGGACAGATTGAAAAGTGGCCGCTGACCAAGGGCTAGTTGGAGCCAGCCTCCAACATGGCAAATGGCAGTGAGTCAGAGGAGCTTGCTGGCTCTCTTGCCCAGTCAACAGCAATTTCCACACATCTCAAACTGGTTCTACTGGGTTTCATTATTTGTGCCAGTTTGGCGGGCAATCTCCTGGTTTCTCTACTGGTGCTGAAAGACCGCTCATTGCACAAGGCTCCCTACTACTTCTTGCTGGATCTTTGTCTTGCCGATGCTGTTCGATCCTCTGCTTGTTTTCCGTTTGTCCTGCTTTCCATCCGCAATGGTTCAGCTTGGGCCTACAGTCTGCTGAGTTGTAAAGTTGTGGCATTCATGGCTGTCCTCTTCTGTTTCCATGCCTCATTCATGCTATTCTGCATCAGTGTTACACGCTACATGGCAATTGCCCATCATCGATTCTATTCTAAGCGAATGACACTCTGGACGTGCATTGCAGTCATCTGCATGGTCTGGACACTGTCAGTTGCTATGGCCTTTCCACCAGTCTTCGATGTAGGCACCTACAAATTCATTCGTGAAGAGGACCAGTGCATTTTTGAGCATCGATACTTTAAGGCCAATGATACCCTCGGATTTATGCTGATGCTAGCAGTTCTCATTGTTGCTACGCATATTGTCTATGCTAAACTTCTCCTTTTTGAGTACCGCCATCGTAAAATGAAGCCAGTACAGATGGTCCCAGCCATCAGCCAAAACTGGACATTTCATGGCCCTGGGGCTACAGGGCAGGCCGCTGCCAACTGGATAGCTGGATTTGGAAGGGGGCCTATGCCACCCACTTTATTGGGTATTCGTCAAAATACCCACACTGCCAACAGGCGTCTTTTGGGAATGGATGAGTTCAAAAGTGAGAAGAGGTTGGGGCGGATGTTTTATGGGATTACCCTCAGCTTTTTGGTGCTCTGGTCGCCCTACATTGTGGCCTGTTATTGGAGGGTTTTTGTCAAAACCTGCAGCATCCCCCATCGATACCTGTCCACTGCAGTTTGGATGACATTCACTCAGGCTGGGGTCAACCCCATCATGTGTTTTCTTCTCAACAAAGACCTGAAGAGCTGCCTTCAGCTCCACATCCCCTGCTGGAGGACGAAAGCATTGCTACCTAGGGAGCCTTACTGCGTAATGTAAGAGGGGACAACAATACTCCCAAACCACACCCTAACCTCAGTGATCGGGACAAATGGACATACTCTTTGAGGAATTGGTCTGTTTGACTATTTCACAGTCATGAAGACGCACACAAAATAACAATAGAAATCTGAAAAGACTTTTTTTTAAATGTTCCTTTTTTCTAGACCAAGATGTATTTGTGATCCAGACAAAATGAGGACTTCAGGGGAGGGGATATGTGTGCGAGAATTTCTGGGATGTTTTTCTATTTCACCTATTGCAAAGGGAAGAAGGGTGATGGATGGGTGGTGGGAGGAGATGAAGGGAATGCAAAGTGTATTAGGTGGGAGGGAAAGGGAAGGATTGATGGGAATTTATGTATTTGTTAATGAACTTATTTATTGACATGGTTATAATGCCAACCACTTGTATGAACGTCTTTTGACTGACATGAATGTAAGAGAAATCGTTTTCTATTGCATTAGTACGTTCGCAAGATGTGACTATCAAGCGTGAGGAAAAAAAAATGAAATATGGTCATCGGAAACTAATGAATTTTAAATGCTGTTTGAAGTACTCAAAACAAGTTTTCAAATATTTACACAATGTAGAATTTTTACCCATGCTAAGTGAAAAGCCACAAGAGGAAACACAGATCAAAAGGCCCAATACCAGCAGGTGGAGAAAACCCCTTGGCAAAAAAGAAAATCATCACATAGTTTAAATATACAAAGTACCACGTTCAGGAACCAATTTTAAGCCTGATAATCAAAAACATAGATGCCTTATGTCTGCTTCATTGCTTAAGTGCAAATAATTTTAGCCATGACTGGTAAATCCACCATATACACCTTCCAATGTCAATACTCCTGTTAGCTTAAAGGAACAATCCAAGCACCATAACAATTACAGTGCACTTTTGTGGTTATGGTGCTACGAGAGCCCTGCCCCCAACTATGCAAGTAGTCAAACCAGTGCGCTCCTGGCACCATAACTAATGCTGTAGTGGTTATGCTGCTTGGAGTGTCCCTTTACCAGCGTTGGATGTAAAGCAAAATTGTTATGAAAAAAAGGGCTAATCGGCACTGCCGAGCAAAGTAAAAATTGGATTAAGTGAAAGGGTGAAAAGGTGAAACAGTTCATGAACTACTTCGAGGTCATCAGTGAGAAGGAAACCTTGAAGGCAAAACATGTGCTATTCTAGGGCAAAGTGCTAAATGGTGAAGGACATTCCATTGGTTCCCACGTAGGGCTGGCATTTGCTTCAGGTCAATTTGGCGGCCGCCTAGGGTGCTTCTGAAGGCTCATTTGGGCTGTCCCTCTATCAAGTGTGACTATATATGTAGTGTGTGTCAAAGGCCATGGTACTGGGAGCTAAGTAACCCTTACATGGCTGCTAACTAGGGCCCGGCATCCACCTCAGTCTGCAAAGTAATTTACTTAGACCCAGGTCCCTCTCCAAGACATCTATGGCGACAGCGCAAAAGCGCATCATTCACTCGCTTCCGCCTCTTGCCCTGTACTTGGGGACATGTAGGCGAGAGGATAGCAGGAAGTGGGGCTGAGACAGGGAGTATAATGGTCCGCCAGACTGCCAGGCACAGTCAAGATGACTGGAGCACATGGATAGCCAACTGATATATGAAATGAATTCAAGAGGGTTAATGGGACCTCACAGTGTGTGTTTTAGAGAATGTATGTCAGTCTGCTTCAGTCAGTATGTTTGTGTCTGCTTGAGTCAGTGTGTGTCAGTCTGCATGGGTCAGTGTGTGTCTGCTTGAGCCAGTGTGTGTCTGCTTGTGTCAGTCTGCATGGGTCAGTGTGTGTCTGCTTCAGTCAGTTTGTGTGTGTCTGCATGGGTCTGTTTGTGTGTATCTGCTTGAGTCAGTGTGTGTATCTGCTTGGGTCAGTGTGTGTGTGCCTGCATAAGTACAAGAATTTATGTGTGCCTAGGGCACTGATTGTACGAGTGTGTGGATTGATTGTGAGTGAATGAGTAAGTAAGTTTGTGCATGCGTAAGTGAATGTGTGTCAGTGATTGCATTTTTGCACAAAGGACAGTTTTCATTTTTATTTTTTTTAAATCCATTTTTAAAGGTACACTATAGTGTTAGGTATATAAACCGGTATTTCGAATACTATAGTTTCTCTGTCCCTAGCAATGATTTACCTTGTGGGGTTAAACCTACAGGACAACAGCACCAAAACCACATCATTGAAATGAGGTGGACTGGGAGAGTCTGGTGGTCCTTTAAATCATAAGAGATTATTATACATATGGTTACCAGATCCACCATGTTGTCAGGGACACATATCACATACATATTGATGGGCAACACATAAAAAGGGTTGCCCTGTAGTATGTAGAATTCAGAAGAAGGTGTATAAGATAAAGTAATTAGGGAATTAAGTATCCTGCAGAACATGCATTATACATACTGCAGGGCACCCTTTTCATGGTAACCCTAATTATACATGTATATTAATATATGTGTATTATAATAATATTTACTGTGTACATATATATAAGCAGAAAATAAATCATACATAAAAGTTACTATAACACACATGTACAAGGATAAAACTGATGTACTATGCCAGTGATAGACTGAGAGTGTGAGACTATCACTGAACACCTGGCTAAACCTTCTTTATCCTGTTGTTGTTATAGTGCTTGGAGTGTTCCTGTAATGAAATGTACAGTTTGAACTATGCTTTAACAGGGTTATTCACCAAAGTGAAAATTGCTGGGAATTCAAAAGGGAATTCGAGGGAATTTAAGAAGGCAAATATAGCCAAATTGTTAAAACAAATCTCTAATTCAGCCATGTTTGCCATTTGGCTATTTTTACCTAAATATGAAATTCACTTTGAATTCCTGACAATTCTATGTGATGTCATGAGATGGGCAGATCAGATGAGTTGGGCACTGTGGTGGCACGCCATGGGTGGAGTGAATGGGGTAGCAAAATAATTTCTTTCCATGGCAAATGCTACTTTTAGTGCTTTGCTCCAGAATAGCACCTGGTTTTTTTTCTTGATAAATTCCCCTTATATTGTGTAAAAATAATTCTGTATGTTTTTACTAGAAAATGTACCAATCACAAAATAACTGAAAGGGTAGAACAAGGTAGCAAATAAAATCTTGTATATATATATTGTGCTAGCCAAATCGAGATGTTGGGGAGAGACTAAACAACTAATCATGTGATGATTGGGGGTATTTTCTGGGTTCAAAGCACTCAGACACACTTTGTGTGCTCTAACTGGATATCTGATGTTGTTCATTGTTTTGCATTGAGCAGTCAGATCCCTAAAAGATAGGCCTGCGTATTGTTCTGCCTTGTAGATCTGTCATTGGGTACAACACAGGGAAAGAGATTGATCTCTTTAAGTGGTATTTGTTTCCCACATATATATCTATATGTTTATGGTATTGAATAGTTAAAAACATCTATTTGGGTCAAGGGTTAAATACAGTTAAATTGGCAGATACCAAGAGTCAAATTCTGGGTAGAGTCCACATTGGTATAAATTCAACTCTACTCTAACACAAAGTCCAGAGAAAATGTATAGGTATTTGAAGGTCATCTTGTCGTCCATATATTTTGTGGATAAAAGGCCTGCTTCAAGGGAAAAAACTGCTTGGAGAAGCCGATTGCCGCTAGGACAGGGAGACCTGGTGCTGGAGAGCAATCTTAAGGTAAGAAGCCTCTGAGCACCATAACTACTTAACGGTTCCTACACAGTTCCTTTAAGATATGGGATCTATTTTCCTCTGGGTTGCTCACATCTAAAAACTGGAATCACTAATACAATCATTTATTTGAGCACAGGCTCATCTAAAGGTATGTGTAGTGCATGATAAGTTTCTCTTATTACTGGGTTATACAAATGTATACACAAAAGGCAACTACAGGGGCTTGCTTGAATATTGTAGGAGCCATGAAAAGAATCCTCTTAGAAGTCAATGTGAAACAGCACAAGATGTTTAAATTAGAGATAACTAAAAATTTAGAGATCACGGATAATTCAGTCCTTAGATCTGCTCAAACCTAGTATAAGAGGTCTATTGATGGCTGAAGATCGGATCAAGTTGTGGGGGTAAAAACTAAACTCATCACGTAGATTAAAAAGTACACGCTGTTCTTTAAAAAGAGGATAAGTTCATTTTATAACCATCCTCTGCTTCGAGTGAAATGTTTATTATAACGTTCAATGGCTCTTAAACTAAATTACTTCCTTTCTTTAAGAGTCACTATTTCAATATTTTTTGTTTATTGAGGAGAGTGAAATACTGCAATACAAAATATGAATAATATTGCACAATATGTTACAATTCAACAAAGTATACAAGGAATAAGCAGCCAATTTTTTTGAAATAGGAAACATGAGTACAATGCATCTAGTATGTGGAGCCTAAGATCAGTGAATTAAGAGTTATCGTTAACTATTATAAAATCGCATTATTGATGCACATATAATAGTAACGGTTTTAAAGTCTCAACAGGATACAATATAAACAAAAAAAAAGAAGACATAAATAAATAGGACACTGCATGTAGAGACATAAGATAGCTTGAGTGTGCATAGGAAATAAAAAAATCAAAAAGAGAAAGACTTTGTTCAAATTTATACGCGAAAGGCACACATACAGGAGGATAAGTCCCATCATAAAAGTTGAAAGCAGGCACACTTAGAACCCCCATACATCTATCCAGTGGCGTACACATGACCCATGGGGCCCCGGTGCGAAAATTGATCCGTGGGCCCCCCCCGCGCGCGCGCGCGGGCCGGGCCGCAACACATGGCGGTGGGCACCTGGTCGCAGAGGTTACAGGGCTGCGACCGCGGTATGTACGCCAGTGCATGCAGATGCACACACACTTAAAGGACCACTCTAGGCACCCAGACCACTTCAACTTAATGAAGTGGTCTGGGTGCCAGGTCCAGCTAGGGTTAACCCATTTTTTCATAAACATAGCAGTTTCAGAGAAACTGCTATGTTTATGAATGGGTTAAGCCTTCCCCTATTTCCTCTAGGGCGTCTCACTGCTAGAGGCGCTTGCGTGCTTCTCACTGTGATTTTCACAGTGAGAGCACGCCAGCGTCCATAGGAAAGCATTATGAATGCTTTCCTATGTGACTGGCTGAATGCAAGCAGCTCTTGCCGTAGCGTGCGCCAACCCGACGGGGAGGAGAAGAGGAGGATCGGAGGAGGAGAGCTCTCCGCCCAGCGCTGGAAAAAGGTAAGTTTTACCCCTTTTCCCCTTTCCAGAGCTGGGCGGGAGGGGGCCCCTGAGGGTTTAAAGGACCACTACAGACACCCAGATCACATCAGCTCAATGAAGTTGTCTGGGTGTCAGGTCCCTCTAGTTTTAACCCTGCAGCTGAAAACATAGCAGTTTCAGAGAAACTGCTATGTTTCACTGAGGGTTAATCCAGCCTCTAGTGGCTGTCTCACTGACAGCCGCTAGTGGAGCACACCGAACGTCCATAGGAAAGCATTGAGTAATGCTTTCCTATGAGCGGTTTGAATGCGTACGCTGAGGCTGAGGGATCCCCAGCGCCAAGGGAGTCCGGCGCTGGAGAAAGGTAAGTGCTGAAGACACACACACACACACATACACACACTTACAGACGCATACACACTAGCTAACAGACACACATTTATTGACAGAGACACAGTCAGCGACAGACATACATACACACTCACTTACAAAACATACTCTCATTGACAAACACACACTCACTAACATACATCAAACAGACTCACTAACACACACACTCAGTAAGACATACACAGTAACACACTCACTGACACTCACTAGCAGACACACTCACTAGCAGACACACTCACTAGCAGACACACACACTAGCAGACACACACTAACACTCACACACACTCACACTGACACACACACTCACTCACACTCACACACACTAACACTCACTAGCAGACACACACACTAACACTCACACACACTAACATTCACACTCACACTAACACTCACTAGCAGGCACACACACTAACACTCACACTAACACTGACACACACACTAACACTCACACTGACACACACACTAACACTCACTAGCAGACACACACACTAACACTCACACACACTAACTAGCAGACACACACACTAACACTCACACTCAAATACTAACACTAGTTGTTTTTTTTTTTAAATGTAATCCCCCCAGCCTCCTTACCTTTTGGAGTGCTGGGGGGATTCCCTGGGGTCCAGTGGTGCTGCTGATACCTGGCAGGCGGGTGGCCGGTCGGGCAGGCAGGCGGGCGCGCGAGGGAGCACTTTGTGCTTCCTCTTCAGCTCCCTCGCGCACCGCACTGATACCGGAGCCGGAAGATGACGTCATCTTCCGGCTCCGGCATCCCTGCGCGGCGCGCGAGGGAGCTGAAGAGGAAGCACAAAGTGCTCCCTCGCGCGCCCGCCTGCCTGCCAGGTATCAGCAGGGCCAGCCTCGGGGTCGGCTCCTGGGCCCCCCAGGGGAAGAGGCTGGCCCTGGGCGTACATACCGGGTCGCAGGGGCGGCCGGGCCCCCTGGTGGGCCGGGCCCGGTCGCAGCCGCGACCCCTGCGACCCTGGTATGTACGCCACTGCATCTATCCAATTCCCAATCTGAAGATCAGCTGCCTGTATCACCTAATAGGAGAAAGCCTATAGCACCATTGTTCCTTTCGGCTTGGAAATATCATCACTTACTGGATGTTACTTACCTAAATGAATTGATAAGCATAATAATGGTTATGGGAGAATGGTACTTTTGAATAATACATTCCTTAATGTGACATTGCCTACAGGAAGCAGGACAAGGTATGTCTTCTATGGGACACATATACTATTTAATGCTGTAGGCCAGGGTTAGGCAACATTCGGCACCCCAGATGTTGTGGACTACATCCCCCATAATGCTCTTACACCCATAATGCCGGCAAAGCATCAAGGGATGTGTAGTCCAAAATATCTTGAGTGCCGAAGGTTACCTATGCCTGCTGTAGGCCTTATTTTACTAAGTGTAACTATACCTTATATATAGTTATTATATTTTCATTAATTACATTTAGCTTGTGACTTCATACACACCCATGTCAGTAGAGTAAACAAGTATCATGCTGCTTTTGGACTGACTTGTTTACTCCCTATAAAAATTATTACTACAAGCTCACCAGCCTTCTTCCGGTTTATGTCCGTTGTAAGTTGGGTTTCATCTCCTCTGTTCAGGATGTTCTTGCTGCAGTGCTTCACATATCAAGAGGTCTCGAGAAGATCTATACTATTTGGGAATCTGTGACGATCTTAAAGGAACACTAAAGAAACCAAAACAACTTTATCTTAATGAATCAGATTTGGTGTTGATATAATGCCCCGGCAGTCTCACTGCTCAATTCTCTGCCACTTAGGAGTTAAATGACTTGCTTTACACAACCCTAGTCACACCTCCCTGCATTTGACTTGCACAGCCTTCCTAAACACTTTTTGTATAGAGAGATCTAATGTTTATACGTTCTTTGTTGCAAATTCTATTTAAGTTAGAATTTAAATGTCCGAATGTCCGAATTGCTGAATTTCCAAAGTGCAGAACCGAATTGCTGAATTACGGAATTGCCGAAGTACCGAATTTCGGAAGTGCTGAACCGAATTGCCGAATTTCGGAAGTGTCAAAGTGCTTTGGATTTCTGAAAAGTGGCATAACAAGAGAGGGAGGGAAAATTACGTGAATGATGACAGGAATCTAGACCAATAAGCTAATTCCTGGCACTGAGAGTCCCATATATGTGTAAGTGGTTGTGGTGGCAGTCCGGGCACCTAACCCTACCTCTGTATGTGTAAGTGATTGTGGTGGTTAGGGTTAGGGGTTAGGGAGCCCTACAGATGTGTAAGTGGTTGTGGTGGCAAGAGAGCGATGCTTACGAATGTCCAAAGTCCCAAATTGCCAAAGTCCCGAATTTCGGAAGTGCCGAACCTAACCAATTTTTTTGCCCCTAGAGCTCAATAATCAGAAACAAAAGTAATTAACTCCTAGATGCAAAGAACTGAGCAGTGAACTGGAGGGTCATGATCTATACACAAAAACTGTAGTATCACTTTACACTCAAGATGCTTGTGTTTAAAATGGTAATGGTAATGCAATATGGTAATCTGTTACCGTCACAAAGAGGGAAAATAACACGGATTGTTTTTATTCATTTATTTTTTATGATCACCGTCCTTTGCAAAGCTTGTACAAAATCTACAGTCATAGTGTTTATGGTGGATACCTTGAAAGGGAAACTTCCCTGGAATTTTTAATATCATGTTTATTTATACCCTACATTTAGTAAATACGTATTTGTGAGGTGTGAAAAACCACAGCAATCTATGTAAAGAAAGCAGAAACGGAGAACTTATACAATATTTCTACTCATTCACCTCAATGTGGCTGTGCTTGGACTCAGCTGGGTTATGATGTCAATCCATTGTACAGCTCTACGGAATTTGTTGGCGCTATATAAATAATAAAATAATAATAATAATTGCTAAATCTTTAATATAAATTTAAAGGAAAACAAAGCATCAAATTATTATTTTTACCATTTTAAAAAAAAAATTTTACTGGCCTTTTTCAGTGTTCTATTCAGTGGTATGGTTGACAGAGATGGTTCCTCTTTAATATTCCAAATCAACATCACTCAACTCTAAAGCTCTAATCCCATGTCAAAAGTGTCCCTGGCCTGTCACTCACTCAGATAAGGCCTTATTACCCTGTATCTGTCAGACCCCCCCACTGTGCAGGTGACCTTGAACACAACATACCCTTTTATTAGTGTAGGGCCATTTAACATGCTTGGGAAGCACAACACAAAGGGCTGAAATAACAGAAAGGTACTACAAGATAAGATAATTATCAGCTTCCAACATTAGCCACCCCAAACCCAAAAACAAACACACATATAAACACAAGACTATAAATGCAATTCTTTAAAATGTTTCCTTAAACACCCATTAAGGAAATGAATATATAACAGAGGGGAGGAATTATTTTTCCATTAATTTTAGTTTAAAGAGTAACTGTCACTTAACAGGATTTTTCTTATGTTTACTTATCCCTCACATTAAACTAATATTTGTTTGCGAGATGCGAAAATTAAAACAAAAAACATTTAATGTAGAAATCCACACCTGTTTATAATGCACCTCGGTGCCTCCATCTTAGCTTCCTGACAATCATTGTTATAAGTTCTGTCCTTTGAACCTGGAATTGAAGAAGGCACACAAAAAAGAGGAGAATGACTATTATCCTAGTTGTCCTCTTCATTTGCATTGTTTGCCCTGGCATTCTTTGTCTTAACTGGATTATGATATCATTTGCTAAATCTTTAATATGAGTTTAAAAGAATATGGAGCATCTCATGAAATATAAGGTTTTTTTTTTTTTTTATAAATTCTTTATTTTCGGTTTTGCATAAGTATTGTTACTAACAATAAGACAACATGTTGGTACATCGTTTACAGTAGTTCTCATAACAATTTCGCTTCATTGTCCGTGGATTTAGTAGTGCGGGCTACTAGTTGAGTGCGGCTCTGGGTGTATCTCGTGTCCAACATGTATGTCCCTTTTCGTTGTTTTGTGTTAGGTAGGGGTAAACTGGGGTGTGAGGTCAATGGGTCTGTCGGGTGGGAAAGGAGGGGGGTGTGTAGTTGGTTCTCCTGCTCTTTGGCCTCCTCTTCGTTGGTGGTTGCGTGTACATATCCAGTTGGGTTCGGGAGGGGGCTCGGCTGAGCCGTGGAGGGGGGGATGGTTTCAGTGGTGGGTATAGGGTACCTAAGATAGGCTTCGCTGTCGTTGGTAGTGTGGGAGTCAGGGGACGAGGTGGTTCCTCTGTGCGTGCTCGCCCTATCTGTGTCAGTATATTGTCAGTTGGCCGGGGTTGGTGATGGGGGCCGAGCGTTCTTGGTGTGGCGTCCTATCCTCGGTTGGGTTGGTGTCGTTCTGTGGGGCCGCTTAAGTCAGTGTCGTGTTAGGCTTATGGACTTGTCTCTAAGCTGGTTTTCGTTTCAGGAAAGTGGTGCCTCTTTGGTCCGTTCGGTCCACGAGGCTGTGTTGGTCCGAGGGTTAGGGTCAGGGGGTTGGTGTGTTTTAGGTGTCGTCGTACTCCCCCCGCTGCCGGTCACTCCTCCTCCTCCGGTGTCTAGGGGGGTTCGGGTCAGGAGGTCTCATGTCTTGTCTTGTCTCGTCTCCCCCCGGGCGTCCCCTCGCGCCCCCCGGCTCCCCCGCTGGGCGGGGGTTTGTAGTGAGGTAGGGTGTTGGGGGACTGGCGGCACTGGTAGGGGGGGTATAGGGAGGTGCGGGTGTCTCTCGGTTAAGCTGGGGCATGCTTCCCTAACGGGTCTACGGGTTGTTGGGGTGAAGGGACGTGCGATGACTGTCGCTAAAGGGTGTGGTTAGGTCGCTTCGGGTGTGGGTTGTGGCAGGTGATTCATGTCCCAGAGGTCCCAGGTTTTATGAAACGCTTTGTAGGAGTCGTGTATCTGAGCGGTTAGTTCGTCCAGATCTCTGGTTTCTTTGATCTTGTTGATGATGGTGGGGGTTGTAGGGGTGCGGTGGTCTGCCCATCTCTCCGCAATTGCCCTACGAGTTGCCAATGTTATTCTGGCGGCTAGTTTGTTTTCGCTTCTTGTAAGGGAGTCTAGTGGTTTGTTAAGTAGCATCGTCCACGGTTGCGCTGTGTAGGGCTTGTCAAGGATCTGTGCTATGAGGTTGCTAATTTCAGTCCATAGTGGTTTGATTTTAGGACAATTCCACCAACAGTGCAAGTAGGTGCCTTTTTCGCCGCACAGTCTCCAGCATAAGTTGTCGGGTTTCTGGCCCATTCTGTGGAGCCTGTGCGGCGTCAAGTACCAGCGGAACAGTGTTTTGTACGCCTGTTCTTTGTGAGTTATACACACCGTCAGGGAGTTTGTTGCTTCCCAGATTGCTGTCCAGTCGCTCGAGTCTTCTGGCGGCCCAAGGTCCCGCTCCCAGGCCGTGATGTAGGTGAGGGTAACGTTGGAGATGTGCGTCGTTAGTGTGGTGTATAATCCTGAGATTTGTCCCGAACCTAGTGGTGCGTCGAAGCACCTCTTCTCAAATGGCGTTGGGGGTGCTGTCCCCGCTTGTTTGATCATTGGCTGCTTGGCTAGGTCCCTAAGCTGTATGTAGCGAAAGTAGTCTGCGGTGGTTAGTGTTTCGCTATTTGGGAGGTCCTTGTAGTCAATGATCTCGCCTTGATGGTATAGGTAGAGTAGTCTGGATATGTCTCTTTGGTCAAATGCTTGGAAGTGTTTTGCTACCAGTCCAGGGGGGAAGAGTTTATTTCGGTAGATAGGCGTCACCGGAGATATGAAGGAGGATAGTTCGTATTTGGGATTGAGTTTGTCCCATAGAGCCAGCGTGTGGGTGATCGCCGGTGAGGTGGTTGGAGGGAGGGGCCGATGTGCCGGAGGCACCCACATGTAGGACGATGGCTGGTCCCATCCCATGATGTCGTGTTCCAGGTCTACCCATCGTTTGGCACTCGGGGGGCGTGCCATTGTTGTATGTGGGCCAGTTGGGCTGCGTTGTAGTATTGCTGGAAGTTGGGTAGTCCCAGGCCTCCGCTGGTCTTGGGGACGTACATAGTTGCCCTGCGGATGCGTGGTTTTTTACCCTTCCATATGAATTTGTCAATGGCGGCCTGGAGATCACAGAAATCTTTTTTCCGTATGGGGATGGGTAACGTTTGAAAAAGATATAGGAAGCGTGGCAGCAAGTTCATCTTGACGGTTGTAACTCTACCCAGCCACGAGATCCCTAACTTGTCCCAGCGCTGGAGGTCCTGGTGAGCTGTTGTCAGCAATGGTTTGTAGTTGAGGTCGTACGTGTCATCCAATTTTTGGGGCAATCTGGTGCCCAAGTAGGTGAGGTGTGTCGTGGTGACTTTGAATGGAAACGAGTGCCGCAAGAGGTGGAGTTGTTGTGCGTTCATTGCCACGGGCATGAGGATGGACTTTGTCAGATTGAGTTTGTACCCTGAGAAGTTGGAGTACTCGGATATCACCTCCAAAGTGGCGTGTAAGGATGGGAGCGGGTCCGCTAAGGTTAGGAGGACGTCGTCCGCATACTCTTCCCGTCTGATGCGGATGCCTCTGATCTCTGGGTGATTGCGTATGGCCTGCAGGAGTGGTTCTAGCGAGATTGCAAATATTAGGGGGGACAGGGGGCAGCCCTGTCTAGTTCCATTCGTGATGGTAAAGGTTTGGGCTTCGATGTTGGGTAGGAGCAGTCTGCCCGTAGGACGGTTGTAAATTGCCGCCAAAGCATTCAGAAATCCAGTCGGGAATTCCAGGTGGGATAGGATGTGGAACATGTATGGCCAGAGAAGGCGGTCGAATGCCTTCTCGGCATCCAGCGAAAGCATTACTGCCGGAATGTTCCGGTGTTGGGTATACCAGATTGTGTTAAAGGCTCTCCGTGTATTATCCGATGCCTGTCGTTTTGGGATGAACCCGACCTGGTCTGGGTGGATCAGCTGGGGGAGGTAGTCATTGAGGCGGTTGGCCAGTGCTTTTTTCAAATCCGTATTCAGAAGTGAAATGGGCCGATAGTGGCCTGGTTCCAGGTGGTCCTTGCCTGGTTTAGGCAGGAGGCATATGTCGGCTGCGAGCATGTCCGGGGGGAGAAGTTGTCCCTGGAGTATGGAGTTGAAAGTTTTGCACAGGTGCGGTAGGAGTGTCGCCTGGAACGTTTTGTAGTAGAGGGCGGTAAAACCGTCGGGTCCTGGACTCTTCATTGGTTTTAGCGTTTTGAGCACTAGTGCAAGTTCTTCGCCCTCTATGGGTGACTCAAGCCGTGCTTGTGCCTGTGCGGGTAACATGGGCAGATTAAGTGATTGTAGGAAGGAGGAGATTCTGTCCTTTTGGGACGTGTCCCCTGTTGGCGGCGGTGGGTCGGAGTGGTTGTAGAGGTTTGTATAATATTGTAGGAATTCCTGGGCTATTATGTCCGGGTTGTTCGTGATCTCCCCTCTGCTGGTTTTGATCTTGGTAATTCTTTTGTTGTCCTGTCGTTTTTTAAGGCAGTGTGCCAGGAGGGAGTCCGCCTTGTTCCCTTTTTCGTAAAAGCGTTGTTTAGTCCACATGAGGTTCCGCGCTACATCCGCCGTGGAGAGTCGCCGAAGATGTTCTCGTGTGGCGGCGAGCTGCTTGAGTAGGTCGTCTGAGGGGTTCTGCTTGTGTAGCTTTTCCAGTTTCGTTAGGTCAGCTAGCGCTTCCGTGAGGTCTTGGAGACGGCGTTTCTTCTGGGCTGTGGCGATTGCGATCAGTTGGCCTCGGATGGTCACTTTGTGAGCTGCCCACACCGTCGCCGGGGCCATGTCCTCCGTGGCATTTATGTCGAAATAGGTTTTGAGGTGGTCGGTTATAGCGTGTACCGTTCCTTTGTCTCGGAGGATCCATGGGTTGAGGCGCCAACGCCATGGACGGGAGAGCCGCGGGATCCTGAGGTCCAGTGTGATTTCCGCATGGTCCGACCACGTGATGTTGCCGATGGACGAGCGGATCGTCCAGGGGTGGAGTGCTTGGGAGATTAAGAAGCTGTCTATGCGCGAGTATGACCGGTGCGTGTGGGAGTAGTAGGTGAAGTCTTGGTCTGCTGGGTGTTGGGCCCTCCAGATGTCCAGAAGTGTCGTCCCCCCGAGGAAGGTTGCGTATAGCTTATCATTCCTGTTTGGTGCTGGCGCCCTGTCCCCGTAGGCTCTCCGATCCATGGTGGGTGAGTGTGTCGCGTTTAGGTCTCCTCCTATAATTAGGTATTGGTTAGAGACGCCGTCGAGGTGGGCCTTGAAGGTGTTCCAGAAATTGGTGTCAGGTATCGTTGGCGCATAGAGGGAGCAGATTGTGAGTGGGGTTGTGCCCACGTGTCCCGTGAGGATCAGGTATCTCCCGTCGGGGTCTTGAATTGTGCGTATGTCTTCGAGTGGGCAGGAGTTGCGTAGGAGGATTGCCACTCCTTTTTTCTTTGGGTCCGGGGAGTTGGCTAGGAAGTGTCGTTTAAAGTGCCTATTGGTCAAGGGAAAGCTTTTCTGGTCTGTGAAGTGGGTTTCTTGGAGCAGGATTATATCCGCCCCTGTGCGGTTGGCCCAGCGGAGTAGCCCATGTCTCTTCCCTGGAGAGTTCAACCCCTTCACGTTGAGGGAGGTTAAGCGAGTTTTCACATGCGGTGGGTTCATGGCGTGCCTGACCCTGGGGGTATTGGGCGGGTGGGTGGGTGGAAGGTCCGGGGGGACAGTCACGGAGGGTGTGGTGGGGAATAACTGGGCTTATCGATCTGGCCAGTCGTCTGGTCGGCGGGAGGGCTCGGTCTCCTATCCTTGTAGTGGGATTGGAAGTCACAAGTCCCTAGGGAGGTGGGTGGCAGGTCGTGGCAGGTCCTGCCTTCAGCCTGCCTGTTCCGCGGTTATGTTGGCTGAGCACCCGATGGGGGGGGCAGGGAGAGGGGGGGGGAGGGCACGTGTGTGAGAGTGTACGGCTTTTGTTTGCGTCGGTCACTCTGCATCCATCCCGCTATCTTGGGGGGGTGCAGGTGCCTTGTGTGGTAGCATGGTACGTGGGGGCTGGTTATACAACCTCTGCATAAGTGTGTACATGTTTAACTTGGCAACTATTCAACCTCATATGCAAAACATCAATATAACATCAGAAAGAAATGCATTTTCATTACATTCGTGTCATTTACAAAAAGCTTAACGTGGTATCTATACATGTTGAGGCGTGCGAGAGCACCCAGCCGGGCGCAGCTTGTATCTAGGTTTCCCCTGTGAGTGGGCTATGGTGTTGAGTCTTGGCCGGCCCCGTTGTGTGTAGTGTTGTATATGCTCGGTATCTGCGGTCTGCGGTTTGTCTGTCTGGGTGCCCTATGGTGCCTCCCTGTCTTGGTCAGGTCCCTAGTAGTGTTGTTGCTTTCGGTCTGGACCCTCCCGATTCCCTGTTGGGTTTGTCTCTGGTGCCGGAGCTGGGGTGTCCACTGTGTCCGTCTCATGTGTATGTCACTTCCCCGTGGGCGTCTCATAGCCCCTCAGCGGTGACGCTCTAAAGAGTGTGGGTAGTTGGGTGGGGGCCCTTCCCCGACTCTGGGCGTGGTTGTCGGCGTATGTGTTGCAGCTGGGGTACTGCGTCTGCCCGCTGCGGGGTACTTCGTCCGAACACTGTGGTCTGGGGCTTCTGGGAGTTGTTGGGTGGGGCTGCATCCGGTGGTTTGCAGTCCGTTAGGGTCGGGTGGTCAGTGAGGTATACAAGTCCGATGGTTTAGACCCCTGGTCCCCTTTTGCTGTTTGACGTGTAGCTGGGGTGGATGGTGGGAATGGTGGTTAGGCCGCCCCCCAGCCGTCTGCCCTGGTGGTCCGGTCGCCCGGCGTGCCTAAGCGTGTCTCTAGTCAGCTGTGGTCCGGGAGTGTGTGGGTCCGTCCCTAGAGTTGGGGCTGAGTCCTCTTCAGGTCGTTGGTTGTCCTGTGGCCCGTCTGGGACATGTGAGCGAGGGTCAGTGTGTGCGTCCCCTGGTGTCGCTTTGGTGTGGTGTGGGTCCGGTTCTGTAGGGTGTGTTTAGTCCGTCTGCGTCCTGTCTGGGCCTGTCTCTGGGGGTGGTATGGACCCCAGGGGTGGCTATCACCGAGGGGTCTCTGGTCCCAGGTCTAACGGGTATTGAGCCTGGGATGCCTGTCTGTTCCGGGCCCGCTATTCGGGTGCTTGGTGGGGTGTCCCCCTGAGTTGCGTAAGGCCGTCGTGTGGGGGTGTTGCTCCGTGGTTCTTCCCTGGGGTACCCCCCCGTGTAGCCCCCTTTCAGTCGGACAGTCTACTCGGCCCCTTGCCGGGGTGTCTACGTTCTCCCTAAACTGTATGGTCCGTCAGGTGGGGGTTCAACGTGTGTAGCGGTGGGGTGTGACTGTGAAACCCGTCTGAGGGCCGGGCGCTGCCAGGTGTGGTCGGCCCCCCCAGGTGGCGATGGGCCCCTTTGCTGTGTCCTTAGTCTTGTCTGTGAGGCGTGACATGTTCCTTGGGGTCTTGCCCGCCCACCCTCCCCCTCCCGGCTGCCCCCCCGCCCCCCCTCCACGTTCGGGCCGTCAGATCTGCCATCCCCTCCATGATCGGCCCCAGCTTCTTTTCCAGCTCTTCTGCCACCGATTTGCGGATGTCGGCAAGGAACCCTTTCATGTCCCGCCGTGTCAGTGGGGCTTCCGCCCGGTCCGAGACTGTGTGGCTGCTCATCTCGGAGTCAGTGTCGGACGGGGAGTGTGGCGAAGATGGCGCCTGGGCCTTCGCGGCCTTTTGCTGAAAAATTGGCGCGACCGCCGAGTTGCGGGTTTTCTTGCCGCCGCCCATGTAGAGGTGAGCGGGGGTCTTGGGATGGGTGTCCGGGCGGCTCGGGTGCGTTAGGTGGCTGTAGAGAACTGCGAGGCTGAGGCAGAGCTCGGGGATTACGCGGCCATTTCCCTGCTCAGCCAAGCTCCGCCTCCATGAAATATAAGGTTAACACAAGTTTTAGACATATTCATTGCTTCAGGATGGGGTGAAGCAAGGGGTGGGGGGGCAATTGCCCTCCCTAGATTAGGCCCCTGTTGAACTTCCATGGACGGATCTGTCTTACCGGCCAGGACACTCGGATGCTGAGGAGGGGTATTGGGAGAACTTGGTCTGCTTTCTTCTACTGTATCGGAGCATTGCTGCGTATTACCATGGCAACTCTCTATTACATTCCCCAGCACCAAGGTTGCAGAGAAGCAAATTCTCCAACTGGACCACAAGCGATCAAGATTCCTCCCTCCCTGGCCAAAGGTAAGCTTAGGAAGGGTGGAATATACTTTTTTTAAAATTTATATATTGCTCCTATATCTCTCAACAGCCCCTATTAGCCCCTACACTCACTAGATCCCCTATTACTCACTACAGGCCTTTCCCACTTACAACCACAAAAGCCCCTATGCCCCATGTACCCATTAAAGCCCCTATTACCCCCTGCATCATATAGGGGCCCTATTACCCACTACAGACCTACCACCCCTACACCCACTAAAGCCCCTATTACCTCATGCACTCATTACAGCTCCTATCCCCCATGCACCCACTAAAGCCCCTATCCCCCATGCACCCACTAAAGCCCCTATTACCCCCATGCACCCACTACAGACCCTATTAACCCTTTCAGCCACTAACACCTCAATCCCCAAATGCAGTCACTAAAGCCCCTATTACCTCATGCACCCATTACAGCTCCTATCCCCCATGCACACACTAAAGCCCCTATTACCCCCATACACCCACTACAGACCCTATTCAGTGACTAACACCTCAATCCCCAATGCAGCTACTAAAGCAACTATTACCTCTACATCCATATCCCCCTGCACTCTCTACAGCTGCTATTACCCCTGCACCCACTACAGCCCCAATTACCCTGTGTACCCACTAAAGCCCTTATTACTCCCATACACCCACTAAAGCCCCTATTGTCCCCTCTACCCCCTAAAAACCGTATTACTCCCATGTACCCACTACAGCCCCTATTCCCCGTATACCCACTAAATCTCCTATTAGCACCTGCACCCACTAATGCCCCTACCCCGCCTGGACCCACTAGTGTCCCTATGCCCCCTATATCCACTATAGCCCCTATTACACCTTGCAACTACTAAAGCTCAATATATCCATTAAAACCCCTATTACTTACTCCCGGCATCCACTAGAGCCCCTATTTTTTTGATTTCTTATGTGCCCCCCACATTTATTGTTCCTAGAGTTGACACTGGTTATAGATGATTTTCCAGTGACGTGGCAGTGCCCCTTTAAAGGTTTCAGCAGATGTTACATGTCGATAAATAGCAGTTGCTGTTTTTAAGAAGCCAGGTGTGCCCCTCTTCTGAAGAGTATAATTTTTTGTATCTCAAAATATCTACATAGCCAGCTTTCTGCTATTAAGACAATCCAACATTACCGCTCACATTTTGAGCTAACGCTATACATACAGCGAGGCCCATGGCACAATGTTCATATGCATATCATGTCACTAATTACAAGACATAAGGCCAGAAGGAGCAGAGGAACTCAGCAGGCATGATATTTCCCATGGTTAAGTGTCTTACATTATTGCGTTATTAATATTCAAACAAAAATAACCCATTTTCACATGGTTGTGTGAAATACATGGATCACAGAATGACAAGAAGCTTTATTTAGATAAGCAAACTGCAGATTAAATCTGGGACATGCTTAGGGGCAAAACATGGTCATAAGTAAATATTATATAGATAGTAACTCACAGCTCAGCCCCAGCAGCACTGAATAAGCTGTTTTTTATTCACAGCCTGACTGCGGATTGTCAAAAACTGCAGACAAGTAATGATAGCTTTACTACACGTATCCCTGCATGACATTTCCTTCTAATACAAGTTGTTTTGTAATGTAGATCAGGCAGTACTGAATTTGAGCATGCAAAACATACAGCATTTTCATGACCTACCAAATACATTAAAGTAGTATTGGTGCCTGTTGTGTCCCTTTATAACTTACTTTTCCTGGTTTTTAATAAGCTGAAGTCAAGTTTTCTTACAGACTTAAAGGGACACTATAGTCACCAGAACCACTACAGCTTAATGTAGTTGTTCTGGTGTATAGAAAGGTAAACACTACCTTTTAAGAGAACAGGTAGTGTTTACATTACTGCTTGGAAAACACCTCTAGTGGCTGCCACTCACAATGTGCAGCACTGACGTTCAGCTTTTCCAAACAAATTAGTTTTCCTGGCACTATAGCTTCCCCCTTTGTCATGGTTCACCCACGCTCCCTGTCTGGTAATGTCTGCCAGCGGGGGAGACATAATGCGCATGCTTGGTAATGGCCGCGCTCACATTAGGATCTTCATAAAGGAAAGCATTCATCAGTGCTTTCCTATGGGGATTCTGGCGACGCTGGAAGTCCTCAAGCATACCGTCATGCAAAGTCGCCTAAGAACCCAGCAGTACCTCTAGGGGCTATCTGGTAGACAGCCACTAAAGAAGCACTTAGCCGGTAATTATTGCAGTTTATAAAAACTGCAATAATTACATGCGCAGGGTTAAGGGTGATGGGAGTTTGCACGCAGACCACTCCAATGAGCTGAAGTGGTCTGGGTGCCTACAGTGTCCCTTTAATTCAATGCATCTCTACTGATTGGTGCAACGTGGAGCTTTGCAGCACTTGTATATTAGCCTCTTAAAGGACCACTATAGTGCCATACTCGTTTTCCTGGCACTATAGTGCCCTGAGGGTGCCCCCACCCTCAGGGTTCCCCTCCCGCCGGGCTCTAGGGGGAGGAAGGGGTTAAACTTACCTCTTTCTCCAGTGCCGGGCGGGAACTCTCTTCCTCCTCTCCTCCTCCAGATCGCCGTCATCGGCTGAATGCGCATGCGTGGCAGGAGCCGCGCGCGCATTCAGCCAGTCCATAGGAAAGCATTCTCAATGCTTTCCTATGGACACTAGCGTTTTCTCACTGTGAAAATCACAGTGAGAAGCGCGGAAGCGCCTCTAGCGGCTGTCAATGAGACAGTCACTAGTGGCTGGATTAACCCTATTATAAACATAGCAGTTTCTCTGAAACTGTTATGTTTATAGAAAAAAGGGTTAATCCTAGCTGGACCTGGCACCCAGACCACTTCATTAAAGGACCACTATAGTGCCAGGAAAACATACTCGTTTTCCTGGCACTATAGTGCCCTGAGGGTGCCCCCACCCTCAGGGTCCCCCTCCTGCCTGGCTCTGGAAAGGGGAAAGGGGTTAAAACTTACCTTTTTCCAGTGCTGGGCGGGGAGCTCTCCTCCTCCGATCCTCCTCTTCTCCTCCCCGTCGGCTGAATGCGCACGCGCGGCAAGAGCTGCGCGCGCATTCAGTCGGTCACATAGGAAAGCATTCATAATGCTTTCCTATGGACGCTGGCGTGCTCTCACTGTGAAAATCACAGTGAGAAGCACGCAAGCGCCTCTAGCGGCTGTCAATGAGACAGCCGCTAGAGGAAATAGGGGAAGGCTTAACCCATTCATAAACATAGCAGTTTCTCTGAAACTGCTATGTTTATGAAAAAATGGGTTAACCCTAGAAGGACCAGGCACCCAGACCACTTCATTAAGCTGAAGTGGTCCTTTAAGCTGAAGTGGTCTGGGTGACTTTAGTGGTCCTTTAATGCTTTAATATGGGAAAAACAATGGATTAGCTGAGATTGTCGAGTTTGATGATCTCAGCCAAGGAGGTGGAGCATGGATGGAGCCAGTGGCGGACCTGCGCGACACTGGAATAAAGGTAAGTTTTTACCCTTTTTAAGGCAGTAAGCCTTTTTTTTAACACTATAGGGTCAGGAATACACTTTCACCCTATAGTTTACCTTTAATATCTCACCAAATATGTAAACTTTTACATATACATCCATAAATGTAACAAAAACTTGCTAAAAAAATCACCTTTCCAATAAAGTATAATACTACATGTTGTTGAGGAGGTCAGTGCTATAAATATTCTGTTTCTACAATTACTGTATCTGTGGACATACCTCCATAGTTTTACTCTGATCTAAAAAAAAAGTCACAGTGAATAACATATAGAATAGTGCAGGGCTTCCCAAACTTTTATGGGCCGAGAGACACTTTTCAAAACGGTAATTTTTCGAGACCCACTTGCTTTTAACCCCTTAAGGACCAAACTTCTGGAATAAAAGGGAATCGTGACATGTCACACATGTCATGTGTCCTTAAGGGGTTAATGCATATTTTACAAAGTGAACACCATGGCAGTGAGCTTTAGAGGCATACAATTGGCACACCATAGCAATCCGCTTTAGATGCACACAATTGGCACACCATGACAATTACTTTTAGAGGCATAAAACTGGCACACCATAGCAAACCGCTTTGGAGGCCTACAATTGGTACACTATAGCAATCTGCTTTAGATGCATACAATTGGCACACCGTGGCAATCAGCTTTACAGGCATACAATTGGCACACCATAGCAATCAGCTTTACAGACCCACTTTTCAAAACGGTAATTTTTCGAGACCCACTTGCTTTTAATGCATATTTTAAAAAGTGAACACCATGGCAGTGAGCTTTAGAGGCATACAATTGGCACACCATAGCAATCCGCTTTAGATGCACACAATTGGCACACCATGACAATTACTTTTAGAGGCATAAAACTGGCACACCATGGCAAACCGCTTTATAGGCATACAGTTGGCACACCATAGCAATCCGCTTTAGATGCACACAATTGGCACACCATGACAATTACTTTTAGAGGCATAAAACTGGCACACCATGGCAAACCGCTTTAGAGGCATACAATTGGTACACTATAGCAATCCGCTTTAGATGCATACAATTGGCACACCGTGGCAATCAGTTTTACAGGCATACAATTGGCACACTATAGCAATCAGCTTTACAGGCATACAATTGGAACATTATGTCAGCTTTAGATGCATAAAATTGGCACACTATAGCATTCCGCTTTAGATGCATACAATTGGCATACCATGGCAATCAGCTTTAGATGCATAAAATTGGTACATCATGGCAATCAGTTTTAGATGTATAAACTTGGCACATCATGGCAACTTTAGATGCATACAATTGGCACACCATGGCAATCAGTTTTAGAGGCTTACAATTGGCACACCATGGCAACCAGCTTTAGAGGCATAAATTCAGAACATCGTGGCAATCAGTTTTAGAGGCATACAATTGGAACATCATGGCAGCTTTAAATACATAAACTTGGCACAGCATGGCAATAGGCTTTAGATGCATAAACTTGGCATATCATGGTAATCACTTTTAGATGCATAAACTTGGCACATCATGGCAATCAGCTTCAGAGGCATACAATTGGCATACCATGGCAAACAGTCAGATGCATAAAATTGGCACACCATGGCAATCAGTTTTAAAAGCATAAAACTGGCACACCATGGCAATGAGTTTTATATGCATAAAATTGGCATGACATGGCAGTTTTAGAGGCATAATTATGGGATATCATGGCAGTTTTAGAGGCAGAAACTTTGCACATCATGGCAATCAGTTTTAGAGACATACAACTGCTTACTCACAGACTCATGTGTGTAGGTAGTGGTTACTGTGTGGTGCGAACCAATGCAATCATAATTACATTTTCCCGATTTCCCCCCAATTAAAACCAAGAGACATAAGTGTGGTATAAAACAGGCCACAGCTTTATTTATAATAACAAGTATAAATAAATCAACCAATAATTTACTCGAGAACTTGTCCTTGCCAACCGACCCATAATAACTCTAGAGTACCCCCTTCCAGGGTACCTGCCCTCCCCCCTCGTCCAAGATAACAGGCCTTTTACCTTGGCCTTCCAATACCCCATGCCAACCCCTGGCCGCCTTTTACTGGCACGGGGGGCACGCCCAATTACCACAACTCTCCGAGGTTAGGGGAGGGACCAGACCCAGCATTCCTTCTTCCAGTGTACTCGTTTTCCAACTGGTTTGGCAAGGACCATACCCGCCAGCTGTGACAAGAAAGAAAGTTAGAGATATACAATATACAACAATCAACAATCAAGGGTGGGCGGGAGGGAAGATGTTACCAGCCGTTTATTCTAAGATGGCTGAGGTAAGGGACAAAATGACTGCCCTTTATATGACCCCACCCCACCCCTATCCTAAGTGACACCCCCCACATGTGACACCTACACTCACCACACCCACACATGCCTCCTATCCGGCTAGCTTTTCAGCCCGCCTCCTCTGGGCCTTGTGTGTAGGTAGTGGTTACTGTGCGGTGCGAACCAATGCAATCATAATTACATTTTCCCGATTTCCCCCCAATTAAAACCAAGAGACATAAGTGTGGTATAAAACAGGCCACAGCTTTATTTATAATAACAAGCATAAATAAATCAACCAATAATTTACTCGAGAACTTGTCCTTGCCAACCGACCCATAATAACTCTAGAGTACCCCCTTCCAGGGTACCTGCCCTCCCCCCTCGTCCAAGATAACAGGCCTTTTACCTTGGCCTTCCAATTCCCCATGCCAACCCCTGGCCGCCTTTTACTGGCACGGGGGGCACGCCCAATTACCACAACTCTCCGAGGTTAGGGGAGGGACCAGACCCAGCATTCCTTCTTCCAGTGTACTCGTTTTCCAACTGGTTTGGCAAGGACCATACCCGCCACTAGCGCCTGCTGCATTTAAGCCTAAATCAGCTGGCGCGACTCCCCACCAACGCCATGGCCTGCTCTAACGCGTCCTGCAGCGCCAGATTAAATAAATCTAAACCCACATCCGTGAGATGAACCCCATCTGGGCGAAAATAGATCGCCGCTTCCTTTTCAAATATCCGGTGTCGCACTGTGACACCCCCAACCCCGAGTACAAATTTGGACACCCTCTTGTTGATTTTACCCTGCAGCGCTCAATCGCCCCCTGATCCCTCGCGCGGCGCCAATAGTTCCTAGATACTATACCTGACCAGACTAAGCAGAGCTGTGGGAAAAGGACTAGCAAGCGCGCCAAATCCCTTCTAATGAGCTCACTAAGCCCCCAAGCAGGCAGCGCCCCAAGATCGTTTCCCCCCAGGTGGATCACCAATACATCAGGGGCCCCCAACAATGTGGCTAACTGTAACACCTCCGGCAAGAGCTGGCCCCAGCGCATGCCCCGAAAGCCGAACCATCGGACCTCAGCCAGCTCCCGGGGAATTCCAAGTCGCGTCCCACCCGGGCGTACCCCTGCCCGCAGGTGGGCCCAGTAGATATACGAATGCCCAATCAGCCAGATCCGTCGGCCGGGCCCTGCGGAGAAAACACAAGGGGGGCACCCATCAGACGCGTGGGCCGGATATAAGAACGAAACCTCCCAGATTCCCACCTCCCAATCCTCTGAATCTCTTGATCAGAGAAACCCAACCGAGAAGCTTCAGTAGCTGCCCCAATCCGGAAGGAATGACCCCCAAATTCACCACTCGGGATTCCCAGCATATTGAGTGCCAAGCGAAATACCCGGAGGAATTGAAAACGAGACAGGTAAGTACCATCCTCGTGCATTAACAACGGACCCGCAAGACTCGGGCGTATGGAGCAGTAGGACTGAAACGCAGAGGCTGGGCAAACAGACGAATTAGGGATGGTGCGAAGGGTAACCCAGCGACCCTTACCAACAACGTCAGTTTTAGACCGTCGTATCAAGAAACGCACCGCACCATCCAAGAGGGACACATCGTGAAATAACAAACCCCCCGGAATCCCCCTGCTAGGGCTGATTAGTTCCCCAATCCGGAGGGCCCCAAAAAAGGCAAAAATAAAGGCCAACCGAAATAAACTGGCTTCATAAGCAGAATAACATATCTGCGGAAGCACTGAGGCAATTCCTAGCAGCAATGCCCCTGAAACCGGCCTACGAGAATCCTGCCCACGAGGGCCCCTACGCCAACCACGCATCGCAAGTTTAACCAAGAAATCCTTAGTGACATCCGGCACCCGAGTTAAGTTAAACCAGAAACTAAGACCGGAAAGATTCCCAGAAACAGTAGCCGGCGAACACCCGCAAGCCTCCCAGAACCAAAGCAAATGTAACAAACCTTGAACTCGTTCCGCCGGGGAAGCGTAGCCTCCATGATCCTGCTCGAGAGCAACCCATTCCCCCCAAGCCTTACCATACCGGACCCAAGTCGCCTCAGACACCGAGGACCGTATCCATTCCCTTATCCGCTCAGGCCAAGGGACCATAGTTCTCCGGGACAGGGGAGGCCTTCCAAGTCTGCTGCCGGAGCGGCTTTCCGAAACACCTGCCATTGAAAGCGAGAAAGAGAGTCAGCCGTGGTATTCATGACCCCAGGAATATGCACAGCACGGCACGTTATGTTCAGAGACAAGCATCGCAAAACCAATTGACGCAATAGCCTAACCACCGGAGGGGAAGAGGCCGTCAGGTTATTGATGGCCTGAACCACACCCAGGTTATCACAGTGGAAGACGACGCGCCTGTCTTTGAGCTCCATCCCCCATAAGTGAACAGCCACCAAGATGGGGAAGAGCTCCAAGAACGCCAAGTTCTTGGTAAGGCCTGAATCGACCCACGATACAGGCCACGGCTCTGCGCACCAATGAGGCCCCAGGATTGCCCCGAAGCCAGAGGAACCCGCAGCATCTGTAAACAAGTGAAGCGCGGCATTTGAAACCTCAGGCTGCTGCCAATAAGACCTTCCATTGTAAGTTTCAAGGAAAACAGCCCAGACTACCAGATCGTCCCTGAGCGCCTTGGTTAAGCGGATGAAATGCAAGGGCTTCGAAATTCCAGCCGTGGCAGCCGCCAGGCGCCTGTTGAATACTCTGCCCATAGGCATGATCCGACAGGCAAAGTTCAGCTTGCCTAAGAGGGATTGAAGGCGTCGAAGAGTGATCTTTCGCAAGGAGCCCGCTTCCCGCACAGACCCCCGTAAGTCCACCAGTTTGTCCACTGGGAGCCGACATTCCCCGATAACTGAATCAATCTCAATTCCCAGGAAACACAGGCACGTGGAAGGGCCAACTGTCTTGTCGGGCGCCAGAGGCACACCAAACCCAGAGGCCACATCCGCCAATGACTGCAAAATATGTGCGCAGATTGAGGAGTGCGCGGGACCAACACACAAAAAATCGTCTAGGTAATGAAGGAGGGAGTTATGACCAGACTCCATTCTCACCACCCATTCAAGAAAGGAACTAAAACATTCAAAGTAAAAGCAGGATATCGCACAGCCCATCGGGAGGCACATGTCCACATAGTAATGCCCCTCAAAGTAGCAACCTAAGAGGTGATGACACCCCGGGTGAACCGGCAAAAGACGAAAAGCAGACTCGATGTCTGCTTTTGCCATGAGTGCCCCCGATCCGGCATCCCTGACCATACAAACCGCAGCATCAAATGAGGCGTAAGAAACACGGCATAATTCTGATGCAATGTCATCATTTACAGAACCCCCTTGGGGGTGCGATAAGTGATGAATAAGCCGAAATTTTCCCTGTTCCCTCTTGGGTACGACGCCTAATGGCGACACCCGAAGATCAGGGAGAGGAGATTCCCGAAAAGGGCCTGCCATACGCCCCAAAGCCACTTCTTTAGCCAACTTGTCCCTGACCACCCCAGGGTGGTCAAAGACCGAACGCAAATTCCGGCAAACCTTTGACGCCGGACGATGTTGATGGGGAATCCAAAAACCAAACGAAAAACCTTCCAGGAGTAAGGCAGCCGCCTTTTTATTTCTATAACGTTTTAACCACGGTTGCATCGCGCCGACGTCCACTGGCGTCCTCGCCCTTAGAGCCCATGGCGTCACCCTTGTCGCCAGCCCTGCCCCGCTTAAAGCATTTGGAGGCGGGGTGCGATCCGCCGCACCCAGAGCACTCGTGCTTGAAACGACAACCCGTGCCGAATTTACATTGCCCGTCGTTATACTGCCAGCAGCCCGTTCGACGCTGATTGGCCGACGCAGTGGTCGCAGACCCTGCGCCGGCCCCCCCGAGAAAGGACGAGAGGCCCCCTTGATGCGATGCCGGCCGGGTCATGATGGCCAACCACAAGCCGATGTCCATCTGGTCCCAACTCAACGATGGGCGGACCGCTATGCGCTGGCGAAACTGCTCATCATAGCGCCACCAGCCTAATCCGCCATAGGTCCGGCACGCGTTCCATATCGTATCCTGATAGCAAAAGAGGGATGAGCATTTATTGGGGGACTTCTCGCCTATCACACTCGCCAGGATAGAAAAAGCCCTGATCCAATTACCAAAAGTTTTTGGTATCTTCCGATACCTAAACTTCTCCTTCTCCTTTTCGGAGTCTTTTGCCGCAGGATCAACACGAGGCAGATCCTCCATAGGGAGTAAGGAAAATATTTCAACGAATTCCCCTTTCTCTATCTTGGTGCGCAATTCCGGAGTCAAATGGAGACCTAGAGGGCCTGACCAGCACATGTAAGCCGCCCCATGCGCAGCGGGGGCTACCCCTGACCCCGAAGATGCCGCGGCGTCATCCGAGGATCCTTTGGATGGTTCAAGTTCCGCCACTGGAGGAACTGGCACCACAGGGCCACTGGGCCCTGCGGGGGCAGCAGAGGGCAATGCTACAACCCCTGAAAGGTCAGAACCACCAGCAGCCGCCCACCCTGACCGCAGCTGATCGTCAAGGGCTAAAGGGGGCTGCAGTCCAGGACGATGACCCTGCTCCAGAGACTGTAAAACTTGTCTCATGGTCTGTATTAAAGCGTCCCATTGAGGTAAGACCCCTGCACCAATACCCCTTAAGGCATCCCCCGATAAACCAGCGTACTCACCAGAGGCAATGGAATGTGACGGCAGCTGCGGCGACCCCATAACCCGGTCCAAAGGTTGCGGCGGAACCACGGGAGCTGTAACCGCAGAAGGGACAGCACCAGCGCCAGCGTCAGAGAAACGCACCCGACCAGGGACACTCTGTGAAGAAAGTAAAGGTGAAAAGGAACCCAACCCTCCCACACCCACCGTGAAAGTACCCGGAGAGGCGGATGGTAAAGTGACAGACGTAGGGCCAGGAAGGGTGGAATGGGACCCATCAAGGAGGGTGCCCGGATCAGGCCCAGGATGATGGGGAGGGACAGGTAAACCATGATGGACCCCCACCCTGAGAGAGCCCGCAGATGGGGCAGACAGTGAGCCAAGGGCAGGACCAGGAGTACCAGGGAGGATCCCTGACACAAGGGGGGCAGGTGAGGGGGAGGGGTGGAGTGATGGGGCAGAGACAGTGGGAAGAGGGGAAGTGCCAACCCCAGAGGGACCCACTGTAGGTGGGGTGGCATTATAAGAAGTGCCAGGAGCAGACCCAGGGGAGGCAGGGAAGGAGGGCAGAGCAGGAGGGGAGCTGCTGTGGGGGTGAAGTGACTCAGCTGTCTTCCCATGGCCCCCAGACCCCCCCTCCCCCCGGAAACGACCCTGCCGACCTGCGGCCTACTCACCCGACCGGAGGAGTGGGTTGGCAACCCACGGGTCACTGGAGCCGCATGCCGGGAAGCTCTGGTAGCTGGAGCCCTCCCGAATGCCGGTCTCGCCGCCGTCCTCCTCAATGCCCGCGAGACCGGCGGGGGAGGTGTGTGAGAGGCAGCGTGGGCCGCATCAGACCGCCGCGCGGCCACCTGCCGGCCTCCCCGAGCCCCGCTCGGGGAGGAAGTGCCAGGAGTGGGGGAGGCCTCGCCGGCCGCGGCCACCTGGGAACTGGCGCGCGGCCGGGCCACAGGGCTCCTGCTCCTACCCCTCACCCGACCCTCCCGCGAGGGGCTATACCGGGTAGGGGGGCGTGCACGGCGGCGCTGAACGCTGGGGCTGGAGAAAGAGGGAACAGCCGACCCAGCAGCACCCTGCAGCCGCGCCAGCTGGGACTGCAGGTGAAGTCCCCCATCTTGAAGGGCCTCAGCCCTGAGGGCAGACAAGATGGCTTCAATGTCCATGCCCTGGCCGTGAGACAAGCAGTGGTAACAGGCAGCAAGGAGGGAAGATGTTACCAGCCGTTTATTCTAAGATGGCTGAGGTAAGGGACAAATTGACTGCCCTTTATATGACCCCACCCCACCCCTATCCTAAGTGACACCCCCCACATGTGACACCTACACTCACCACACCCACACATGCCTCCTATCCGGCTAGCTTTTCAGCCCGCCTCCTCTGGGCCTGAAGTGCTGTGTCCTGCTCTTTCATCCAGGCACCTCACATTGATTATCCCAGTGGTGGAACTAATGTAGAGAGTGCCCTGGTGCAAATATGTTTTCTGGGCCCCCCTCTAGTGCAAGTGTGGCCAAAAGGTAGATCTCCATCAGAGAACTTCAACAACGCTATACCAGATGGGGATCTACCATTTTCTTATCATTGCAGGGTTATATTTGTGAGCAGTGTTTGAGCGTTTGAATGTAAGCATGTTTTTGTATTAAGTATATGTATGCATGTATGGGTGTATTTGTATGTATTGTTGCCATTGGAAGGTAGTGGTGTACTTGTTTGTAATGTTTGCGTCTGAATGCATGGGTGTTTGTATGTAGTGTCGGACTTGAAATGCAGGTGTGCTTTTTGAGTGTTGGTGTTTGAATTAAGGGGTGTTTGTAGATAATTTTAGTGTTTTAATGCTAGGGTGTGTTTGTATGTAATGTTTGCGTTTGCAGTACGTGTGTAGTGGATGCAGTGTGTGTGTGTGTGTGTGTGTGTGTGTGTAGTGGATGCAGTGTATGTGTGTGTTGTGATCCTTGTCACCAGGTAGCACGGTCCTCTAGGGCAAAAACATGCACAGTCCTTGTAGTTGCATATACTCAGGCACTTTATTTGTAAATCCACACAGGATACGGCAGTAAATGAAAAACAAAAGTAACAGAAAACCCTATAAACAAACACCTAGCTCGTCTGAGCACTAACTGACATTAGTTCCCTATCTCTCAGGGTTAAACTAAACACAATATTGCACCAACCTTATTAGAGAGCAACGCTCTGCTATCTAACCTGTTGCTTTCCTTTCTGCACTCCCAGTGCTCCAAGCCAGCCTTGCCCTGACTGCTTTGCTTTCTGCACTCCCAGTGCTCCAAGCCAGCCTTGCCCTGACTGCTTTGCTTTCTGCACTCCCAGTGCTCCAAGCCAGTCTTGCCCTGACTGCTTCCTTTCTGCACTCCAAGTGCCTAGTCACCTTGACTATCTGGAGAGAACAGCCTCTCTCTCCTACCTGCTTCCTGGGAGGAAGCCAGCAATCCCTCTCCTTTTCCTGCCTAGCCGGGAGGAGTTTATTACCACTGCAATAGCTCATTAACTGCACCTGAGCAGTGGGTTGGAGACGATCCAAAAAACCCTGGCCTGGATCCATGTCTCCCCAGAAAACCACTAAACTGTGGAGTGGAGCATTGGCCCACCCTTCTCTCCAAATGCTCCACCCCAGGGGCCCATAACTAAACAATGCGTTGTGTTGTGCAAAACACAAACTACACATACTCCCCCTGGGGTTAAAAGGCCTATCTGCCTTCACTTTATCACATATCCTCCTCCCCAGCTCAGACCCATCGGGTCGAGCGGCCTTAGGACACAAACCGTGAACTTTCATAACACCTAGGGCTCTACCAGCCCCGACTAACTTCTCAGTTACAGGAAGTGGCCTACTGTAGATAGCGGCTACCTTGCTACCTTGTAGTTTAAGGAGCCCGCACCCAATATGATAACCCAAATAGTTAGCAGTGTTAGCGGTCAAACCGGCATCCTTTACATTATTCACAACTAACCGGACCTTCATCAGGTGTGCTACCCAGTCCGCCCTGTTAAACACCACATCAAGGTAGGCAGCTGCATACTCTGGCTGGAACAGAACACTTTTCATCAGAGTAACCTCACTCCCTGAATCTGTCAGTGCTTGTGCACTCTTCCCTACCACCATCACCACTTTTAGCTGTGCTGTAACTCCACCACCAGTCACCATACACATCTTTAAGCAAGTCATTACTATCCTATGCAGAGCCCTTATTCCTATGTCACATTGTATTGGCTCTTCACTCTCAGGACAGTTATATGCAATATGTCCTTGCATGTGGCAGTTGAAGCATATGAGTTCTTTCTCAGTCTGGTCTCGTATGGAGCGCTGTTCTTGTGCCGGAGGCCCAGACTCCCGGCGTAGCTCATCTTTCCTTTGCCTGGTTTCCTCTGCTTGCTCAGCCTTGAGTGGCCACCTCTCAACATCAGCAATGCTTTCCTCTGGGCTTTCTGGCGGTCTCCCTGTTCCCTTTGGGGTGTCCAGAGACGCAGTCATGGCCTCTCGCTGGATCATGACAGCCCCGGTATCAAACAGCTGGTCAGGCAGTCCGAGTCCCGCCTTTAATTCCACAACTGTGTTCCCCGAATATGGCAGCTGTTCGAGGTAGTTAGTGCGCCCAGGCCTTGTAGCAGTAGTCTTTGCCAGCAGATTCAGTTCTACGGCTCCCGAACAATCCTTCAAAGTGTTTGTAGCTATACCAGGTGTCTTTGAAATATTTATTTCTGTTAAGCCTATGTCATCTACTATGTCACTTTCACCTTGGTTGGGATTAGGTGCGTACGTGCCAATCTTATTACCACAGCTTGGTTCTGTAACAGTCGCTCTCTCTTGGTTTAGATCAGAAGCGGCTACTTTGCCTTTCTTGTTTTGACTTTGTTTTGCTACTACTTCTCGGCCTTGCTTTTCTCTGCCAAACTGTTCAACAGCTGGTCGACATTCTTGGGTAGCCTCAGCTACTAAACAGTGCACCACATTGTTATACTCCACTGGGGTGCCTTGCTTCTCTCCATTTTCCTCAGCTCCTCTGCTGTTGTCTTCTCTGACTCCCCAAGTCAGTCTGCTTTTCATGCCTTTGACTTGTTCACTTGGGTGTACATCAGGGGCTTCTGCTTCATTTTTTACACAAACCGGCTTGACACTGCTGGCCTCAGCCATAGTCTTTTTTTCTCCTTTCTGATTCTTCTGACCTTTCTTACTTTGGCGCATGTCATCAGTGTCGCCATCACTGCCTCTTGGCAATTCCGCTTTTTCCTTCAGCTTTGCTGGACTCTTTACTAACTTTTTTTCTTTTTGTTCCTTTGAGGATCCAGCTGGCTTTTCACCCTCTTCCATTTTATCACTACTTTTAGGCTCAATTTCATCCTTCTTGCCTTTTAATTCCTGTTCTTTCTCAATAGCACGCTTTGCTGCCTCCATGCTTTTCAGCTTGCTGAAGACTTCTTCTACTGCCTCTGTCATCCCATGCAGGATGTCAGTAGCTTGGTTACAGGGTCCCTTGTCCCCACGCTCTCTGCAGGGGGCAATCTGCAAAACCTCAGTAAGGGCAGCTCTATGCTCCTGCTGAGCGTCCCTCAGGTTCTTAACCTGTGCAGCCAGGAAACTGTTTGTGCCTTGTTGTTTAGCCGTTGCCTGTACCACAGCTCTCAGCAGGTCCTCCATTATAGCACCAAGCAGGTAACAGTCTTAAAGGTGCAGTGCTACTCGTTTGCTTAACAGGTCTGCAAAAATAAAAATCCTCAAGCAGACTACCAAATGACTGGCACACCCACAGACCCTCAATGTGCTACTTTGCCCGCATTCTCCACCATATTGTGATCCTTGTCACCAGGTAGCACGGTCCTCTAGGGCAAAAACATGCACAGTCCTTGTAGTTGCAAATACTTCAGGCACTTTATTTGTAATCCACACAGGATACAGCAGTAAATGAAAACAAAAGTAACAGAAAACCCTATAAACAAACACCTAGCTCGTCTGAGCACTAACTGACATTAGTTCCCTATCTCTCAGGGTTAAACTAAACACAATATTGCACCAACCTTATTAGAGAGCAACGCTCTGCTATCTAACCTGTTGCTTTCCTTTCTGCACTCCCAGTGCTCCAAGCCAGCCTTGCCCTGACTGCTTTGCTTTCTGCACTCCCAGTGCTCCAAGCCAGCCTTGCCCTGACTGCTTTCTTTTCTGCACTCCCAGTGCTCCAAGCCAGTCTTGCCCTGACTGCTTCCTTTCTGCACTCCCAGTGCCTAGTCTCCTTGACTATCTGGAGAGAACAGCCTCTCTCTCCTACCTGCTTCCTGGGAGGAAGCCAGCAATCCCTCTCCTTTTCCTGCCTAGCCGGGAGGAGTTTATTACCACTGCAATAGCTCATTAACTGCACCTGAGCAGTGGGTTGGAGACGATCCAAAAAACCCTGGCCTGGATCCATGTCTCCCCAGAAAACCACTAAACTGTGGAGTGGAGCATTGGCCCACCCTTCTCTCCAAATGCTCCACCCCAGGGGCCCATAACTAAACAATGCGTTGTGTTGTGCAAAACACAAACTACACATACTCCCCCTGGGGTTAAAAGGCCTATCTGCCTTCACTTTATCACAGTGTGTAGTTGATGCAGTGTGTGTATTGTGTTTATAAAATATACATATACACAATGTGTGTTTGAATGTAAGCATGTTTTTTGTATGGAGTATGTGTGAAGTGTATACACATATACACACACATACAGAGACACACACAGACACAGCAATACACACAATAGCACCTAGTTTCCCACACATAGATACACAGATACTCATGTACACAGATACACACTGACACAAAAGGACACACAGATACACATACACGCAGAGACAGGAGGTGAGGGTGACAGTGTGTGGGAGAGGTGAGGGTGACAGTGTGGGAGGGAGTGTGTGTGCTGGTAACAGTGTGGGGGCAGTGTGAGGGCAAAGTGAGCAAGGGTTACAGTGGGCGGGCAGGGGGTGAAGGGGTGGGCAGGTAGGGGGGGAAGTGTTACAGTGTGGGGGTAGGGGGAGAAAAGGCTACAGTGGGGGGGGCAGGGGGGAGAAGGGGTTGGGGAGAGGTGGAGTGAAGAGTTACATCAGAGGGAGGGCAGGGAGTGAAGGTATGACATGGGGCAGAAGTGAAGAGTTACGTGTGGGAGGGCAGGGAGTGAAGGGGTTACATGGGGAGGGTAGGGAGTGAAGGGGTTACATTGGGGGAGGGCAGGGAATGAAGGGTTACATTGGGGAGGGTAGGGAGGAAAACAGGGAGAGAAGGGGACATGGGGGAGGGCAGGGAGAAGGGGTTTACATGGGGGAGGCAGGGGAGTGAAGGGGGACATGGGCAGGGGCAGGAGGAGAATACGGGGAGGGAGGGAGTGAAGGGGTTACATTGGGGGAGGGCAGGGAATGGAGGGCTTACATTGGGGAGGGTAGAGGAGTGAAAGGGTTACATTGGGGAGGGCAGGGAGTGAAAGGGTTACATTGGGGAGGGCAGGGAGTGAAGGGGTTACATGGGGGAGGGGAGGGCAGGGCGTTTAGGGGTTACATGGGGGGATGTCTGGGGGCTGTGTCTTACCTTCATTGAATTCCATGGTAGTCCGGTGGGGTAACTCTCCGGTCTGCAGCTCCGCAGGGTGCAGAGCTACAGACAGTGTAATAAAAGTCTTGCAAGCTCCCGGAGTGTTGCCATGGTAACGTTCTGGGTGCTCGCAAGATTTCTATCACATGGTCGGCGGAGCTGCAGACCGCAGGTGCTGGGCAGACTGATTGGAGGGAGCCTGGTGGCATACAGGGCAAGCCGCCGGGCTCCCTCCTGGTGTCAGTCTTCTTGCCCGAGTACCCTGCGGCCCTGGATGTGTGGGTCAGCACGACCCACTGGGAATCGCCCTGCGACCCACCAGTGGGTCGCGACCCACACTTTGGGAACCGCTGGAAGAGTGCGCCCCAAATTATCATTAATATGATACCTAAAGAAAGAAACAGCACTTTATAGGCTTTGTATTTCACTTGTGAGTGTTCTACTGAAAGCTGTACATACGAAAATTACTTCATTCAGAAACATTGTGTTTGCATTTATTTGATTGAGGAAATAGAAACTGAGCATTTATCAATTCCATCTAGAATTCAGCTGTTTGAACGCACCAATCAGATAGTCAGAATGTAGGATTAATTTCATGTGATTTTTCACTAAAATGCTAGGTTTGTTGCAGACATAAAATTGTCCAAAATGTTTTGTTTATGTTCCTTTTTCGACAGAAACCTCACTGTGCTCTGCATTTGTACAAGGCCATTTTAAAGGGACACTCCATAGCCATACAGTACTTTAGCCTGCAAAATGCTTTATGTGTGAAGTGAGTCCTCTTTTTTTCATTTTGGGGAAGCTGTCCGATTCTCCATTCTGGCTTTGTCCCACTATTCATTCATTCGGGCCCTGTTCCCTCCCCCAATGGACCCATCTGGTCCTCACTGGAGTGCTTGCATTACCTTGCCACTTCGGACAAATTACTGCTTCCCAGATCTGCTAACCACACAAGGTCTCATTTCCAACATTGCCGGCACCATAATGCACCTCACAGCCTCCCATGAAGGTGCACCCCTCACACATGGATCATTTCCTCCAAGCATTTGATCAGCTCTGCCTTCGCTTTGGGGCTAAACTCCACAAATGTGCGGCTTGTGCCTTACGTAAGCCCTAAGATACAACGTTCAAGCCAATGTCTCCATGCTGACTACACAAAATATACCATGCCTGTTCTCACATACTTTGGCCAAGAGCCTCAGTACAGCTCACGCTCCCACAGGACCTTATATCGACCCCACTGAGTGCTCACTCACTGCAAAATCCTCACAAGGCATCAATTTTGGGGCTGCAAGGCTCTGTATGAAAGGATGCACTATTGGGACCATTTGTGCAACTGGGAGAAGATACCCAAGCAAGGGAATTGGCTGAATAAATCTGGAGCCTGTAAGATTAATTTATTTGCTATAAAACATTTTTTATACTTTTTCAGCTGTCCTATAATTCTTTCTGCTCCTTGGAAAGACATGTATACCACATTGGTGGCCTACCTATTTTTCACTCAGTTGTACCTTATTCTCAGTGATTAAACGGACACTATAGGCATCCAGACCACTTCAGCTCATTGAAGTAGTCTGGGTACAGTGTCCCAATTGCACTTAGTGCTGCAATGTAAAACATTCACGCTCTGCACATGAACCTTCAGCGTCAGCTATTTCCTCATATGGAAGTATTGATTCAATAGGGAGACCTAATGCGTGCCTGGCACTCACTGCGCATTAGCGCCTGCTCGCCGAGGGACGTTGGAGGAAGCGGTGCTGCAACCCAGCTCTGAGGGACATTGGCGCTGGGATCAGGTAAGTAAATAAAGGGTTTTTAACCCTTTATTCATTGCTATGGGGGGAGGGCACTAGGGGGGAGGGGGGCAGAGGGAGCTATAATGCCAGGAATACAGCTTTGTATTCCTGGCACTTATAGTATTCCTTTAAGCTTGTACAGAGAGAAAACAAAATGCACAAAACACATGCTTGACTTGTCAGAATGCTTTCCCCAGGAAACCTCCATAATGGAAGAGGTTAGTAATAAGAGGCACAGAGTATGTAGACAGTAGAAGGTATGCAGATTTAGCAATCATATATAATTTTTTTTTAGCTGTAGTAATTCAGAGATTAGCTGTAGCAATTCAGACAAAAGGTGAGATGTCGCCAAGTTCCAAGGTGTCGTTCAGCCTATGCCCTTCATGGCCAGGACACATTTCCCCAATTTTACGAGGTATTTCAGGCCTTGCATTAGAGGTGCAGGCGATCGGCCCAGAGTCAGCAGTCGGTGTCCATGTCTAATCCCGTCCTGCTTCGTCAGACCTTCAATGGTTCCAGGATGGTGCGGCATCAGTTTGCGCATTTTTATCTTCAGGGCCCGCTGCCTCGCTCAAGTCATGGGAGTTGCCAGTCGTCAATCCTGACACCGGGTTGCTTGGTGGAGGTGTAGAGGTGGTTTTTGCTCTAAGCTGTTAATCGGCTGCAATGGAGCAGGTTGATGCAGCTTGTGCTCCAGTTTCTTCCAGAATGTCCTTAAGAGTCTGTCCACTTTACCAGGACTTCAACAAGTGTAGAGTTAGGTGGGTTCATTGACACTCGCTGAGCCCTCCATCTATGGTGAGCCACCACTTGCTTTCTCTTCCCTTATAGTATTACTCCATTTTCCATCATGATTGGGATAGCCTCCATAGGGTGGACCAGAATCACCCCTGCCGGTCCGAGGTGGGGGTAACGGGGCGTGCAGTGCCATAGACAGCTTCAGGGCACCAGCGGTCGGGGGTGTGGCCGCCTCTCACTCACGATGTTCATCAGGCCACAAATTCAGTCGCAGTACCAGCGGGCCTTGCTCAGGTTGCATGACAACCCACTGCCTGTCTTTGATTGTGAGGAGGGAGTGGGCATTTGAGACTGTTGCTTTTCTCACTGTAAAAGGCTGTAGTGAGCTTATATTGTCAGGATTGTGCAGAAACTCGAGCAGAATACGACTCTCCATCATGATGGTTAGGCCACACCTCCCCTCTAAGCACTATATTTATTGTCTATTATGCTATTATAAAATTAGGTGTTTTTATCATCCTGTTTAACTTATACCATATAGTGCACAGCTTTCCAAACTGTGTGGCGCGACACGTTAGTGTGCTGCGCGAATGAGGTGTCCGGCTGGAAGGGGAGCACATTGCACAGAGCTACTCTCACACCAGGTCAATCCACGTAGCATTGCTGGGAGGCTAACCGCGGTAGAGAAATTTCTGTTTTCCCTACCTAGTCTGACAGGAATTGCTCACTAAGAGCACAGATCTGCTTCCTTTAAGACGGGTAGGAAAAACAGAAGCTCCTCTACCTTGGTCAGCCTGCTTGGCCACGCTACATGGAGGGAGGTGAGAGGGCACAGCAGAGGGGACCACAGCTGTGTCGCAAATTATGCAAGTCTGAAAAATGTTTCACCAACATGAAACGTTTGGAAAGCTTTGATATACTGTATATTGTTACCCCCACCCCCCTGATCCGCTTTAAAATAGCTACGTCTATCTAAGCTGGAAACGGTTTTCAAGTCAGTTATTTTAGGCATTCGATTATTCATTTCATTACACTCTGGCATTTAGTGAATAGACCCGAAAATGATGTTCTTGTTCTTAAACCCCTGCTAAATTCAGTTACATTTTGTACCGATAGTAGCTGTCTCTACTATTGCAACTAAATTCAGTGGTGAAGTATTTAAGCGACAGATGCTGAAAATTATTAACAGTAATATCTGTCAGATGAGTACCATTAAGTAGGAAAACAATATTAAATATAGTCAAAAGACAAATTGTCTCTCTCCTAGCTAAATAGTTTGACACTATAGGCATCTATACCTACTTTATATTAACAGACCCCCTATTCAGTGCCAATATTTTCATTTTTAATTATTCAAGACCCCTTAGTAATTAGATTAACCTCAATACATGTCACTTGTGGGTATTAAAGCTGTGGGAACCTAGTTATTCTAACAGACATAGGAACTTATAAAGGATATAAAATAGTCAGAATGTAAAAAAATATTAAATTATTTTGCCCTATATAAAAATATATTTTCTTAATATATATATAACGTGAGAAAAACAAATAAATAATGCCATCTGTTCCCCTGGGACATAAGGATGTCCTGTTTATCAGTACAGCTGGGATACCCTCAGGTGACATCTGAACTCCCCCCTCCCTTCGCCTATTTACTCCAAACCACCCACGCTAGAGCTTGCGTGCCAAGCCTCGCTCTCGACTAAAGGCGGCAAGAGCAACGCAGGCCGAAGCTCGTTTTACCCATTGGCTGATGGAACTCAGGGCGTGGCCGGCGAGCCTTGCTCCGCGGCTTGCCATTGGCGCGACGCGAAAGACTGGCAGCTGTGGAGGCGTGGCCGGCTCTGTTGTTGTTGGGGTGGGGGAGGAAGGCTTTCCGCTGGCGGCCACGTGACCGCGGCTTGCGTTGGGCGGGAGAGGGGAGAGCGGACAGCGGGCGCGAGCCAGCAGAACGTGACGTCCGTTTGATCACGTGGCCCGATGTTGACGTGACGTGTCGCCCGCGTACTGGTGCATCCCTGACAGGACCCTTACGTCACGTCGTGACAGGTCGCGTGGTGACACCACTTTGGGGGGGGGGACAAGTTTTTATTTGGGGGGTCACTTCGCATGGTGAGTTTATTATTGTGTGTGGCTCGTGGTTGCTCTAGCATGTGTTATATGGCTGGGGAGGGTATGACGTATTACATGGCGTGTGACGTGAGCCTGTGTGGTAATGACGTAGTGTGGTCACGTGTTTTAGGCTAAGGTGTGGGCTCTAACCATTTTGGGGTATTACATTGTGTTCCTCTGCAGAGTGGTGGACTATGCTGGGCTGTTCTGAAAAGCTGACATTTCTTTGAAGTCTCTCAACCATGAGCTGCCCCAAGGACAAGGACGAGTGCCCACCTCCGGTGGTGAAACAGCGGCGTCTTGTGGGGACCGAAGATGTAAAAAAAACAGATGGGACCAGTGACACACCGGCCAGCCAGGAGGCGGAGGCTGCCCAGGCGTTGTGGGAGATGACTAACTGGAGAGAGTCCACCGAACAGGGCCCCAAAGGAAAAGAGGGTAAGAATTGTGCCTCTAATGTGACTCCGCACACTCGAGAAAGACAAGGACCTGAGGAACACCATGTTACTCTTCCCAGGCACACTCCTGAACGAGGAGACACAGGTGAGAGTGCTCGGGGAACACCGCATGCACCTGAAGGTGGAGAAACTGGTGTAAAGCAACCCAAACAGTCAAAGTCAAACGGAGATGCTGAAGTTGCTGGAGATTTGCTTGACGGGCGCAAAAGAGATGTTCCAAAGGCCCCTGAAAAGGCAGATTTAGATGAAGAACCTTCTGTGTTGTCTCCACCTTCTTCTGATTCGGAGATGGGTGACCCCCGCTCATGTAGTGAGGGTGACGAGTGCTGCATTGTTTCTGTGGGTACCCAACCCACCAGCACCGATCGTTCCTTGCAGGCTCTGGAATCGGTCCAACAGGAGCTAAGATCTGTAAATGAGCGTGCAGACCGGGCACTGCTGCAGCTCAAAAGAAGATATGGCCATCTCAGAAGACCGCATATCCAGAAACGCAATGCCATTATACGTACAATCCCTGGCTTTTGGGTTACAGCTGTATCCACTAAATTCTTATGCTAAGTAAATAATTGTTATTTTTGAAGTATCAAAGTACAGTACTATTGTTTTGCTATCATGCAGTAGACTGAGATTATCAATCAGTCTGCCCAGCAACTCCGGTCTGCAGCTTCGCTGGGTGAAAAGCTGCAGACCATGTGATAGAAATCTTGCGAGGACCCAGAGTGTTACCACATCAACACCCTGGGTGCTCGCGAGACTCCTATCACATGGTTTGTAGTTCTGCACCCTGGGGAGCTGCAGACCGGAGAGTTAACCCACTGGACCACCAGGGAGGACACTGGACCACAAGGAAGTTTTTAATAAAGGTAAAACACAACACCTCCTCTCTCTGCCCCCGTCCCTTCCCCCACTGTAACCCCTTCTCTTCCTGCCCCGCCACACTATAACCCCTTCTCTTCCTGCCCCCCTCCACCACACTGTAACCCCTTCTCTTCCTGCCCCCCTCCACCACACTGTAACCCCTTCTCTTCCTGCCCCCCTCCACCACACTGTAGCCCCTTCTCTTCCTGCCCCCTCCCACCACACTGCTGGCCCTTCTCTTCCTGCCCCCCTCCACCACACCTGTAGCCCCTTCTCTTCCTGCCCCCCCTCCACCACACTGTAGCCCCTTCTCTTCCTGCCCCCCTCCACTGCACTGTAGCCCCTTCTCTTCCTGCCCCTCTCCACCACACTGAAACCCCTTCTCTTTCCTGCCCCCCTCCACCACTGGAAGCCCCTTCTCTTCCTGCCCTCCTCCTGCTGGAGGCCCTTCTCTTCCTGCCCTCCTCCACCACACTGGAAGCCCTTCTCTTCCTGCCCTCCTCCCTGCACTGGAAGGCCCCTTCTCTTCCTGCCCTCCCTCCCACCACCACACTGGAAGCCCTTCTCTTCCTGCCCCATCCACCACACTGGAAACCCCTTCTCTTCCTGCCCCTCCACCGCACTGGAGCCCTTCTCTTCCTGCCCCCCCTCCGCCACACTGAGCCCTTCTCTTCCTGCCCCCCTCCGCACTGTAGCCCAGCTATAGCTCCTGCCCCCCTCCACCACCTGTAGCCCCTTCTCTTCCTGCCCCCTGCCCGCACGCAACGGCTTCCTTCTCTTCCCTGCCCCCCCTCCACCACACTGTAACCTTCTCTTCCTGCCCCCCTCCACCACACCTTGACCCCTTCTCTTCCTGCCCCCCTCCACCACTGTAGCCCTTCTCTTCCTGCCCCCCTCCACCACACTGCTTAGCCCCTTCTCTTCCTGCCCCCCCTCCACCACGCAGCAACCCCTTCTCTTCTGCCCCCCTCCCACACTGTAACCATTTTCTCTTCCTGCCCCCCTCCCACTGTAACCTCTTCTTCTCCTGCCCACACACACTGTAATCCTCATCTCCTCCCCCTCCCCACTGCTTGACCCTTTCTTTCCCTTCCCATACTCTAACCCCTTCTCTCCCTGCCCCCATCTCCGCACTATAACCCCTTCTCTCCCTGCCCCTCTCTCTGCACTGTTACTCCTTCTCTTCCTGTCCCCCTCCCTGCACTGTAACCCCTTCTCTCCCTGTCCCCCCACTGTAACCCTTTCTCACCCTGCCCCCCCAAGCTGTCAGCAGCACACACTCCCCCTCCCACGCTATCACCCTCACCTCTTGTATCTGTGTGTCAGTTTGTGTGTCAGTGTGTATCTGTGTACATAAGTTTCTGTGTGTGGGAAACTAGGTGTCAGTGTGTGTATTTGTGTGTCTGTGTATTTGCATGTGTGTCAGTGTGTGGAAGTGTATACACTGCACACAAATGCACACCTGCCTTCAAACACCAACATTCACACATACTCCATACAAAAACATGCAAACACACATACATAAGTTGTATGCCTGTAAAACAGATTACCATTAAGTGCCAAGTTTCTGCTTCTAAAACTGCCATGATATACCAACATTATGTCTCTAAAACTGCCATGATATGCCAATTGTATGCCTCTAAAGCGGATTGCCATGGAGTTTATTTTTAAAATATGCATTAAAAGCAAGTGGGTCTCGAAAAATTACAGTTTTCGCAAGTGGGTCTCGGCCCGTAAGTTTGGGAAGCCCTGCACAAGTGTAAAGCATTAATGTCTATGTAGGATCCTGCAAGACCGAGGGGTTATCCATAGATAAAGTCAATTCTCTGTAGCCGTTACTGGTTGTGGCTGTTGGGATTGACACTTCTAGATGGCTGTAGCTCCACCTCGTATCTAGAAGTGTCAGTCATAGGAAATACTCAGACAAAGTAGTCCCTACTTTGTCTCAGTATATCTCTTGACTGGGTTGGAATTTCAGTTAAATTCCAACACTGCCAATATGAGTATTTTATAAAGATTCAATCTAGCTCTATGAAATGCTCATTTTTTAGGGTGGGCAACTGCTGTTTTAGGGAAACAAAATGGGGGGTCTACTGTTTGATTTTCTCAGGTTTTCTATTTGTGTGAAATTGTATTGAAAGATTTTAGTGAAGTGACAACCTGCTGCTTAAGTCCCTTATCGATAAAATATTTATGAAATAATCATGACTGTTGGAATGCACGTGAGTACAATAGCGATGTCGGCGCTGAAGAGGACCCTGCTGGGTCAAGATGGAGTAAACTCACCTTTACCTGTCTCACCGGACCACCAGCATCGATGTCACAGTCGGGGGACTTTGGGAATTCAACAAAGTTCCCAAACGATGACAGTGCCACATTAAGTGGTTGTTTACTAAACCAGTAGTTGTGGAGAATTGTAAGTTTTAGGATAAAATGGGAGAGTTTTTCCTATTTGGTTATTGTGATCTATACTTTTAAAAACTTCTGGCAGTCCTTAGCAATTCTTGTAATAGGAATCGAACTATTACAGGCCAGTAAGCCTTGCTTCAGTAGTGGAGAAAGTAATGGAATCCATGTTAAAGGATAGGATTGTTGAACATCTAAAATCACATGAATTTCAACATCAGAAACGTGTTTACTTCAGGGAAATCATGCCAATCTAATGATGAGTTTTTTTGATTGGGTAACTAAAATAGTTCAAGGTAGTGCAGTAGACATTGCTTACCAAGATTTCAGTAATGCTTTTTACACGGTTGCACATAGAAAGCTTATTAATACATTACAATCTTTGACTTTGGATTCCAATATTGTAGAATGGGTTTGGCAGTACCTGAGTGACAGGCAACAGAGGGTTGTAGTCAATGGAGTATGTTTGAAGCAAGGTCTTGTTACCAGTGGGGTACCTCATGGATCTGTACTTGCACCCATTCTCTTTAATATTTTTTTTTTAGTGATTATTGCATAAGGTCTTGATGGTAAGATATGTCTTTTTGCTGATATTACAAAGATTTGCAACAGAGTTTATGATCCTGGATGGACAAGCTGAATTGCAAATGATTTAGGTAAACTAGAAAAAATGGTCAGAGCTGTGGCAACTGACATTTAATGTGGATAACGCATCTTGGGCCTAAAAAAAACCCAAGGGCAGAGTATAGAATATTTGATAGAGTCCTAACCTTAACATCTGAGGAAAGGTATTTAGGGGTAATTATTGCAGATGCCTTAAAGGTAGGCAGACAATGTAATAGAGCAGCAGGAAGTGCTAGCAGAATGCTTGGTTGTATAGGGATAGGTATTAACAGTAGAAAGAGGGAAGTGCTCATGACAATGTACAGGGCACTGGTGACATGTAGTATTGTACTGGAGACCGAATCTCCAGAAGGATATTGATACTTTAGAGAGAGTTCTGAGAAGGGTTACAAAACTGGTTCATGGATCGCAGGATAAAACTTACCAGGAAAGGTTAAAGGATCTTAACATGTATAGCTTAGGGGAAAGATGAGACTGGGGGATATGATAGAAAAATTAAATACATAAAGGGAATCCACACAGTGAAGCAGGAGACTATATTTAAAAGAAGAAAAACTACCACAACAAGAGGACATAGTCTTTAAATTAGAGTGGCAAAGGTTTAAAAATTAGGGATCGACCGATTATCAGTTTTACTGATGTTATTGGCCGATATTCGTTATTTCAATAAAGATACCGATATTGCCGATAATACCTCCTAGGACCGCTGGGCTCATTACAAGCCCGGGGGGGGGGGGAGCGGGGGGCGGCAGCAAGCTGTTAATTACCTTTCCAGCAGCTTCCTGTGTAAATCTCGCAAGTCCCATGGCAACGCGGCACTCAGACCACAAGATTTACACAGGGAGCTGGAGGAGCTGCAGGAAAGGTAAGTAACAGCTTGCTGCGGGCCCCTCCACTGCTCAGCCCATACCACTGGACCACCAGTGTAAAAAGGGAGGAGAGAAAGGAGGATGTGCATAGCTTGAGAACTGTTGAGATAGACACAATACATGGGGAAAGGCAGAGATTGGCCAACTTAGATGTACTGAGATCTAGTCAAGGTGCTAAAATAAAGAGATCAGTGTCATGTGACATGCGGTCCTGAGGATATGGGAGGGATGGGTTGATATGGTGTGAAGAACAGGAACAGTTAGGGGGAAAATATAAGATATTGGGCGGGGGATTACCCCAATCATAGACTTGCCTAGGACCTCAATAATTAGTACGGATTGCATACATTTCTGACTTTATTTTACCATTAAGAAGAAATTACATGTAATTGATATGTAGGACAATATTCTGATTGTTCAATCTGAGAATAATTTTTAAAAAGTCAGCACTTTACTTACAAACGAGAAGAGTGCAGAGTTTTAGCTGCCTGTGCTATGGCGTTCTTGGTCAAGGTAGTTCATTTTAATAAAATGTGCACAAAAATTAAACTAAAAATATTTTCTTTTGGTTCAACATGTATAGCCCCCCCTCCCTGGCCAGGCAACAAGCAGGGAGGGGGGACAAAAAAAAAATATAAATATAAAAAAATATTAAAATGAAAATCCCCCCTCCCCCCATTTTACACAAATTACATCCATTCAGAAACACACACTATATTCACTATACACACACTACACACTGCATTCATTATATACACACACTGCATTCATTATATACACACACTGCATTCATTATATACACACACTCTGCATTCATTATATACACAAACACACACAGCTCCCCTGTCTAAACACACTGCATGCACTACACTTGGCATGTATATTTTGTGCATTTACCTTTTAGAAATAGTTTATTTTTTCAAAATGGTAAATGTACAGAATATCGGCAAGTTGTCGGCTATCGGCCTGAAAGCTCACAGATTATCGGTATTGGCTCTAAAAAAATCAATATCGGTCGATCCCTATTAAAAATATCAGGAAGTATTACTTTACAAAGAGAGTAGTGGATGCATGGAATAGCCGTCCAGCTGAAGTGATAGAGGTTAACACAGTGAGGTAGTTTTCAGCATGTGTGGGATAGGTGTAAGGCTACCCTAGATATAAGAGACTAAAGTATTTAGAAAATTGGGCAGACTAGTTGGGCTAATGGTTCTTATCTGCCTTCACATTCTGTTTTGTGAAACGATTCTTTAGTGCGAATGGGTTTTTTTTTTTTTTCTTCTTAATTGTGTATGAGCAACAGAGCCATGAAATGATAGAAACTTTCTACATCCATATTTGCCAGAAAGTAAAACCACTCCTAAAAATAATTCTTAAATGACCAGCTGCAGAGTTTTAAAAAGTTACTAGAAAGGAAATTAAATAATTGCGGTAAAGTGTGTGATGCAGTGTTCTTCAAAAATTTTTTGTATGTGCCCATCTACATTCTGGAATTTAAAGTTATGCTTGCTTGAGCACAGGTGTATCACTGAAAATGACCATATTATGTGGTTTATTTTTCTGTGCTGATTTTCGGTTGTTTTAATTGTAGCTGTTGGAGCACAAGAGTACTATTTAATGAATAGAAGAATTGTATTCACTATAGACCGAATTATTGTGAATTGAAATTCAAATTGCAGCCATTCTGCCTTTAGTGATTAAATATTGGTGTAGTAAATGTGTTTTGAGCTGAAGCACAAAGTTGAGTGATGCTGAATAGGGCTGTTGATGCTTAACGTGGAATTCAATAATTTTGTAATTGGCTACATTCCTAGAAGAAGACATATTTGAAATTGTTAATTTGCACAGACATAGCTTGCAGTGTATCACCCAATGTGAAATTAAGATGTAGCCTTTACCTCTTATAACTTTGAACTGTAATATGCATTAACATAGTAGTAGCCAATGTATTTATTAGAAAGTGAAACTAAGAAGTGTGCTACATACCTATGAGCAGTTCAGTTCACTTTACAATTACTTTTTATTTGATAGTGCCATTTGCCTTGCTGAATTGGTAGCATAGATATATAGATTGATAGATCTATAGAAACATAGAATGTGACGGCAGATAAGAACCATCCAGCCCATCTAGTCTGCCCAATATTTCAAAATACTTTTAATTAGTCCCTGGCCTTATCTTAAGTCTAGGATAGCCTTATGCCTATCCCACGCATGCTTAACCTCCTTTACTGTGTCAACCTCTACCACTTCAGCTGGAAGGCTCTATTTCATGCATCCACTACCCTCTTAGTAAAGTAATACTTCCTGAAATTATTTTTAGACCTTTGCCCCTCTAATTTAAGACAATGTCCTCTTGTTGTGGTAGTTCTCCTTCTTTTAAATATAGTCTCTTCCTTTACTGTATTGATTCCCTTTATGTATTTAAATATTTCTATCATATCCCCCCTGTCTCGTCTTTCCTCCAAGCTATACATGTTAAGATTAGTGATGTCCCGAATGGTTCGCCGTGAACGGTTTGCCGCGGACTCATCATTGAGTAAACTTTGACCCTGTACCTCACAGTCAGCAGACACATTCCAGCCAATCAGCAGCAGACCCTCCCTCCCAGACACTCCCACCTCCTGGACAGCATCCATTTTACATTCATTGTGAAGCTGCATTCTTAGTGAGCTGTCCAGGAGGTGGGAGTTTCTGGGAGGGAGGGTCTGCTGCTGATTGGCTGGAATGTGTCTGCTGACTGTGAGGTACAGGGTCATGGTTTACTCAATGATGAGTCCGCGGCGAATCGTTCGGGACATCACTAGTTAAGATTCTTTAACCTTTCCTTGTAAGTTTTATCCTGCAATCCATGAAGCAGTTTAGTAGCCCTTCTCTGAACTCTCTCTAAAGTATCAATATCCTTCTGAAGATACGGTCTCCAGTACTGCGTACAATACTCCAAGTGAGGTCTCACCAGTGTTCTGTACAATGGCATGAGCACTTTTCTCTTTCTACCGCTAATACCTCTCCCTATACAACCAAGCATCCACATTAAATGTCAGTTGCCACAGCTCTGACCATTTTTCTAATTTTTCTAAATCATTTGCCATTTTGCTTATTCCTCCTAGAACATTAACCATGTTGCAAATTTTAGGCTCATTACAAGCCCGGCGGTCCTATTGGGGGCTGGCAGAGAGCTGTAACTTACCTTTCCTGCAGCTCCTGTCAGCTCCCTTCTCTCTCCTCCGTTCCGGTCAGCTCCCCTGTCAGCCCCACTGCAAGTCTTGCGAGAGCCGCGGGGTCAGAGCATTGCCACGGGTTACCGTGGCAACGCTCCGCGCGGCACTCACACCGTGAGACTTGCAGTGGGAGCTGACAGGAGCTGCAGGAAAGGTAAGTTCCAGCTCTCTGCCAGCCCCCATCCTACACAGCCCATGCCACTGGACCACCAGGGAATGAGAGCCCCCCTCCCTGCCATGTATCAAGCATTAAATAATATATATATAAAAAAATATTAAAATAATAATTTAAAAAAATAATGAAAATGCCCACCCCCCACCAAGGCTCTGCATCACATACACAAACAGGCTCTGCATCACATACACAAACAGGCTCTGCATCACATACACAAACAGGCTCTGCATCACATACACAAACAGGCTCTGCATCACATACACAAACAGGCTCTGCATCACATACACAAACAGGCTCTGCATCACATACACAAACAGGCTCTGCATCACACACACAAACAGGCTCTGCATCACACACACAAACAGGCTCTGCATCACACACACAAACAGGCTCTGCATCACACACACAAACAGGCTCTGCATCACACACACAAACAGGCTCTGCATCACACACACACACACGCTCTGCATCACACACACACACACACACCGCATTCATTATATACACACACTGTAAATAAATATTCAATTAATATAATTTTTTGGGGATCTAATTTTATTTAGAAATTTACCAGTAGCTGCTGCATTTCCCACCCTAGTCTTATACTCGTGTCAATAAGTTTTCCCAGTTTTTGGTGGTAAAATTAGGGGTCTCGACTTATATTCGGGTCGACTTATACTCTAGTATATATGGTACCTTACCATCAAGACCTTCTGCAATATCACTAATAAAAATATTTAAGAGAATGGGTCCAAGTACAGATCCCTATATTGGTATGTAGAAGATTTAAGGGGACACTCAATCACTCAATTCAGGCTTTTTGCAATAAACACTGTATTTTAAGAGAAAATGCAGTGTTTACATTACAGCCTAGTGATAACTCCTCTGGTCACTCCACAGATGGCTACTAGAGATGCTTCCTGGGGCAGTGCTGCACCGTGAACAGCACTGTTATTCAATGTCTCTTCCCTCTGCATGCAGACATTGAACTTTCCTCATAGAGGTGCATTGATTCAATTCATCTCTTTGAGTAGATGCTGATTGCTCAGGGCTGTGTTTGACTTGTGCTGACTGTGCCACTGATCTACCCCCTTGACAGTGTCAGCCAATCCTTTCTGGAAGCATTGTCATTGGCTCAGACCTCCACGTCTGCTGATGTCAGCAAACATGGGCAGAGCCAGTAACTGCAGAATTAAGTACAAGTAAGATTTTACTATATTTAGTGAGGCAAGGGGGACTAGATGGTGGTTTTAAAACTATAGGGTCAGGAATACATGTTTGTGTTCCTGACCCTACAGTGCTCCTTTAAGCGGTCAACACAAAGTTGTTAACATCATGCAATTGTGAGGACACTACTCGAGCAAATGATCTGATCTTTGCATTTCTTACCACTTTTCTAATCACACGGTGTATGTTTAATTATTCCCTGAAGAAGGAAAACTGGATAAACTTTGTAGGTCACTCTTTTGGGATTGTTTAAGCTATTTTACTGGCTGTTATTCACTGAAGTGTCAGTTGTTGAATTTTAAGTAAAAATAGACAAACTGAAAAGTTTTTTTTCAAGTCTGTTCTCAGTTTGCCTATTTTGACCTAAAATTTTGAATTTACTTAATTTTCTTAAAATTTGCACTTTAGTAAATACCTTTGTTGCTTTTGAAGGTGTTGGGTATTTCTCAATGCATTCTTCAGATCTCCTGTGACCCAGCATAAAGGCTGTGAACACACCTCGTCTTCCTTAACCTATTGCTTCAGTTTCTCAATCACCCCCAGCTCTCTGCAATGATTGATGATCGTGATGAGGATACTCTGAGTTACATGAATAATCTACAGGTTGGTAGGACATGCAGCTAAAGCATCCATGTACTTCTATATATGTATACCTTTAAGTCTTAATCTTTGACTTGGCTGTAATTTTTCATGATTCCTTTTTTTTTTTTTCCTATTTTAATCATTTGTTACTTTGCTACATATTTTTTTCACTCTTATACCAATAGGTGGATGATTTCACTCATATAAAGTCTAGCTGCAGAATTAAATTCTACTTCAACTCTAACCCTTACTTTAAGAATGAATTAATCACCAAGGAGTTTCAATATGGTTCTTCAGGTGAGCAAAGTTCACTCTGTGTAATGCAGCCTTTTTTGTTCAACAAAACTAAACTGCTAAATGTTTTGTACCAAAAACAAAGACACTGTAGTAGTTATGGCGCTAGGACTACTCTGGTGCTGTTCCTGGTAAAATGTCAAACTATTCTACAGGGGTGTACTTAAAATATATATATATATATATATATATATATATATATATATATATATATATATATATATATATATATATATATATATATATATATATATATGTGTGTGTAAATATAATATTTACAAATTAAAGTATAAATTGTTGTATTTGTTTAATCAAACCGTGTCCTCGCTAACCTAAACACACTCCATGCTCACACACGAACTAACATATGCACTGATCCATTTATACACAGACTACTTCTGACTCGCTCACAGACAATGACCCATTTACACAAACTACATGTGACCCACATATTATCCAGCCGAGGGATGCACCAAAAGTATCGACCGAAAATGGGGGCAAATCTGCCAAAAATGGGATGCGCGATACCTATCGCCGACGCCTGGGGCATGCAGTTCCGGGCGCCGGGTAGGTAGTTATTTTATCTTTTAAGCTCTGCTGCGGGCTAGTAGCAGAGGGTCTTAAGGCAGAGTGACTTGTCAGGACCAGACCGCCGGTTGCGATGCCCCTCCCGTCTGCGTGGGAGAGAGCCAGTACAGTCTGCAGCTCCGCTGGATGTAAGCTGCAGACTGTGCTGTATCTCGCGATCTATGGCCAATCCGTGTTGCCAAGGGTTACCACGACAACCCTAACTTCTGGATATTGCGTGATACAGCAGTCACTCTGTCACCCCCTCCCTCACTGTGTTTACCAGTCGCCCCCTCGCTCGCTCTGTTACCAGTCGCCCCCTCCCTCGCTCTGTTACCAGTCGCCCCCTCCCTCGCTCTGTTACCAGTCGCCCCCTCCCTCGCTCTGTTACCAGTCGCCCCCTCCCTCGCTCTGTTACCAGTCGCCCCCGCTCTGTTACCTCGCTCTGTTACCAGTCGCCTCGCTTGTTACTGCCCCTCGCTTCTGTTACTAGTCAGCCTTCCTCGCTTCTGTTACCAGCCTCCTCGCTTGCTACTACAGTCGCCTCGCTTCTGTTACCAGTCGCCTCTCCTCGCTTCTGTTACCAGTCGCCTCCTCGCTTGTTACTAGTCGCCTCCTCGCTTCTGTTACCAGTCGCCTCTCCCCTCGCTTGTTTCAGTCGCCTCGCTTCTGTTACCAGTCGCCTCCCCCTCGCTTCTGTTACCAGTCGCCTCCCTCGCTTCTGTTACCAGTCGCTTTCTCCTCGCTTCTGTTGCCTTTATCGCCCTCCCTCGCTCTGTTACTAGTCGCCCCCTCCCTCGCTCTGTCGCCCCCTCGGCTTGTTACCAGTCAGCCTCCCTCGCTTCTGTTACCAGTCGCCCCCCTCCCTCGCTCTGTTACCAGTCGCCCCCCTCCCTCGCTCCCTTCCCCGGTCTGTCACCAATCATCCCTAGCCCACCCCACACTATGTGCCTTACACACACACTGAATCCCTAGCCCACCCCACGCTATGTGCCTTACACACACACTGAATCCCTAGCCCACCCCACGCTATGTGCCTTACACACACACTGAATCCCTAGCCCACCCCACGCTATGTGCCTTACACACACACACACACACACACTGAATCCCTAGCCCACCCCACGCTATGTGCCTTACACACACACACACACACACTGAATCCCTAGCCCACCCCACGCTAGGTGCCTTACACACACACACACACACACACTGAATCCCTAGCCCACCCCACACTAGGTGCCTTACACACACTACATAACCTACACAAATCATTTGAGGAAAAAAGTCCTTTTCAGTTTCTGTTTCAGCCCAGAATTTTAATTTCGGTGCATTCCTAATCCAGCCCCATTCCATATTTCACATGGAATTTTGCAGTCTGTCTCTTTGACTTTTCTTTCCTCTGCAAGAGTGCCGGCTGCCGGGGTATGACGCCATGCTGTTTCCAGATGGCCATAAGCTCTGTGCATAGCGAGGAACGCCTACTGCTCCTCGCACCTCCCCATGTCTGGCAGTCCACTGCAGCCCCTAAAGAATAACAAAAAAGAAAATTAAAGGACCGCTGTAGGCACCCAGACCACTTCAGCTTAATGAAGTGGTCTGGGTGCCAGGTCCAGCGAGGATTAACCCTTTTTTCTATAAACGCTATGTTTATAATAGGGTTAATCCAGCCTCTAGTGGCTGTCTCATTGACAGCATGCGCATTCAGTCGATGACTTCGCTATGGAGGAGAAGGAGGAGGAGAGTCCCCCGCCTGGCACTGGAGAAAGAGGAAAGTTTTAACCCCTTCCTCCCCTAGAGCCCGGCGGGAGGGGCACCCTCAGGGTACTATAGTGCCAGGAAAACGAGTGTGTTTTCCTGGCACTATAGTGGTCCTTTACACGCCCATTACCAGAAACTGCATTTCCCTGGTGTTTGGCAATATAAATTCCACATCCCCAATTCTAGTATGGTTGTCTCTAATACTTAATTGATTCGCTTGAGCACAGCTGTTGATCTCAAGTAGAAGTTAAATGTCTTTTTGTAACATAGTAGGTCACAGCTAAATTGAAGTGACTGAAATTCATAGGATGGATGTAAGTGTTTGTCATAAAGTTTTTGTGCAAGAGGAACCAACATTTGTTAAAGTGTCATGATTCGCGATGATTGCTCTGGAGGGATGATTTACGGTTTATTTCTTCTCTTTATTTCTTTCTCTTCTCTTAAAGGACGCTTAGTCTCTCATTCTACACCCATCCGTTGGTGGCGAGGACAAAACCCTTCTGCATATAAAGGAAAATCCAGGAATTCTGCTCCCAGCTTTTTCAGCTGGTTCTCTGATCATAGCTTTCCTGCAGCTGATCGAATAGCAGCGGTAATGTCCTCCTCTATTTGATGAAGAATAAGGATGTCTTAGTTGAATTGTTCATGTTATTTTAAAGTTAAACCATTTGTTATCATCCAGATAATCTTATTTTTTTTTGTGTGTGTCTGTGTCTAGATCTCTGTAAGTTTAAACAATGTGTTCGTTCTCATAGATAATTAAAGAGGATCTGTGGCCAAACCCTTTACAATATTACCTAATTGGTGAGGGAGACAGTGATGACAATGCAGTGGAGGATAGGTAAGGAGTAAAAACTTAATATTCTGTGTTTTCTCATTCATTTTATATAAGAATTATGAAAACCTTTTTATGTGTCTCAGCGATACAGACAATCTCGATGACTGTGTGGTCATTGATGACGATGAGGAGGAGGAAGAGGAGGAGGAGGAGGAAGAAGAGGAGGAGGAGGAGAATGAAGTTCATGAGATATCAGATAACACTGAGAAACAAGCAGATGGTAAGGCATACTTTTGTTGGGCAGTTTATATATTTATATGTATAGCAGTTCCATTTGGGACAAATGCTGATAAGAGGTGAAGTAATTATATTTTTTAAAAAGGCAGAAGAAAAATCATAATTTGTAACTGCGTTACACTGCAGCTTTGTGTTTCACAGAAATAGCCTACTTTATATATATGAATTAACTCTATTGCCATACTCATTTCAATAGTCACATTTTTATGTTGTAACACTTCTTTAACACAAGTTAAATTTTATTCAGTAGCGCATTTAATAGATCGTAACAGAATTATTAAAGGAAAACTGAAATGTTAAAAATTATTTTACTTTTTAATGTTCGTTTTAGTGTTCAGATTTAGAGAACCCCACCTCCCATAAAAAAATGTGAAGACCATTTTTAAAAATCTTTAGGACAAATGTAAGCAAACAGCTGTGTTTGCCACACCTCCCCTGGGTGTGACTGAAACAGTTTGCATGTTAAAAAAAAAATATATATATATTTTCAATCACATGTTAACTTACATTAAGATTTTTTTTTTTTTTTTGTCTCCTACTCTATAAATTGAACTTTAATCACACGCAGCAGGATCCTGAGGTCAAGCAAGCTATTAACAGTGCAGGAGATAGCAAACTTTAAATTAAACATAATGTGCTACAAAGGAAGTATAAGCATTTTAAATCTCACTTTACAGGAAGTGTTGAGGAAGGCTGTGCAAATCACATGCAAGGAGGTGTGACTAAGGTTGTATAAACAACGTCATTTAACTCCTAAATGGCCTATATTAGAACAGTGAAGACTGCATGGGCACGGTCTGTACACCAAAGCTGAGTCATTAAGCTAAAGTTGTTTTGGTGATTATAATATCCCTTTAACCCCTTAAGGACAGAGGACGGTTCAGGACCGTCATCGGCATTTTCCCATTGCCGACCGATGACGGTCCTGAACCGTCCTATCGGTCCTAGTTACTTACCTGATCGCCGTCGTTCCCCTGGCGGCGATCAGCGTGGCTCCCGTTGTGGGGAGACTGCCTGCAGCCCAGACAGTCTCCCCACACTGAATTAGGACCCCTGTGGCCATGTGATCGCTCAACACAGCAATCACATGGTCAGAGTGTCTGCCAGCAGGGGGACTGTCTGTGCTGACAGGCAGTCTCCCTGCATGTGTAAAATAAAAAAATAAAAATAAAGTTAATGTTAATTAAAAATAGAAAAAATTATGTGTGTGTGTGTGTGTGTGTATATGTATATATGTGTGTGTGTGTGTGTGTGTATACTATATATCATATATATAATACTAAGTGTATTTTTATATTAATATGTACTTATATTAATATAAAAATACACTTATAATTAAATTACACACGTGTATGTGTGTGTATATATATATATATATATATATATTATAAAATATAAATAATAAATTTAAATTAAATAAAACATTTTTTAAGTAATAATAAAAATGTAAAAAAAAATATATATCTATATGAAATTTTATTCTAACTGTATTTTAAAATTAATATATATTTATATCAAAATACACTTAGAATGAATTTGTATATATCTGTATATATAAATAAATAAAAATAATACGAAATATACATATGTCCATATACAAAATTACATAAATAATTATATAAATATACATGTAGACTTAAAATATATAAATATGCATATATATATTTAAATTCTACGTGCGTATTTATGTAATATTTTTACATAATTCAGTAATTTTATTGATTGCAATTTGAGGGACCTGCCTGCCAACCCAGGCCGAAAGCCCAGAGAATTTAATTTGCTAGCACTGTATTTTACCCTGTAACGTTCTACGACACCCTAAAACCTGTACATGGGGGTACTGTTTTACTCGGAGACTTCGCTGAACACAAATATTAGTGATTCAAAACAGTAAAACATATCACAGCGATGATATTGTCAGTGAAAGTGACTTTTTTTGCATTTTTCACCCACAAACAGCACTTTTACTGATGATATTGTTGTGATACGTTTTCCAGTTTTTAAACACTAATATTTGTGTTCAGCGATGTCTCCCGAGTAAAACAGTACCCCCCCATGTACAGGTTTTATAGCATTTTTGAAAGTTACAAGGTCAAATATATGGGTCAAATATTTTTACATTGAAAATGGTCAGGTTGGTTACGTTGCCTTTGAGAGCGTATGGTAGTCCAGGAATGAGAATTACCCCCATGATGGCATACCATTTGCAAAAGAAGACAACCCAAGGTATTGCAAATGGGGTATGTCCAGTCTTTTTTAGTAACCACTGAGTCACAAACACTGGCCAAAATTAGCATTCAATTTACTTTTTTTTTTACTTTTTTCACACACAAACAAATATGAATGCTTACTTTGGCCAGTGTTTTTGACTAAGTGGCTACTAAAAAAGACTGGACATACCCCATATTGAATACCCTGGGTTGTCTACTTTAAAAAAAAAATATGTACATGTGGGTTGTTATTCAGAGATTTGACAGATAATAGTGTTACAATGTCACTATTGATAAATTTTAAAAATGTATGTTTTGAAACCGCAATATCCTACTTGTACCTATAGCCTATAACATGCAAAAAAGCACGTAAACACTGGGTATTTTTAAACTCAGGACAAAATTTCGAATCTATTTAGCAGTTTTTTTCATTCACTTTTGTACGAGTAAAAGATTTTTCAAGTAAAAGTCAAAAAACATGTATTTCAATTTTTCATATTTTTTTATTTTTTTTAAATTAAGATACATGAGATTATATAAATAATGGTATGTAAAGAAAGCCCCTTTTGTCCTGAAAAAAACAATATATAATTTGTATGGGAACAGTAAATGAGAGAGCGGAGAATTACAGCCAAACACAAACACCACAAAAGTGTAAAAATATGCCTGGTCGCAAATGTACATTGCAAAAAAAAGTCCAGTCCTTAAGGGGTTAAGTTACGATGGAACAAACACACAGAGCAAATTCTAGGTTTTGTTTTGGTTCAGAAGTCGGACACTTGCCTCTGGTTTTTAAAGGGTTAAAAAGGTATAATTGTTACAACACAGTTTACTTTAGAAAATAAAAAGTTCAATTCAACAAAGCAGGATATCATTTCTAAAGTAAAACATACTGTGCTGAAGGATCTGATTGAATTGAATTTTTTTTTTTTTTTACAGCAGGTAGGTGTGGCTAGGGCTGCATAAACAAAAACATAAGTGATTTAACCCCTTAAGGACGGTGGGCGTTCTATAACGTCGTGTTTTTTGGGCAGTCCTAAATGCCGGAGGGCGGCATAAAACGTCCCCCTGCCGTTCAGGGGACTTACCGGGTCCCGGCAAATCCCACGTCGGTGGTCGCGATCCGGGGGGCTGTTTGGGAGCCCAGGCAGCCCCCTTCAGCATAATCCGGCCCTCCAGGGCCATATGATCGCGGGGTCCTTGCGATCACATGGCCGGAATAGCCGACATATGCAGTGCCAGCAGGGGGACTGCCTGAAAAAAAGTTTAAAAAGTTAGTAAAGGGAAAAAAAAAGTTTAAAGTAAATTAAAGCACTTAGATATTAGATATATATATATATATATATATATATATATATATATATATATATATATATATATATATATATATATATATATATATATATATATATAATATCTAAGTGCTTTAATTTACTTTAAACTTTTTTTCCCCTTTACTAACTTTTTATATATATATATATATATATATATATATATATAATGTGTGTGTGTGTATATATATGTATATATATATATGTGTGTGTGTATGTGTGTGTATGATCTAAGTACCGTATATACTGGAGTATAAGACGACTTTTTCAGCACATTTTTTATGCTGAAAAAGCCCCCCGGCTTATACTCGAGGGTCCCACTACATACCGCGGGTACCCGCCGCCATAATCATTTGCGGCCCGGCCCACATGGCGGGCCGGCGTCCAAGGGGTCCATCGGGATATGGATTGTCAGGGGGCCCGGTCGGAGCTGGGCGCTTTAACTGCGTGACCGGGCCCCCTGTGATGAGATCTGCACGTCACTCCTCCCAGCAATCACTGAGCCTACATGGGAGGAAGACCAGGGAGTCAGAGTGGGAACTCTGACTCCCATCAACCTGAGTCTACCTCCTGCACCTAAAAGGTAGGAAACAGGAGGGTGACCTAAATATTATATATATATATATATATTAAATATTATGTTTGTTTGTATGTGTCTTTGTATGTCTTGTGTGTCTGTCTATCTGTCTGTATGTGTGTCGTGTGTGCCTGTCTGTTTGTATGTGTCGTGTCTGTCTGTATGTGTGTGTCTGTCGGAGGGAAAGTTAGAGGGAGAGGTGTGGGGCCGCGGATCAGTTTCGCACCGGGGCCCCATGGGTTATGTGTACGCCACTGGTCCCACTTACCTGTTTCCCCGGTGCAGTGCGGATGTTCTCTGGTCCCTCCCGCTCATCTGCGGGCGCCTGCAGCCTCTGTGTGTGGTCCAATGACTGTTGATATCACCATTCTTCCTTTCTCCTGCACGCTGGCCGTAACGCAGCGAATGCAGTAATACAGTGCGTACACAACGCAGTGTGTATATTATGAGCCCTAACACAAGCTGCTCTATGCAGTCATGTCACCACTTTCTGGAATATCATCAGCCTGCGTTAGGGCTCAAACTATACAAGCTGCGTTGTGTACATGCGGTAAGGCAGCGTATGTAGTAACACAGCGTGTATAGTATGAGCCCCAACACAGGCTGCTCTATGCAAACATAGTCAGCATTCTTTTTCAAAGTCTTTTTTTTTTTTTTTTATCCTGTTAGAAATGGATCCCAATACTTCTAATACTTCTAATCCCGGACCAAAACAAAAACGCAGGTCATACGAAGCTGGTTTCAAACTTAAGGTTGTGTCAAGAGCAGAAGAAAGCAATAACAGTATTGCAAGTAGGGAATTTTGTGTTGACGAAAAACAAGTGAGGGAGTGGCGGAAAATGAAAGCTGACTTGGAAAAGATTCCAAAGGCAAAAAAAGCTCAACGTGGTTTAACGACTTCATATGGGGCTCTAGAGACTGAATTGCATAAATGGGTTATGGAGTGTCGTCAAAATGGTTACTGCGTAACACGCATGGGAATTCGCTTACGTGCCCTTCAAATGGCTAAAGATGACAAATTAAAAGCACCAGGCATTGAAAATTTTGTTGCGTCAGCAGGATGGTGTACCCGCTTCATGAATAGGTTTGCCCTATGTTTGCAGCAAAGAACAAAGATTTCACAGAAGTTGCCAAAAGACCTTGATGAAAAAGTGATGTCATTCCATTCATTCGTCATAAAACAAAGAAGGATCCATAACTATGACCTGGGAGATATTGGGAATGTGTATGAAACACCTATGACCTTTGATCTTCCAAGCAACAGAACTGTGGCAAGTTTGGGAGACAAAACTATTTTGCTCAGAACCACAGGAAATGAAAAAAAACATTTCACAGTCGTTCTGTCATGTTTGGCTAATGGAACTAAGCTACGGCCTGTCATTATTTTTAAAAGAAAGACCTTGCCTAAAAAGGTCAAATTCCCACCACGAATTACAGTGCGAGCACATGTTAAAGGCTGGATGGATGAAGACGGAACAAAAAAATGGCTGGAAGAAATTTGGAACGGGCGACCAGGAGCAGCCATAAAGAAAAAACCATCATTGCTAGTTTCGGATATGTTCAGAGCCCACACACCTGATGACATAAAAAAATTGGCAAAGTCTTCTCAAGTTACTTTGGCCGTTATTCCAGGTGGGCTTACATCTGTATTGCAGCCCCTAGATGTGTGTTTAAATAAACCTTTTAAAGACCGTGTGCGAAAGATGTGGCATGAATGGAAGTCATCTGGTCAAGCCCGACTGACAAAAGTTGGAAATCTGATGAAGCCCGACATAGAATTGATAGCAAAGTGGGTTCGTGATGCATGGGAAGAGATTCCAGAGGACATGGTGCAACGCGCATTCAAGAAATGTGGCATTAGTAATGCTATGGATGGCAGTGAAGACCACGCTTTGTATGAAAACGACAGTAGGGATGGTGATGACTGCGAACTCAGTGATGATGACAATGTCTATGCTGATAACCTCACACCAGCTGAAGCTCTGTTCGGACATACAGATAATGAGGAGGAATCCAGTTTTGAAGGAATTTAACTCTTGTGTTTTTAGCTTGGTTGCTGATTGAGCTAAGGTTTTTGTACTTTTTAAGTTATTGTTGATACCATATTGTTTTTGTTGACCCTCTTTTCCACTTACAGAGCTAGTTTACTGTTTCTTTGAAATAAGTATTCAAAAACCTTTAACCTACTGATGCCTCAATTAAAGGGACACTGTAGTCACTATAACCATTTCATCTCTTTGAATTGGTTATAGTGCCTGGGCACTGTCCCTCCACTCAGTGTTGCACCATGTTCGTGCAGTATGCTACAACATAAGAGTCCCTGGCCACCTACAGTCCAGCCCCTTCTGTATGTGTAGCTAAGGCAGAGATTACACACTTCCTTGTTGTCCTACCCATTCATACTGTCAGTTGGAGCTCTTGACAGGCTGAAAGCAGTCACCTGACACTCTCAGCCAATCACAGCTGTCCATTGCTGCTCAGGCTAATACTTCCTTATTAGCCAAAGCTGCACAGATGGGAGGGACTGCCGGGGACTCTTGTTTAGCTTTAAAACATAAAAACATTAAAAACTGTTTAATGCTGAAAGAAATTATGGTACCAGGGGACTCCAGACAGTATAACCAGTTTAATGAGAGGAAGCAAATACAGTGCCTACGGTGTCCCTTTAATGTAATTTTATTGGTATCTGTTTTTATTTTTGAAATTTACCAGTAGCTGCTGTATTTCCCACCCTAGGCTTATACTCAAGTCATTAAGTTTTTTCCCTGTATTTTTTTGTAAAATTAGGTGCCTCGGCTTATATTTCGGGTTGGCTTGTACTCTAGTATATACAGTACTTTTATATGCACATACACACACATAAACTATTATTCTAAGTGTATTTTAATAAAATATATATATATATATATATATATATATATTTATTAAACTAAACATACAATATGTGTGTGTGTGTGTGTATGTGTGTATATATATATATATATATATATATATATATATATATATATATATAATCAATAAGAAAATTGAAAAAAATTATACCTGTATTTTGATATTAATATACATATATATAAATCAAAATAGTTAGAATGGCATTATAAATACATTAATTTGTGTGTGTGTGTGTGTGTGTGTGTGTGTGTGTGTGTGTGTGTGTGTGTATGTATGTGTGTGTATATATATATTTTTTTTTTAATTTTTTTTTACATGATTAAATCATTTCATTAATTACTATTTGAGGGACTTGCCTGACAACCTAGGCAGAAAGTCCAGAGAATATGGTACGCAAGCCCTATATTTAACCCTGTAACTTTCCAAGACACCATAAAACCTGAACATAGCGGGGTACTGTTTTACTCAGGAGACTTCGCTCAACACAAATATTAGTGTTTCAAAACCGTAAAACATATCACAACAATGATATCTGTGAAAGTGCATTTTTTTCACAAACAGCACTTTCACTGACAATCTAATTGTTGTAATGTTTGGAAACACTAATATTTGTGTTCAGTGAAGTCTCTCGAGTATAACAGTAACCACCATGTACAGGTTTTCTGGTGTTTTTTTTCAAAAGTTGCAGAGTGTAGTATAAGACTTGCATTTCCATTTTTTCACATTAACCAGATTGGTTATGTTGCCTTTGAGACCGTATTGTAGCCCAGGAATGAGAATTACCCCCATGATGGCATACCAAAAGTAGACCACTCAAGGTATTGCAAATAGGGTATGTTCAGTCTTTTTTAGTAGCCACTTAGTCACAAACACGGCCAAAATTAGCATTCAAATTTGTTTTTTGCATTTTTTACACACATACAAATTAGAATGCTAACTTTGGCCAGTGTTTGTGACTAAGTGGCTACTAAAAAAGACTGAACGTACCCCATTTGGACCTACTTAGAGGGTTTAGCATATCTGTAATTAGTTGGAAGAACTCCCTCACTGTCTCTGTTGGGTATTGGAGACCCTCCTACTTCCTAAGCAGTTTAAATCTATCCAGATAGAAAACATATTTCAACTCCCAAAACTGCAGAAAACCTTATCTTGAACCATGGGGTATGTCCTTGTACGCTTTACATACGGTCAGATTAAACAATACTTCTTTCAGCACAGAGAAGTAAAATTCCTTACTTATACAAAGACCATGTATGGACCCTTTTATGCTAATCTCTCTACATGCATAGTTCAGTGCTGGTAATAGTATAGACCTCTGCTACTCCAGCCCCGGGAATAGTCTAATCCATATAATTGGAGTCCTTATTCCGTTGTGGTTGTCCACATTACGGACTCAAAGGATATCCCCACTAGTTTGATTCGATTATGCTTGCCTTTTGACAACTAAATTTAGGGGTCCTACCTTTGCAACAGTACCAGCCAACTTGAAACCCAGCCTTTGGCTTCTTAAATATTCTGCCTAGTGAGATTCTTATCCCTCGTTTTTTTTTCATCCTGAAGAGGTATACTGTCGTGGAATGTACTTGTATTTATGGACTTTCATCTGGATAACATGTTGAAACCCCCTTGGGATTCTAAACTTTTCGTATAATTTCACAGTGTTCTATCACATAAGCTTTCATAGATACCACTCTTAAGTGGTTCATCTTATTCCTGTTTGTTATGTAATTATAACTCTTATTAACTGTCGGACTGCATATTTTGTGGTACACTATTCACCCTTGTGATGTGAGATTATAATAAAAAAAATTAAAGTTTGTCATGCCACAGATTCACCATCTTTGGGTTAATGGGAAGGCAAACAAAACCGAAGACCAGCCACCTTCTCTCAAGAAGGAAAATGTCTCAATCTGTTTTTAAAATTAAAGAAATGTGTGCATTATTTTATAATTTAAAATGTAGCATAATCTAACAGCGAGCACTGGACACCACGTTGACACATTTTGTACCATGGTTGCACTTTCTTAGAATTCAGTGTGAAGGCAGCCCTTGGATCCTGGATCTAAAGGATCATGGTCTCAAACACCTTTAAGATCCATCAACAAATGTTGATAAGTTTGTTTTCCTTTAGGTATTCTAAGATATGTCACATAGAAAAATGTGACTGTATATTGAACATTACTTGGGAGTTGAATCTTTACACTTGGGTGAAATTCTGTGTTTTCTGAGAACAATTTGTTTTTTTTTTGTTTTTGTTTTTATCAATGGAAAAGTCACACTTTTTGCAAGTGGTTCCATCGGTCCTGTTTTGTCCTGTTCCATCGATCCTGTTTTGGTTTTCGTATCCAGACTTTAGTGCTGGATTAGATGGCAGGCAGCTCTCCAGATGTTTCTTACTCAGTGCTTTGCTTGCTTCCCTTGTCTTAGAGCACTCAAATGTTCAGTGGATGCATGTCTGAAACTGTTTCATCACTCTGATGTGTATGTCTGCAGCCCACTCAGGGCTGAACATGCGCAGAGCACTTCTTTCTTGTAGGAGTGCAATGCAAGCAAACTGCACTTTCTGTTGCCATACTTTGGATGCAGGGAACAATTAGAGGACATTGTGAAAGAGCTCACAATACAGGATTGTCTTTCCAAGACTGGAACTTTTTGGAGATTTGACTTGGCCAACAGACAAAAAGCTACATGTCTTTGTGTTTTTTTTTTTTTTTTTTATTGCTATCACTTACATGACTAAGTAGATTTCTATCTCACAGATTGGTGGCTTGCATCCATAAATGTTTACCTTTTAGAATGTGGAATTGGTAAAGTGACAGGTTGGGTTTTAATGGTTGTCATGCTCATTGGATAGATTTTGTCACAAAGTCTCACACTTAAAAATGGTATTCCTTCTAGGTACTGATGAGGAGGAAGATGATGCAGAAGTTGTTGAGGAAGAATCTGTGCAGGGAGATGTTGTCGAATCAACCACCGAAGAGCACAAGTCAGGAAATGTATTACTTGATGTTGATGACTCTGAACAATCCTCAGGAGCAGAAGATGACAAGAACCCTGAAGAGGATGAGGATGGGTAGCTGAGATTAGGTGATGCAGGGAAGCTGTTCCACCCCACTTCTTAGGAAGCGAGGTGCACCTCAGGTGTGCAGTTAAATAAAACAAAAACAAAACAGTGAGTGCTCCTGCAAGAGAGTAATTAAGTGTTCTGAAATTCTGGAGCTCCTCTTTCAACCCCACCTCACAAAAAACGTTCATGACAGTCAACCTGTTTTTATTCACTTTTTTAGATCATAGAATGGGACTGACGTCATGTGATTCTATTCCACTGCAACCAGTATAGGATTAACGCTGCTGACGTTACTAGCGCAGTAGACAAACGAGTGGCAGAATTCAAAACTGGATTTATAAAAATGCTAATTTTAATTATAGTTTAAAAACAATGATTTTATAGAGGTTTTTTTTTTTTTTTTTTAAATCATCTTTGCAAAGAGTGAATTTTAAAGGGAATCTTATTTTGTATGTTTTTTTTTTTTTTTCACCAGTCTTTATTCCTTTGTGTTGATGGGGTACTCCTTGCATTTCTTTATTTACCTTGTTTTTATCCATGGTATAGTAATGTAGTCCATTGCTACAACAATACGTTCCACCTTACAATGTTCTTTAGCATACAATTCATCTTCCCTTTTTTTTTTTTTTTTTAAATCTCCTTCATGAAGAACCACACCAAGCTACTACCTATTAATATATTTGTCTTATCTGAGTGTATAGGTTGAAACCGAGGGCTAGATTTTTTTATTTTTTTTAGAGGTATATGTGACTGGATGCATTGCTTAAAATTTATTATAGAAGCTTACTGTCTAATTTGCTCCTAAATAAGGCTGCTAATGAGTTCTTGTTGGTAGCATGGCGCCCAAGTACTAATTTTGTATTTGATGTATAGTGTCTGAGTTTAAAGCACAGTTCAGATTTTGTATTCTAGTGGGTGCAACTCTCCGCTAGAAGCCCACCTTTAAGCCCAAAGTGTGTTCAGACACTACATAGAATGTGATCTATGCATCTCTGTCCCCAAACACTCCACTCCATTATGTGAGATTAGCCAAAGACTATTGGAGTGGATATTGTAAAAAGAAAAACAACAAATGTATCTGGACGGTATTTTACTGCAATTCTGACACCCATAACCTAAACTGATTTAAAAAATAAATAAATGTGCCTGTATTGGTCTAGAATAGATGACGTCTTTGGTTCACTGGTAGAAAATCTATATCGGTGTAACTTACCAAGTGGGGTTAATTCATTTTGTTGACTTCTGCCCTTTTGCAAAAGACATTGTAATTTAAAATTATGGGATGTATCTTTCTCCTTTTTATTGTTAGTCCATTGATAACCATGTTAGCTGATTTTTTTTACTTTCCAGCACGACACAAATGTATTAAATACTCATAAGATCAGAAGTTGGTGTGTATCTCATCACCTATGTAAACAGACTTTAAGTAGCTCGTAAAAAAAACCCCAAAACTCAACTTTCCAGTGTTTGGGCACTGGACCATGCTATTTTTTTAATAATTTTTTTTTTGCAACATGCTAAAGCAAGGCTGGAGAGATTTACTGCTTTAAACTGCCAAGTGATCAGAATTGCAGAAAAATGGCATGTATAATTAAAAAACCAAACAAACAAAAAAAACATGAGTTACTGTCTTTGTTTAACCCAGGTATTTAGGCCATTCCATATTTTCTCCCCAACCCCTCAATATAAAGAAAACATTTTTTTGTGGCAGATCCATTTAAAAAAAAAAAAAAAACATTTATCATTAAGGTAATCTTGTGGTTTTTTTTTTTTTAAATGTATTTTGTGATCTGTGATGCTTTATGATCAAGGTGTTTGCATTAAATCACTGGAGAGGAATAGTGAAAGGGTTAATGAGTGTCAAAGTTAGATTTAATTTTATTATGCCAGTACCACACCACAAAATGTGTGTAGCATTTTTTTTAGTTTAGCTGCTGTTAAGCTTTATGTATTTCATTATACATTCCACTTTTTTTTTTTTTTTTTTAAAACATGATTTGAACTTTTTCAAGTCCAGACTGTGCTCTCCGTGCTAAGATTTATAACTTTTTTTTTCTGTTTTGTTTTGTTGTTTGCTGTATTTACTAACAGTCAAGGGTGGGTCTATGAGAGGATCAAACTTTGCAAGAGTTTAGGCTCCTCTTACGTGACCGATCAAGTTTGCTTTTCTTCCTTTTAATACAATAGTATGTACACTGGCTTACTGTTTGTGAGTGAGTGAGTGTATTTATAGAAAGAGAGATGATTGCTAAAGTGTTTGGAAAGCTTCCTCCTACTAAATGGTGTGGATCCACGTGCAGTCCATCGCACACACATTGGTAGTTTAAAAAGCCAGTGCTGTAAATAATTTTGAGACAAGACCTGAGCATAATATTTACCAGATGCGCTTCCTTGGTTTTGATTCCTTTTTTTTAAAGTTGTTTTATCCAAAGATGTTGCAATAATTATTTTAACAGCTTAGGTGGTGCGGACAGAAATCCAGCTTGCATATGATCACAGTGACCTCTAGTGGTATTTATGCGGCACTGCATTGCCATTAACTTGGCAGTAATCCTGCCTATTTGCCCTGAACCGAGCAACGCGATATCTATTCTTTTATATGTATAGCACTCAGTAGGATTTGCTTATCCCATCACATAATCCCACTGGAAAGGAAACTGTAGCTGTATTTGCACATAACACTATTCAGGAAGGTTGTAAGCATTTCTGTTTTTACCATCTGTTATCTCTTTTTATGTATATTTTAATGCCTCTAGGCGATTTTAGTTGTCATAAAGCAACAGAAACTAATCAGCTTGCATCATCTAACTAGATCTTGCTACAAAAAAAAGTAAAATCTATATAGTGCTTTGTCCTCAATGCCTCTTGTAGGTTCAGTAAGCCCTTATTGTGCAAATCTAGACAGATGAGGTTTTTGGTGAGGGGGTGGGTAGCTAGTTAATATTTAGATTGCTGCTGCTTGGCAGTGTTATGCTCAGGATATTAGTGCACTGATTAATCTACAAATAAAGCCTCTTTATTGTATTTCTTGTTTTTGTGCATACTTCAGTTTTTCTACAGCATAGCAATTAGGGGCCCTAGTATAGTTTTGGGTTTGATATTAAACGCAGTAAAAAGAAATAACAGGCTTGATAAGCTGCACGTATTTTCGTTTTTAAAAAATAATTTTTAGAATGGAAATCTCTCCAATAAGCTAAGACAGAGTGTCTGCAAAGTCACTCTTTAATTTGCGTGAACAGTTTAAATCAGGTTTTCCTGGCTCAGCTTCATGTGATGGCTAGTCGACACAAACTGAAGTGCAGGTGGGTAGCCTTCACTGAACTAACAATCTGTCCCTCAAATGAACACGTTTGAATCCAAACCAATCACCTGAGCATATGCACAGAAATCATTAAATTCTGTACAGTTAATGATTACAGGAGGGCCAAGGATGAGGAACTTTGCAGTGTGAGCAGATTTAGACCAGTCCGGGATTATCAGAGTACCATGGCAGATAGTGGCATTCCAGAAATTCACCAGCGTTTACTGAAATGCCTCCAGTGAGATTTTTGTAAAAAAACAAGTATCTCTAACAATTGGTTGTTATCTGTATAATGTGGTACTTATGCAGATATTTAAACCTCTTGTATGCTAGTGACTGAGAACCATGAGTTGTGTGGCCCTTCGGCATTGGTGTGCATGTTGTATTGTTTAGCCCTAAACTATTGTTCTTAAATTACTCCTCGGAGAGCCCCGTAAGTTCCGGATGTTTAGAAAACAATGCTTTTCCAGAGGTATTCCAACTGGACTCTGTTTTGAATGGCTAATCCTAATGTTCAAATAGTACCGTTTTAATTCTAGCTTGTTCAAGATTCCTGGAAGATTTATTTGTGTCCATTTGGCATGAAGGGTGTGAAGTGCTTCTCATTCTTGACCACTTCTTTAAACTCTAACTGTTCACAGATTCCTTCTTTGTTGATGGGGGAAAAAAAAAGCTTTTCCATAGCAGATTTGTTCATTTTTAATAAAAGCTTCATCATTTACAATTTGTGTCGCTCTTCTGTGTTACTGTTCTGACATTGGCTTAGAATTGAACCTACATTACTTGCTGTCTAAAGACTTGTGAACAATGTAAAACTTGCTTGAAAGCCTTGTCGATATGAAAGAGTTTTCTGCAAGTATGCTAGAGAAAAATGTTAAAATGTCCACAGCTAACAATATTGTACTGGTGACCGTAGAAACACTTTTGATATATTGTGTAAAGCTGAAGATATCCTTTACATAAGCTGTTAATTATTCTCATTCTTATGATTTTTTTTTAATTTTTTTTTTTATGTAGGACAGTGTTATTCTCTCCCCACCGTTTCTTTCTTAGGTGGCCTATCTACTTTACTCTTCTATACCCTAAAGCAGATTAGGTTGACTTGCACCTGCGCAGCCTTCTGCTCTTGCTTTGATGCTTACTATCATCCATCCTAAAACTTTGCATGACTGACATTTTGCAACTGGGGGTTGTTGTTGTACATGCTTCCAGATGAGCCTGCTTCAATAAAACATGTTTCACTACCAACTGGTTTGCGAAAAAACAACCACCACTAGAATCCAAGCATTTTGGGTGTCCTGGAAAGTAATTGATTTTTAAATGTGGTGATATTTTATTTCGTTTCAATAGTCATTGATGGCACACTATTGAAATTGTTACTCCAAGCATCTTGCCCACTTAAGTGATTTGAAGTGGTAATGGTGCCTGGAGTCTGCCTGTGCGCATACAGAGATTATCCCTTGTGCTGCTGGAGCGGTAATTCCATGTATCCTGTTTGGAGAACTTAAGTAGTGGTGTTCTTTTATATACCTTACGTGGCGATTAATAAAAGCAAAATTTTGATATTGAAAATGCTTATGGAACACTCATCTGGCTTTATTTCTCAAATGGACAACGGTTTGACAAAAACAGATATTCTCCTTTCATCTAAATTCTTCCTCCTAGGAGTTTCCTTGTTTAGTGGCACTTAAAACATTTTTATACTATTCTTAACCGTTTTTTGGATGTTTCTATGAAACTGCCATGTTTTCAGCTGCAGAGTTAGCACTAGAGGGACCTGGCACCCATACCACTTCATTGAGCTGAAGTGGTCTGGGTGCCTATAGTGGTCTTTTAACTCTTTCTGCTCCTCTTCCAGACAGCCACTAGAGGCACTTCCTTGTGGATTCACGGAATTTAACATCCTGAAACGACGTTGGACATCCTCACACTTTGCATGTGGATATCCAGCATCTCGAAAATCCCCATAGTATGACTGTAACCTCTATTACTATTTTTTTTTTTTTTTTTTGTGGAGAATTCTTTTGTGTAACCAGTCCTCACGTTTGGAAGTTTATATTTGTAATTTTTTTTTATTTGCACCCAAATACCAACGATTGGAATTTGATTTCTTTAGTTCAATTGAGGCCAGTTTTTCATACAAAATACTGCTTTTCCAGTAAAGTATCCCACAAAGATCATAGTAGCACTTGGATTAGGCAGTGAACTGGAATTTCTTAAGTTCTTATTTGCATTTATTAAATAAGTTTGACTGTAGTTTTGAAACCGTACAGATGGAAATTTTACTTAAGCGTGTAGTCCTTTCTGGTAAACTCATTGTTACGTTATGCCAAAGCAATAAATGCCTCCCCCATGATCCATTGTAATTCTGGGTGAGTCATAAGGATATAATTACTGAAAATGAGACATGAGCTATAAGGGTCATTTTGCTGCTACACATACTCCTTAGAGCAGGTAAAATCCATAATAGTCCCTCTTTTAAAGCGCTATCTATGTTATGATTTCCATTCCACAGACCCAGCTGATTTACAACACTTGCCTCAGATTAACTTCCCTAGTCTTTGGCACTTGCTTGACAACATTTAGATAGCCTTCTCTAGAATAAAGAGTCTGGTTGCTAGGTCAGAGCTGTTTGAAGTGACCTTTTAATATATACATTCACTGCCAACTGCTGAGCTGGCACTGAGCTTCAGTTGATTGGAACTTCACTTTGGCTCTGAAATCAGGGGGATGATGCTGACGGGATTTGTGGTAGCTGATTGGTTTTGTTAACCTTCAGATGATTCCATCTGCTGAAGAAACCCTGGAAAATTCTGCAGGTGAGTGAGGTCAATTTTACCAAATGCCCACGTGTAATGATTCTAAGCTGGTTAAACCAAGATCATTTTCTCTCATTTCAGACAGACTTAGGCTTCCATGCAAAACCCATAGGTTGGCTAAAGAGTTTAGAGCAAAGGCAGCATTTTCCCTCATTTTTTCCTCACTCACAATGTTCTTTAGAATTCACAATGTCCTAGTCCCATTAATGTGCCCATGATAAGGCATGGTGCTGTTGCACACATCGTTTTCGAGCTTATTTGGTGTTATTGAATAGTAATATTTGTTATATAGTTCTGCTTGTAGAATCTCAACAAAAGCGGAGCTCACAGGGGAAACATGTCTCATTGAATCGTAAGTTTGTTGGACAAACTAATTATGACTAGTTTCTATACTAGATTTTAAATTTGGAGTGTCTTGGCAGGAGAGCTGTCTAGTAGTTTAACCCCTATTTTCCTTCTTCAGCAATTCAGGCTTCTGAAATACAAAGTCTGGACATCTACCTCTGCCTAGCCTGACCTTATATAGTACAGATTGAAGTCCCCCTCCTATAAAAATATGTATAGTAGTGGCCATGTATTAATAATTTATTTTGCGTACAGAATAGTAGGTTTGTAGCCGTCTTTATTGATATTTTGTTCTAATATTTTTCTAGATAAGTTATGTTGCAGCAGTCTTCAAGAGTAAACTATCCAATTAATGACGCAGCTGGACTCTAGCATAAAAAAAAAACTACAGAATCGAGATTTATCAGCAAGCACTTGAAAGACTTGATGGTTATAAGCATATTGAAGAGAGTTAGCAGCACGACATGAACAAAGCATTATTATATTAGGTCTGTGTTTAGGTTATCAAGGTGTAACATTGTGGCTGATGGCCTGATTACTCAAGCTCTGGAGGAACATCTTCCCTAATTTACAGCTCTGGTCTTTGAATCTTCTTGATAAAAAGATATTTACACTGACAGTTATTTGTCTTAATACCTTTCTGTATATGCTCAAGTGCAATTAGAATGGATACATTTGTCTTCATTTACATTGAGCTCAGCTATGTTATTAATAGCTGGTGGCAAACCAAGGAAGTCAGTGTTCTTATTCTTTTGAGGCTTTTAAAGGGACACTATGGGCACCAAGACCACTTCACCTTATTGGTGCCTGTCTATCTAACCTTCCAATGTAAAACATTACAGTTTTGGAAAAACTGCATTCATTGTATTGCAGGTTTAAAGGACCACTATAGTGCCAGGAAAACAAACTAGTTTTCCTGGCTCTATAGTGTTAATAGGTCCCCCCTTCAGCCACTTACCTATCTCCAGTGCTAGGCTCACTCGGCGCCGGGAAACTCCTTCTGACAATGTCAACTCAGAATGCGCATGCGCGACAGGAGCCCTTAGGAAACAGCCCTTTCTCAATGCTTTCCTATGGACATCCAGCGTCTTCTCACTGTGATTTTCACAGTGAGAATCGTGGAAGGGCCTCTAGCGGCTGTCAGTGAGACAGCCGCTAGAGGCTGGATTAACCCTCAGTGTAACATAGCAGTTTCTCTGAAACTGCCATGTTTTCAGCTGCAGAGTTAGCACTAGAGGGACCTGGCACCCATACCACTTCATTGAGCTGAAGTGGTCTGGGTGCCTATAGTGGTCTTTTAACTCTTTCTGCTCCTCTTCCAGACAACCACTAGAGGCACTTCCTTGTGGATTCACGGAATTTAACATCCTGAAACGACGCTGGACATCCTCACACTTTGCATGTGGATATCCAGCATCTCGAAAATCCCCATAGGAAAGCATTGATTCAATCTTTTCACATGGGGAAGCCCTAATGTGCATTAAGGTCCCCATCGCTGTGACTTTGCAGGAGGAGACAAAGCCAGTGCTCTGTGCTGGAATCAGGTAATTCAGAGTTTTAGCCCTTTAATGACCGGAAGTGGGAGAGAGGCGACCCAGAGTCAGAGGGACTCTATAGTGTTTTGTTTTCCTTAGATACACCGTTCCTTTGAAGACTTTCTTGGTGGTGTCGTCTTTATAGATTCAAGTATCTGTAAAGTCTGTCTCTGTGTGAACACATTTTAGTGGAATTTAAGTCGGCACTGTCACCACCCCTCCCCCTTGAAAATCGAGTAAAAAATATGCAAAGATTGAATCCTTATGAAATAGTCATTATGACTGTGTTGGAATTTCACTGAAATGCCATCCCAGTAAAGAGATCTACAGACACAAAGTAGTCTACTTTTGTCACTGTATTTCTCTTCCACTTGACTTTCTTAGACTAAGCGCAGAGAAGTTTCAACAGGCTTCACCAGTGTTGGCTGCATCTATAGAGGGTCTTGTGGGATTCTCCACAGATATCAATGCTTTGCTCTTGCGCATGTGTGAGAGTACTCTAACGTCAGCTCTTGGCTCTGAAGCATCAGGAGCTGAAGAGGAGCAGAGCAAAGAATATGGCCACACCCACGAGGGACAGGTTCAGCAAGTCTCACCTTTCCCCTACCATCACCGTACCCACAGATGGAGACAGTGCCTCTTTAGATGGATTACAAACCAGCATAGAATAGTCACCAATTTCATGGCAATATGATGTTCATGATTGATGTTCAGTTTACTTTGTTAGGGCTGTAAAAGATTGAAACCTGATCACTTTTTCAAGCTTTCTTAGGCATTCCCTAGATTTGTAAGTTTGAAATTGTGTAAGGTAGTTTCAGTCCCTATTGCGGTGTTTAGAAAAATGAAATGGTCCAAGCACTTTAACGATTACATCACTGTCAATGATGTGGTGCCAGGCGTGCCTGTGGCCAAAACCTCCCATTCCCGATGTAAGTAATCAAGCCGTTTGCCAATTTACCTGTGACTTGATGGGCGCTGGTCACCTCCTCCATGATAGCTGGAAGCTTTCTACATTGAGCTAAGCTTGGCGTTGCAAGGCTTAGATCAGCTGCTAGTAGATAACGGAAGTGCCTGGTGGACCCCAGATAAGTTGTCAAACTTAGAAAATGTTTTGACTACTACATTGCCTGGGTGCCAGGGCACTCCTGACATGATTGCATTGTGCTAGAGTGGTTCTAGTGCTTTGAGTGTTCATTTATTATCAGACTCCATATTTTTTTTTTTTTTTCTTTCAAAATTTTAGGCCAAAACTAATCATATATTTTTTGTAAATCTGCTTCTAGTTTTCGGTTTTCAAAATGTTTACAGAGCTATGTATTCTTTGTCTCCCAACGTGCTTCTACTTTATTCTCCTCCGTACAGTATGTATTATGGATATTATTGTATCAGTGGCTTTATGGCTAGAACTGGGAAATGCATTTTTGGTGGTATACAGGATTGACGTTTGCTCCTGTTTAGAACTGCTAGCCTTCGCATGAGTGCACATATTTTTATTTAAATTGTGCAAAATTAAACTTCATTATTGAGTAGAGATTTAGCTCCAAACCAACTTTTTTAAGCGAGTTCATTCACCACAGGCTATTTGTAAAAATTTTTTAAAAAATAAAATAAAACTAGGATTCAACCTCTACCCAAACCCTCAGCAGTTCTTAACATACCTGGATCGGCACGGTTGGTCCATCCAATGGAAGAGTTCCTAAACATCTAGATCACCAGGACTGTTTTGAACTTGTGGTTCTCACAATGCTTACTCTTTTGCTCTTTAAAAAGTCTGCATTTAAATACCTCCCTAGTCTTGTTACATTGCCAAATGATTCCTCTGTCACTAACCTTCCTAAAGTTCAATTCATTTGTTGCAAACTGATTTACGTAAAATATTGTTAAATTGCACTCATACCAAAAAAAAAAAAACGTTCAAATACCCTCACATGGTAAGTATTTGGGAATTAATCTCTCTTTAGAATTAGAGGTCAAATGATTTAAATCATTCTCCCTCCCAACCCCCTTAAATTACTTTCTGACTTACATAGGATTGTTTACCAAATATTACCTGGCTGGTAAGAAAGTTATATAGAAATTTAATTTCCTCCCGTATTAACATGTTTTTCTTTCTGAGTAACTCATTATATGTTACTTTCTAATGTGATTGCCTAAATTAAATACATATAAATTACATATAACTACAACCAATGTTAAGTCTTTAAAGGAAAGTTGAAAACCAAAATATTGGATTTGGTAATGCAAAATGTTCATATTATGGTGAGCCTACTAACTCTTAAAGTACCCCGAAAATCCAAGCTTTGTTTAATCTGTGGGTGATAATAGGCACATCTGTATCAGGTACACTGGTCTGCACTCTGTAGTTGGTTGTGTGCTTAATGACGCTTGCTATACTTTATAGGGCACCCCTAGGAGTGGAGGTGCTTGACCCAGGAAGACCGATAATTGCTCCAAGCATAAATTTAATAATTAAGAGGATGCACAATATAATAGCCCAATTAGACAAGATGCAAGAAAAATCATTGCATAAAATACACTACAATTATCAATGTGTTTTTAAATAAGGCCTTAAACAGTGGATTTTGTGACCAAGGCAGCGTGCTATAACAAGTGTGGAAATTTCAGCCCTTAGCCATATGTTAAACCTAGTATGAGGAGACACGCAAAATGCACGCAGGCGCCCACATATACTCACTGACAATGTCACCATCTGCTCACACTACGATGGGATGCTGCATTTGAGATGATAAAGCTGTTTTGAACTGGATCCTGTTGTGCATTTTTTTTTTTTCTTCGTGTATCTTTCAATGTTTCAGCCCTCCCCATTTCCACTGCTCCCTGCCAGCTTGCTTCGCCTGTTTGTCTGATTCTTATCACTGACTGTCCATACAGGATTAAACATGCTAAGAGGAATTTTAATGCAGTGCCAGGAACACCCTTAAACTTGGTAACCTTAAGACTAAAAATTGTATAATGTGAATGACGTACTATATTGAATACCCTTCGCTTCTCAAACATTGATATTTTTTGCTTTGCTGCTGCTAACACAAGTGACTGGCTTTTTTTTTTTTTTTTTAACAAGTGCTCTAAATCATAAATCATATCTCGTGCTCATTAAACTTAGGCTTGGTATCACCTGGCATCTAACATGGGCAATTCACTGGACATTGGTCTTTTATTTCTCTCTATATTTACTTCTTAGAAATAGTGTAAAAGCAGTTTGTGTGGCATCACCTTTGCTTGGCTAGCTTTCGTTCTTGCTTTTTCATACTTGCTTTCTTGGCTGCCGGTCACCTTAATTAGTATAGATGTCCTCTTCAAGTTGCAGAAGAATGCAGCATCCTTCAGACTCCACCTTGGGGACCTACAGACAGACTGATGGATAGAAAGATGAAGGATTTCAGTGACTGGAAGCCCAGCTCTCAGTGGGAGTCCTAATCACTTTATGAGCCCCTCAGCACATTCCAGACTTTTGTGTCCCTTCTTACCACTGTTCTTGTTGCAAATAATCTGCAAACAGAGTTGGGAAGCAATCCTTAACGACCGTGTTGGTTCATCTAGTCTGGTCCCTGGTTTTCCCCTCCATGCTATTGCTGAAGGTAAGCAACCTGATGTAATACACCTGTCCTCTCTTGGGTCTTAACCAGGTTGTGAATTTGTGAACTAAATCTTACAAGGGCGACATTGATATACATCTAAATTAAATCATGTTGTCTATTAGCCATATCAAAAAAGGAGAAATGCAAATGTATTGTTGTATAAACGTTATCTAGTTCTTGTTCAAATATATTTTTATTGAGCTATGTTTTTCTATATACCCGATTTCGATAATTAGGTACACAAAGGCTACAAAGCATTCTTTAAAAAAAAATATATTTATTCAAATTACAGGGGCCTGTGAACAGTGTTTATAGTTTATTCACCTAGCGTGGTTTAACTGAGTGGAACTTATGTATTGAAATAGGCAGATATTGCATAATTGTGTTTATTCTGCATGTTTTTAACACAGTCTAAATTCCAGAAGAGCAGTACACACTTCTTAGATGGAATACAGAAAGTTAAGTTGTAGAATCGCCCTCCTCTGTGTTCTGACCTTGGGGTTTATATCTTCTAATTCAACTTTATTTTTTTCCCCTTTGCTGATTTCTATTGTCCAACCTTCATCATACGCAACATTTTTACTGCCTGTTAGTCAGGTGTATCATTGCTCTGTGCTTTGTTTCCTCTGGGTCTTGGCGTGCGAGTGTCTTTAATTAGTTCCCTGCTGGACTTTATTATCATCGAATTTTGCCCCCCTCTCGTTCTTTGTTTTGGTATATCTCCGTTTCTGTGTTCTGGTCTCCATCCCGTAGAGACTTTAGATAAGCTGTGTGTTTAGAATTCCTATGGGAGGGGACAAATCTGTTTGGAGCTGTTTCTATGCAATCCATTGCGTTCTGACCTCTTGCCTTTTTTATAATTGCTGGCTCTCTGTTAATTCTTTTTTGAAACATCACTGTTGTATGTACCTGCAGGGTATCTCATTTTGTAAAAGCAGAGAAAAACCCTGCTTATACCTTACTTAAACTGTTTAGCCTCCACGGTACCCTGAAACATGTTGCTTTGGATGTAAACAATTAAAAAAAAATTTTTTTCATCGCTTACATGTTCCCTGGCATCTTACGGATGTTAGAAAATGTTGGGGTTTTTTGGGGTTTTTTTCTCATGTGATACTGGGTATCACAAATATTGTCTCTGCTGGTTGCTACGCCCTCTGTCCAGTTATTTACCATTCTTGGGCACCCCGCTGAGACACAGAAAAGATTGCAGCTTCCAGCACAAACTGCACTCTTGTCAGTGAAAGGGGCAAAGGCTAGGGAGGTTCGTACTGCCTCTGCCCTTGGTACATCTATATTATGGATGAAGCAACCGCATGTAAATCCGATGCGCGCAGTAGGGAGTGCAGATGAAGTGGGGGGAGGTTTTGCGCTGCCAGCTATGTACCTGCTCTGTGTGTAAATGCAGTAGTTGACAGAGGAATGGATTTAGAAGACAAAGAACTGAGGGCACTTCAAGGTCACGAGAACATGTAAAGTGCAGAATATGTAATGAGCCCTTATTTACGTATAGCATGGGCATAGAAAATTAAGAACAGTTTTGGCAATTTTGATTTATAATTGATTTTAATGTATTTTCATACAGTCAAAGACCGTAAAAGCAGTTTAAGTGTGCATTGGTGTGTTGCCTTAAAAAAATTGGAAACTTTTCTGTTTGGCATATGTCTGTAAATATTTTCGAAGAAGATGATGGTCTTTCATTAATGTGAGTGGTTTTATTTTTTGGGGGTTTTTTTTTTGTGTCCCTCTATCTTGGAACACTAACTTTCTGGTGCACTCATAAGAGCAGCAGTTCTATTATTCTGTGTAGGATGTGGCTAAATCCCTTTGTGCCATGCCTGTGTGGGTGTTGGCGGGTCAAAGGTTAATCACACTCTAATGCCAAGCCATAAAGCCTGTGTCTTGGCACAGCTGTGAGAAATGACAGATTCTCCCTCTATATCCAGCTCTGCCCTTTTTCCTTCCCAGGTGCTACTCCCTCCTCCCTTTACCCTTTTTTTCCCCCCTCTCCTCCTTTACACCGCACCCCTCGTTCCCTCCCTAACTCTTACCAAATCTTTATTTTGGTCTGATGCTCCCATTCAGGTGCTTTGGAATATTTCCTTTGGTTTGTTGTTTTTTACCTAATGTTTACCAAGTATTCCCTGCTTCTTCACTGTGATTCCTCTGTTAACAATCAGGTATTTTCAGCAATGTCCTTCTTTTAAATTTCTCCTCCCTCATACCTCTGGCTGTATTGACCCTCCCTCTATCCTTATTCTTATTTGCCATTAGTAGCCCTCCCTCTGATTCCCTCTCTTCTCTCCCCCCTCTCTCCTTCTCCCTCCTCCCATCTCAGTCTCTTTCTCTCTTGGTTTTAATTCTCACTCCAACAGAATGGAAAGTATATCTGTCAGCTTCTGCCACTCTGGGAGTCAACCATATACAGACTCACAATTGCACGTTTGCCATGCAAACATAGCTACATAAACAGACACACAGTGCCACTGACACAAACTGTGTTGATTGTTTCCCTTGCCACCCTCTGATGTCCGTTCCGGTACAAGGCTGCTTCTCCAAGAACTGCACAGAAGATCAGAGACATGTCTGGAAAGTTGGGTCCTTAACCATCGTTAGGCTCTCTTCGCTGATTGGAGGTACTGACCCCCACCTTCTTCTGCTTATCGTTTTCTCTTGCACGCTTACCTACACAACTTGTCTGATAACTAGATATACTGACCTCTAAATGATCCCCATTGGTGTTTGAGTGACAGTTCCCCACCATGTCCAGGAAGTTGAACGGACACCTTCCTTATGATCTGGTATCTAATATATTTATTACAAGTTTATAAAATTGTATCAGCTGTTTGGGGAGCTGTACTTTATTTTTTTTATTTATTTTTTTTTGCTTTTGCATATCCTACTTTGCTTGTGCAGGTATAGCGTTTGTATCCGTTTAATTCCATATAAACAAAAACTATCCAACTCTCCACATCCGACAAATGTATTCTTCTTAGTCTGCATAATATGTATTTTTCAAATCCATTTTTATATGCCCCCCTTTTTCTTTGGTCCCCCCCCAATCATTTTAATTCACTTATCTGTTTAAATAGCCTTGCTGGTCTGAAAATGAACCTAAAATGTTGTGGCTGGATGTATGTGCTGAAAATGAAATGTTCTGTGTACTTTTATTAGTGTGTAAGATGTTACTTTGTTATAATAACTGCATTTGCAGTTCATTTTTTTTTTCACTCCCCCCGCCCCCATCCCCACACATACAGCTATCACATTACTAGAACATTATTGGATCCTATAAGTTTGTTTCTATCACACCCCACCACTTACCCAGAATTTGGGTTATATATAGCCTTGCCAGGCAGGTTTGTTTTGTGTTGACCAGGTACTTTTTTTAGAATTCTTGTTTGGGACGTTGTGGTTTTTATTTTTTTGTCTACCACACACACACAAACACACACACCCTATTGAACGTATAATTCATCCTCTTGTCCTCCTTTCACCTTTCTGTACGTCTAAGTACATTACTACAGTCTTTCCTGCTTTTTCTTATTTTTGATCTTTTCTGTTTTTATTTTTTTTCTGGTCTTTCTTTGTTCCTTTTTCTTAAACATTTGAGTCATTGGTTTCCCCTCTGGCAGCCACTAACACACCTTTCTTTTCTCTTTGTTTCATCCTTCCATTGATATGCAATTCCTCCGCATCTCTCACTTTTTGCCCCATCCCCCTTTTATACATTCTTTTCTTTTCACTTTTTCCTCCATTCTATCCAGCACGCACTCCCTTGCATCCCTCCCTCCTCTCCTCTAGTTTAAGTTTGGATGACACAAGGAGGTGAAGCACAAAACTGAACCCTATCTCGTGCTTGGTACTGGGTGCCCCGGGTCTGAGAGGTGTTGGTTTGTGTGTCATTACATGGAAAACACAAAGCAAGTAGTTTAAAATGCTGATTATCTGGCTAGAAACTCTGTTTTCCAACATAGGTGACTGGGGATGCTTAACCATTGCATCACCAGGGCACGAGCATTTCCCCATCAGGTTGTTTTGAAGAATTAATAATCATAATTAATAATGTTTGAGTTACATTGCAGTGAAAGGCAGTAATTATTGGGATAGATATTTTCTGCTTGATGTTGATTTTCCTTTTATGGAGAGAGAACATTTGTGTTTTGCTGTATAAACAAAGCAATCATAGATTTTTCAAAAAAAGGAAAAACTGTATAAGGCAGTCTTTTGTTTTTTTTGTTTTTTTTAAAGTTCGCCTATGGCCAACATATTTCTTTATTCATTCTTCTCAGTTTTATTTTTCTAAGTCTAGCTTCCGAGTCAAGAAAAGTTTTGACATACTTCAATAGCTAATCTCAGTTGAAATGTAACACGTTCATTACCTTTGTGCACCATTTGCAGTGTTGCCATGACAACTGCAGCATCTTTGAAATGTGCAGGTATAGATGCAATCATTTTTACTGCAAAAATTACTTTATAGAAAATAAACACTAAAAAAAGGTCATAGAATGTTTTATAATGGTAAGTCTACTTAATTCTATCGGAGACATGATCTCTACTGCTTATAAGTCATGCCAGTCAAGCCAGAGTTATTCACTAAACGATGAAGTGACCTGAAATTTGAATAGAAAAATGTAGACCTTAATAGCTGATCTAGATAATTTATCCAACTTGGCTATAGTCATAGCTTGCCGGTTTTAGCCCTGATTTTACCATTTGATTTTTAACTTGCTATAATTTGCAGTTTAGTTAATAAAACCCATAGTATAAAAATAAAGAGCAATTTTCTTTTTTTTTTTTTTTTTTTTTAACATAAAAAAATTTTTTAAGAAAATAAATAAATTTTACTATATAAATGATTGCCTCCATTTAAATTGCTCTCGTTGTTTTTTTTCCAATGTCTAATTTTATAATTCTGAGATTTCATGACCTTTACAACTTAATCCTCCTCTTTAGGAAAGGAAATCATTTTTTTTTTTTTTTTTTAAAGAATTTTCATATCCCAATTTACAAAAAAGCACATTTCCTATAAGAGAAATGACTACTGTTAAAACTAAAAATATATTGTCACTCCCTCACATTTCCTTTTGGAGGACACTCTGTTATAGAAACTTCCTTTTTACCGCAGTATTCTCTCACGCTCCTTTTCCTTGCTCAGTAATCCCTTGAAAGCTGGAGCTTGTAAGGTACAATTGTTCCTGCACAAAGTGCATTTGCATCCTAATTTCACTCTGATCCTAAATGCCTACGCCGCTTCCTGGTCATTTATGCTATGTAGCTTTGTGCATCTTGCAGTCATTTCAAGCTTACATTTTCAAACCAATTACTCTCAGCTCGTCCATTCTCCGATGGAAAATGGCTTATTTATTGATAAAATGCCTAAACCATATATAAGAATGCTGAAGAAAGTAGATGTGTGGGTAATTCTATAAAGTCAACCATGGTTTTATGGGCATGAATCTAATCCTCTATATTCCTGAGATGTGCGATTAAAATGAACCACAGTGGCTGAGACGCAGTACTTCTAAATGTAACTCACTTGAATACTGTAAAATAAGCCAATTAAAGAAACAAATTATTTCCTCTTCTCAGTGTCTGGGGGATAGAAGTGGCGTTGTTTTCCTGACGATTTGACTAATATCTGCATCATCTTCCTTTTTTAATAAAAGAGAGACAAAAAAAGAGATTTCCTGTGAGGTTACAACACCGGAGTGACAGTTTAGAGAAACGCAGTATAAAATCAGTGCTTTTGTTTAGTGGGTGGCACGGTTAATGTTTTAAAACAAATTAACCAAACTCATTTTATTTTCTCCTGTTAGACATTTCGTTTGTTTTTGTTGTGGTTTGGGATTTCAGAGCCTCAAAGAAACTCACAGGTTATTAATGCTGCTGTCATACAATTGGAAGAAAAGTTTAATCTTGATTTTCTGCTGAAAAGAGTGATTTGGTCGGATTGCTACATTATGTTCTCCCCCCTTATTGTGTGTGTTCTGATTGAGCGATGGTGCAGTTACCGTGGGAATCACCGTGTTTGAATCTTCTCTTGTCCCTTTTCCCTATGTTACAGGGTGGTTTCACTATGCTGATATCAGTGCTGCCTTTACTTCTCCTGCTTCTGCTCACCCTTCCCCTGAATGGATGGACTTCCAGACCCCCCCGGGTTTACCTGTCCTACAGAGGTAAGTTCCTACTAATCTCTTACCACAAAGCTTTAATTACAAATAATAATTGCCTGGCGGATGTATGCTTTATATATTCGGATGTATGCTTTACAATAGCAATTTGTGATGTTTCCATTTTTTCCAAAAGCGTGTAACTAATTGTGTTGTCATGAGACCTTTGAACATTAGCCTTCAGTAAAAGTCATTCCTAAGATGATCACATATTAAGGTAATAGTTTAGTTCCAAATCTAATCATTATGGATATTAAACATTCAAAATTTTTAAGATATACTCTGTTGAATTCACCTGTATTCAAGCAGTGATTTCAACTACAAAATAGAAGAAAAACAAATATATGGATGTTTGAGTACCATGAAATCTGTGAGCTTGTTGAGAAATCAGTTTGGTGTTTTGTGGCCCTCAGACAATGTCTTCAGAGTTTAAACTAAGAGTCTCTGATATGTGGGGTATATGTAATGTTGTCTTTTCTCAGCATAGCTCAGGAATGCTTTGTTCCAGAAGCTCTGAGTTAGATTCCACAATGCTCATTATTGCATGTTATAAAATATGTCCCTGTGCTTGCTTGTGACCTGTTTTACTTAAGGGTCACTAAGGGGAAGAGATTAGTTTGTGTTTTTTTTGTGTGTGTATTTGACCTTTAACCCTAAAAGGTCGCATAAGGGTGACAATTGTCTTCTAAAGTTACATCCTAATGGAATTTTTTTGGGAGAATTATTGGCAGAGGTGTGATATATTTACATTATTAACGGCTGGTGAACAAAGGAGGCTGTTTAACACCTATCCTTCCATAAACAAGCGCATGCACTAGGAAAACACACCTTCATTGTTGCAGTTGTGTACAATTTGTGGCTGCATAGCAAGGTTAATTATGTATCCCTAAAACCCTACTGGCAACAGAATGTCTCAGCGATCATACTTACAGCAGACAATATACAGGAATGTGATATAAGAATGTATGGAACTTTTCCTTTTTTAAATTTCCTTTAGATTGTAAGCTTGTTTGGGCAGCGCCCTCTCCACCTACTGTTAGAATTGTTTTATCTATTGTACAACATATAATGGTGTTATATAAATAATTGTAATAGTTATTCCTACGTTCTCATAAAACAGTTGATACAGGGAATAGCTTCCCAGTAAAGTTGGGAGAGCTGGAAACAGAGAGATATAATGTGATTCATAGTGAGTTGCCAATAATGTAAAACAAAGCAGAGGTTCAGTCATGTTCTAAACCTTTAACACGGGTGCATATTTAAAGGGCATCAAGTAGGTGACAGAGGAATTTAGCTCTCTATTGCTTCTGTGTAATGAACGCAAATTCCGCGAAGAACAAAGATGGGTGGAGGGAATGGGTTGTGCAAGAAGGGGGGAATGATGTCGGGTTTTTGATGTACTTTGTTCCCGACAAGCACATTACAAAAATACCATCTTACCTCACCACAGACGTGGGTACCTATTAATAGGGAGCACTGAGCCCCCTCTATCTGTGTGTGACAGCTGGGCCTTTATCCCTCGTGTCACTGGGTGTGTGAAACTGCACTCGTCTCTACAGCAGGCAGGGCTGGGGACACCCTATGTGTCTGTCTATAAATCCCTAGACATCCTGTGTGTCAGAACATATGTATGCCTGAATTGAATGAGGTCACAGGCAATGCAATTCTGATGCAGGATATCCTATCGGCATGCACACTGCTGGTAGGCAGCCATGTACTTCAGCTGTTGTTAAACTCCCATCACTTCGAGACAACCTTTTGGATGGATAGATTTCAAGATTTTCAAAAATTCAAGCAGTCCTTTCAACACAGGACACAACCTAGTGTTTGCAGTCTTTCATGCCTGCCAGAGTTCCTGTACTAATTTGTTATGCAATTTAATAAAAGTGTAGTGCAAAAAAGTTGTTTTTATTAACTGATAAGAAATGCAAAATTGCTCAGGGACAAGTAGATGATGCAGACTGGATTGTGCAATGCTTTTGCTATTACACTTGTAATAGCTATATCTGTGTTGAATGTCTGATAAATAATTAAATATATTATGTCAATTAATTGCCACCTTCAGTATTGGAATACATATGTGCATATGATTGTTTCCACCGCCCTTTTCAAGCAACTTTAGCTTCCGCGTTTATATGCGCAAGAAGATGGTAGATTAGGCAGTGGACTGCAGGGTGCAGCTTCTTTCTTTTATTGTATAGCAAGCACGGTGATCAGGAAATGCGAGTAAGGGACTTATTAATGCGCAGACTGCAGCTTCCATTTTTATCACATGACAAGCAAGGGTCGCAGGGAACTGAAGTAGGAGACTGTCAAAATGGAAATTACAGCTTCTGGCTTGAACCTGTGCGAACCATGGAAGCAGACTGAGGAAGAGAGGTGTCAAAAAGGATGTACACTATATAGCACAATGTATTCCATACTGGCACCCAAATTCTGAATTATCAGGAAATGGAATAACAAAGGAATTTTACATTTTTACCAAAACTGTTGGCTGTTTTTGCCTTAACTTTTTAATTCAGACTAACCATGTGAGAGTGTTTGATTTTAAAAAGAAACACGTGCGATGACATTGCAGTAAACACAAGGAACCATTGATACAATAAAAAGTAATTAGCAAGCCAATTTGAAAAAGCTATTTTGCTGTGTATTTTTATATTTTCGTGATGTTTATGGGAGTGCTGAAATTAAGGAGGGCTTTAGAAACAATGTCATAATTGTCTTTATTATTTTTTTATATTTAATACATATAAGTTAATAACTTTTCAGTGCATCTCCTGGCTTACCCTCGCTCTATGGTGGTGGCCATATTTAGTCATGTGTTGAAATCTTGAAATATCTTTGGATGTTCGCAATATAAAAAGATCAGAGTAGAGCTAGGGTAGGCAACTTTTTCGTAGTACTGTACCAAAGCAAGATCTTGAAGTCCATTGGCGTGCCGATCCTTTTTTTTTTTCAAAATGAGGTGTGCATGTTACCGTATAGCGCTTGTGTTTTTTATTGGTGCCGCAGTTATTCTGTAGCATTGTATTTATGTGTTTGTGGGCTGTTATATTGTATATGTCATTTAGTAGTTTGTGGTATTGTGTATGATACTTGTTGAATTGTGTGTTCATGATATGTCACATTGTATTTTTGGTGGGGTGCATATCTGTGGAGCTGCTTGTGGTAGTGCAAGTGAGAGGCTGCTTGTGGGGTTGTGTAGGTGGATTGTTAGTGGTATTGTGTGGGTTGTTTGTATTTGTTAGGGGGAGGCTTCTTCTGCAGCTTTGTGTATATCTAGCAGTGCGGGTGGCTTCCCTGGGCTCCTGTGAGGACCGAGTTGGGCAGATACAGGTCAAGGGAAGGAGCTGTAATAGGCTGCTCTACTCCAGTGCGGATTCCCATTCACAAGTACAGGGAGGAAGTAATCTGAGAACACTAGATTACTTCCTCTAAGTTCTGTAATGGTTAAATTCAGGATTGTACCTCACCACTTTACAACATTGCTTGATTTGCACTAGCAGCTATTCAGAGTCCCATTGGGACTCCTGATAAGACAGAGCCTGTTTTTTTGGCTCTGGCAGCCTTGAGTTCTGGATTGCTGACCCTTGATGTAGTATGTCACAGTCAAATAGATATAGGATAAAGAAATGCACTTACACTTTTAAGAAGCTACAAAGAATCTCCACTTCATGCGTCCAAGCGGAGTTTATGGATTAGAGGTGTATTTTTGGTCCAAGCTTGATATCTCACTGAATATGTAATGAGTCAAACAGAAAATAGAAAAGCATCCATAACGTGTAGTATATTAATTTGATAGATTAATAGAAATGCACTCACATGAAATAGAACCTCCAATTAGATCCTGTAAATCAGCAATAATGTTACACATATAGTGTGTATGGAGTAAGTGAAAATTGATGATGTACATGCAGAATCCAGAGCAAAATAAATTGTATTGCTCAATCCATACCATTGGCTGGCATATTCCCCACCAAGGAAATTGAGTCCAGAAGGTGGTAATTAGCACAGTAAGTCCAGGAAAATAAAATCTATACTATCTTTATTGGAAGCTATTAAAACGAAACAGTAAAACAATGCTAACCGTAACCACTAATGCTTTTCATCACTGAATGACCTCTTCTAATTCTTCTCTTACCCCCACTGACTGTCAATCAGGCAACCAGTCCTTTTACTTCTTGGTTGTTTAGCTCAGTGGAGCAAAACTCAAGAGGCACCAATTGTCCAGAGCACCTGCCTTGCACAGACTTCTCATTAAAGGGTTACTCCAACTATCATGACCACTTAGTTTTTTTTTGTTTTTGTTTTTTAATAAAACACTGCAGATTCAATGTTATTTGCAATTGTGTGCCAGGGACTAGTTACAACCATGAAACATTTTTAGGCAGCCTGGAACTCTGTTCTAGACTACCGAATGTCTATTATGTGCATATTTTTGCCCAGCAGCGCCTGGAGCTTTGCTCAGCACTCGATTAAGGTAAGTAAAAGTTTATTTTAGAACTTTTTCTAAGCGTCTTTTGAAGGGGGACCTAAACAATAATGCCCAATAGGGCATTAAGCCAAGACAAAAAAAGGGAAAACCTTTAAAGGGACACTATAGTCACCAGAACAACCACAGCTTATTGAATTTGTTCTGGTGAGTAGAATTATTACCTTCAGACTTTTTGCTTTAACCCCTTAAGGACCAAATTTCTGGAATAAAAGGGAATCATGACATGTCACACGTCATGTTTCCTTAAGGGGTTAAACACTGTCTTTTCAGAGAAAATGCAGTGTTTACCGTATATACTCGAGTATAAGCCGAGTTTTTCGGCACATTTTTTGTGCTGAAAAACCCCAACTTGGCTTATACGCGAGTCAGTCTGTATTATGGCAATTTACATTGCCATAATACAGACCAGGACCGCCGGGCTCATTACAAGCCCGGCGGTCCTGTTGGGGGCTGAGAGCGAGCTCTTACTTACCTTCCTGCAGCTCCTGTCAGCTCCCTCCTCCTCCGTGCAGCTCCCCAGTCAGCTTCGTTCTGCTCACAGTGTAAGTCTCGCGAGACTTACACTGTAAACAGAACTGAGCTGACCGAGGAGCTGCACGGAGGAGGAGGGAGCTGACAGGAGCTGCAGGAAGTTAAGAGCTTGCTGTCAGCCCCCCACTGAACTGCCAATGCCACTGGACCACCAGGGATTTAATATTTTATTTTAATAATAATAAAATAACATTATTAAAATAATATTATATTATTATTATTTTACTATTTGCATTAATTTTATTTTTTATGTTTTTTTTTTGTTTTTTTTGTCCCCCCTCCCTGCTTGTTGCCTGGTCAGGGAGGGGGGACAAAAAACATTTAAAAAAAAATGCAAAAATTAAAATAATAATTATATTTTATTATTATATTATTATTTTAATATTTGATTATTTTTTGGTCCCCTCCCTGACCAGGCAACAAGCAGGAGGGGGACAAAAAAAAACATAAAAAATAATGCAAATATTAAAATAATAATAATATAATATTATTTTAATAATGTTATTTTATTATTATTAAAATAAAATATTAAATCCCTGGTGGTCCAGTGGCATTGGCAGTTCAGTGGGGGGGGGGCTGACAGCAAGCTCTTAACTTCCTGCAAAAAACCATTTAAAAAAAATTATGCAAATATTAAAATAATATAATATAATGTTAAAATAATATAATATAATATAATAAAATAATAATATTAAAATAATAAAATAAAATTAAAATATGCCCTCCCCTCATCCAGTTTACACACACTGCATTATATACACACTGCATTATATAAACACACACAAACACACACACTCTGCATTCATTCTATACACACACTGTAAATAAATATTCAATTAATGTAATTTTATTGGGATCTAATTTTATTTAGAAATTTACCAGTAGCTGCTGCATTTCCCACCCTAGGCTTATACTTGAGTCAATAAGTTTTCCCAGTTTTTTTTGTGGTAAAATTAGGGGCCTCGGCTTATATTCGGGTCGGTTTATACTCTAGTATATACGGTACATTACAGCCTAGTGATAACTTCACTGGCCACTCCTCAGATGACTGTTAGAGATCCTTCCTGGGTCATGGCTGCCTAAAATGCATCCAAACATTCAGTGTCTCCTCCCTCTGCATGCAGACACTTAATTTTCCTCAGAGATTCATTAATTCAATTAATTTCTATGAGGAGATGCTGATTTTCCAGGTCTGTGTTTGAATTGTGCCGGCTCTGCCCCTGATCTGCCTCTTTGTCAGTCTCAGCCAATCCTATGGGGAAGCATTGTGATTGGATCAGGCTACCACTTCTGCTGTCATCAGGCAGTGGGCAGGTCTAAAGGAAACAGGGACTAAGTAAGCAACTGCAGACTTGACTACAAGTAAGATTTTACTATATTTAGGGAGGCATTAGGGGGACAGGGTGGCTAGATGGTGGTTTTAACCCTATAGGGTCAGGAATACATGTTTGTGTTCCTGACCCTATAGTGCTCCTTTAAGCTGCATTGGCAAGTCTGTGATTAGACAGCCACAGAAAGTCTTAAAAGGGGAGGGCTAGCAATGGATGCAGACGAGATCTGCAGCCTTTTCAAGCTCTCTTTTTAGATATAACCCCAATGGGAAAGATGCACAATAAATGCATGCAAGGTTATAATTTGAGATATATCTACTAAACAGTGCTTTTTAATTCTTTTTTTGTTGTTGCTGTTTTGGACAGAGTTGCCCTTCTAACTGTAATGTTTTGAGATTATGTCCAGTGCAAGCATTCTGCATATTTAGGTTCTCATTTGCAATGTATGCATACTTTGTTCTTCTCTTCAGGCTTTTCTACAAATAGTTTAAATTATTGTCTTACTCCGGGTTTTTTTCTGCTCTGCTTTTTTCCCGCATATTTTTCTTATGTCACACTTAAAATCAAACTGCTGTGAAAACTCAAATATAAATTTGCAGATGACAAATTCCACCCTCTGTAAAAAGAGTGCTCATGAGTGCATGAAATGTCTAAGGCAGGATCGCTCAGTGTACCTTGCCAAATAGTGAGGAGAATTTGAATGCATAAGGGAATTTGTGGTAGGCTAAATGGAGGGGACAAGATTGCGTGAGCCAACAGAACCGTTTGAAAGTACTTGGTTAAAAAAAAACAACAAAAAAACAGCAATGAAGAGTCTTGTCTCCAGTATCTGTTGTTAAGAAAGGCTAAAATCAAGAGAGGGATGAAAACTTAAAAACAAAAACCTAAAGATGTGGATGTGCATTTATTGCCAGAGGCTCTCTCGAAGACTGCAAAAGAATTGTGTTAAATGCAAAGAATTTTTTTTTTTTCCCCCAAGAGCAACATTCTAATATAAACACAGTATTTTATTCCATTCTTGAGATTTGCTCTGTTAGTCTTGCCTATGTTTTTGCACTCTGTATAGACTCCTTTTTTAATTTATTTTTTAATATATTCTTTATTTTTGCTGTGCAAGTTATAACAAACTGACCCTTGGTGCCACAACAGCAGTCCAGGGCTAATCATTGATAAATATTTTCAGTGTGGCTAACAATAGTTCTGCACATTTTTGTATGTATGAGTTAGATAGCTAATGTTGTGTACCTGTTAAGCCGGGCATACCGATAGAGTATAATTATGATAGTAGAGGAGTACAATCTTAGTTGCAGGTAAAAATAAGGCAAAGTAAATCGAACTAGTGTGTCATATCTGCAGATATGGTTTCTCGCTAGTATATGTTGTCAGAGCCACCTTGCTAATCTGCAAGGTCTGTATTGCGGGTGTTTGTCAGTGTCGCAAGATCTATTGCTGGGTCTAGGGGTGCAGCGCCTGGCTAAGGGGCTGCTTGTGCTGTTCAGTAAGTGGCTCAATCGCGAATGTGCGGGGTATTAGTATGCGGTCAAGTGGCCGCTCTATGAGAGTGTAGATGAGTTGCTGATGGTGAGTTAGGGTAACAGGTTCAGGTGGTCACTGCTGCGGTCGGTGCCGGAGGAGGTTTCCTTGGAACGAATGCGGTCACTTTTGCCGGGTCCCAGCGTTGGTTTGTAGGGTCAATCCTTTGAGGTCCTCCTGGAGGCAGTGAGTCCGTCGGGAGTCCCAGTGTGGGCAATAGAGTTCTTGCTTCCATGATGTCGTGGACTGCGTACCGGGCCTGTCTGTGGAGGATCAGTAGGGTACGTGACAGCCGCCAGCGGTATTGAATGCCTTTCAGTCGGAGGAGAGCGGTGAATGGTTTGAAGGACCTCTGCCATGCCGAGGTGCCTCCCGAGAGATCTGGGTAAGTTGCATACCCTCGAAGTTGTAGGGATCCTGGTCCTTGATAGCTGTGAATATTGCCGCTTTGTCCCTACTTTGCGGAAGTGGACCATTAAGTCTCTCGGTGCTCCTACATGGGCTTTTGGTGCTTTTGGGATGCGAAAACAGTCCTCCATAGATATAGATCTGGCCTGTCGTGGGGAGAGTAATGCCACCGTGAAACGCCTCAGCATGTGTGGCAGTTCCTCTGTGGGTGTGGCCTCCAGGACGCCCCTGATTTTTAAGTTATTTTTGCAACGTATGTCTTCCATCATCGCAAATTTATTGTCGTAAGTTTTGTTTTGTTTCTGGAGCCCCAGAATTGTTTGCTGCATAGTGGCAAGTTGTTGAGCGTGCTCCCCTGTGGCGGATTCCACAGTTCCGATCCGGCTCGTCAGCGCGCAGGTTCGCCACATCTGCCAAGATATTGTTTTGTAAGTCTGCCAGCAGGCTTTTAAGCACCGCTGTTGTCACTGGGTCTTTCCCTGGGCTATCCGTTTTTGCGGCTGATGCTGGTCTAGCCGGTATTTCGTCGTCATCCAGAGACAGTTCGTCAGACAGGTCTGAATAGGCCTCAGAGTAGTCGGCTATTTTGGGCCCGCTGGCCTGTTACGCCTGTCTCAGGAGCACACCAATGTTGTGGCTCAATCGGGGTTTGTCGGGCTTTATCTTTTTATTTTTCCGACCCATATTGTGGTGTGGGTCTATATCCTGCTTCCACGGTTGTCTCGGTCGGGCGATATTGCGGGTAAAAGGAGAAATCTCTTGTGGTATCTCGGAGCTCTGAAACCGTGCGACCATGCGGCTCAATTGTTTGGCCACGCCCCTAGACTCCTTTTTTTTTTTTTTTTTTTTAAATACTCATCTGAACTTCTTAAAGGTTAACCATTTATCTTGTCAGGTGACTTTTTCTATGTATATTATGTATAAGGTATAAGTAGCTAGAAATTATTATTTTTTTCATTTGGCCAATTAGCCACCTTGTAGGAGCTATAAGAGCCGGTTCAAAAACATTATATTGAGGTATGTTTCTGAGCAGTGACATCCTATGAATATGTTTGCCATATCTGTTTTCAACACATATGACGCCACTCACTTAAAAAAACCCCAAAAACGATTTTACTACCTGGATGGGAGGATTGCCGTTCATAGAGATGGCCTTCTGTAGTGGCATCACTAGGGTTGGTGTAACACAGTTCGATGACTCATGGTATCCCCTTTATGTGTTAGACCATATGAGATTCCTGGTGTTCCATTGGTGAGCTCTTCAATGGGTGCAAACCTTCTGTATTTTTGTTTGGAGTTTTGATTCTCTGGTAGTGTCAGAGAGTTGCTGCGAGTTACTCCAGCAGTGCTCTGATATCATCAATGATGGTGCCAGAATTTGTGTGAGAGATATGCAAGGTCTGGACTTGATGATAATGTAGATCAGAAGGTCTCTGGGCCTGTGCAGTGGGTGCAAAACCCTCTTTCATCAATCCTTCTGCATGAGCCGGCCGCGGTGTCAGCCCTGTTTGTCACCATGTCTGATGGTGTTACCACAAGTGGTGCCAATGTCTTTGCTTGCTTTCCTAGCATTTCTCTCCCTCTATATTTCCCCTCCCCTCCATAAATTTTTTTACATTTTATTCCTGTTTAACTACTTTTTTAAATTTATTTTCGCTTTCCTTCTGAGTGGCGGCTCTCACATTTCATCTCTCCAATACCAGTTGATATGCATTATGTTATCTCTGTTTCTGCAACATTTTATGGTTTGAGGCTTCTTTGGTGTATTTCACTATAATCCGCGTATGCTGTTGTGACCTTACATACAGTGAGTGTATGTGCATATGTTTGCGTGTATGTATGCATGGGTGTTTGCATGTACCTTAATAAGGTGTCAATTTAAATGTTCATGGGTTTGCTATATGATGTAGTCAGCCTGTCCCCAGTCCTGTCCCCATTCTCCCTTCTTATATCCTGGCTGCCATAGATTGCCATGTTAAGTCTGGGAGTGGTGGGGCCAAGCAGAGATTACGGTTCTCACATAACCCCGACTCCCTCACTTAAAATAACATTAAAAAAGCAATCTCAGCAGCCATGATTCTTTTGCTGACCTAAGTGGACAGTTTTTAGGGGTAGAGTAGGCAACTGTGGTACCCCATCTGGAAATTTGGCAGTCAGTTGCCTACTTAGTCTAACTTATATTATATCTAGGCCTTACCATCTGTATTTTATTGTATATATTTTGCTAAGTTTGGATTTCTTCTGGGGATATTAATCAAGACTAGAATAAGTGCCGTCAGATCTTTGATTGTTTTGTATACTGATACATATTCTAATATATACATTAGGGATCGACCATTATTGATTTTTTTTTTTTTTTGTTACCGATAATCTGTGAACTTTCAGGCCGATAGCCGATAATTTACCGATACCCCCATAGGAAAGCAATGAATAATGCGTTTCCTATGGGGAAATCCTAATGCGAGTGCGACTATTTCCACACACACACATTAGGTCTCCCTGGCAGGGGAGGACCCAGAACAGGTAAGTGACAGAAGGGGTTATTAAGGGCTATATTATTTTTTTTATAATTTAGTGCCAATATATTTCCAGAGCTTTATTATCATATAGTGCCATATCCACCACCCTTCACTGACTGAGTAAGTAACTATGTTTATTGGAGTAAAGAAAATTACTTTTTACAAACCAATTGGCACACAAGCGACAGAGCCGACTAGACAGCACTACTTCAGGCCTGGGTCTGCAGCTCCTCTCTAAAAGTCTCGCGATCTGTGCGCCTGGTTTTGCCACGGGGAGCTTTGGTGCGGTAACTGACGGTAACGCTTTGACCAGGGCTCGTGAATCGCGAGACGTGGAGAGGACGGATTGGGCGCGCTGGACTCGTTATCGGCAAGATTATAGGCCGATACCGATAAATGAAAAACCCTGAATATCGGTAAAATCGATAATCGGTATATCCCTAGTAGCCATAGATATAATAAAACATATATGATGTTTTCCTTGAAAATATCTCCTGGTTGAAGCCGTATGAATGAATATGTTCTGATGTAAAGAGCTTTAGTAAAGATTTTTTACGGGTCTAATTCCTAGCTTGTTGGCATCTTAGACAGGAGCAAGATGTATGGTAGGCATTTCTTTTTAATATAAATAACTAAGACTACACTATAAACAATCCCTTTATGTAATATTTAATAAGCTTGGCTGTGGTGTTATTCAAAGCTAAAGGGGCTTACAACCATAATTTCAAACAATAAAACATATCACATAAATCTTAACTTTTTTTTTTCTTTTAACTTTAGTAACCACAAAGTTGCCAGTCTTAGATGACCTGACCATCTTTTATTTAAAAACCACCGACCGCCATATCCTTCCTTAGAACTTGACCCCGAGAATAACCTTTGCCCCAAAGCTTTATAACCCCAAACAATAGAAAGAAAGAAATTCGGGGATCTGTCTGCTCTGCTCCTGACTCTGTAATGGCTCACAGGCTTGCGCTGCTGCAAGCTCCTGCACTTCTCTCTCGCGCGCTTGCATCCAATCTCCAGCCAGCTCATGTCACCGCTTTGGCTATGAACGTTGTGAATTTTGTTGGGCAGAGTTTAACTTTACAACAAGGGCAGATTAACCCTTCTATTGCCCCCATACATATATGCCACAGAGCTTCATCCCTGTGGCATTTATTTATTTAAAAAAATAAATAAAAATTCTTTATTTTGGTAGTGCATTATTCAGTACATAGCTTGGCATGAACATGTTATTAGATTGCGTTACAGAGTATCATGAGTAATTACGTTATACATGTTAAGATTGCTGCACATTTTTTTTTTTTTATAAGACAAGAAGTGTTAATGAAATGGTTATATTCATTGCTTATGGAGGGAAACTAGTGTACTGCCATATGCTGCCTATTGGATATGATTACAGGTGTCGAGGATTCAAGCTGGGTAATGCAACAAGGAGCTCTGTACAACTTGCCAGCAGGTAGGTAGTCTAGGACATGAAATTAAACACGTATTCAAGGTGAGGTCGCTCATTAACGAAGCTCCTGGCACTAATCATCAGCTAAAGGTTAGCTTAATTAACATAACAATCTAACGTGCAGTAGTAAGTATGAATATTTATACATTTAAAAAGTAAAAATTAAAACCACCGGTGATAGACCTGTCCTTATGCATGTCACTGTCCCCAGAGTGCTGCTTGTTCCATCTGTGTTATGATGTAACATAGGGGGAACCGCGTGGTCGGCAAGTCCGAGGCTGGGGCCCACCATCTTCATTGGGTGATGAGGTATGGAGGACTGTGCATGAGAGTCTCATGGTGTGGGCGAGCCGCTCGTTGGTTAGTGGCGTCTAGTTATATGCGAGTGGTGAGGGTAGCCGATGTTCTTTATTGCTTTGACGTCGGCTTAAGTCAGTGGTTTGGTAGGTTTTCCGTAGGTGCCGCCAGTGGGTTGCTTCAGTCTGCCTTTTTCCAGGCCCAGCTTCAGGGATATCAGGTGAGTGGTGCTTCCATGGGCTCCGTTCGCCAACGATACCCTCCATCTCCTGCCCCAACCCGTTCTCCATGCAGTCAGAAGGCATGATCATGTGCAGATTTATTTAGAAAGGATGTGGCTCAGTGGTTTGTTTTCGTCTGCAGGCATGCAAGGTTGTGTGGTGTAGTGCAGATTGCAGTGCCGCCATTTTAGAGGCCCAGCTCGTGGTGCGCGCCTCCAGGTAGGTCCGATGCTGGGCTTTGTAGGGCGATGATTCCCTCCGGTGAGGACCGGGATAACCCCCTCGGTCCATGGGGAGGGAAGCGAGGCCTGTGAGGTGCATCACAAGGCTGTTGCGGGGCTGCCAGGTTCGCAAACAGGACGGCGGCCGTCCGTCATGCTCTCCACCCTCATAGGCCGCAGACCCCGAAGTATCATATTGCCCGCAGGGGGCTCTGGCACTCCTGATCTCAGGGTCCGCGGTGGCTCCAGCTTCTGCCCGGATGCTTGATATAGCTTCAGGTCACTCAGCTTGCTTTATTGCTTAAGTTTTTAGCCATAGTGGACCAGATTTATCAGGAGCCTCTCTGGCCTGCGACCGGTCAGCATGGCGGTCAGGCCCCGCCCCCCCGGCATTTATTTTAATCCTGTATTTGTCTGTACCAGACTCTTTAGAATTTAACTTGTCTTTTGTTCTAATTGTTTAAAATGTAGTAATGGTGGTGCATACAACCCTAAGTTCATTGATTCCAAGCAGTGTGTGTAAGATCTGCTGAATGTCAATTGAGATTTAAAGAGGTTTGTTTCATAAGTGTCTTTTTTTTTATTTTTATTTTTTAATTGAATTTACTATGTTTTTAAGCACTGACAATAAATTGTGTAACTCCTCGTTAGATTAACATGTATTATAATGTGTATTTATTATAGGGGGTTATGGAAGAGGCTAACCTAGATTGTAATGTATCTAAATGCTAATTTATCTCTCACATTGCTAGCTGTCATTGTGTTGAGCAATGCCCATAAGATAAAAGCAGCTTGCGCATTCATATTCTCCTTTGATACGCAGTTAGTCGCAGATGGTGTTTGGGAGCGCTGCGTCTCCAACAGAATAATGTAAGAGTTAATATTCAGTCCTATGATGACTCGTGTGTGTGTGTGTGTGTGTGTGTGTATATGTATGTGTGTATATATATATATATATATATATATATATATATATATATATATATATATATATATATATATATATAAAATCTATCTCCATCCCTAAGGGTAAAGTAAATCATCATTCTCTCTGTGTCTTCCCATCAGATCTGTGAGAATTGCTCTCACAGAATACATAATACTGAATACCAGAGGGAGAACTTGGCCGGTTTATATTTGCCATTCAGCATTAATAACACACTAAACGGGCTTTTCTATTCTCTAAATACTAATTTGTCATATGGGATTTCACTATTATTTTAACAGGACAACATATGCTGTAGCGCTGTGCAATGGGACTAGCATGTGTACCTTTTGCCTGCACAGGGATTAGAGGGTTTAAACCTGACAGCTGATCGTACAGGAAGGTACACAAATATCTCTTTGGCGACAGCCCCATTGATTTTCATTTTAAAAGAAGACCTCTCGCAGACATCGGTGGAGACTCGCTTACAGAAATCAGTACTTTTCCATTTAAAAGCCTTATTTTTTTTTCTAGAATCTGTGCACCATGGTCTGTTTTCAGAGGCTGATAGGTCTGCGGTTTTAAAGATTCAAATCATACTTTTTTTCCAGTCTGCCAGTTCGGAGTATCCTACTCACCCCCCACCCCCCTCCATGTTTCCCTATATATATTCTGCTCTATTAAACCCCAGGCACTCAAGCTCTTTGAGACATTTCTAGAGTTTACCAGCAATCTAGAGACTCTGTTCAAGCAGCAAGTCCAGCCCTCTATACGTGTGGCCTTTGTGACTGTTTCTGTTTGCAGTTATGCTCCAAGGCTGTTACATAAACCTTAACCTTTTTGCTACAATGGCAACTCCTCTTGGCAGCACAAATGTATTTATAGTTTATTGGAGAAGTTAGCGTCAAGAGGGAGATGGGGGGCAGTGCCATTTATTTTTGTTTTGTTTTACACATCAATGGTAAATCTTCCTTTAAAATGTGGTTCTCTGTTCTGCAGGCCTCTTAAATAAATTAGTCTTTCCAAGTAAGGGATAATTCATTTCAGTGGTATTTAAGAGACACTAAAGGGGACTTGAAGATCTTAATGGGCACTGTCGAGCAGGATTTTCCTTCCTCTGCCTTGGAGCAATGCTGAAAGAGCTAAAGGAGAAAAAAAAAAATAGGGATATCATATTTTCAACAACATTAAGGGTATCAAGATAACATGAGCGGGAAGCACATTCCAAACAGATATAATAGAACAAGGGGTCATGCTCTGAAATCAGAGTGCGAGGATTAGCGGTAATGCAGGGAAATAAAACTTTACAGAGTAGTGCAGTCATTGAATAGTTCCTAAGAGACATGTCAGGGCACAATGCAGTGAGCCAGCTACAATGCTTAGGGAACTGCGATGGGCAAAATGGGTATTTTATAAAATACCCCCCCCCCATATCTAATATTGCCATTTGGCGCTGAGATGGGAATCATGGGACCTTTTTTAAATTTGTACTATGGGCCAGAACAGCCTTGCGGTCTTATGCAAAATAATACTAAAAACTAAAAAAAGAAAAGTATAACCAATGGCTCTAAGAAAGTTCAATGTCCAGTTGCTTCTGGTGTGAAAGTTAAAATACTGTATTTGTAATTATTATTTGCAAATATGTACTTTATTTTTGGTGTTTTATTGCGCTGTCTGTATGTAGCCCCCTTTTTGTTTTTTTGATCCTTTTGTGGTCAGAGACTGGGTAAGCAACCTAAAAAGGTGTTGATTGTTATGTCTATGTAGGGTTTGTTGTTAACTACCAATATTGCAGGACTATAACATTATCTAGAGCAATTATTAAGTCTGCAGTGGACACATTTCAGGATCTTTAGGCTATTGGACACAAATGGCTTATCCAAGACATTACTGCGCGATTAATGTCAAACATAATTGCAGCCCTATCTTCTGTTTTTCTTCTTCTGATAAAGGTTTCTATGATTGCTTTTGCGTTCCTGGCTAGAGGGCTGCTTCCAGGCAATTTATGTTTTCCGAGTGCGTGCCAAACACTATATATAATTCTGTATTATCTAAAATGGTTGAGAATATGTAATCTTATACTCGGAGTAATTTGTTGTACAGTTGAGGCTATTAATCTCTCTTTCCCCACGGCTGTACATTTCCATGAGTCTCTGGCAAGGTCAAAAAGTTCAAATTAATAGTTTTTTTTTTGTGTGGACAAATGGTTTGTTCTTCTGACTAGTAAGACAATGTTTTATATCCTTTATTCTTTGTGAACAATTGCTAGCTTTCCCTGGGTGTCCTTTTTACCCAGCCAAAGTGCCTTCACTGTTATAGATAGTTGGCTATGTAATATTTTATTAACCTGTCTTTTGTATCTCATCTATTGTGATATATAGCCTGCTTTAAGCAGCCAGTAGAAATAACAGCAGCCTCAATAACTACAAAGCTAATTTTTTCTGTAGCATTCCAGGCTGGAATCGGCTGTTGTGTTGTTGTTGTTGTTGTTATTATTATTATTGTTATTATTAATGAAAGGCATGTTCTGGACATAGATTTAATGTAAATAGACATTTGTTTAGCTATTATTTTGTACACATAAAGGCCTATTTTCCTTAAAGGACCACTCTAGGCACCCAGACCACTTCAGCTTAATGAAGTGGTCTGGGTGCCAGGTCCAGCTAGGGTTAACCCATTTTTTCATAAACATAGCAGTTTCAGAGAAACTGCTATGTTTATGAATGGGTTAAGCCTTCACCTATTTCCTCTAGCGGCTGTCTCATTGACAGCCGCTAGAGGCGCTTGCATGCTTCTCACTGTGATTTTTCACAGTGAGAGCACGCCAGCGTCCATAGGAAAGCATTGTAAATGCTTTCCTATGTGACCGGCTGAATGCGCGCGCAGCCAGCCGACGGGGAGGAGGAGAGCTCTCCGCCCAGTGCTGGAAAAAGGTAAGTTTTTATCCCTTTATCCTTTCCAGAGCCGGGCGGGAGGGGATCCCTGAGGGTGGGGGCACCCACAGGGCATTATAGTGCCAGGAAAACGAGTATGTTTTCCTGGCACTATAGTGGTCCTTTAAGCGTTCTCTAGTCCTTTTGTGATTTTAGTATTTTCTGTGGTTTGCTCGCAAAACATGAGAATTTACAATAGAATTGCAATATTTAGGCCAAAATAGTCACAATCGAAACATTCTCCAGGTCTTCTATTTTGGATTTAAATTTGCAGTTTCCATATAGATTTTCATTTCCATTAACAATTTACTGATAGAGGATGTTCCAAATCACTGCATCATTAAATTCCCTACTCACAATCTTCTTAGGACAATGCTATGCTTCCCGTAGAGTGGCCAAGTACTTGTATTAATGAAGGCACTTATACAAGTACCCTCCTCTTAACCACTTACTGTGAAGGAGCTAGAACTATGGGGGCCATCTATAGCACGTTTTACAAAATCTTGAATAGAGAAGTCAGTAAGGGTTTTTTTTTTTTCTTCTTATTTATACCATAGCATATTTAATGCATTCATAAAGTTGTAATAAAAGCTCCACCCAGGTGTGTCCCTTGAATTAATTGTTGCAAGCTCATTTTAATATTAATTAATAATGCAATATTATGTCTCTTCATTTGCTGTTTTAGTCCCCAAAAATTGTAAAGCGATGTGTTGGCTTCGTATTAAAGTGTATAATGGTAAACATTTAAATGCTGCTAACAGATTTTGCAAACCTTGGTTTATTCACTGAATGCCAAATTGTAGAATGAATACGAAATAGAAATAAAAAAAAATAGTTATGTGGAAAATGCTGATCTGGAAGAATTCTTCAAATACGCTGTAGTCCCAGTATGCCTATTTTCACATAAATAGAACAATTCAGTTTTCAGTTCAGTGCAACTTGTTTTTTGCTGTTGGTTAAAGTCCATAGTGTAGAGAAACAAAACTTTCTTGACCAAAAACAACAAACAGATACAGTAGGGTTTTAAAAGTCTTTTCTGTAGCCATACAACGTAAAAGAAAAGCCAGAATTCCTCTGAACTTTAGGCCTATCTTTACCACTCAGTCCTTACGTTCATGCTTGAGCAGACTTACAAAGGGATGTTTTTTTTCCCCCTTGCTTTAATGAAAGGACCCTCTTTTACAACTGCAAAAAAAAATATATAAAATAAATAAATCCTCGAGTGGAATCTTTGTGCCAGACACTGAGATTTCCATGCAAGGATATTGGAAAAGAGCCCATATCCACTGATGACATGATTGCAATTAAGGGGGGGGGAAAAATGCTTTCATAACAGGAACATCAATACAGCGGAACCCTTGGACACGTCACCTGGTGTGCGTTCCAATGCAATAGCTAACCTAGTAAAACACTGTATTAACCACATATTAGCGGCTGTGAAACGTGTGACCACAGGAAACTGGAGAAAATGCTTGTGATTTATCTTAATGTTATGGTGGCAGAGGACCTCTAGTGGCCATTTAATATTATTTCATGGACAATTATGGCTTTTCACCAAAACATTACCATTTGTGATTAAATAAACATATAATAGTACAACAGTTAAAGTTATTTGTAATAAGGAAGTCAACTCCTTTTTCCCAAGTGGATGCTCTTTATTTATACACCAGTTATTTATTGCAAAAAACTATATTGCACTAATACTGTACTTTACAGATGTGCAAGTAGTATGTGAAATCCTGGTCTAAAGAGGTTGTTCTATCAGACTCAAAGATTCTCACAGTTTTGTATCCTATATCTGACCAGTGCTTTGTTTTGGATGAATAAAGGTTTATTTGACCTTGTGTAATAGGGAACTAAAGGTGTACAATAGCGGAAGAAATTACCAAAGCATCACACATAGGGACCTACTGTAGTAGGGAACAAAATGTATATAACACTACAAATTCCCAAATCAAGGTAAACCTGCCAAACTCTTCCACAGTCGCTTGGTAAGATGATTTGGCAGTTAATTGAGAACTATTAAGAGGATTTCTTAATAACTAAAATAATTGGTTTTATACTTTGTATCTGTCTAGGATTGCTTTATCTATTTGAAACCCACACCATTCCTTTTGTGCAGTTGAGCAGTAAATGTAGACTGTTGCCCTGCTGTTGTGCAGGCGAACTGGTAACTTAATTACGGAGGATTCCTGTAGATACTTTCTAGGTTTAATAATGGTTTCCCTTTTGTAGATGTTTCACACTGCATACTCTACAACACAGCAATGTTCTTGTTCAGCACATCAGTATGTAGAGCTTGATATGTGTCCAGGAAAACCTAGTAGCTCCAGCAGTCCTAGATCTATCTGGGTTTAAGACAGACTCCTGAGATGTTTTACCGTACTCAAATCTTATAGGTCTATAGACAACTTTGTCAAATCTGCTATAGATATTCAGTCCCTTTCATTCTTCTTAATTCTTTTAAGTCTGGCTAATAAAATAACTCTGACAATTACTTTACTGTCAACCAAGTTCAAACCACATTGAGCCTATTGGGTCTTTGTTAATTTCAAATTGGCATCATCGCTGCAGTGCGATTTGTTTGAAAATCGCTCAACTGATTTACTGAACAGCAGCCAAATTCCCTGTTGCAAGAAAATGAAAAATATAATTGCTGCTATGGGTAAGAGTAGAGTTTGAGGGATATTTCAGGTTGGAGGATTGTTAGTGTTTATGGGGTTAGCGGTATCCCTTTAGAGATATTTAGGCTTATTGGCTGATTTTAACGGGTAAATGAATGGTAGTGCAATTTCTGTTAAAATATATATATTCCTTTTGTGACTAAATATCTACCCCATGAAATTGGTATACCAACTTGCAAATAGAATGCAGTTGCTCCCCTTTCTTGCTTTACAGTAAGAACAATACTGTCACCTGCAGCACTGACACAGGAAGTGTGATGGCCAGTGGAGGTGTCCCTAGGGAGCAATGTAAACTCTGCCTTTTCTCTGAAAAGGCAGTGTTTACATTAGAATACCTGCAGGGACCGACTGTACTCACCAGAACTACATTAAATTGGCACTGTCATGGCCGAATCCCGTTTTTTTTTTTTTAACCCCCCTCCCGACTCCATTACATCTAATTGACCCCCTAGTCACCCCCAAATGCTCCTAAGCACCCCAAATGACCTAGTTTTTAAATTTTATTTTCTGCCCCGATATATATTCTGGGCATCTTTGTGTGGGTAGATGAAGGCCCTGTAGGAAACGTCATCTGCCCACAGTAGATAGCGCTGTGAAATTCCTGCGCATGCCCAGTTAAACACTTGGGCATGCGAATGGGTATTTCATCCAATCATTCGTCAGAAAGACGAATGAATAGAAACGTCAGCCGAACAAACACAGAACATCGGTGTTCGTTTGTTTGTTCAGTTTATTACAAGGAGGGAGCTACCGGCGCGCAGCCCCCTCCTTGTAATATGTAAAAATAGAAGCGGCAGGCAGCAGTGCTCCCTGCCACTTCCTAAGCCACCCATGTCCTCCCTGCTGTGAGTAGGGGCATGTCTACTAAACAGTGACCAGCCTTTCCCCGCCCTGCAGAGCTCAGTCTGCACCGTACCCTGGGGAAGATGGTTTAATTTGTTAGCGTCTGGTTTTTTCTTTCTTTCTTTCTTTCTTTTTTTTTTTTTGCGCTCAGGTTTTTTATTTTATTTTTTACAAGTTTGACGGGTATTATGTTTTTATTGGCCTTTTTTGGGGCTGAAAAATGAAGATTTTAGAAAAAAAGACTTCAAATTGTAGTTCTTTTATTCCCCCCTCACTATTTGAGGGTGGGAGCCTGGGGGGAGGACAATAGGTCTCCACCCCCACCCCCACCCCTTCATTCTCATTTATTTCCCCCACCCGCCGCTCAGGGGTGGGAGCCGGGGGGTGGGGGAGGACAATAGGTCTCCACCCCCTACACCCCACATTCTCATTTAGGGCCCCCGCCCGTCGAGATCTAGGTCCACCCGGCTCGGGAGGGGGTACTAGGTTTTTGTTTGTTTTGTTTTTTTTACACTGTGAGCAGCCACAGACTGCTCACTGTTTAATAGACATGCCCCTACTCGCAGTGTAGTGAGTAGGTGCAGAATTTACCAATACGAAGTAATTTTTACTTCGTATTAGAAAATTTGGCTGAAAGACCAATTTAGGTCTTTCAGCCTTTTGGTAGATAGCTCCCCAGTTCCCACGGTATTAGGGAGCTATCTACTAAGTGGCTGCAAGATGCAGCCGCGGCACGAATAGGATCGGAGTTTCATTCATTGGAATGAAATTCGGATATGAACATAGTCCCAAATTGCGTCCGAACACGAATGGAGAAACTGTTCTCATTCTGTTAGGACGCAATTCTGCAGCTTCGCCAGCGTTCTGTCTAAATGACAGGACGTTGGTGAAAAGTTAAATGGAAGCATCGCGGGAACACTGAGGATAGCTGAGAATTGTGGGAAGATTTCTCTGACCACCGGAAATGAAGCACACTTTGCTCCTCCGCTGGTCAGAGATGGTCAGACGTAGGAAACCTCTATAAGACAAATAGTCCCTACTTTGTCTTATGTTTTAAAGAAAACTAGAGCAGACAGGAAGAAATGAAGAACAGATCCTGACAGAGGGAGAGAAGAGGAATCGATTAAAGAAAGGTAAGTTCGGCATGACAGTGCCGCTTTAAGCTGTAGTTGTTCATGTGACTATACTGTCTGTTTAATAAAGTATACAAATAATGTAATTTAAGATGGCTCTCTGTGACAGGTTACAAGTTGCATGCAAACCAGAGTTAGAATCACTTTTTACATGGTTAATAATTTTTTAGTTTTATTAAATTCATCCTCATTCAGTTTTATTCACTAAACTCCATAATGTACCAAATCAAAATCTGAATGCCAAAACTGAATCTAAAATAACTGAGCTGTGCCTGTAACTGAAATCTAGAATATATTTTTGTTGCCATTCAGGTTATTATTTAGTACAATTCAAAGTTTCGTGAATAAACCCCATTGAGTTTCTCTTACACTTGTATTTTCTTGGATTAAATATCCCCAGGTGTTTTGTTTGATAAGGCATTCAGATCTTTTAGGTGAGCGTGACATATCCAAAAGTAATGTATTGTGCTTGTTTGTTCCACGGTCGTAGTGGGCACACCTGGCACTGGAAAGTACATTTCATGCACCAGTTGTTACTAGACTAGTTTTGTTGCAACTGTAATTGTGAAATAATAGTGACATTGTTTTGTGTGCCAGTACCGGAAAGCCAAATATTGTGATGCTGTTTTTTCCCAGATATTTCTGCCTATTCGATGGTCCTTTTGTGACTAAATGAATGGCACATTCTATACACGGGAATAATTGCTTTATTCTGTTTCTTGAATGGGGGAGTAATATGTTGCTTACTACTCTTTTGTCCATGGGACACTCCTATTCAGTAAATGCTTTTTCTGTAGAATTTAGAAATTTGTTTAACCCTTTAGGACACATGACATGTGTGACACGTCGTGATTCCCTTTTATTCCAGAAGTTTGGTCCTTAAGGGGTTAATGTATAGAAGAGGGAAATATATAAGCAACATATGTAGTCTCATTATTTTCCTCACATGGTAATTACAGTGTGACATTTTGTGTAGCATCTGGTATAATGCCTAGATAAATGTACCAATGTTACTCTGAATGTGTGAACTTTGCATGTGGTGAGAGATCCCTAGATCCTTTTGTTGGCACTTGGCCTACAATAATGTAACAACCTTTCACTGCAACATGTCAACATCCAATATGGCTGTATTCCAAGTCTGTTACTACAGTAACTACAAGCAAGAAATTCAGACACATAGTAAAGAAAATCAGATGGAAATGTAACCGGTAGGGATGCAAGCCGCAGAAGCTTAATTAAGATTATTTACATTTTCCTTAAACTTTTCATTCTCATGCAAAAATGGTATTGGCTGTTCCTACTTACTCAATGTATAATTTAAAAGCTCTAAATAATCGTGGTGTTAAAAGCCATTAAATATTATTTATTGCCTGCCTTTACTTTCTCAGTGTATTATTTTGATTACTTTCCAAGAATCTCAATACACAGTGTAGAATTATATTGTGCTTTATTAGATGTATTGTATTCATTATAGTATATATACATGATATAAAAACTTGTTTCTTTTTCTTTCCAAAAACTATAAAAGAATAAAGACGATCCTCCTGTTAATGCCACAGGTGCCAGTCACTTCCTCTTTTGCAAGCCGGAAGCTCCTGCATGGAGCTTCTGTCAGCTTTCCTGAGCTGAGCTAAGCTCTGCACCTGCTCTCCGTGGAGGAACAGTAATCAAAAACAAGGATACAGCACTCACAAAGTCCAAAAATGACAGGCATTTTTGGACCACACTAGCAATGTTTAAGCCTAGCCAGGAGCTCTTCCCTCCGAAGCATGTTATCGTTTTTATGCTGTATAAAGGGTTCCTTTAAATGAGTAAATCTTACTTTTGAAGTTCCTACAATCATAAGTATACAGGCATTGCAGCTTTTACACTAAGCTATGACAAACCAGGAAGTGGCTTAGTCAATCACGGTGCTCCCATTATTTTCAAAAGATGTCCATTGCCCCTAAACCATAGCACAGCAATTCCATTCATTAGATAAGGTGAATGAAACTGTTGCCTAAGTTGTTTGTAGCAGCACCAGAGCCTCTATCAGCATACTGGTAGTTCCTTGTACAAGAAAATGAGAGGTGATTGCGCGATCACTAGTGAGTACGACCTAAGCTCATGTCCCGCATAGTAAGATGTGTAAGACCAGAAGATATGCGGACTTAAATAGAATATACATGCGAGAAGTATTGCTTCCTCCTGTGAAGGTTGTTACTAAGGGCGTGAAATTATTGGTGAAATGTTTGCATTCATAACCTATGCAAAGAGCATAGATCGTTATAGTGCATAGTTCGTTCGATACCGGTTTATATTCCTAGCACTTTAGTGTTACTTTAAATAATGTTATGGTCATAAATGTAATCTACTGAAATATATATACCTTTTATAGCCTCTGCAGGGAGCCTCCATACTTAACACAGAAGCATGCAAACTATGAAGGTTGCCAACACCTACTCAGTGCTTGTCACATTGAGACATAAAGGTCTAAGTAGTTCAGCAATTCCTATTAAATATAAACCAATGGTGTAACTGAAAAATAAGTCTTAAATTCTGACAGCTGCGCTACAGATTTGACTGTGACGTCTGCTTATACCGTCAGTACATGCCCCCATCTTATTCACCTGAATTACCGTGGTAATTCAAATTGCAACTCTTTAATTGAGGAATGGAACATATATACATTGTTCTTACCAATTTCCTTTGGAAAAGCTGCTCTCTCTCTAGACACAGCAGTGGACTTTCCATACATTTTTCATCAATATTGAGAAAAGGGGAATGTAATTAATCTTTGTCCGTAAGCTTGTTTTGTATGGAATTACAAATGTCTGTAGCAGATATTCTCCCCAGTCATTGTGGTTGCTCCATGATGAATTGCAGCAGAGGAAAGGGTTTTTTACACCAAGAACAATAAAGATGTGAATTTCTCTGTCTAAAGAGGTTGTGTAAACAGCAACTGGATTCCTCCTTGAAAACACAGGATATTCAATGATATTCTAGTTAATATCTGATGTACAATGTTGATCCAGGGAGAAAATCTGAAAGCTGTTTTTGTCGTAAAATTGCACAGGGCTTCAAACTAGGTCCTCCATCTTTTTTTTAAAAATGTATCAACAGCTGAAACATGTTTTTGAAAGGCTTGCATTTTGCACTGGTCCTGAACATTTTATTAAACCTGTGTTACAATGCATCTGTATAATGTACAAGGTGATACCCACGATCATGAGGGTTATTGGGGCAAACTCTCCTCCTCTGCTTTGTAGAACACATGTAAAAGCTATCATTTGTCTGGCCATCCACTTAATCTTGTGTATTTATTATGGTAGCGCCATGAAATAATCAATTAAAAAAATAAATTTAAAAAAAGTGGTTTACTCGGTTGTATTTTAATGTGGACAACATGTTTGCCTTTGCTTTTTTATTTTTTATTTCCATGAAACTTGAAATCAACAGTCCCTAAAATTGTTATAATAAAACAGGAAATTCTGATACCATTAGAGAACAATTTGTTTGCCAAATCTCTTATATCTGTGTCTCACTAATGTCAATATACTGCTTTAGTTGCAATGATTACCTCGGGCTATCCCTGAGTGTTCACTGTACCTAATGAAGTATTGGCTACACCTCGCTGACGAGGCCCAAAGAAGGCCTTGTTTTCTGTATCTCTCATGCAGAGGGAACTTGCTGCCGTTTCGGGTCTGAACTGCCCTTATTGGTTGGATCAGTCTGATATGAAAATATTTTAGGTTCTCTCTGTGATTGCATAGGTGAGCAAAAACTAGTTTTATACCTGAGCCGGCACTAACCTGTGGAGTTTCTCTAAGCTTTAATCCGTTCTCGGTTCTAATGTTCTTTGTTTTCATTCCCCTGTATACATTGATGGGAAGGAGATCTGAATGAGATATTCTGTTGTGATTAATTGTTCTGAGGGATTTCCCCATTTCCTTATGAAATAATGTTATAAAATAAGTTTAGGTGGTATTTGGCTCTGACACACTCATACTTTTCCTCACAGCTATAAACTTTGTTAGAAACTTTGCAGCCAAGGTCATTTTTTTTTTTTTTTCCACGAGGTGGAATTTCCAGATAAAGCCAAAAAATAAAAAAAAATACCATAAACTATTATCTGTTTCCACTCTCCTTTGGCCCAATAATTAGAGTTATGAACTACTTGATAAATGTAGGGCTTCCTACCAACTTCTTGGGATTTCCCTACCCCTCCGCATCACTTTGAGTGAAGGGTTGCAAAACGTTTTTTTTTTTATTCTTATTTTAAGATGTTATTTACGAAACATACTTTATGACTATTCAAAAGTTTGGAATAATAGGACACAGCCATTAAGACTTTTATTCTATATTGTTCTTTTTGTCATATTCTCAGCTGATACTAATCTTACTAATTCTCAGCTGATACTAATAAAAGTTAATTTATTTTTATTGTTCGTGTTCTTATTGGTGCTTAGATTACCTTATTGGTTATGTGGGGCAGATGTGTGGCATTTGCCTCCCTCTGCCAATCAGATGTATTGGGCACAGCATATTGGGGATGTGAAGACCTTCTATATTCAAGGGAAGAGCTTATAGTCTAGTGTTTGTCAGCCTGACAGCCAAAAATGGTGTAGTTTCAGAATGAAACAGTCCAAACAAAGTGAGTCAATGCACCAAAACTACTTCATTGAGATTAAAATGGTTTTGGTGCAGAGTGTCTCATTAATATATTGTATATGCATAAATTCCCAAGAACAAAAAGTAGATGTTCTATATTTTCCTCTTCTTTTGTATATATTTTTTCTTTTTTTCTGTCCAGTACGATTTTCATGAGTCACTGTTTTATATATTTACCATAAATTTCTCTTCTGTGAAAGGTCAACTTTAAGAGACCAAGTGGGAACCAATGAAGTTAAGTTCTAGCTGTGGCAGTGTCTGAATGCTACATTCTTTCTAAAAGTGTTTTTGGTACCTCAGAAGAGTCATTTATTGTGGGTCTATTACACACGTGTTTCCCAATATGGCTTCAATATGTAATAGCACAATTAACTGCCACGGAGTTTGAGAAACCATTGTTCTCTCTGCGTACTGATTAGACATGTGCATTCGGTTTCAAATGATTTATCTGAACATTGGGCGATCGTTTAACCATATGACAAGATCACAAAACAAACTAAACCAGGACTGAACGAGCATTTGTGATTCTGAGTTCCGTCTGTGGGGTCAAAAAATAAATAAAATTGATCGATGGTTAGAACACTGCCACTAGTGGTTGATTTTAATTAAACAACAAGTGAGAAGGAACCGGTAGAGTGGGGAAAAGGGGAGATGCAATTAAAAAAAATAAAAATACATCTACACTTTATATAGTATATAGTGTAATAATGTATACATACTTTTTTTTCTGCTTCTCCTTTTTTCCCTCTATTGATTACTTCTCTTCACTTGAACTGTGAACCATATGCCGCAAAAATTTCCCTACTAGTGTGCTTCAGAATAAATACATGATATTTTGGTGCTTTTTCTTCCAATTTGCAGCGTCCAAATGTTTTTCCCGAAACAATTGCACTGACAAAATGTGTTCAAACTAAAATTTATGGATGAGAACCGAATCGCCCAAAATATTTGTGGAGAAAATTGAGTAGGACTAACCAATTTTTACACAATGCACAGGTGTAATACCAAATACTTTCCCCATATCATGGTGTATTGTTCATCATATTTGTTATCCAGTGTTGTAGTTGGAAAAGAGTTAAACTGAACCAATACCAAATCGGTTTTAATGACAAAAATGATTGGGATATTTTGCTCTCCCCCATTCTGATGTCAGCAGTTCATTGAATGAATCCCAGAAATTCAGGAAGGCAGATGTTTTGTAGAGGTTTTTTTTAATGCCACTGGCAGCCTGGTTCATAACTGAACACTTTGGTCCCATGTATGTTCATGTTATAAATATATCTGGTGGGCTTGTTAGGAATATTCTAGAAATATACATCTAGACAATGTTTAATGGAGCATACAGCTGTAATGTAGCAAATGAAAATTAAAATGCCTATTTTTTTTTTTTTTAATTCTTTATTTTCTGTGCATTGAGAAATGTGACAAAAGCATAACATACTTGAGCTGCCTTTTCAACATAGGCAGATTAGTAAATAACAATTGTTTTGCCAAGGCTCTGGATCAGTCTATACGTTTTACACTTATAACATATCAGGAGCATAGGATTGGCAGCAAGTGTGTAGTATAAGTCTTTTTGTTCTATGGTCGAAGGAATTAGCTTGCGTCCTAGTAGTCAGGAAGAACTTGTGGTCATGTTTCTGCACTTTTTCTGGTTTTCTAATGTGTCGAGTGTGCCCATGCGGTAGGTTCCCATAGGGTGAACTGGTTGTGAGTGATTGTGTCTATGTTGCTTGGGTCCTGTGAATGGTTAAGTGGCACTCCTCTCTGTTGTTTGAGGGAGGGTGTTGGTGATTGTAAAGTGCTGTTGTTCGTCGTCGGTTAAAATTGTATATGTGCGTCTGTCTGTGCCTGAGTGTGGGTTTTGTGTCGCGCTTGCTATGCTTGGGTTAGTAGGTAGTGTTGGCCCTTAACCTAAGAGGGTAAAATGCCTATTGTAATGATAAAAATATATAATCTGTAAAAAAAGAAAAAAAAAAAAAAAAAATTTAAAATTTTTTTTTAAAAAAAGTACTATAATGTAATGGTTGAATAAATACTTTGCAAATTGCAAACTTTAGTTTTAGGTTGTGGAACTTCATTTTTTTTTTTTTTTTAAATCTATAAGCACATCTGACATCCTGACTTTTAAAAACACTCCTTCACCTGATATGTTTTTCACACTTAGTCTCTCCCTTGTCCTCCCACAGACCTCATGGAGTCCCGCTCAGCTCGTTCCTTCACCTTTGGATTTAACACCAGCGATTACCGGATTCTTCTTCTAGATCAGGACCAGGACCGGATGTATGTTGGGAGCCGTGACTACCTGCTGTCACTGGACCTTGGAAACATCAACCGTGAGCCTTTGATTGTAAGCCCAGGAGACCCCATGGGAATGGATGGATCTGTCTGATAAAGCACATGCCTGGGGAAGCACAGAAGGTGCACCTAGTGGGGTATAACATGCACGTAATGCAGTACATCTGCAGACTGATATCATGTGGGAGATAGAGACTTCATAGAGGGGGTACAACCATGCACATAGGCTAATTTGCACTTACCGGTAATACATTTCATGATCCTTATTGGAATTTTTTTTTCTCCTCCTCTCCTCTCTAGATTCATTGGCCAGCTCCTCTAAACCGTCACAAGGAATGCCTCATGGCTGGGAAGGGACGTGCTGTGAGTATTTTTTAGAACTTTCTTGTTAAGAGTTATATATACACTGCACACACTTCTGAGATCAGTTTAAACTCTTAATACCTTCCATCAACCTCTCATTAGCTACTTCATTTTAAAAGTCAGAAAGGGCTCAAATATTTTCTCTGTAATAGTCACAGATCTGTTTTAGTGTATTCCTAACTTGATATCCAGCGAGCTATCTAAAATGAAAGGGTTTTCTGTAGTCTGGGGAGCTATGCTTTTCATGATTGTTCTGAAAGCTAGGATTCATGGAGTGCAAATCATGTTTTCCCCTAAACTACTGCCATGTAATCTTACTGGTGGAGAAAGCACTATACTTTTGAAACAACTTGTGCATGCATCATTAATGCCTAATATAATATGTATAGTTTGGAGGAAAGACGAGACGGGGGGATATAATAGAAACATTTAAATACATAAAGGGAATCAACACAGTAAAGGAGGAGACTATATTTAAAAGAAGAAAAACTACCACAACAAGAGGACATAGTCTTAAATTAGAGGGACAAAGGTTTAAAAATAATATCAGGAAGTATTACTTTACTGAGAGGGTAGTGGATGCATGGAATAGCCTTCCAGCTGAAGTGGTAGAGGTTAACACAGTAAAGGAGTTTAAGCATGCGTGGGATAGGCATAAGGCTATCCTAACTATAAGATAGGGCTAGGGACTAATGAAAGTATTTAGAAAATTGGGCAGACTAGATGGGCCGAATGGTTCTTATCTGCCGTCACATTCTATGTTTCTATAATGCCATGTTATTTAAAACGGTCTTCAGGAGCCAACTGCAAATCAGAATTTTATAGTATCTCTGCTTTAGGTTGGTGTGGCTCCTCCGTTTTCATTGTGACACTTGTGCATTGGTTGGGGATAACCGCAAACTGTTGGTGTGTCTCAAGGACTTTTTGGAAGTACTTTGACGAAAATTACCTGTGACACACCCAGCCATCTAAATAGTGATATTTGCTATAAACCTAATCAATAACATGCCACAAGATGAAATAAGTCACCCACATTGTTTCTTAGATAGTGTAACTTTATTATGCTATACAGAGCCCAATATATTTGTCTCCCATCTCTGATATCTGCAATTGTATTTCTTTACCTTTCATATTTACCATCACAGGATGAGTGCTACAATTACCTACGTCTCATTCAGCCACTGAATCGAACACATCTGTACGCTTGTGGAACAGGAGCCTACCAGCCACAGTGCGCGCTCATCTACAGGGGCTGGAGGTCCGAGGTAATGAATGAGTGCCTTCTCACCATGCTCCCAATAATGAACCTGCAGCTATATTTTCTTATATATTACTAGTTTGTTCACAAAGTGTACAATACTGAGATTTCTGGATGTGACTGACATTCTGGGGTCGAGAAGGAATTTTTTTTCTTTTTGCAAAATTGGAAAGTGCATAAAACTTTTTTTTTTTTGGTGTTTGTTCTTATTTGCCATCTTTTGGATTAACAGCAAAAACAGATACGAGAAAGGCTGAACTTGATGGAGACATGTCTCTTTCCAGCCTATGGATCTATATAACTAAAATGTAATTATAATGCAGAGGAACTTACCAGCAAGGGTCAATCTGACCAAGTCTTTCATTTATGCATGTACCGGGGACTTGCCACTTGGGATCCAGAAAGGTAGTGGCCAGGTTTTGTTTAAACTGAATGGTCCTATAATTAAAAAAAAAAAAAAAGTGGATCGAAGAATCTTTACTTTTGCTTGAGAGAAAACTGAGGTCAATTAATTCTTGCTTTAGCACTGTTTAGTTATACTCTGACTTGTAAAAAACTAAAAATAAATTTCTGCATCCGATCTATGTTTCCATTTCCTCAGGACTATGTGTTCCGGATTGTCTCAGGCTCTATTGAGTCAGGGAAAGGGAGGAGTCCATATGATCCCAAGCAAGAAAACATGGCAACAATAATAGGTGGGTTTGACTATCATACAGTGCTGTCTGTGTGCTGCTGTTTATATAGTTTATAATCTACAATAAATTATTTTACAGACAGAGTAATGATTATCTTTTTGTTCACTGCAGATGGAGTGCTTTATGCCGGCGTTCAAGTAGATTACATGGGGACAGATTCTGCTCTTTTCCGCACAATGGGGAACAAACCTCCAATTCGAACAGAGCAATATGATTCTCGCTGGCTGAATGGCAAGTAACCTCATCACCCCAATAGACTTCTATTTATCATACCTTAATTCTTTATATTTCTTCATAATATGCTGGTGAGATTGTTCAATGGATAGCACTCTGAAATACATAGGTTACGGTGACTCTGAAATGCAGAGTCACTACCTAATTCTTGGCTAACTCAGCTCGTTAGCTTCTTGATCCAAGGAGATATGACTGTCATTTTGGGGTCAAGAAGGATTTTTTTTCCTAGTTTGTTGCAATATTGTAAGTGCTTCAGACTGGGTTTTTCGCCTTCTTTTGAATCAACAGCACAAACATATGTGAGAGAGGCTGAACTTGATGGACGCATGTCTTTTCAGCTATGTAACTGTTGTACCATGATCAGTAAAATGAAGATCATTACGTTTGAAAATAACCTGGACTTCGAAATGTAACTGGCCACTAGAAGCAAGCTACATGTACCTTTTATGGGCTAAATACTTTGGCGCTATTGTTTTAAATTACAGCTCTTAAATCTAAAGTCCTCCTACAGTGTTTTGGTACTTTAAGAGTTGTAACATCTACAACTCTGGCACATTTCTATTTTCCAAATTATGACTTTAGTGCCTTAACTGTATTGTTTAAAATGCAACCCTTTAGTCTGCAATTTTTAATTGAAATGGAGATCTTTAAACCCTAGTTACACTGTCTCACCTGGCCCTTCAGTGTAAAAGAAAGTCACTGGATGGTCGTCCGATAAATGAAGTCTTATTTCTGGGTTCTAACCAACTCTTTGTTCATCAGACTTTGAACCAATGCCATCTCCTATTTCCCTTAGAGCCTTTGTTCGTGGGGTCGCTGGTGGTCTCTGAGAGCAGTTTCAAAGAGGATGACAAGCTGTATATCTTATTTCGCGAGAGAAGCCTTGAGGGAGAAAATGGCCCTGCTGTGCTCTCTCGAATTGCTCGTATTTGCTTGGTGAGAAACAATATGTGTAACGCGATATACTCTTGCATGCTTTACAAAGAGGCCAGTTTAATGGAGTATAAAGTGGGATGTGAGATGTTAGAAAGGGGCACATTCTGTGACCTAGGTTAATCCAGCCCAGCAGCACAAATGGATATGCTTATATGAATGAAACCCGTTTCTATTGTTAGAAAATATTCATATTGCAGAGTGAGGGATTTTTCTGTGTTCCCAATCCCAACCAATTTGTTGTCATTTACAGGCTGCTGCTCATCAGTTACGTATTGATGCATTGATCTAACATTTGTACCACAGGCAAAGCTGTGATAGTAAGATACATGCAATCAGTACATGTTAAAACCCTCAAAGGACCTAATTTCTTTTAGCGTTGTTCACACAAACATGTTTAAATAAGTAGGTTTAGGGTTGTTGATTCCTAATCCTTTCATTACCAAGAAAGTTTTGTTTGAAATGTACTAACATAACTTTTATTTCAAACATGGGAATGTGTTGCTGGGATATAAATCTAGGCTAAAACATATTTCTGATAAGACCTTCATAAAAATTTAAATTTATATGAATTTGCACAGTTTTTTTTTTTTCTTAATTCTTTATTTTTGGTGTGCATGAAAATATAACAAGTGGGCTTGTCATGCCCCAACAGCTTTGACAAGCATACAAACATACATTTAACAGTTGGTTGGCATGTGGAATATTCTGCACCATTTTTAAGAAAATAGAAAATATGATTCAATACATGCTGATCTAATCTGTAAACATAGCATTTGTCTGAGTGTAATGATGGTTAAGTAGACTGTCAGGAGGGGAATAGATGGCTAGACTGAGTGGTTGTTATAATGAACCCCTTAAGTTTTACTCTTGGAAACAAAGCCTAGTATATCAAATCGCTTGGGATTCGTAGCGTCAGCGTCTTTAGGGTGGGTATAAGAAGCAATATAAGGGATCTCAGAAACTACAAGATATATCACCCGAAAGGGAATATACAATACTTTGTGCCTTATTCACGAACTTGTTGTTTGCAGAGTAAGGTTGGTGTGGCCAGAGTCCAGCTTCAACCAATTCCCCGGCTTGGGAGGGAGCGCAGGCTGTCCATGGGTAGTGCCGGGTATGGGTCGGGCACGCAGGTCTCCCAGTTCTGGGTCGTATCGATGACCGACATCGTGAGGCTGCATGCTCGGGCCCTCTGTCTCGAGGCTAAGTCTCTGTGAGGTACTTGACAGCCGGAGCTTTTGCTGCGACGTCGCCGCTGGCGGCGGCTCCCCAGCCTCTGCAGCATCTGTTGGGCAGGTATCTTGGGGGCTGCGGCCTTGCCTGGAGTGGAGCGTCTCTTCCCTCCATTCACGGCTCCGCTGGTGCAGTGGTGATTTTCCCATGTTCACGTGGGGACAGCTCGGCTTGCATTTTTTTTGGTGTGGTGTGCTGGGCTGCAGGGTGTGCGTGCAGCTTTTCGTACGAGTTGTGCCAGAATCGGGCAAATGCAGCTTCCACACGCTGCATAATGTCACTGTGAGTCTCCCTTGCAGGTACACTGTTTGGTTCACCTGATGTAGTTGCCGCCGCCATTTTGGCTGCACCATGTGCTCAGCTTCCCGTGTGCTGCGGTGTGTCAAGCTGTGGTGTCAGCCCGCGACTACCCCTCATGTCGCTTGGTGCGGACTGAGATGACCCCTGTCGGTCCAGAGGGAGGGGGGGGTAGAACATGTCAGCCTCAAGGGACCAGTGTCCAGGTCAGTCAGCCCGGGGAGCGGCCGTCTCCCCGATGCTTGATCTCCAGCAGGCCTCAGGGCGTGTTGTCGGGTCCCCTTTCATGACTGCTTCTTTCCAGTGGGCGATTGTGCCATTTTTGTTGGGGATTTACCCCCAGAAAGTGTAGATTAGAGCGGGAGCTGAGGTTCAGCACAACCGCTCAGTCTGGATGCCAGGCTCCGCCCCTGCACAGTTTTAATTACTCATTTATTTGTTCGCCCCTTACAGAAGTATTTTGGGGATGAATAGTTCTTGACACTATATAGTATCCCTTCTCACAGGTTCTGAAATATGAATAAAGAGGCAAAAACATACTTTTCACATGGGTAGTAGTGAAGGTGTGACAGAAATAATGATAAATTGTATAGGCTCGTCTGAGCAGGATACTCCTCTACCTATTGTTTCTGTAACATTTTGTAATTGTCTCATTTATTCTTAAATTTACCCCTTTTATGATATTGCAAAACGTTGCGGAATAAGTTGGCGCTATATTAATACCAACAATAATGATGATGATAATACCCTGTGTATGGGTATTTCAAAGGACCTGATGGCATTATTAGCAATACAGATTAAAAAAAATAGCAATGCAAATGTAAAAATGTGTGTATGATATAATGCCCAAATAACATAATTAGATACAGTGATAAATATATGCTATTGCAGCCTGCTGTAATTCTGAGTGTTATCAGAGCCTACCCTCCCTTACTGTTAGAATGTTGCTTTGTTCTTTGAAGCTTCCCTCATTATATAGGCAATGGGGAGCTGTTATTTCCATTCCTATTTTCAGAGATTCAAAGGGTCAGCATGAAGTCCTGGCAGAGAAATAAATTTCTCTCCAGATTCGAAATCATTCTTGGAATATAAAGGAAGGTAAGTGGGGTTCGAGAGAGCGAAAGTAAAAACACGTATACCTGATTCTGGTATTAAAGGGGGATAAGAGATTAAAGGTGCTGCTCTAACTATTCATCTTTTAAAGACACTTTGGCTATATGACGTGATGACCTGTGCCGCATACATCTATTTCAGCTTCAGACAATGTGTTTTCAATGTCATTATTTGGGAGTATTCTAGATCCTCAACTGGAATGGAAATGTAATACTCCCCTCACTGATATGAAATCTATTTTTAGTATTGACTTTAGAACTGTTCATTATAAATATTCTTGTTTATTTCATCTCTTTTTAGAATGATGAGGGTGGTCTGCGTTCTCTGGTGGGAAAGTGGACTTCATTTCTCAAAGCCCGACTTGTTTGTTCTGTGATTGGACAAGACGGAGTGGAGACAGCCTTTGACCAGTTGCGTGAGTATGTCCAATCCATTGTCAAGGAGACTTGAATGATCCTTTCAGATTTGATGTTGCTCAAGGGTACAGCTAGTAGAATTGGGAAGTGAAAATCAAACTGACCGTAATGTTTCAACCGGAGTTCTGGTTATATAAAATATCATTTCCAAAGATGTAGAAATATATTTGCAGAATGTGGGGGTTGGCAGATGTACTGTAAAAAGCTGTCAACAAAAAAAACTCATTCATTAGCATTTCACAGCCTTGCTAGTAGTACAGCTGTCTATCCCCATGTGTTCACTGTTTAGGGTTAATTAGTTTGTAGATTTTCATAAAAAATACCCTCTTCTGTTTCGAGGCTCTGGCTTTGAGCCTAAACCAGTCAGGGTAACTGTCAGCCTAGAACTTGCCTTGATGTTGGTACTTGCGTTATAAATAGTTTTATTTAAAAGTTCTCATTGGTATTTGAGTATTGTGCTGGTAACTTTTTGCTTGTTTTTGTTTACAATATTCAGTCCCAACGTGTATAGGCCGTGCAGCCTTCCAAGTGCGATAAGAATGTTGTTTGTTAATATGCGATTCTAAAAGTCGTAATAATTCACATATATTTGACCATATCAAGGTCTTTTTTTTATTTTTATTTTTTTATATGAAAGACATTTATAAGAATTTATTAATTGACCCGTCAAGTATGATACACTGTTTTAGAGCTGTTGTATAGTCCTATACAAAAACACTACAGTGTGATGTGTATTAAATACAATAAAAGTGTAATTGCTGCTGTGATCACCTGTGGAATACTCACACAATCTTGTCTAATTAGAGACACACAATAAAGCAGGATGAAAGTACGTACCAAACATGCACAAAACAAGATCACAGGAATATTTTGCTCAGGATGCCTGTGTAAATCAAAAAGGGACTTTTTAACAAATGTGAATGCACTCACATTTTCCTGAGCCCATAAAAATGGCTCAAGTTAAAGTTGAATTCCCAAGGATTTCATTTTGAATTGAGACAATTTGATTATTTTCCTATTATTAGAGCAAAATAAAAAGAAAACCAGAGGCCACAATACATTATCATTTTATATAATCCGTCCACATAAGTCTGCATCATATCACCAGTCAGTACCTACATGTGATTCAGGAATGGCTTTCTGAAAGAGGATACACCTTAAAGAACAACAGTCACCTCAAACCTTTTTTTAAATATAGTAATCCTTAAATCTAATGTAGAAAATATATATATATTTTTAAAACTTTTTTTTTTAATGAAGTATATGTGAAAAAAACATCTCTATGTTTAGTATATGACCCGATACTACAGCCATACACATGCACCTTGGGCCAGACAGTGTTTGTGCAGTGAGTGAAGCAGGGAAAACTATAGACTGTTGGTTTTCACTGTCTGACCCAAGCTGCATGTATGTGATTTGGTTTAGCTATTTATTTGTTAAAAAAATAAAAAAATAAATGAAAATGTATAAAGTATAGCCAGTGAAATGACAGGATTTAGTCGATTAGAGTTTGCAAACTTGAACCAGAGAACCCTTCAAGAGCTCCCCTCCCAAGAGGTCTAACCATATTGTTCTATACAAAATACAGAAATTTAGGAGCTACAGGTTATATTTTTATAGCAGTGACTTGAGTTTTATCACTCCCTAGATATATGTAGCAGAACATTACTTATTCTCAAATTGTGTTTCTGTGTAGGTGACATTTTCATCCAGCAGACTCAGGATAAACATAACCCATTGATTTATGGGGTCTTCACTACATTAGGGTGAGAAAATAGCCGAATATCAATGTTTATGTCATTGTTCTATTTCTGCTGTCTTTCACTTTTCCCTTTGTTTGTCTTAGTCATGTGAGTGGCCTTTCTCAAGTGTCCTTGATTTGCCTCACTTCCTTTAACGTTTCAGTTGTTGATCTTGTTAGTTTGTGAATTTGAAGTCTCTGTGCTTGTCTGTCTTGCGGTTTCCCTATTGTCTGATATATTTCTGTAGCCCTGCAGTGTGCGTTATTGCTGTTCCTAATGTATCTGTCTCTGTGTCTGTCTCTTAGTTCAGTGTTCCGGGGCTCTGCCGTCTGTGTTTACTCTCTTGCTGACATCCGTGCTGTGTTTAATGGGCCATTCGCTCACAAGGAGGGACATGGGTACCAGATGACTTCATATTCGGGGAAAACACCGTTTCCCCGCCCCGGAGCGGTGAGCCACATGACCATCTTACTTAAGAAACAGAAAGGGAGTTTTAGAGTGATATGTTGATCAGTTCCTACACAAACAGACACCAAATAGTTGCTCCCTAGCTAATTATTTTTAGAACCCCCTAACCCCCCACCCCCCACATGAGCTAATGCTGTTATTTGTAGAAATAGTAACACTAACTCCAAATTTGAAGCTAAAAAAAGCACCTTTTACTTTGTAAAAAAATTATTTTTAACGTATTCACTGCAGAATTATCCAACAATGTTATAAAGGGGAACCGTCACTTCTCTGGAAATTACACAATAGAAAAACCATTGGAAATCACCTATTTCTCATGTGCTGCTCAATCAAATTTGTATTAAAGATTTAGCAATTGACAGTCCAATCACAGTCCAGTTCAGCCTAGGCACTGCTACAGAAACAATGGAGGAGAATTCTCAAAGTATCTGGCCCTTTTACTTTTCTATTTGGAGGATGTATATCTATCTCCATATAGAAATGTGTATATATTTGTTAAATTTTTGGACTCTTTTTTTTTTTTTTTTTCTTCAAGTGTTGATTAATTTGTGTCCTATCAATTTTTAATAAATACCTTTATTGGCGATGCAATGATTTTATCAATCTTTCCACCACATTTTCTGACAGAAAGGTGTTCTTTTTTAATTCTCCTTTTTTGCCACTCTAAATTTGCCTTCTGAAATTGAAATTTCTGTGAAGACTGCTAAATTTTTACCATAACGCAAACAGTCCCTTTTTATATTATTTTTAGAACACTTTAATAAATGACATCAAAATAATGATGTGATTTAAAGAGACACTCCACTGCCCAAATACAAAATAAACACTGTTTGGTAAATATACCCCAAATAAAAACTTGCGTGTATTTAATTATGTTTTTTTTTCATTGAAGTTATTTATAAAAACAGCTTGCAAAACCTGCAGTTCTCAACCCTGCTGTCTTTGCAAGACCTCCCCTTCTAACCCCAGGGAGGCTTTTCCCACTATTGCACTATTTCCAAAATGAAAAAAGAGGACAAACTCTTCACACACAAAGCTTTTCAGCAAGCTAAAGTACTTTAAGGGTCTGTAGTGTTCTTTTACCTGCCACTTTGATAAATGTCTTCCATTGTGTTTTTATTTTGCCTCCACTTACTTATGTTCAATGGCATAAAAAGGCAGAGCTCATAACCAGGATTGACCGGGAGCCAGGGTGGAAACTCTGGGTTAAGGGATAACATTGAATACAGCAGTGAGGATTTTCAATTTTTATTTTGGTTTCCAATCACCACAAACACATATTTTGTTAAATTTAGAATGTACATAAACATAGTTTTATTCATAGGAAGTGACCGTTTCACTGTAAAATAACACCTGCATTTGGGTTCCTATTTATAGAAATTCCAGTTGGGGGGGGGGGGTGGTGTGTGTGTGTATATATATATCTCTATCTGAGTGGAAATAAAGTCTAACTTAGGACAAAAATATCCACTTTTTTACCTTTCAAAAATGTATTATTTGTACTTCATTGTTTCTTATCAGACACCCGCTCTAAAAACATCCATTTTTGTTTCTTCTCTATTTTTTTCCCAGTTTAATTTGTTTTTACTCTAATCTTCCCTTTTGCATTGCAGTGTGCAGGCGGCTTCTCTGTTCCAGGAATTCGCTCCAGTAAACACTTTGGGGAGGATGTGCTGAGGTTTGTGCGCACTCACCCTCTAATGTACAGCTCTGTGTACCCTGTGAATCGCAGACCCCTTCTCTTGCTCTCCGATGCTACGTACACCTACACCAGCATTGCTGTGGACTCCGTGCCTGCTGCTGATGGGGAATATACAGTTCTTTTCTTGGGCACGGGTAAGGGATAAAAGCCACCTTTTAAAGATTACACATAACATTTTTCATCATTGTAATGTGTTTAATGATTACCCAAAGCATCCGTTACCTTTTTGTGCATGTGCAGTCTGTTGGGTGACCATGAAAATTAAGCATCTCACCTTCTTTTGTTCCTTAGATCGTGGTACCATCCAGAAGGTAATGATCCTGCCACGTGCCACTGAAGAGACAGAAGGGCTTATCCTGGAAGAAGTGGAGGTTTTCAGAGTAAGAGAAACTTTCTATCTGTGCATATTTATATACTGGTGCTTAATCTGACCTCTAAATAGACAACATTTAGAGAAGTTCACAATATATTCGGAAGCAATGCAGCCAGTTTTATTATTACCCAAAAGTGTGTATTTTGCAATGATGTGGGGCTGTTAAAATCCACCAATCTTTTGTCACTTTAATTTCTAAAAGCAACATTTTATGTTCTCATGAGGGCAGGGCTTAGGCAGATACTTTGACTTTGTGACTGTCGTGATATGGGTTCCGTCCTGAAGGGGTTAAATGCCATTGGAATTTTGAGCAAAAGGATTTGGCAAATATATGTACTTAAGGACACAAGAAATTTCCATCTTTCCCAATTTATTGTACCAACATATATGCAGTGTTTTTTGTTTTTTTTTAGTTCTTTATTTTTTGATGTGCAGGTGAGTACATTGCAAGATCAAATGCCACATCGGCGTACACGTTTTTTTTACAAGACACACAGTGGCATGAGTAGAAGCACGGTTTATATTATGATGCATAAACAAGCGTGGCGTAGTTTACATGTATCAGGTTAAGTGCAAGCTGGGTACATATATCTAATGTGGTGTGTCATGTTTGGGTCTGAAAGCTTGAGACAGTAAACAACAACCTCTGCTCAAGTGAGTAGATGTGTGCTTTTAAGGGCTCTAAGGACACGACTGAGCATCCGCAGTGCTACCGCATTAACTGAATGTTGACCAGGTGCTTAAGTTTCAGGCGTAGTCAAACTTGAAGAAAGAGTACAAACTATAATAACAATGCAAACAATGTCATGACACGACTAGGCTGCACACCTTTCTAACTAGACATGAGGACTATGAGGTGACTACGTGCGCTCAGTAGTAAATGTATATGGGCTGCTGAGAGTTAAGCTCTTTTTTTTCTTCCTTCCCTTTTCCCCTCCTTCCTTCCCTTGCTGTATATAATTCAACATTTATAATGGCAACAAATGCAATGCATAAGACAGCGTATTAATGGTAAACTAACTCGAGTTTGTCATGGCACGTAAGATCTGATGCACAGCTAAGTAATTGTGTGAGAAGAAAGTTAACAATAGGAAAAAAAAAGTAAAAGCCTGAGCCCGCAAAGACTTTTAAACTTCATCTAGTGGTCAAGATATGTGGGTAACTCTGCCTTGTATCACTAGCTAGACTGCTGGGTCTAGGTTGATGGGTCTGTGCCTTGCTGGTCAGCAGGAAACCGCTCCCGCTTTTTTGTCGAGGGTGGGCTCCGGGCCTTGGTAGCGCTTGTCCGGCGGTTGCTGAGGCTGTGGGTTAGTGGGTACTGGGTTGTTTCATGCAGGCGTTCAGTGCCTGCGTGGAATTCAGGAGGGTAACATCCCCTTGGAGGCCTGAAGTGCCCGTGTGAGCCTGGGCTGCGTTTTGGCGACCAGTCGGGGCCTTGAGAGCTTCGGTCTTATTATCCCTAATCCTAAAACCAACTCAATTCCTTACTAAAAACCTCACCCTAATCCTAGCCGAACCCTAATCCTATATATAACCCGAATACTAACTTTATTAGTAGTCCTAACTCTAGCAATAGTGTAAGGATTGCCTCTGCTGTCAAGACTAGTTTTTAAATCTACTTCTAAACCTAAACCTTATACTAATCCTAAACGTAATAACAATCCTTAACCCCTTAAGGACACATGACATGTGTGACATGTCATGATTCCCTTTTATTCCAGAAGTTTGGTCCTTAAGGGGTTAATCTAATCCCAAGGTTTTTTTTTTTCTCTGCTAATATCAGTACTGATAAGAGCAAAGGGAATTCTAAGCTAAAACAATAGTGGTATGTTGCACCATCTACTGACTGTATTCAGCATTGCAGATAACTGTCATACTGAAAAAAGCAATGCCATTACACTGTGATAGGTGCTGGGCAACTGACAAAGCCCATCACTAATCCAAATGGCAATGGGACATGCAGGGAGACCCTGTCGAGTCTATTCAGACCATGTTGGTCTCCCACACATAAGCTGTTACAGTGAATCACTGTGGCTGAGCTTGATCACTCACCCAAGGTTTTTCTCAATGCATTTAAATGGCCATATGCAGTGCTCACATTGAGGGAAGGGGGGCCCTCCGGTCCACTCGGAGACCTGGCCAGCGGGGGCTTCGCAACTTAGACACATGGAGTGCAATGCCAATGGGCACGACATCGACGGGACTTTGGAATTGGGAAAAGGCCCGGGGTGGAGCAAAGATAGGGTGGAAGAGAGAGCCTACATGGGTGGCGAGACCCGCACGCAAATGGAGGGAGGGACATTCAAATCACTCAACTGCACCTATATAAACTCATCTTTCTAGGGATGGGCGAGGGCACGGCAACAGAAAGCTTCCTAACAGATCTAGGAGGCAGGCACTGCATGTCAGTTTGACCATTAACAGTTCATCTCATACCTAATGGAGCCAGGTTGTTTACACAGAGGCTCCATTAAGTATGTACATGTTGTTCTTTATATGTTAATTTGTACCATGTTTTTACGTTGACACCACAAAACCATACAAATCCTTTGGCGAGGATACCTGCCACATACTTTAATTTTGAGCCGCTCAGTGAAGACTTGGGCCATATAACATATGTTACCATCATGTGTAATCATAGTTTCTGTATTATTCATGGTGTCTTCTATATTTCTATTTTGAGCCGCTCAGGGGAGATATGGGCCTCTGACTGAGGCAGGCTTTACTAGAAAGGCAGTGACCACAGGACGACCTGATTGGGAGCGGACCATGGTGGCCATGGCTCACTTGGAGGTTCCTGACTTCCTTCTATTCCCCCTCAGGACTAAGAGTCATACTCAGGTGGGCAGGACCATAAAAGCAAACCATAAAAAAATCACACCTCCTAATTTCACGATAGTCTCTATTCACACTAGAGGATTAAATTAACCAGAAAAAAGATCAAATGTCCTCCAGGGCCGCACTTTAAGGAATCGGCTAGGCCCAAGATGCACGACCATCATTACCCCACAGGATACAACAGTGACTATCACGGGAGCAGAGCCAGAAGCACGGCGATCCTAATCCACAAAAGGGTACCCTTGCTGGTGGGGGAGGTCCAGACGGACAGGGAGGGAAGGTACATATTCCTGAAGGGGACGATTGCGGGGAAGACATACACATTTGCTAACATATATGCCCCTAAAAAGAGACACTACAGATTCCTATTACGAACTCTACATAAGCTGAGAAAATTTGCGGAGGTTCTGGTCCTAGGGGGAGACTTTAATCTTACGCTAGACCCGAGATGGGACTCCTCCTCAGGCACCTCCCACGTCCCGACCCAACACACATCCATGTTTCAATCACTATTATCTACAAGCAAGCTCGTGGATTGCTGGAGAGCCCACCACCCTGACGAAAGGGACTATACATTCTTCTCTCACCCACATAACATGTACACTGAATAGATTTCTTCATGTCACATTATAATCTCCCCCTCGTCCTACAAGCCGAGCACAGCATGTCAACATGGTCTGACCATGCTTCGGTGACAGTCACACTCTCTGTCCTCTATTCAGGCCTAAGGTAGACAAATGGCGACTCAATGAACATATACTGCATGGCGACATGGTCTGACCATGCTCCGGTGACAATCACACTCTCTCCCCTCTATACAGGCCTAAGGTAGCAAAATGGCAACTAAGTGAACATATACTCTCCCTACCGGATGTAAAACCGGAAATAGGGACGGTCCTCGAGGAATATTTCACAATCAATACACCAATCAATACACCAACACAAACAACCCCGACAATACTCTGAGAGGCACACAAAAGTGTAGTAAGGGGCCACTTTCTGCAAAAGAGCGCCATAATGAAAAAACAGAGAGAGGCAGACATGACCACCATATTATCAGAAATCTAAGAGTTAGATGCCCTATATAAAGACAAACTATCCACGCCCCAAGAAAGACTCCTAAAAACTACGGCGGGAACTGACCCAACTGCTCCAGACCAGATACCACAGAGACGCATTGAGGCACAAGGTGTTCTTCTCCTTACACGGGAATAAGAGCAGCAGACTGTTGGAAAGGATGCTGGTTAAACGTAGACAGATGACTTATATTGACTGCATAAGAGATAACAAGAATACCCTACAACGACTACCCTCCGTTTCAGGAGGTGATACGATGCTATTAGGCAGACCTATACTCCCTACCGTGACAAGACACATGCAGCAGACAAACTGCTGGACTCCATCAATAACTACCTCGCTGTACACATGCTGCCCTATCTCACACCTGAGGAACTGGCCATGGCAGTAAAGCAAATTAAACCTGGCAATAGCCCGGGCACAGACGGCTTGCCACTGTCCTATTACAAATACTTTGCAGACATACGCTACACACCGCTCTTGGCCACATATAACGCCATTAGGGAGAACCACAGCTTTCCAAAGCAATCCCTGATCGCACAAATCACCATTCTCCCTAAAGAGTGCAAGAGCACTGTGGAAGCGATCGACCTATATCTCTAATAATTTGCAATCTCAAATTAATGGCCAAAATCCTAGCCACCAGACTACAAATTCACATACCCACACTGGTGCACCCAGACCAGGTGGGGTTTGTGATGGGGAGAGAGGCACGAGAGAACACCATGCGTACCCTTACATTGATGCACGGAAGAGAGAGGCTGCGGAGGCCTTCTCCTCCTATCTACAGACGCGAAGCACCACCCAGGGCCATGGGGGGAGAGAGAGACTGCTCCTCATACAGAAGAGCCACCTTATGGGTATGGCATCTTACCATGGGAAAACACGGAGAAGGCCTTTGACAGGGTTTGTTGGAAATATTTATTCTGGACTCTAGCACACGTCAATTTGGGCCTCAAGATGCTGGGATGGATTGAGGCTTTATAAATGCAACCCACCTCCCAGGTGGTGGTTAATGGGGCGCTGACTGCCGAGTTTCTCTTAAAACCCCACAGTCAAGCTAGGTCTTTAATCTGTATATTCACTAAAGGGCACCCATCATCTGAAATCCAGCAACCTCAGGGCAACCAACACATAGTTTTGTAAAGATTGACACTTACATAACATTCACTCGTGAAGGTTGTGGAATCTGAGGCATTAAGTACACCAGATATATGATGGTTAATGAAACAGCTGTCTCATTGAAATATTACAATGTGTAACTGCCAACAATGTTTGAATTGTGGGCATAATTGCAGCTTATGTTAAACCTTGCTGCCGTGGAGTTTATCTATGAGCTTATATATAGAATGACTTTCTTGTTTGTCCCTTTCCTTGTTTCTATATGTTTGAGCATTTTGCAGCTTAAAATATAACTGGTAGGGACTTCTTTAAGAGACTCATTCTTCATTTTAGCTCCTTTCCTCTTCCCAACCCCCCCCCCCCCCCCCCCCCCACTATCAATCGTGGATATAAAACACTGAGGTGGACATAGAGAGGGAGGAGTTGAGGGCGGAATGGCATTATGAATGCATTGCCCCCACAGCTGGACGGTCACACGTCCACCTTCTACTATGGAGTTGAGCCAGGATGAGGATGGGAGGATGCGATCAATAGGAGGGGAGGCGTTAGGAGTGGTCAGTGTGATCGTCACCGCCCAGCACAGTCCGCATCTGTACACCTGATTGCAGTTTCACAGAATCACGAGGCAAGCGGGTGATTGGCCCGTTGTGATATTTATACCCTCTCCATATGGAGGTAAGGTTATCCCCTGACAAAGGTGCAGTGATATGCACTGAAACGCGCGTCGGGTTCTGTTCTTTTTCTCACATACTTTTTTATTTGCACTATGGAGGCACAGGGTGGTTTAACACATTTTTGTTGTTTTTTTGTTTAGACATTTTTGTTTGGGGAAATGTCTAGAGGGTTAATGACTCTGCATGATGATGGTTAGGGACAGCGTTAGAACACCCATGAAGGTGTTTGTTTAGGAGCATCAGGGATATTACCCAGGTATGTAGACTGACTGACCGCAGATCAGCTCAATTGAAATTTAAGTTCCTGCTCTCTTTTTGCCTTTTAGCTGTCCTGTAAGCTGTCTTTTTATCCAGCCCTATTACAGCCATATGTCTAGGAGCTGAGCTTGTGAATTTACTCTTTACCCTCCAGACTTTTGAGTATCAACTCTTTTCACCATTTAGGCAATACTCCCACTGGAGCTTCAGAGCCCGTCTTTGTGACTAGGTATTGCATTTGTAGTATTGCCCTTGGGTTTATTTACCCATGCCAGGGAGAAGAATTGATATTTGTTTGCTGCTCTATGGCTTTGAATTGGCATTGTCTCCAGAAGTATACTTTTTATCGTGTACATTAATAAAGTAGCTGTTTTCAGATACGATTGGAGACTTTTTACTGAGTAGCAGAGTTTGTCCCTCCCCTCTCATCTTTGTCTTATCCCACTGATTAACAGGTTGCATTTATTCTGCTATTTGCTATTTACTTTTCCCCTTATCTAAAAAAACAGCAGAGAGTCCCCCCCTCTTGCTTTGGGGTGACCCTCTTGGATCTGGTACCACCATACTGACCACTGTGTGTGGTTCTCAACTTTGTTTGGGGTTCACACAGTAATTTGTATTCATAAGGCCTGCCATCTCCTGCAGATAATGGAGTGGTCCAAACAAAAGGTACACAAACCAAGGAAACAGGCAGAGGAGAGCGAAGCGGGCATCCCCATTGCTTTGCTGCCATGGCTTAATATACTCTTTACTACTGACACATACACCTACTGAACAGTCAAGCTTCATGGGGAAATGGGAGACAGTCCTTGACTGCACATTTGACAAGGCAGAGTGGGAAATTTTTTTACCTCACACACCCTTGTTCCAGCTTTAGCAAAACACAGGAGACCGCATACAAACTGTTAACCTTTTGGTACCATGCTCTCTCAACACTACACAAGATCACCCTGGACCACTCCCTATTATGCTGGATATGTGTGATGGGGAGAGGCACACTACTCCACATATGGTGGGAATGCAAGAAGATCCTCCCATTCTGGAAGGGGATATATAAAATGCTAGTTATTCACGGAAAGTCCACCCCCCTTCAAACCCTCAGAAATGCTTCTACATCACACCAAGGCCACTAGGACCCTCTCTAAGAAATCTATCAGGATCCTCATCCTGAATATTGCCAAATTAATAATCCCACAACACTGGAAATAACCGGTAACTCCCCCACTGAGGTCATGGTTCTCCCAAAGGGAGGAGCGAAGATCAATGGAGGACCTACACACCAATTCTATTTAAACACTTGGACATAATGGCTGCTGACAACGAAACCAGACTTTGCTGACAAACTACAGTACTGAATGACATGGAATGACCACGAATTTAATCACAACAAAGACGCAGCAAACGGACGACTCCCCAAGGGGCAATGGTTTAAAAATATCAGGAGGTATTACTTTACTGAGAGGATAGTGGATGCATGGAATAGCCTTCCAGCTGAACTGGTAGAGGTTAACACAGTAAAGGAGTTTAAGCATGCGTAGGATAGTGCCAGGGACTAATAAACATATTTAGAAAATTGGGCAGACTAGATGGGCCGAATGGTTCTTATCTGCTGTCACATTCTATGTTTCTATGTTTAAATTTTTTTGAGTGTGTTTGCTTTTTCGTTTATTTATTTATTTTTTTTTCACTAAAGTTTGATAGTGCTTTATATCTGGTGTGCTATACTAAAGCTCACTGGAAAATAAATAAACTGTGAACTTACCTTATTCCATGTTTTATGACCTTTCCATGCCTGAAAATGAAAAGAGACACTGTGGATGGGCCACTTGCGTTTTAACCTGCCATATAAGATATGTTACCATCATGTGTAATCATAGTCTCTGTATTATTCATGGTGTCTTCTATTTTTCCCTTTCTCTGACAGACGTCCTCTCCAATCAAAAACATCAAAATATCATCAAAGAGGGTGAGTTATGTGACATTTTGCATAATGCACAATTAGATTTTACCGATTCAGTCCATCTTAAGTTGCCCAATAATTGATCATTTAAAAAAAAATAATAATAATAAATCTATATATATAAAAAATTTTTTGCTTGGTTTAATCTTGGCAGCCATCTGTGTCATGGTGCATGACAAATTTTGGTCATGCAGATTTTTACGGAGACCTTAATATTTTCGCTCCAGAACCTTCAGCGATTTTGAGCATTATATTAGGACTTGGATTCTAAGTCTAAGGAAGAAGAACGTGCAAATGTTTCTATATGTACATGTACCTTGTTATGGGCTCTATAAATCCATTTTTGTTCCAAGGAATTAGGACCATCCTGAGCTGTTCGATAAACATCTGTATAACTAAAACTTGTCATGTGCCATGGCACAAAGATAGCTGCCATAATTAGACCACCTTCGGGTAAAGCAGTGCTAGCCACAGCTACGGGAATGTTAACAGATGTCACAAAGGCTCTACAATCTGATACCTGTTTTACCATACTTTGAAATATGTTCTACTGGTATTTTACACCTGGGTGGTTATTTACTAAATACGGACTTATGGAAAATTCGTTATGGATGGGCAGACTTTTCCTTTAGTTTCCTTTGCAAAAGATGTAAACCCATAGCTATATGTAATCGATTTAAAGCCCAGTATGTGTCATGTTGTGATAATACTGATAGTGTGGACTAACCTGCTCTCTTCCTGTTTGTAGCACCAGCTGTATGTGTCATCAGATGTGGGCGTTACCCAACTGTCTCTTCACCGCTGCTCTGGCTACGGAGACTCCTGTGCAGACTGCTGCCTTGCTCGAGACCCCTACTGTGCTTGGGATGGAAAGGCCTGTGCACGATATACCCCTTCACCTACAAGGTAAACGATGGAATACATTCTCATAATGAACTGAATCTCAAAAGTTAATGTCCTTACAAAGCTTAAATCTAGAAGGTCAAAGTCAGAATGTCAGTGATGTTTATTCATATTGTGAGAACTTTACTCCGCTTCTTAGGTAAATTAATTACATCAGTTGCTGGATGAGTATGTAAAACTTTATGCCAATCTAAATTCCCATCCAAACTCCATGAATGGTCTAACAGGGGCTGTTCAACCTAAAATGTTTTACCTATCTCCAGTTTAGTGAATAAGTCAATAAGTTCGCCTACATATAAATTTTTCTGCTTCACTATATTGCATTAAAACTTGACATTTCTGCTTCGTTCCGAACAATTTAGGAATAGTGAACTTAAAATTGAATCGCACCATTAAGGCTAAATATGCATGCTGTAACTATAGCTGAATTGTAGAATTTTTGTAAATCAGCTCTTTTTTACCTACATTTTGCAGTTTGATTTTGAATTCACTACAATTCCATGTTTAATACGTAAACCTGTCCGTGTTAGAAGAGAGAGATCCTTGGATTGATACAGGAGGACTGTGTATTTCAAAGTAATGCAAAATGCTGTTTTACACACCTGAACGTTAATACCGTTAAATGCAGTACTGAATAAAATCAAAGCCAATACACAAGAAATCAACGTGTAGGTTGAAATAGCTGAACTGACAATTCATATTGTAGTGAATAGCCCCATTTCTTTCTTGATAAATAAAATATCTTGGAAATAAAGACTGGTATATTGAAAAAGGTAAGCTTACTGCATCTACTCTTTTTACTTCGATTTTTGTAATTTATCTTTGCTTTCAGGAGAAGTCGTCGGCAAGATGTAAAAAATGGAGATCCCCATAGACAGTGCAGAGGATATAACACACAAAGTAAGTGTGCAGATGGTAGAGTGGGTACTTCGTGAGATGGAGGGAAGTGTCCAACGGTTTCATGCTTTTGTTTTGTAGTGGATCGAGGTGTCACAGAACGGATGCAGATCGGGGTGGAGGGCGGGAGTGTATTCCTTCAGTGTGATACACACTCTCCACTTGAAAGTGTCACTTGGCTCCTGCAGAGAGAAGGCACACAGCACAGAAAAGAGGTTTGTAATTGGTGGATAAGATGATAAAATGTAGGAAGCGAAACAGTGTTAAAATCATTACATTGTATTAAGTAAGTTATATTAATAGAGAACAATTTGTGGCGGTGTTTCTATTTCACGTCAATAGCTCAATGAAACTGAGGGGTGTAGGTGTGAAGAGAGTGGTCATGGGGGATAATGGTGGGTGGTGAAGAGATCCATGGTCACTGTAGGTATCTGTTGAAGTAATAGCTTGGTGTGTTCATTCCACTGTGCCCATAAGTTTCAGGTTTCAAGAGAGAGGCAGTCATGATTTGGAAGTGTAGTGTAAAGGTTGTTTTTCAGTGTTTGGCGATGACTTTCTTTGCAGCAGTAAGGATATGCAGGATTAGGTGTTTGTTGGAGGGTCTAGGAGAAGACATTGTGCAGTGTGAGGGAGTGCCAAACTGGTGACTGGTGCAAAAGCGATCCAGAAGGGTTTTAGAGTGGGGCCACTTCAAAAATATGTGCATTTAGAGACTCCTAGCATGTTAGTGGCTGCTCTCATCCAGTCTTCTTAGTGAATTATTAACTGGATGTCTTTATCCCATTGCTCTATGTGCATTGGAGCTTGACGAGTAGCAGATAGAATCTTAACAGCAGATGCTAGACCCAGACAGCTCTTTTGGAGTATAGTGGGGGTGGATTAATCTATGGTTGGGCCTAGTGGGTCTGCAGGACATTTTTAAAGGGACACTATAGGCATCCAGACCACTTCATCTCATTTAAGTGGTCTGGGTTCACTTTCCCCTGAATGTTGGGAACTCACAGACCTCTTTTCTTTAGATAAGTACGGAGAAGATGGTGGTTTACTCAATGGAGCCACATTTTTCATTTAAAAGAGAACATTTGGGTTTGGAATAGTTTCAGTAAAGAGGTTGGGAGATGTTGGAAGTGTACGAAATAGATATTGGAGTAAAGGAAGGGCAAACATGTTAATAGAGTTTATTCTCCCTAGCCAGGAAAGCTCCACTTTTTCCCATTGTACATATAGGTTTTTCTAGTTGGTTAATTAGTGAGTTATATATTTTTTTTTTTTGTTGTAAATATATTTTTATTGTCATTGTTTTCTCACGGTGAGACTCGCAGGTCTCTTCAAGCATAGTATAACTTAAAGCACAACATGTGCCAGAACAGGTCTGGAAACAGGTAAATATTCGGGCTCGCAGGCCCACTTTAATGACAGACTCGCAGGTCCCTGTTCAGCATTACAATGGTTAGGTATCTTTTGTGTAATATGTGAGAAGGAGGGGGGGGGTGGCAGGGGTATGCGGGGGAGAGGGTTGAAGAGGGGAGTGTGGGAGGCTGCAGGTGGCACAGGGGGTGGGTGGTGTAGGCTGTCGGGGTCATTTGCGTGCGTCCGTTCAGTCAGGTGAGGCTTCTGTGTCAAGTCGGGCAGTAAAGTCTGCCTGTATGGTGGTCACAATCCAGTGTGTCCAGGTTTCCATGTATCTTTCAGTGGTGTTAGTCGTCCCTGAGTGTAACTCTTCTATCGCCCTGAACTCTTCCATTTGAGTGAACCATGTCCTGAGAGGAGGGGTCTTATCTTGTCTCCAGTATTGGGGTATAACCTGTTTGGCCACATTGAGGATTCTAATAGTCATGTACTTCTTATATCGGGATCTGGGTACGGTCGTGTGGTGTAGGAGCATTGTTGCTGGCTCCAATGGTGGTGGTGCTTCTGAAAATTTTCCTAGGATTCTGTGGATGCCCGTCCAGAATGGTCTAATTCTGTGGCATTCCCACCATAGGTGTAGTATGGTGCCCTTTGCCTCCCTGCATCTCCAGCATAAGTCGGGGCGTGAGGGGTCTATTGCATGCAGTATACTCGGGGTGCGGTACCAGTGGCTCAGCAGCTTAAATGCTGTCTCTTGTGTCTTTGTGAAGGTAGAGCAGTGGTGTGTGAGGTAGCATATTTTTTCCCATTCTGTCTCGGTAAAAGTCCTCCCCAGTGCGGTTTCCCACTTGCCCTTAAAGGCAGGAGTCTCTGTTGGGGTCTCCCTTTGTAGTAGTGAATATAGGCATGAAATGCTGTGGGGTAGGGGGTCTGGGTGCATACAGCATTCTTCGAAGGTAGTTGGGTTCCTAGCATGGGCTCGTCCCCCGGGGAGGGAGTCTATATAATTCGATAGTTGCTTGTATTTAAAGGATTGTAGGAATGTAGGGGGTACGTTCTCTATCAGGTCAGAGAGTGCCTTCCGGCCCGAGTGCGTGTAGATGTGGTGTAGTCTGGGGATGGATGTATAGATGATGTCCCTAAAAGCGTTTGGGTCGAGGCCGGGGGAGAAGTCTTGATTGTGTGTTAGGGGTAGCAGGGGTGATGGGTGTTGGGTTAGTCCGTGTGTCCGAGACGCTCTATGCCACACACGTAAAGTGTGCTGTGCTAAAGAGGAGCAGTCCCGGCCGAGCCCCCTCCCGGAGCACCACGGCAAGACCGAGACTGGTCCCGTCATCTCCGTCTCCTCCACTGCTTATGTACATTTGATTTGGTCCATTCCATTACTCTCTGTAAGTGCCCTGCCGTGTAATATAAGTAGAAGTCTGGGATGGCTAGCCCTCCCCTCTCCTTAGGTTGTGTGAGGGCTTGGAACTTAATCCGTGGTCTTTTCCCATTCCATATGTAGCTAGCTGTCATCGAGCGCAAAGTGGTAAAGAAAGTTTTGGGGATTGTTATGGGGAGCGTTTGAAATAAATAGAGTAGGCATGGGAGGAGGTTAATTTTAATAACCTGGATTCCTCCCAGCCACGATATATGTGGGTAGGAACAGTCTGTTAGTTCTTTTCTGAACATATTTAGCATGGGGGTGAAGTTTTCCCTGTAAAGGTCTCCCTTTTGTTTGGTCAGCCATGTACCCAGGTAGCGTATTTTACTTTCTGCCCACTGAAATGAGAAACTTGCTCTTAGTGGGGAGGCTCGGCCGCGGGGCAGATCAGCGTTCAGGATATAGGATTTGGAGTAATTTATTTTTAGGTTGGAGATGATTCCGAATGTTTTAAAGGCTTGAAGGATGTTGGGGAGGGAGATTTCTGGTCGTGAAACGAAAAAGAGGAGGTTGTCCGCGTAGGCGGCCACTTTGTGGTGTGTGTCCCCTGCCTGAATGCCGATGATGTCGTGGTGCTGTCTAATTGCAGTCAGGAAGGGTTCAAAGGCAAGCGGGTGCCATTGAGTATGGGGAAACTCTGTCAGTGCCCCGTTCACTATCACGTGTGCCATGGGTCCATCGTACATGGCCTCGACCCATCTGCGCACGTGGGGTCCGAGTCCCACGTGGGCAAGGATCTGGAACAGGTACTCCCATCTCACCCTGTCAAAGGCCTTCTCTGCATCTGTGGACAGCAGAAGGCGGCCCTCTGTGTCTTTTTTCTTGTTGTACATGAGGGCAAGGGCCCCGTATGGTGTTATCCCTTGCCTCGCGGTTTGCCACGAACCCGACTTGGTCTGGGTGGACCAGTGTGGGGATATGCGGCTGTAGGCGCATGGCCAAGATCTTCGCAAGCAGTTTGATATCGCAATTGATAAGGGAAATGGGTCTGTAATTCCCACAGTGCTCCACGTCCTTGCCCTCTTTAGGAATGATGGTTATGTGCGCTGTCAACGCCTGCTTGGGGAAGCGGTGGCCCTCTCTCACTGCGTTAAACGAGGCCAGCATCGGTTGGTATAGTTTGTCTGCGAAGCGTTTGTAATAGCAGAGTGGCAGGTGCTAGTTCCTCCATTGTGATGGGCTCATCTAGTTGGTCTGCGATCTGTTTATCTAATGTGGGTAGTTTGTGTGTTAGCATGTATTGCTGGATGGAGTTTCTTAGGTGAGTAGTTGCTGTTTCTGACAGAGGTTTGGGGAGCGAGTATAACTCTGAGTAGTAGGCTCTCACTGTTTTCAGTATCTCTGTTGGTAGGCGGCATAGTGAGTCTTGTTTGTCTCTGTTTGCCGCTTTTGTTGCCATGTAAGGAAAAGAAGGCCTTGTGTCTGATCGCGTCCCTATGGTGTTTAGAGTGGAGTAGTGAGGTCAGTTCACGTCGTAGCTGTAATAGTCGTGTTTGGTGGGATGGGTGTAGTGCTTGTTTATGTAGCGTGTATGTCCTCTATAAGTTTGGTGAGTCAGGCGTCTTTGTTTTTTGAGTTCTGCTCCTTTTTGTATGAAGTGCCCTCGTATTACGCTCTTATGTGCCTCCCACTTGATCGTCGGGGAATTGTCTTCGAGTGTATTATCTAGGAAATAGTCCGTCAAGACCTTTCCGAAGTGTCACCTAGGTCCTGGCGTGACAGCGTGTATTCATTCAGTCTCCATTTGGTTATCGTAGGTCTGAGAAGTGGGGACCTAAGAGTGAGGGTGGTGGGGGCGTGGTCCGACCAGGTCGCCACTCTTATGTCCGTGTCCCTTATCAGGGGAAGGTGATACTGCATTGTGAGAAAGTAGTCTATGCGGGTGTATGTCTGGTGGGGGTGGGAGTAGAAAGTGAAGTCTCGCTTGTCTGGGTGGTGTGCTCTCCAACAGTCAACTAGTCTATGTTTGGTCAGTAGGGATTTGATCGCGCTGAGATGCTGTTTGGGGATGTGTGATGTACCTGCAGAACAGTTCCAGACCAGGTCCATTGCTATGTTTAAGTCGCCCCCTATTATGAGGACCCCTTCAGCGAAGGAGTGTAATTTGTGTAGGTTACGTTTAAGATAGCGTAGCGAAGGTGTATAGGTGTTTGGCCACTGTGCCTTTTATAAAGAGGTATCTACCTTCTCGGTCCGTCATGCTTGCCTTTTCTATGAATGGTACTTTTTTGTTGATCAGTATCGCCGCTCCTCTGGATTTCCCCCCGTGGAAGTCGCTATAGTACCCTAATGGGAAGTGGTGGTTGGTCAGCTTGGGTCTGTCCCCTTCTCGAAAGTGGGTCTCCTGTATCATTACTATTGAGGCCTTCCGTGCATGGAAGTCCCTCAGTGCCCCTGTCCTTTTCTCTGGTTTGTTAAGCCCTTTGGCGTTTATGGAAAGGATGGTGAGGTCGCTCGGTATCAGCGTCATGCCAGTCGCTGTGTTGGTGCGTTAGGGTGGTCCTGTTAGTGTGTGTCAGGGGTCTGTCGGGTCGTCAGGTGGGTGGGGGGGTGGGGAAAGACAGGGGAACCGGGGTGGGGGGAGTGAGAGGTACACAGGGAGAGGAACTATATACAGAAAGATCCTGTCACTCGAGAGTGACGGTTTAGGAACGAGCGTCAGAGGGCAAGGCCAGGCGGGGTCCGCTCGCCTCTCTACGGGCGCTTAATCCTATTGGGGAAAGCGGAGGAGGCCGGGAGTCCCCGCATAGGCTCCGTCCAAGGGGTCCAGGGTCCCAGCAGTTCCGATGCCGTTCGGTCCCGAACCTCTCTCGGATCAGACCTCGCCCAAAGCCCTCGTCTCCCCTACAGCTTCAAGTATTATTATTATTAAGTGTGTATTCTATCCTCGTCCTGTTTTGTGGCGGCTGAAGGCCTCAAACGGGTAAAATGTTTGGCTCCGCTGGGTGTCGGAGAGTTATATTTTTGGCCAAATTAACTTCTAGGGATTTCAGTGTGGTCTTTTGTCATTCAAATGGGTAGGTCTTTTGTCATTCAAATGGGTAGGTATCCTGCACTGAGTTGACAAGAGGGAGAGGCCTACCGTGAGGGCATTGGTTTTGGAGCTGTTGTTTTTATAGTATGACACATAAGATTCAGTGTAGTCAGCAGGGCTGTGTAGGAGGTAGTAGGGTTCATAAGTGTGAGCAGAATGTCATCTGCAAACAAGGACAATGTTTGTTTCATAAGAGTGGGAATCCCTGGGATTAAGCGCTCTAGAGCCAGAATTAAAATTAGTTTTGATAGGGCACAGCCCTGACTGGTTCCATTGGATATGGGCAACGGGTCAGAGATAAAGCCTGAGGTTAAAACTGGGGCAGAAGGGGCTGTGTAAACACTGGAAATACTGTTTAGCAATATTTGGCATACCCTCATCGTTTATAATAAAAGAGTATATTTAAAAGAAGAAAAACTTCCACAACAACACGACATAGTCTTATATTAGAGGGGCAAAGGTTTAAAAATATCAGTAAGTATTACTTTACTGAGAGGGCAGTGGATGCATGGAATAGCCTTCCAGCTGAAGTGGTAGAGTTTAACACAGTGAAGGAGTTTAAGCATTCGTGAGATTGACATAAAGCTTTCCTAGCTATAAGATAAGGCCAGGGACTAATGGAAGTATTTATAATATTTGGCAGACTACATGGGCCAAACTGTTCTTATCTGTCGTCACAGTCTACGTTTCTATAATGTTGCGAACATATACGACCAATTGACCCTGTCAAATGCCTTCTCTGTGCCAAGGGCAATTAAGAAACTAGGAATCTTTTGGTGTCTAGCAACCTCGATAAAGTCGAGCCCGTGTCTTGTGTTGTTTGACACTTGCCAGTGTGAAACAAAGCCGGCCTTTTCTGGGAGATGAGGAAAGAGAGGAGTTGAGGGAAAGATCGATCCTAGAATATTTTTTTTTGTGCACTGGTGAGAAGAAAATATAAGCATATTCTTGGGGACTGAGTTCTCTCCAAAGGTGGTGGAGCCCAAACGTGAACAGCAAGTCCCTTGAGAGCCCAGCAATTTTACTATGGGGTGTCTTGTAAAGGGCGGGGGTTTCCCTTTCTCTCTCTTGTGCCGCCTAGAGGCGTGGGTGTGTAAAGTTATAATATGCCGTGTGAAACAAATATTATGTAGTGTTATAAAGTCTGTGTGGGTGATCCCCATGGAAGTGTAGTTCACCTGTTCAAAAGTGGTTCAACATTAGGACACAGTGCAGGGTCTAAGGTCTGTGTCCAGCATGTTTCCAGGTGGGAAGAATCTTGGTGAGAGGTGATGATGGTTTAGGAAATAGGTGGGTTTCTGTGACAAAATTCCATCCTTTCAGTTGTTTCTGCTAGTCTTCAGGAGTAGTCACTACAGTTGTGGATCCATTGCACCATTCTGGTGGTATTTGATGGTTCATTACGAGCTTTGTAACATGGATGAAATCCCAACAGATATTTCTGGTAGCTGCTTAAGCCTTCTCATGGTGGACATAGGGGTTAGCCTTGTAGAAATGGAAACAAACTGTTACGTTTCTGGGAATATCATGGGGTTGGCCTTTGGGACCTTGTAAGCCCAGTCCATGAGCCAATGTGTGTCTGGAAGAAAAGAACCTAGGTATTGGGGAAGGGCATCAGTTGTTGCATGCTCTGGGATGCTCCTTACACTGAAGTTGTTGTGCCGTGTGCAATCCTTTGCATCAGCTACACTCTCCAGCAAGCATTTGTGATCTTTCTCTAGTGATGTTAGATTGTCCACCACCTAGTTGTGCGCTTCGCAGAGTTTCTGCCATGGTCTACAACATATCAAATGTCACGGTGGAGGTCCACCGTAATGATGGAAAAATTAGAAAAGATTCACCTGATGTTGCAATATCTCCGGGGGGGGACTCCAGGCTGAAGAGAGATGAGCGAGGATCTCCAATTCAGGTGCAATTTCCAAGGCAGGTGATTGGGGTTTCTGCATAGCCGTCATCTTGTGTGTTGCGAGACCTTTCTTTCCTGGTGAGTCCCAATGTTCGGGGAGTTGCAGGTGCCTTATGGTTTTTGTGGGGATGCTATCTGGCAGTAAGTAGTGTAAGGTTTGTTGTTGAACCAGTAAATTATGTGATGGCCTCTGGAAAGTCGCTTATGCCTTAGGTAAACAGAGCTTGAACTTCACTATTATTATTATACTTGGCATCTATATATACTTTACATGCGTCTTGCTCGGAGCAGCTCCAGGACATTCCCCCCTCCATCAGGTTTTTTTGTGAGCAGGCCTTTATTTTTACTTTGTACAAGTGTCCTTTTTTGAAGATGAACTATAAGAATGAATCCTGTAAAACAAAACAAAAATCCTTTATTTGGTTTTAAACCGTCCACCCACACTTGGTAGTTAGGTGATTTTCATTTAGTGTGTTTTTTTTTTTTTATTAAATAATTCTTTATTTTTGATGTGCATTTTGATATTGGAAATAATGTCAGTGTTTTGAGGAAACATCAATCAGTGAATGTGTACATATGAACAGCAATTTATTTTTTACATGAAAACAAAAGAAACCGTGCTAGTCTGCATCCGATAGGTGAGCAGGAGTGCCATGTGGGTCAGCATTATCATAAGCGTCGATTGGAGTAATCAGACTCTGCCTCACCTTCACTAACCGCAACGAGATCCATGAAGCCAGCAGGGTCCTCCACATGGTCTTTGGTAGTTTCACTGTTGATTAGAGGTACGCAGAGACCCCTTGCTCTTTCTACAGTGCGAGTCGGGAAAGCCTCAAATATAGCATTCGGCTTCTGGAGTGTTGTCTCATGTGGTGCCGAGACAGCAGGCCTGCTCGTCTTCACCTCCAGGGTAGGTGCAGAGTGCCTCCGGTGGGGCATATATTGCAGATCGAGCAGATGTTCTCTCTGGACCAGGATGACCCTCGCTGGTCCAGAGGATGGGGGTAGAGTCTTGAGTTGCCAGTCATCAGTGGCAGCGGGAGAGCGGCCGCCTCCCCCACACTGACCATGGTTGTAGGCTGCAGGGTATATTCAGGTTTGTCAGCTCAAGTGGTATCCCCATGGTCACCACGGTGACCCAGTTTGCCTAAGAGCCACAATATATTGAAGTGCCTTTTATCAGCAGATTTTTGGCAAATTAAACATAAAATTCAGGAGCTTCTGCGACTTGCATCTGACCCATTCAGCAGCCAGGCCCCGCCCCTCCGCTGTTTGGTGATATGGGGCTTTGGGAATCTTTGCCAAAACATTTACGTTAGGGTCTCACTTACCATGGGAGACTTTTTTTTTTTTTTTGTGGTGCTTAAATAACTTACAACACACATTAAACAAATCACTGCAATAGGTAGGCTAACCATCTCACACAGCTAGTGGGGCCTTACGACTAGTGCCCTAGGCAAACTGTTTTTCTCTCTCTCTAAAAAAAAATTATAAATCTCCAATGCCCTCTAGTAGTAATCAAATAGCACTGCAGGTTCTATGCCTTCCTGTTGAGAAATTCTACCTTTGGAATTTAATTTTTTTTTCGTGCAAAGTAAAACATTAGGTTTTTGTAAATCAGGCTTAGGAAGTCAATACTTTTATGCAAAGCAAACCACATAATGCTCAAATAGGAACACTTGTTTTGGGAGTATAGGCTTAAAGCAAAATTATTTTAGAGAAGAATCACAAGACAACAAATTGAAAATGGAACATGAAACATTTAACCCAAAAAAGTCATGGCTCGACTCTTGCTTTTTTTTTTTTTATCCACTACAATGCACTGTTTAGTAGATAAACCCATGTCACCATGTCCCATTGCTAGCCTCTTCTTTAATGCGTAAAGAAAATGGACTACAGTGAAGTAATTTGTACATGAAAGTAATGGCTTATGTTCTCATTGATTTGCTAGTATGTGATTTTACCATGTGCAAGTTGAAGCTCATTCTTCCAATATTTTCAATCCTCAGGTGCGACTTCCAATGATGGAAGGGGGAGCAGTGTTGCGTTCTGTACAAATTAATGACGCAGGAGTATACACCTGCTTGGGTACTGAAAATGGCTTCAGACGCTCACGTGGCAAAATAAGGCTCAACATCTTGCCCAGGGACATGCTGGAAAAACTGACCATGCTGCCCACCCAGATTCCGCTGCCACTACAATGCCCACCGCCACGCAGACAAAGACCACGACCAGTAACCCCTCAATCGGACAGAAATTGACAGTATTCTATCCATGCCAAGCAAACAGCAAGAGCTGGTCAGCAGAAACTCCATTCAACAGGAGACTACCCAGCTCACTCTCAGAAAATACTGGCAAGAAAGTGGTTGAGCAGTGTGTTGCAGTGAAAGATAAATAGGTTTAGTGCAGGGATAGGCATCCTATGGCTCTCTGGCTGTTGATGATCTGCAACAACTGGGACTGACAGGATCATGGGAGTTCATTAACCTCTAGAGAGCCACACATGGCCTATCCGTGGGATTAGTAAGACATTCCAGAGCAGTAATGGTTTAGAGGACTGTATGTGTGTATAGAGAGGGTGTGTATAGTATTTAACACAAAACACTGGATGGCATCTCATATACCCACTCATACAGGAGCAGCCCTTCTCAAAAAACGCTCAACCCCAATGTGGAAGTTTTTTGTTTTTGTGTGTTTTTGCATTCTACTCCAGCAGTTTGTTATGGGGTAGTGATTATTTAAGGTGTACCTGCACAAGGAGACGGCACAGAAATGGGAGGCAGATACGCTTCAATTGCTATGAATGATTAACTGTGGACATTTAATTTTTGGCACACTTGTAATTTTTTTTTTTCTAGTAATATCTGATTCACAATCTCAAAAACAAGAAATGAAATCTATTTTGTATTTGTGTTCCTTGTGTTTTTACTTGTTGAATTATTCTGTCTCTGGCATTGCCAAGGACCAAAGACGTTATTTCTGTAAAGTTTTCCATGTAGATAAATTCATTGAGCTCCTCACGCCAGCACTCTGCAAAAGATGTTTAGTCCATGGAAGTCATCTAGCTATTGTAGAACTACAATCCCCATCCTGCCAGACTGGCAAAGCATCACGAGAATTCTACAACTGTAGTGCTTAGTCCCGATACAATGTCACTTCAGTTGCCAACAATAAAAGCAGGATATTTAAGGAACAAAAACTGCTTGAAGAATGCATGTTTAAACAAACAATATAGTAAATATGTATTCCTAACGCTATAGAGCCAACTAGGGCCCCGTTCCGCATCGAATAAATTATTATTTCCTTACCTTAATCCAGCACCGGGCTCCCTCGGCACTGGTGACGAGAGATGTTGCGAACCGTCCGCGAACGGTTTGCCGCGAACTCCAGTCAGCTGACACGTCCCGGCCAATCTCCAGCAGACCCTCCCTCCCAGACCCTCCTACTTCCTGGACAGCATCCATGTTGAAACATGGATGCTGTCTGGGAGGGAGGGTCTGCTGGAGATTGGCCGGGACGTGTCAGCTGACCGGAGTTCGCCACGAACAGCTCGTGGCGAACCGTTCGCGACATGGTGACCTCTCCTCCTCCATTGACGTCAGCTTCCGAGTGGAGGCGAATGCGCGGCCAGAGGTGCTCGCACATTCAAACCAGCCCATAGGAAAGCATTATTGAATGCTTATTCAATGCTTTCTACTGTGGATCTTTTTTGACACTGGACTCCATAAAAAAAGTCCAGCGTCAAATAAGTGCGATTTACAGTGTGTAAAGCACGGAGGCGACCTTTAGTGGCTGTCGGGGAGACATTTTATACAGATCCCCACCTCCCAACAAATGTTTTCTGAACTTAGCCTAGCTATAGGGAAGAAACCTTTAAAATAAACCTACATACTATATTCCATTTAAATTAAGGTAAAATTTAACCTCTACAACACTTGTTTTCGTTGAGTGATGTGAATGCTGCAGCTTGCACCTTTGGATTCCAACAGCAGATTCACGTTGCTTTGGAACAAAATGCATTTTAACATAAGTATTATGAAATTGCTGACTTGGAAGTTCATTCAGTATAAAGCTTTTGGTTTGCTACATCAAATCGATCAGATGCAAAAACTTGGAGGGAGGGAGAGAGATTTGCTATAATTTTTAGTGTAAGGCCCAAGAACTATTTGTAGACAGATTTGGTCTAAGAAAATATCTGAAACTCTGCAATTTTCCGCTCTTCTAAAGAATGGTCTTTTTAAAAAAAAAAAAAAAAAAAAGTGAATTCTCCAGTTTCTCTTTCAGGAAATAAGCCCAATATGTAACCTAGAAATTATGCACTTAGAATAAAACAATTTGCCCTGGTCTTAGTATGGGGTTCAGTTTTTGGTAACTGCAACCAACTCTACAATGTACAATACACCCACTATTTCTGTAAAATAGATAATTTATCAACCACACACAGTTTCAAAAAAAAAAAAACTCTAACTTTTATTTCTACATGTCAGAAAAGATAACACACTCCAGAATGGAGTGCAAGGGATTTTTTTTCCTTTTAACATTTTCTAGAAATATTTCTTTTTTTTTAAACAAAGTGTTCTGGACAAAGTGAACTTGGATAGAAGGGGCTGGGAAGTGCAGACACCCATGGATCCTGAATAAGTGGGCGAACAGAGGGGGGAAGGGCAGTTAGTGAGAGTTCACAAGGAGAAAGGGAATAAATAAAAGTAAATGTGTCCCACAAAAACCATCCTTACAGGTTCCCTCGTGACAGAAGGTAGCCCCTCACCCAACGTGGCACCATAATGCCCAATGCTGGTTTTCTACACCTCCAGGAGGCATAGCTTCAATCCTGTGCATGTAAAGGGGGCAAACCTGTTCATGTGTTTCCTTTGGTGCAGGACATTTAATGAGGGGGCTACAGCATATTCACCAGCATGTAAAAAGAAAATATGCCAGGGTACAAGGGTATCAATTCAAGTTTTTCTTCCAGTAGGAGTTATTTGCTTGATGTTCGACAAGAAAAAATTTTTTACTCTCTCCCTGTGCCTTAGGATCCTTTAAGTCGTTCTGCCAGGAATCTGCTTTACCAAGCAGGCAGCACCAGCTTCCATGAAGCCCCAGACGAGTAATCCACATCTTCAAGAGGAGAACGTTGTTTAAATAGAGCAGAGAATGCTGGGTAAGAGGGAGAAGGGGCACCTTCTACGAAGCCCCAGAGGAGTAATCCATGTCTTGAGGAGGAGAATGGTGTTTAAATAGAGCACAGAATGCTGGGTAAGAGGGAGCAGGAGCACCATGTTTTCACCTCCCCTACAAGCTGCCTCTTACAATTTTTCAACGAGGTAATCCTTTTGAGCATCTGTCCAAGGGGGAGTGCCACCATCCTAGCATTATATAGGGTCCGGTCGTCAAGCTGAATGTCACAAGCGCTTCTGCAGAGACAAAGAGAATCTCTTAACCTGGGGTTTCAGATGACATACAACCTCTTAATGCAAGCCACAAATAGTGCAATTTCAAAACAAGTTGGAAAGTTGTAGGTCCTAGTCTGCTGAATATGTAACCTATACCATTGTCAAAAGGTAGTTTCCCCTTCTATTTATTGCCATACAATTATTACACTGTTGAATTCATACCCAAGTAAATAGTCATACAAAACAGATTGGGCAGTGGAAACCAGAGTCCCAGAAACCAATTTTATTTTTTTGTTTATTTTGATTTAGACCATATTTCAAATCGGTTCACGGTCTTCTAAAAATTATTCTCAGCACTTGGCTCTAGCACTTCCTAACCTGTATAAGGTAATGGCTGCTTTTTGCCTGTACAAATGAGTGGATTAGGCCTCAGCAATACTGCAGGCACCTCTTGATTAGCCCACCTATCAGACCAGCAGTACACCTCTGTGCCTAGAATCAAGTAGATAGATATGGTTTTAATCTGCCTAGAACAGTAGGAGGTGCTATTATATAAAATAAGTTTGAGATTATAGATCTTAAAATATTCACTAGCCATTGGTGAGCCCTGGCCTGTAGAAATTCACCTCTGGTGAGTGTTTCATGAACTCTCCAGGCTGGCAGTAACAAGTAACTTTTAAAACCTGGCTAGATATTGTAAGGCAGGGGTGGGTATATAAAGATCAATAGTTATTTTTACTCACACCAGTTTTATTTATATCCTTTGTTGAAAATGATCAAGATAGAACACACCAGTGATTTGAAAATATTTACTCACACCATACTAAAAAGTTTTTTAATTTTATTTTAAAGATTAAGTTCATTATATAGGGTCCAAGAGAAGCTTTAAAAAAAAAAAAAAAAAGGGGCAATCATTACATGGCTGTAAGGGTACAGAGCCTGTATAACAAAACCGGGCATTCCACCTAAAACTAGTAAAATGTATATATTAACCCCTTAAGGACACATGACGTGTGACATGTCATGATTCCCTTTTATTCCAGGGGTTTAAAAAAAAAAAAAAAAAAAAGTTATTTTTACTTTCCTGAAATGTACTAAGCCATTGGCATTACAGGAGTTTGCATTATGGAGTGCAGCCTCCTCTCCAAATGTAAATTTGGTATCTCTCCCTAGTCATAGTAAAAAATAAACAAAAATTAAAGGTGTATAAGCACAATAAGGTAGATGGTTACTTAACAACCTGGGGTAAGGAAGGATATTTAAAAAAAAAAAAAAAAAACCTTAGTTTTTACAAGTCAACAGGATTGTTATTATAGATGCATGTGTACTTGGTTGTCCTGTACTTACAGCAGTGCACAAGCTGTATATTTTGTAATACCTACATATTTTGAACTGCTCTAATACAATAAACTATTTTACTGTAGCCGGCGTTCAATGGTGTTTTGATGAGTGGGGAAGCAACCTGTGAAGTTATTTTAGAAGCGGTCTCCACAACCTGATTTGTCCGGATTAATCTGCACTAAACAGCGCGCAACCTGCATTTTACACAGCAAATGTTTTGCTCTTTAGTAAAAGTGGTCTTGTGTAGCTAACAAGTGCAATAAAATATTTTCTCCCATGGACTGTGTTGTAATCCCTCATCATACTTCTTCAATCTTCGTTAATGAATACGAGCTTTGAACAAAGGAAGAAAAACTAAAAACTTGTTACGTGAGTGGAAACTGCTTTGAAGCTGGAAGTATGTACAGAGTTTTTATGGGGTATGTACTTTGAACCAGACCAAACCATGCACAGTATGTGTTAGCCAACCTTAAACTATGACTAAAAAGAACCACAAACCCAGCCAAGTGTGAAGGCTGGTAATAGCTTTTTAATTTGAGACTAGATCCGCTCAAATCACTATGTAAACACACATATTTCCAGATCCGCTTCCTAAGGCGTCCCTGGGTAATACAACTGATGTCTACCATTAGTCTAAGGACATATGCTGTCCGTTATTAAATCTACAAAAGGTTACACCTCTCCAACATGGAATATTTGTTTAGAACCGTTCATTTGATTATGGTGGAGTAAATAAATATGGCTGCAGTCTTCAAATTCTAAATGCTGTAGGCCTTTTACTTTGGCAGTAAACGCAGACGTTTTTGATGGCATAGCAAAACGCAGATGTCTTTCATGTCAACACATCGAGATCTCAGAACTTCTCAGTAAGGGGTAAGCAAATACGTGCCTGTTGACCAATTAGCGCTCCACCCACCGATTATAAAGTCTTTCTGGTCAAGTTCACAGCTGTTTAATAAGGAATATTTAATGCTGACAGACTTCAAATTACAGCCACAACGAGGTTGTAAAATTATAGACCTACAAATTCCTGGCCTCCATCCAGAATAAAATGTATATATTTTACTAAATTGTTGTCTGTATGGAATTTGAAGATTAAGAGGGTCTCAACAACTGCACACTTACAGACGTTGCCAAGAGTAATGGAAACTCTAAATTGATCAAAAATGAAAGACTGCACTCAACATAAAAACTATCCATGCTTGTGAATGCACTGCCTGTACCCATTTACTGGTTACCCCTGGTTCTGAAATTATGGAGACTCCAGGGCCACTCTCACTGTAGTCAGAAGACACAAACATGTATTTCTTCTTGCGTGCTCTACCAACTGACTGGTCACACACACAACAGCACATGATTCATGGATTAATAAGATGGTTACAAGTTTGTCACACATCTCCCAAAACAGCCCTTTTACTATCTCTTCAATGGCTTATTATCATCAAATGATTTTTTGCACAGGGAAGCCACAAGGGTTGTCAAAAATAAGACTAGTGGTGTGAACTGCAGTAACCTAACTTTAAGCAATAAATTGATAGAGCCAGAGCTTTGTATGTTAACTTCTCTTGATCTCTTTACAGGTCACTCAATTCTCTGCTATAGAAAACTAGTGCATATAAATATATTAATGATTACTCTAAAAGCAGTGGTCTAGGCTCTGTTATTGAGCGTAATCCTAGTATTAACCCATTTAGAAGTTTGCTTTTATTTGAAAGCAAAAAGAAGTAGTTCTGGTTGCACGTAGCATGACAGGAGACCACATCTATTTTGATTTTAAAGAATAAGATAGAGGATTTATACCCAGATTGAAATAGACAGGTCTAAGACAGAGGTGGACTCAGGGTATGATCACCTGCACGGTTTTTATTAATGTCGTGAGAGCCAGCAGAATCTTTGAGACATTTTATCGTAAATGAGCTGGCTCCTTGTTTAAAGGAACACACCACACACAAAGAACTACAGCTTACTGGAGTGCTTTATTCATCGGAAGACTGTCCCATTTGTGATAATTTCTAGAAGTGCGGATTTCATAAAAAAAATTTAAAAAAAAATCTGCACTTTTCTATTTAAGGGAAGAAACATCTCCTTGGATGGAATTCAAATAGCCACGGAGATTTTCTGGCTCCTGTTAGCCCCATGGAGCTCAATAAGTCCTATTACAGCTAACGTGTAACAGCATAAGAAAGCCATGAACACATACACACATGGCTCCAATACAATGGAGTGTTCCTTTAAAACTTCAGCGGGTGGAAGGTGTCAACAAACGTGCAAATTTACAGGGTGGGTACAGGTCTGAGACAGCTGGTCCTTTATGGTAATAGGGGCAAAAATAAATAAGGCCTGCCAAATAGTGATACCAAAGATCCTCATTATGGGAAACCTCAGATCCAGGATCACGACTTTGTAGATTTCACCACATTATCAGGGTCATTTAGTGAGAATTCAAAGTGAATTTTCAAATTTACGGCCAAAGTAGCTGAACGGAAGACATAGCCAACTTATAGAATTTTTCCGTTTGGCTCTTTTGACCTTGAATTCTCACTTTAGTGAATAACCCTGGAAGTGTTACAAGTATTTTGCTATATTTGACCATTTCCACGCGTCTGCCACTTCCTAGTCTCTGCACAATGCAGCTATTTGCAGCAAAGATCTCAGTGAACCTTGAAGTTCCCTTGATTTTTAAGAACTGAATTGTACAGATCGGATACACCACTGCACAGCAACAGTTTATCATACATAATTTAGTAGTAGAAAGCAATTTCAAGTGTAAAAAATAGCCAGCAAGGTCAAGTTTAGCACTTTAAACTGGCAGGGTGTGTGTATTAAAACACGTACCATTTCTTTTATCTCTCTCTGTTTAGTATCACAGGTGAGAATTTAATCCAAATACACATTTTTCCTCTAAGGGATTATGTTATTGGGCAATGCTAACTGGAAAGGATGTGGATTTATTTTTAACAACGTGATAAAGGGACACTAGAGCTCATCTTCAGGCATAATTCTAGTGTGGTTGAATGTACAATTGTGCCGTGTAAAAATAGTTAACATTTTATGTCTTAAACAATATAATTTTGATTTCCACATGCATTTAATCTAAAGATAAACCATTATTAAAGAAAGTAAATATGCAACAAGCATCACAAGTTTTTAACAAAAGGTAAATGCATTCTTCAGACAAAATAATAATAAAAAAAAAAAAAGTTATGGTCTTGAGAGAGGAAAAAATATAACAGTTTTTCCCTAGGTGCGACTTTAAACACAATTTAATAAGAAATCAGTGTTTTGATGACACGTCACATGGTGTTTTCCCTCTCTTTGCTCTTCTCACCTCTCCTCCATTCTGGTTGGCTTCACTTCCTCCTTTCCTTACGACCTCCTTTTCTGCAGAAGAATCTGGCAATCTGATATCACCCCGGATTCTCTTTGGTCCCAGTTCCTCCTTGGGGAGCAGTGTGGGATATCCATCACTGCGCTCACTTCTCCTCTTCTTCCTTTTGTCCGGGTCTTTTCCCTTCACGCGAGATGCTTTCCGTTCACACCTTTCAATCTGCCAGGAAATAAAAATCATTATAGAAACGAAAAAGTCCTGAAAATATCCATAAGGTTGCTTATTTTTAAGTTCCCCCCCCTCCAGTGGTAGTGAGTAGTAAGTACCACCACTCAATACCAAATACCAGCAAACATTTAATTTCTTGAAATATTTTCCTTTAGGAAATAATTGTGTAAGTTTTTTTTGTTTTTTTATCTGTTCGGAACAATCCTTCAAATATTATTGACTTGTGTTATCTGAAATCAATGTTTCTAAACAGGTAAAATGAGCGATAATATTAATCTCATAACCTTTCCTTTAACTCAAAAAAACCTAAAAAAAGCTGTACCTCACGGGCCAGTCAGACATACCCCATGAGAGTAGAAATGTGGCTGTGTACAAAAGGGAGCCAGTCAGGGTTTAGGTGGCAATATATTGGATACATTTAAAGTTACACATATATATAACATTTCTCCCTACTACACTTACTTTGTCAAGCCTCCAAATTTAAAGCAATATAAAGATGCAAAAACTGATACATTCAGCTTAAGTGTATGCCTGTGTATCAGGTTTACTGGGAGTACCAACCACTGTGGCTTCCAAATAGGAATATAAGTTGAAGGACCGTATCCGTGTAAATTAAACAGGAAATTTCATAAATCTCCCAAGCATCACATTAAATTAGGTTTGATTCTGCAAAACTTAACTATTCATAAATACCAGTGGGCTAAGCATTGTACCGCTATCTGCCCAGATATAAGAAGGGAACTTTCAACCTCGGAAGTGATGCTGCTGACGTGCAGTGAGTCACTTCTGGTACGGACAAAAGTGAGGTATACACACCTCTGAATTACCGGACTCCCATTGGACAAACTCCACAGAGAACCACCAATGAACGGCAACAGCATCATATTTAAAAACGGAATAAGATCTAAAGCAGCATACACAGATTGAAAAAGCACTTTTATAGTGCGAAACGCGTTTTGGATGGAATTCAGGACTTGGTCACAGAGAGACTCTTAATTACCACTTTTATTGTTTATTTTTAAATCTGCTTATGCAGTATTTTTATGTAATAAATTTTTTAAAGTCTACTCCGGGTCCTTGAACTTTGCTGCTTCAAAGAAGGGTGGTGTCCCCCTTAGAGACACCTAAGCTATTCCAGCCAGAGCCAGGTTTACAGGCTCTGGTCAAGGTGAGCAATTATTTGCAATGTTTTATTCCTATACTGCACCCTGCTATTTACTATATATACTGTTTACTGTTATATATTATAAGGCATTTCCTGCTTTGTCACCTTTTGTCCTGAGGAATACCATTTAGAGTTAAAGGGGAAAGTGGCACCAGAAGACACTACTGCCAAAGAGGTCGGAGCCTGTCCTATGTGAGGCTCTATTCCATGTGAGTTCGTAAGCTACAGTTCCATTTATTTCACTTGTCCAATACAGTATTATGCTATGTGTTTTTCCTATTTTGTCTTTTACATGTACCTTGATATCCATTGGATCTGAAAAACATCCAAGTTTGGTAACAATTTTATTGTATTCCCACTTGGGGTAGGTGGTCACATTTCCACTATTCTTATGCTCCACTTTCTGAGGTTAAAAGCTTTTTTGGGCTTTTTTTACACTTCTTGTTGTTTACATTCATGGTAACCACCCTCTGCATGGAGATCCTGAACTTTTGCCGTAGAGAAGCATTGATTCAATGCATCTGAGGAGATGTTGATTGGCAAGGGGTGGCGTTTGGCCCCGCCTCCTTGGCTGAGATCAAAATTGACAATCTCAGCCAATCCAAGGCTTTCCTATGGGAAAGCTTTGTGAATGGCTGAGATATCAGCTAATGAGGCAGACGAGGGGCAGAGCCAGCACCTTCAGATTGCCCTATATTTATGAGGGCAGTATAGGGTTTTTAAACACTATAGTGTTAAAGGACCACTATAGTGCCAGGAAAACATACTCATTTTCCTGGCACTATAGTGCCCTGAGGGTGCCCCCACCCTCAGGGACCCCCTCCCGCCCGGCTCTGGAAAGGGGAAAGGGTTAAAAACTTACCTTTTTCCAGCGCTGGGCAGAGAGCTCTCCTTCTCTCCTCCTCCTATTTACAATGCTTTCCTATGGACGCTTGCGTGCTCTCACTGTGAAAATCACAGTCAGCCACTAGAGGATTAGGGGGAAGGCTTAACCCATTCATAAACATAGCAGTTTCTCTGAAACTGCTATGTTTATAAAAAAATGGGTTAACCCTAGCTGGACCTGGCACCCAGACCACTTCATTAAGCTGAAGTGGTCTGGGTGCCTAGAGTGGTCCTTTAAGAATACATGTTTGTGCTCCTGACCCTATAGTGTTCCTTTAACACTCACAAAGCTTGTAACAACTCAAATTACTACATTTATTCTATGATTCAAAAATACATTTCCATCTACAGGACTTTTCATTGTCAGCTCCATTTGTATTTTCAGACTCTGTTCTAGTTTCCAGTCAGAGATTCAGAAGAGATTAATTTTGAGAGACTGGTAATTCTGAATTCACCTGTTCTGGCTTTATACCTAGTGATCTCATTACCACACCTTGCTCTTCCTTTTGTACATTTCTGATAGTTTGTCTCTTATTTGCAGTTTTATCCCATTTGTAAACGTGTACAGTGAGGATTGTGTGTGTGTTACCTCTATGAGAGTCCGGAGTCTGTCCACACATGGCATATGTGATGCTTGTAGTAGTCTCCATATGCTGAGCTCTTCTTCCAAAGTCACCTCCAGAAGATCACCTTCTAACATTAAATCTTCTAACAAGGCTCGAGAACCCAGAGACAACTCCAAGACCGGTGACTTTTCAATACGAGGAAGCAGAGCAGCCAATGCATCCAAGTCTAAGAGTACATTTTTGGAGGAGGGAAAAGAAAATTAAATTAATTTAAAAAAATAAAATAAAATTTTTTTTAAAACAACCGCTCACAATGTAGAAAAATCAAGAGTGACTACACTACCTGGCATTGCACATGTGCCATTCTCTAAGTGAGAGTCTCCATTTTCATGCGAAACCTGAAAACAAGGAATAGACAAGACAAGCTTTTACTTCATGTTAATCAAAAACATCCTGAAAACAAATGTGACAAAGAAAGGTCCAGAAGGGGCAACCTATTTTCCCTAAATAACCTACAGCACTGCTACTACGTAAGGTTGTGTGTCACAATCTGTTACTTAAATAAGAACACTTTCATACCGTATAATTCGTTTTTATTTTTATTTTCACCTTCCAATATGTTTCAAAGAAAGAATAAACATCTTCCATGAAAAAAGGCAGATGGAAGTTCAGTGTTCGAGTGTCAGTGAACTGGGATAAAACTCCAGGTGGGAGGTTGGAGAGAATCCTGTGAACAAACTTTCTGTATGCACTATGAGGTTGTTATGGTGACAGGAAATCATCAGGCACTTAGGTACTTTTTATTTTAGAATAGGGAGATACTGATTGGCTTGGCGTGTGATCAGGTGACCGCTCTAGTCAATTAGTGGTGCCACAGCTACTGGTGTGGCCTTCCACGCTTCCTGAAAGACAATTTGAGAAGTTGGATGTCGCTGAAGGAACTGGAGATCAGGTGCTGGAGGAAACCTTTGTGGTTAATATCAAAAAGAGAATGCACACTAGAAACAAAGATATGCAGATACTTTAATAGACCAACAATTGGCATAATACGCATATAGCAAAATTACAAAGTGACAATATAAAAGGCATCAAAATAAAACTGTAATTACCACCAAAATTCTCACAAGCCTAAACTGACAGAAACACGAGTCTCCAATATCCCCAACGTTTCGGCACCAACTGGCTGCCTTTTTCAAGGGTGTTGCTATATGCATATTATGCCAATTGTTGGTCTATTAAAGTATCTGCATAAACTTTCTTTGTGGTTTCTAGTGTGCATTCTCTTTTTGATATATGGTTCTTTGGTACTTGAGGGAGTACCTGTGAGTAATAGCACCTAGTGATATATTTTTCTATATTCTCTCCATACGGTGTTCTTGTATGAACCTTTGTGGTTAAACCATTTGTGAATTTCCACTTCAGGTAAGAAAGCACCTGGCAACCTATTGGCAGCATACCAACTTCATTACAATTAATTTACAATTCTTTTAATTTAATGGCATGGTAAGTGACAAGAATATTGTGATTGCACCAGTCTATATTAATTCTTACCTATAGACAACAGAGAAAGTGTCTCTTTAAAATGTTGTCAGAATTACATATCACGCCAGTTAGATTTCAAGGAGAAAACTATAAAGATGTCTGAATGGCAAGGAATGAGTCATCTTGACAATTATGTAATCTACATTGATGCAAATTTAGAAACCCATAAAGGGAGTCTAAAGTGCATCCCAGTGTGTCATAACCATGGTTTTTCCACACCAAGAGATTTGTGCATCATTCCCAACATGTATTGGGGATATAAATATATATACATGAACCAGGTATCAACAACCACCCTTTTAGCATATTGGTTGAGAAAAAAAAAAAAAAAAAGTGTGTTTTACATTCAGCATCTAAAATGCCCAAACCGCTACAGCATGACAGATGGTTGACAAACCACAGCTTTATTTTAATTTAGCAATCCAATCTCTGTGTCATAGAACGGCATGGTCATTAAAGCAGACAAAGGATGCAGGTTTATTGCTATTCTATGGCAATGCTGAAATCATGGAAAATCACTAGATAATGTAGAATCTGAGGCTTTTTAGAATGGCAAAGAGCACATTGTAACAAGTGCAGCCTATTTTATTGCATTACAATAAAAATATGTTCTTCCTGAAGCAGTAATGGATCATGCCATTGGATTGGGTATGCTTGCCACCCTGACCATGATTGTTATCTGTAAGTTAAGGGCACGGTATTCAGACCCATGTGCCAAGAGCTGAATCAATAGAGAGCTGGTCAGATGAAGTAGTGTCTGTCTGTTCAGTGGGTAGAGGGCAAGATTTTACCATGAAGAATAATGGCGGGGACTGGTTCCAGTAAGGAAAGGACAGACAATGTAATTATACAGGTCTGGGTCTGAAGTTGAGGACCAGTCCTTTTCTGTTTAAAATTTCCTTACAACAAAGGTGATTTTGGCTCACAGGCTCAATGGATTCCGCTCTCAGCATACAGGTCCAAAGACTTCATCACCTTGCCCCAAAACAGACAACACTTGTGTTCAAGATCAACCACTGCATGTAAGGATCAGTACGAACAAGGACAGCGATTAGCAAACTTGTTAAATTTCCTGACCACACCAAAGGGTTTATCACTGAACTGTGAATTCTGGGTACTGCAAAGATTAGGCCAATATTGCGGAATTGAGAAATTCTCCAGTTGAAATTTGCAGCTTTAGTTAAAAGGACCACTATAGGCACCCAGACCACTTCAGTTCAATGAAGTGGCCTGGGTGCCAGGTCCATCGAGGGTTAACCCTGCATCTGTAAACATAGTAGTTTCAAAGAAAAACTGCTATGTTTACCTATGGGTTAATCCAGCCTCTTGTGGCTGTCTCACTGACAGCCGCTTCCGTGAGTCTCACTGTGACGCTGACGTCCATAGGAAAGCATTGAGAAATGCTTTCCTATGGACTGTGAATGCGTGTTCGGCTCTTGCCGTGCATGCTCATTCCGTGCTGATGTCGGAAGAGGGAGGAGAGTTCCCCAGCCCAGTGCTGGAGAAAGGCAAGTTTAATCCCTTCAGCCCGGTGGGAGGTGGACCTAAATACCCTATAGTGCCAGGAAAACGAGTTTGTTTTCCTGGCACTATAGTGGTCCTTTAAAAAAAAAAAAAAAAAAAAACCCAAGCAATGCTCCATTTGCCAAGTACAGCACTGAACCCAGGTCTCTGACTTTACCGGTCTCTTTATACAATGGATTTAATATGTCAACTTCTGCTGGCTGCTCTCAGCGTGGTAAGAAGTGGTGTAACACATTAGTATAACACATTAGTATAACCTTTACAAAGACCAGCTCAGACCAAGAGCAACACGGCATCAGACAAGACAGTGAAGTGTCAAACTGTTCCAACAGTTACTTATGAGCTACTGCAGTGGTGATGGTGCCATGTTATCAGAAGTTCACACTCCTAGCGGTCTCACAGCTGATAAGAAAGGGGCCCAGCAAAGCCACTAGGCTGTATCACATGGCTACTGTGGCCTGCCTGCATGCTTCAGATTAAAGCACAGAGGCTCCCAGGCTAGAAACAAAACCGCTCGCACTCTACAAAAGTACATGCAGTTTTATTTCTCAAAGGCAAGCACATTTCTTATTTAAAACGTTTGCATACATTTAGAAACGAGTCTTGAAGGATGTTTGAGTGCCATTTGTGCGATAAAAAAAAAAAAAAAAGGAAGAAAGTCCACCTCCCCATTTTTTTTTTTTTATGAAATCCTGTGTTTATATGTATTTAGTGCTGGGGAGAACAAAATGAATGGGAGTAAAAATTAAATTACTTTTGGTCACCACCGCTGGCAAACAGAACTTCACACACAAAAACCCTATACATTTACAAATAATTTAGCCTTTCACACAAGCAATATAATGAGATCAAACACTGCCAACGCAAGGAATCTAGACAGATTTAAAACCTATATATACACACACACTTTATAATGACAACACAAGTCTGAAACAGCACTTCAAACCAGAGAAGGAGAAGTGCATTATGCGTTTACGGCTACAGACATACAAAATACTATGCAACCTACAACGCAAAAGATATAAGGGAATTCCTTCGGCTCATGATATGCTTTGAGAAACAGGGAACAGGTAGAGGTACACTTGGCCGAATCACAGTTGAGCCTTTAGAAAGCAGTGAATAGACACAGGATCCTTGCTAGAAGGAATTCGGTTCCTCGAACTGCTTAAAAATGTTTTAAAAGGTAGCAAAGTGATGGAAGCAGGAGGCTAGGTACTAAACAGACATTCTCCAAGACCTGTGATTTGTAATTGGTAAGCCATGTAATGTGATAAACACATACAAAAAATACAAGTGGTTTTCTCCTCCAGAGCCAGAAGTAAAAGCAAGGAGCTTCTGTCCTCTCCACTGAGCCAACAAGCGCATGCCTTGCAGGAAGCTTCCAGGATGAGGTGACCATTGCCTAATGGACCCCAGGGAAGATGTCAAATAGTTCACAAGCAAAGGGCGCCAGGGCACTCCAAGCACCATATCCACTACAGTTGGTTGCAGTAAGGTTATCGTGCTCGGCGTGTTCTTTTAATAGATATGAGGCTTTCACAGTATCAAAATCCATCTTTGGCCGTGCATGCTAACAAATATGAACAGCTTCCCAAACACCTTTATTATCAATACCCTATGGCACCTGGAATCAACAGTAATCAAATCTTCACTTGAAGTGCTAAATTAAACACCACGCAGAATGGAAAGTAAAAAATATAATATAATATTATATACACACACACACACACACACACACTGTTTGCCGTGCTGTCACACACAAGCAAGCAAATTTAATCCATTTGAACTTGCAGTCATCGTACACAGGTATTACAAAAAAAAAAAAAAAAAGTTGAGTAGGAGATTCTGAGGCGTCTACCAAGCAAGCTGAAGTGTGTTTTTAGGAAAATCTCTTCATTAGTTTGCGCACACAGTCTTTTATGGGACTACTTAGTGAGAGATCACTAACGCCAAAGAGACAGCATGAGATATGAGAATCAGACCATTTCCCCTTGAAATAGCTGCTGCCTATGGGAAACTGAATCGGCAAAGGCAACATGTAATCTGATACAAATCTGAAAATTACTTCCAATTTGAAGCTTTGCAGAGGCTTTCAGTATATTCTTTTTAGACAGGGTATTCTGATTCCCTCTATCCCAACACAGCATGAACCATCTGCTCAGAAGATCAGCTTTCCTAGTTGAAGTAAACACAGATTTCTGCCGTGGATGGAGGACCATGCTGCTTTCAGCCAGCTACTTCATACGTATGAAAAACCGCTATTATTTAAGAGAAAGAAAGAGCTCACCAATTCCAAAAGTATGTTGCAGCTAATGGGATGCTATTCATCACTAATAAATGTAAAAAAGTCTAAAGATCAGAAATAATATAGATGTGAGATTCCATAAAACAATATTGTTGTCAAAGCAGGCGAGTACTGCTCTTTTCTGTTATTCCACAATAAGAAATAAAAAAAATAATAAAAGACTGCCTACTATGCATTACTTACAGGGTTCTGCTCATTCCGGGTAGTCTCTCTCAGTGCCTGCGGGTCTTTACAGTGCTGCATCCTCTGTCTACGTTCTGCCAGCGTTGTGATTGCGGATGAGATTTCTGGGGTTGCCAAGACTCTTCGAGCACGGTCCTGCCAGCTCATTGCACGTTCTGTTAGGCATTGCAAAGCCTCCCCTTCTGGTAGGCGCACAGGTAATTTCTGAAGAGCGACCAATAGAGATAGGATCGTCTGTAGCCGAGGGCGACGGGATCGGACACAGAGTGGGCAAAGGAAGCGACTTTCCCATTCCCACCAGGTCAACGGTGGAGAAGAGTGAGCACCACGGTGAGATGAGAGTCGGGGGACGGGCACACAAAGTCCATGAAATAAGTCCTGACAAAGCTCACACCGCAACATTAGCTCTCCTGGGGGTTCCCCGCAAACACACACACAACTCCTCTCCAAGGAGGAATTCATTGCACGCAGTCTCAAAATGCCAGCCTTTTCTTTGTGCTCGCCTTCTTTAAACGCCAACACCTGAGGGAAACAGAGGACACTCAGTACCCGTATGACAGTTAATGTTATTCTTTTCAAAAGGATACAATATGTAGTTACTCACGATTGAACCAGGGTCCCGCAAATCCTGTGCAGACAAGCCCAGACCCTCAACATCTGATCGGTAGAGGCCAAATGTCTTCTCCTTCCTCCACTGGGACCTTTTACCAGTTTCAGAAGAAACATCAGCACTGGGGCAAAGGACCTGAAATGAACAAAAAGTAGGGAAGGAGTATAAAACAAAAAGCACTGCAGCAAAACAAGAGATAATGTTGATTAAGCTGTATAGCTGAAGGAAACTGGTCCAACTATCCTCCAAAATCACAATTACTTTGTACATGAATAGATCTTTGCAAAGCCTTTTTATCCTGCATGACAATCTAATATACCGCATATGGCTGTACATGCTTCAATACTAGGCATGAACCTTGATGCATTGCTCTTGCAGGGAGAGTGGTGTGTCACAGTTTCAATTTTGGTCACATGTTCTGAACCAAACTATTCACTACATACTTAAATAGAAAATCTGTGTTGAATAGATATACTAGTTCAGGGGTAGGCAACTTTTTAGCAGCACTGTCCCGATGTAGCGTGCCAGTCCACTTTCTTTTAAATAGAGGTGTGTATGTTGCCATATTCTCCTTGTGTTATTTATTTAGTGGCTTTGCATCGTTGCACTTGTGCGTATATGAGCCATTATATTGTATATGTTGATGAGTAGTTGGTGGGATCGTGTATGATACCTATGAATGTGGGCTGCTTGTAGAATTGTGTGTCTTGATGGATATCACCTAGTGTGTTTGGTAGTGTGTGTATGTGTGGGGCTATATGGGATATTGCATACGAGAGGCTGCGTGTGGGGTTGTGTGCAGGTATGTGGATTGTGGTGGTGTTGAGTTTGTGCGGATTGTGTGTGGGTTTTTCGTATTATTTGTATGAGGGGAGGGTTATTCTGTGTATATCTAGCAGTGTGTGTGGCTTCCCTGGGTTCCAGTGGTGACCAGGCTGGCCAGGTACAGGAGCTTCGATAGCTGCAGTGGGCTTCGCTACTCCAGTGTGGATTCCCATTCACAAGTGCTGGGAGGAAGTGATCTGAGATAACTTCCTCTATGTGCTGCAATGCATAAATTGAGGATTGTCCCTCACCACCTTTTGTATTAGCAGATATCTGAAGTTTCACTGGGACTCCTGATACTCCAGAGCTTGTTTGGCTCTAGCAGTCCCAAGTGCCGTAGGTTGCCGACCCCTGTACTAGTTCAACATTTTAGGCTTATTTTGACTTTTGCGGTCTCTCTGTCCAATCAAGGCAAATGCCAATGCCCTCAAATAAATTTGTATCGAATGCAAGGTTACAGAGTTCATTATTGTAAGAGCATCACAACCAAACACGAAGCAAAGGAGCGATCTCTCAATATATACACAGAGCCTACAGGATATAATGAAATAAACACACCCTGCAGAAGTTTCCACTGCTACAGATTACAAAAAAAAAAAAAAATCTATAAAATAAAAACCGATTTTGTTCGAAGTTATCTAGAAAACGAGACTAGAACTTTGACAAGTCCACTATAAAGAGAGTTAGTGGTGAGGACTAAATTGCTACTTGTGGTCAAGCCTCTTACCTCAAGTAGGGAGTAGCCAGAATTTTTCTTCAGGAAAGTTTTTGTTGCTTTGTCCCGCCAGGAATGAGCAGTAGTCACTTGGACTTCTAGTTGATGCAGTTCATCCATCTTCACTGGGAGATCCCTGCCTACAGCGACCAGCCCTTCCAAGTCATCCAAGCAAGGGTAGTGATCTCCACTCTGTACGTACACCATGCATGTACAAATTAATACAATTCACCAGCACATGCTGTTATGCCGGTCTACTCAGAAAGGATCAAAATATTTACTGGTGCTGTACAAGCTATAAATTGTGTAAATATACCAAACAGGCTGGGTAGGAATTGCCACCTTCCTCAATATATCAAAGAGTGATCATTTATAGAAACACACCAATTAACTTTTATACAGGACTTCTCTCCCAGCGCAGAGCAAGAAGGCCATGAACCACCAGCGTAAGGTTTGAACTTGGATGTCCTTGGCAATATATGATACATGCTGGTACAAATAGTTACCATAGCTAGCTCAAAGTAGAGAGGAGAAAAGCACGTCCTAACAAGACATTAAAAAGTCCAGCTAACTCGAACTGAGAGGTTGGGTAGAGTTTTACAAATAAAAAGATAATTCACAAGTAGTCGGCATATCAAGAACAAAGTATCTACGCTTCCTACTTCCACCACCAAGAAAGGACTGCTTACCTGTATTTCCTCCACATCAGCGCTCCACGCCCTGGCTTTGCAGAGCGCTTCCTTCAAGCTCAGAGTATTCGGAAGCTGAACAGGGATGTTCTCTGATTCTTTTATAATGGCCTCTAGAGTGGCAGGAGGATGTTTCTGCCTGCAAACCGATTTAAAAAAAAAAAAAACTAAAACGAAAGGTCGCAAGTAGAATAGGGAGTTGTAAAAGCATTAAAAAGTGTAAAAATTAAAAAAATAAAAATTTAAAAAATAAATCCAAACTCACCTGGCCTCTAGGCACATCTTCGCCTTCTCTTCCCACCTCAGTGCTATCGAGATGAGCTCTTGCAGTTCGCTGCGTGCCTTCTCCACCGCAGGACTCTCTGCCACATCTATTGCTTCTTGAAGCAGTGAAAGCATCTCCTGAAGTGTACTTGACCTCCCTGCACCAAGCGCTGCCCGTACACTTGTCAGCCAGTCACCCTGACGCAGTTGCTTTTCTAATTGTCCGGTTTCAGGAAGTTCTACTGGGAATGCTCGGCACTGTTCCAACATATCCTGAAGTTGAGAGGCGCTGTCTGGAAGGGACTGCAAACACTTTTGTGCTTCCTCCTGCAAGGATAGTGCCTGTTCCTGCAGGTCCTGAGCAAAGGAATAGAGGATAAGCAAAATCATATAAATCATCTGAAATAGATCTACAAAAAATAAATAAATGGTATGGTAGATTTGAAATGTAGATTACCTGGAGCCGAGGGAGCTGTTCTAGTGGACATGGTAGGGCTTGAATACGCTGTACAAGCTTGTTTAAACTATCCAAAGAGGTTACTGCTGTACCGCTACTAGTAAAGGGAAAAAATAAAGGCATAAATGAAAAGCAGATTGCAAGATGGCAAGGCATGAAGGTGCATCATAAGTAGTCAAAGAGAATATAAGTGGAAAAATAAATACAAAACATAACAAGGGAATACAGTTTGGAAGGTTTTACTGATTTGGTTAAAACTGTCCAAATTCAAACAAACAGAATGTCTTTCACAATGACATCAAGATCAAAATTACCCATTTAATAAAAAAAAATATGAATCAGTGGCCAAATAATTGATTATTCTCAGAGTCTATTTAAGTGCATGATAAGCATAAAAGTGCCTATGGTGACAGGAGTGCCCCGGCACCCTTCAGGAGATCTCGGTCTAAACTGTTTTAGCATGATTTGACACTGGATGCTCTTGCATTGCCCAAACGGACAGCTAGCTTCTCCTGTTTTGAGAAGAAGTGATGTGTCAGTAGCCCCCAGTCAGACATAGATAAATGTTAAACAAGGCAAAAAAAAAAAAAAAAGGGTTCTATCTGGGAGGTCACCATAACCACAACAGCAAGCTGTAGAAGTTATAGTTGTTGTGTGTTTATCTTGATAGTTGCATAAATTGTTTTGACCATAAACTTATTCTGGAGTAAAACTATTGTAAATCGTTACCATGGCAGAATACCATTCCAACACGAGAAAGAGGCAAAACAACAAAATATCCTTAAAGTATGACCTCCCAGACATATAGTGCAGATGAGAACTGCACTGGGAGTGAGGCTATGGCACCCCCAACACGCTTTATTAGTACTGGCATTTATATAGCACTAACGTATTCCAACGCGCTTTGCAATATTAGAGAGGGGGATTACAGCAGGTTACTGGAGCAATAGCTTGATGAGGACCCTGCTAAAATGAGCTTACAATCTAGAGGACTGGCTGAAAAAAAAAACAAAAAAAAAAACACAACAATGAAAATCTAGTGCAGGAGTAGACAATCTTCTGCACTTCAAATGTTGTTGAGTGCATCTCCACTAATACTTTGTCGTCAGCATTATTGGAGATGTAGTCCTCAATATCTGGAGTGCCGATGGCTGTCTACCCCCTGATCTAGTACATTGGGAGGCTTGCAAACACGCTCAGTGTCTTACAGATTCCCAAAGGAGTTTGCCCAATATTTGTAAACCACCACGTAAACAATCTGCAGGGCTGAAAGCATGCAGACACATAACTGGATATACAGAGAGCAGCCCTGAAAGCCTACAACAGCTTGTTCAGACATACAATACAGACCTTGCAGGCTTTGAGTCACTCAGCAGAATCTGTGCCTCCTCTACGCAGAGCTTGGCTTCTTTGATTACACCTTTTAATTTTTGAAGCATTTCATTCCCTATGAATTTTTTCTCAGAGGCTTCTGCCTCAAGAACTTCTAACTCCTTCAGGTCTAAGAACAAAAAAAACAAAAACAAAAAAAAAAAACGACTGAGTGAGAAGCAGGAAACATGTGAGAGAAAAAAAAAAAAAAAAAGAGAAACATAATGAACAGCAAAGAAGATGACTCCAACTGATTCTAGTGAATTAAAGCAGGAAGACCCCAAACAGTTACAGAACAACTCTTATGATGGATAACACCACCTCTCCATAGGTGGCTTTGCTTTTACACAGGACAGTTGCAGCAGATGGATGTGTGCACATGCCTTTGTAAGTAAATGTAGAGTGCTTACCTATCTTTCCACCATCCTCTACATCTAATGCCTTCCGTACTTTACTAGCCCAAGAGTCAAAAGATTCTGCTCGCCCTTTTAGTCTGTGTAACATGGCTGGCAGCTCATCAAGAGTGTAACGGTACCTGCAGAGAGCATGAGAGGTGTCATCCAGATATAGAAATCTAAAGGAAAAAATTGGCAATTCTTTCGGACCTACCATTATGTTGTATGTTTGCAAAGTTACTCAGCAACTCCAAGTTTCCAGCCATGGAGGCACAACTAACCTGAGAAACTGACGAGCTGGTGGGCACTGGCATAAGTCCTCTATGTGGTATAAACACACAAGGCCCTGCGGACAGTCATAGCATGCCAATGCAGAAAGGAAGCATGTGGTTTTGCATATCTGGCATTGTCTTTCGTCATCAGGGAGCAGCTCAAAGGCTTCTCTCTCTGCCTCTGTAATGCCTCTCTCAAGCAGCGCTTTGCGAAGTCTGCGCTCCTCCTGTACCAGCAGAAACATCTCTTTATGGACAGCGGCAGCCAAGCTCAAGTCCAGTCTCTCGGGACAGGCAGCCATTTTGCACATCAGTTCCTCGTGTGAGAAAACACAGTACCGCCTCAGCCGTCGATAATGCTCAATGCATTTTCTGCCTGCCATTAGCTAGAGGGGTGAGAGAGACAGCTTGGCATCAATATATGCATTAGTTTGACACAGTAATGGCAATTCCTGAGATGGCATATCAGATGGGATATCATCCTTGCATCTCTAAACCACATAGGTTAGATCTCAGTGGACCAAGGCACTCCTAACGACACATCCAATCAAAGGTTATGACTGAACAAAGATCTCTGCCATACAAACAAAAACAACAAAGTTTGCTAAAAAGTGTTATCAGTTGACGCACAGTAATTTAAAGTCAATAGACATGAATTGGTTTAAAAAAAATTTATTCTTCTTACGGATCCACAAATCTGGGTACTTTTTAATTTACCAAGCTTTTGTCTGACAAACCATCCAAATGATGTAAACAAATAGAAAGCACTTGGGTTCAAAACAAATAAAAGAGAATTTATCAGTCTGTCATGGAGTCCTTAAGTGCCAAAACGCGTTTCGCTGTATGAGCTTCAGTTGGCTGTGATATCTTCTAAGTTCCAGATATCGATATATAACCAATATGGCTGTTTAAATGGACTCTGCACTGATAAGTTCTTTTGTTTTTATATGTATACAAAATATAGTTTTTGTTTTTAAATGTTGAATAAATAGTGGAATTTCTCTTTTTTTTTTTTTAATTCTTTATTTTATTTGTGCGCACATGAATACATCCGTTTGCATCGCCATAACATTAAATACAGGCGTACCATCACAGACTCTGATATGGCAGTCAAGACAGCACATTTGGTGTACATAATATCGAAAAAGATCATGAGCTTAGCAACTTTATGGCTTTTACAACATCAAAAACAAGAATGTAGAAACCAAATAATTTCTTGTCTGGATGACGGGTCAAAGACATTCCCGTCAAAGCTGAATACGTGTGCACGTGGATGCTATGTGGTAAACCAGGGTTAGCTCCACATCCCTGGCCCAGGTACCCTATCCCTCTAGTTTGCATCCCGCAGGAATATGGGACGCTTCATCTCCTGATCGAAATGTGCTGTAGGCGGTACCATACTAAGTCCGGTCCCCCACCCTCCGAGTGAGGGTCAGGGCGACGGACTACAGACAAAGTGAAGATAAATAGTGGAATTTCAGTAGTATCTGGCAGTAAATCCTATTCCAGGTTCCAGTTAGGAGAGTGTCACCTTGCAATTTGACACCAGGCATTTATACCCGAGAGCCAAGGCACATATGGGCTCTCAATAAGGTAAGAGTCCCCATCTTAAAGTGATTTTAGATCCATGATACATCCAGACATACTGCACCATAATCTTTTGTCTTGTTTATTTTGAGATCCTCACCTATCCAAGAAAGTGGGGTGCTGCCTAAAAAGCACATCTGCATTATTATAGAGCCTTATCCTCAGGCTTGTGATTGTGAGTGTGTCTACTTATATCTATTTTACACTTAGTTCCTTTTAAGAACCATCTGCACTAGATTTGTTCTGTTCTTTTTTAGTTTTTTTTCATATTACCCCACATCAAGAATATATAAAACTTCTTAGTAAGGGGTAAGCAAACATTTGATTATTCTAGCGCTCCACCCAATGATTAAAACGTTCTGCTTGATAATCACTTTCTGAGATACTTGAAGTAGACTCACCCAATCGGCTGTGCAGAAGTTGACTGCTTCAGCAAAGTTGTAGCCCTGGTTAAAACCACTGTGGTATGCTCTTGGAAACGTGATGACAAACTCTCCTGCACATTGATTGGTCCGCACAACCTGCAAGAGAAACAGGAATAAAACTATGGAATAGCAAGAAAACAGGAAAACCAGAAATCACCCAAAAATGCAGCCAGTGTAGCAAATAGAGAGTGCAACAAAAAAGTAGCAAGTAGACTTAAACCAATTAAACTACAGAATAAGTGTACTTACAGGAACTCCATGTGACATGAGAGTATTGGGGTTCATGAGGGTCACCAACTGATGCAAGAGGTCTGGCTGGCTCTCAAACAGCTCTGGGGTTAACCTCTTCATTACACCTTCAAGTTGTTCTGCTGCTGAAGAAGGAACACCATACCACGTCTTGGGCTCCCCCCTGTACATTGTAAGGAGATGAAAAAAGGAGAATGGAATTCCATTTTATGGAACACATGCAAAGATATACACCAACATGACACAAGGGATCTACAAAAAAAAAACAAAAAAAAAAACAAAAAAAAAACACACCATCACACCTGGCATGTGCACCTATAATGGGCTACAACAGACAATGTGCATCAATGAACAATGTCTAGTAGCCACAGAGGGAACAAAGATGCAGCTCAAAAGCTGCCATATTTCAAATGATGTCTCAATGCAAAAAACAAAACAGTATCCTAACAAAAGTAAAAAAAAACTACCTGGGCTAGTGATTTTCCATGAAATTTGCAAATTAGAGACATATTCAAAGAGGCACTGCAAGTGCAATAAAAAAACTGAATGATAACCATAAACATTTACACCATGTGCACTGGGTCCTGGACATATAGGTGGGTGCTCCCTTTATAAAAATTACCAATAATTTGGACTATTAGTTCTACTTTTAATTAGAATCCAAAAAGTAGTTCTATGCCGCAACCTCTGGGGCTTCAAAAGCGGCTATGATCAATTCATCTCTCACCAGCACTTGTATAAAAAAATCTACATACCTATAAAGCAAGCAATACAATATAAACTCAAACAGTAAATGGTTACTCAAAAACATAGGTGAAAGCTGCGTATAGGACAATGGAGATAACACACTGCTAATTTTCTTACTGGTGGTTGTGTTGATTTTTCTTGTCTTACTCTCTTGAGCAGTTCCTGGCCCCTAGTTGCCCCTCCAACACCACAGTGTTTCGTACATCAAGGAATTTTGTAAGGGTTTTTTGTTGTTTGTTTTTTTTAATTTAAATAGCACCTACACATGTGAGTAGCCATTTACTGTGTTTCTATTATCTGAATAAATATGATATGACAGCCTTTATAGATATAGTCACAGCAAACAAACGATTTACCAACTCGGTTATATCTTACAGAAAGTGCATTGTGTGCTGTAAACGTCCATACAGCAGCATGCACTGGTAAATTCTCAATCACAGACTATAAACATACATTGATAAGATGATATATCACGTGCAGAGAGAATAACATTGACACTAACCAGTGGAGGTAGTTAATAGAATAGCTCCAGTGATCCTCAATGTGCCAACAAAAGGCAGAGAATACCATGCCCACGTATAGCCAGGGTACCTTCATGCCAGATATGTCAGCATTTATGTGGCATAGCACTGACTGCTCTAGTACTGGCATTACGTTCAGATTCCAGCCACTTGTTGCGTACGCCTGAGAGATAAAGGAAGCAGACACGCAATGAGTTGGAAGCGGATATAAAACCAATAAAAGGACACAGGAAGAGATGTGATAAAGGAGAACCAACCTGTTCCTCTGGAGTAAGTTCATTTTTGCCATCCATCATCGGGAAGCCACTTCCAAACTCTTTTGAGTGGATGTCGGCACCATACTGCACCGTGACATCTTCTTCTATACTATTCACTAACCTCCAGAACTCCTTCTCTACAAGCTCTGTAGGGACCATCTACAAAAAGAGCAGAAAGCATTGCAATGACCTGGTAAGAGCAATAATAGAGCAAACTGGAGAAGACAAATCATTCCCTCTAGCATCAGATAAAGAACCCTGAATAATTATTAAGTATTACGTATGTTCCTGAGGAGTAGGTTGTGATATGACACTCACATGAACTGGCATGTTAAAGTAGTCTGCCTTAAAAGAGTCTGCCATCTCGCCGAAGCTTTGCAAAGTGTACTCCCGAGTAGCTTGTTCAAATCCAAATGCTTCAGGAGGACGCTTACACTCCTGTTGAAAGAGAAAAGTTATCAGACGATAACAGTGAGTAAAATGATCAGTGATGGTGGTTTGCAAGCACAGTTTCTCAAAGTTGGGTTCTGCAACATACCGCCATGACGCATTTGGGGCAGTGCCAGATTCCCTTTGGTGGTTCAGCAAGAGGGGGAAGGAGGCAGAATGTATGGTAGTTATCATCGCAGCCATCACACAGCAGCAATCGGTCATCGTCATCCCCACGGGAACAGATACGACAAACATAGGACTCCACCTGAAACAGCATGGGCACCATGAGAGAGGTAAATCAAACAAGAAGTTAAACCGCAAAATAGAATTAGGATGGTGTGAAACATGACTAACTTACAAACTGGGTACTGCTGTTATATCTCCGCAGTCTCATGGTCATCTTCGTGCAAGGCTCAGGGCTGAGGGGTCGCTCTCTCTTTATAGGTGTATAAATTTCCCCAGGTTCTCCGCGTATGTCCACCCCAACCTCCTCTTTAACCACAAGAGTTGGTGGACACTCTGGGATGTCACTCTCTAAAGAAAGTATGGGAAATATGCATGCTTAGTATCTCAAAGTGTGCCAAAGAACTGCCAAGTGCTGACACCCTCACCAAGTATTCGGTTTTAAACCTCTATCTTGTGACCTTAAAGGAACACTATAGTCACCTAAATTACTTTAGCTAAATAAAGCAGTTTTAGTGTATAGATCATTCCCCTGCAATTTCACTGCTCAATTCAATGTCATTTAGGCGTTAAATCACTTTGTTTCTGTTTATGCAGCCCTAGCCACACCTCCCCTGGCTATGATTGATGGAGCCTGCATTTAAATAAATAAATAAATAAAATGGTTTCACTTTCAAACAGATGTAATTTACCTTAAATAATTGTATCTCAATCTTTAAATTGAACTTTAATCACATACAGGAGGCTTGCAGGGTCTAGCAAACTATTAACATAGCAGGGGATAAGAAAATCTTAATTAAACAGAACTTGCAATAAAGAAAGCCTAAATAGGGCTCTCTTTACAGGAAGTGTTTATGGAATGCTGTGCAAGTCACATGCAGGGAGGTGTTACTAGGGTTCATAAACAAAGGGATTTAACTCCTAAATGGCAGAGGATTGAAAAGTGAGGCTGCAGGGGCATGTTCTATACACCAAAACTGCTTCATTAAGCTAAAGTTGTTCAGGTGACTATAGTGTCCCTTTAAGTCTTTGCATCCAGAAATGTCTCAGTCCTAAACTACACAGCTTATATTTAATCTGTAAATTGTGTCACACTTTAAATCATTCCAGCCCTTGCTCACAAATTTGTGATAAGTGCTGATTACCTTTCTTGCGCAGATTCTTGTCTTTTGCCATCAGCCCTAACCCCATCATTTTGGGACCAGCACCATAGATCTGAAGTTTCTTCAACTCTGGGTTCTTCTCGATGTCTTCTTCTGTGGGTTCCGGCTAATGGAATCAGAAGAGAATGATGAGAAAAGGCTAGGTTTTGAAAATATCACTCAAAACGTTTTTAAAATGTATCCATATAGGACAAAAGAATATGGAAAAGCATTGGAAATTGGTAGAGAAGAAACAGAACTATGTAAAGAGGCAGGAAGAACACAAACACTGACTGGCTTATGTTTTATGAATTAGTGTGGTCAATGTAACATGCATAATTCAAGGACAACATAAACACACACAAACCCCTACTGTCCTAAACTTCCTACAACGAAATATGAAATGAGAACAGAAAGAAAACAGAGGAACAGGTACAAAGTTGAGTCTGCGAAAGGGCACAAGTAGAAAAAACACACAGTCCTGTATACCCAGGGTGGTGATGTTTCAGGGGGTAGAGGAGAGCTGTGAGAGGCAGGATCTGAGCTGTCAGGATCCTGCATGAGATGACAAGAACATGAAAAAAAAAAAAAAAAAAAAATCAAACAAGTGAGTTGGCAGTGCCTGGAAAACAGGCTTATTGTACAGAATGCCCTGCAGCCTCCTTAACACACCATCCTGAAGAAATGCTGTTACATGGCATGAAAAACAAACAGTCCTCATCAGCACACCTACGGCACGCGCTTGGCACACAAACAAACATTAAACTAGTATGAAGATGCACTTGAAAGAAAAGAAAGTACACGAAAAGTGTCATGTGATTCACTCAAAAAAAAAAAAATTAAAATCTCAATATGGAAAGAAATAAAATATATAATATAATATAAAGAGAATTAAAAAAGGTTCACCTCTTGGGTAAGGCGTTTGGCTCGTCGCCCATAACTGGTAATTTTTGAAGGCTGCACAGACTGCCTTAGTGGGATACTGTGTGGCTTATACTCCTTATCCTTCTCCTCATTGTCAAAACGAGGTTTTTTCGCATAGTCCTGTAGTGACAAAAAAAAAAAACCACTGATAGGTGAGATTTCTAACTGCATCCCTTACCAATTCCAGTTTAGGAAGTGCTTTTCTTAAATCTCTCACGTTTTAAAGTTCCTTACCACCATATTAGCTCCGGATTGGTACATGTAGAATGGGTATATGATACGCTCATAGTGTGAACGCAACAGTGAGCCAAGGTTTTTCCCTGAGGGGTATCCCATACGTTGTGCCACACGGGCCCACCTCCGCTCTCTGCTAATTAGCTCATAACCACCTTCATCCTGTACAATCTGAATGAGAAATAAATAGATTAGAATAATCTTAAAGGGCCCTCCAGATGACCATATGATCCTCAGTGTGTACTGTATGTTTACAGTTAAAGGAACACTATAGGGTCAGGAACACAAACATGTATTCCTGACCCGAGTGTTAAAACCACCATCTAGCCCCCCCGTCCTCTCCCCTATTCCCCCTAAATATAGCAAAATCTTACCTTTATTGCAATTTTCTGCTGCTGGCTCTGCTTCTGATCTTCCTGCTTGGCTGACATCATCAGAAGTGATTCTCTGAGCCAATCACAATGATTTCCCATAGAATTGGCTGATACGGTCAAGGATGCAGATCAGGGACAGAGCCAGCACAAATCAAACACAGCCCCGGCCAATCAGCATCTCCTCAGACACATGAATTGAATCACTGCATCTCTATGAGGAAAGTTCAATGTCTCCATGCAGAAGGTGGAGATATTGAATGTCAGTCACACTGTGCAGCACTGCCCCAGGAAGCACCTCTAGCAGCCATCTGAGGAGTGGAGGTATCCCTAGGCTGTAATGTAAACATTGCATTTTCTCTGAAAAGTGTTTTTTAACAAAAAAGCCTGAAGGGAACGATTCTACTCACCAGAATACACTGTAGTAATGGTGATTAGTGTCCATTTAAAATGTGTTTTTGCAACTATAGTACACTAAGCCCACCATCTTCTCCCCTCCCTCCCAACATGCAGGTTTTCCCTGTTTGCTTTAATAATACAGCTGTACAGATGTCATCACAGATATTTCTGGGAGCTGAATTTCTGACAGAAAAACATGTTGTGCCGATGAAGAAGTGAGGTGCAGAAATGTATAGGATATGCTAAGAACTGTTAGAGAAGGTAAAATGAGAAGGAGGATTGGACCGGACTAAGTCCTTTCCGGGTAAGAGTCAACTGGAGAAATTACAATGTCTAGGGATTTAGAGCCAAAGCCAGAATTCTAAAATTCAAACGTATTTGCTAGTAATAGGTAGGTGTACATTTTCCCCCCATTTGTTGACCATGTATTCCCTTGAAGACTTGAGTTTCCACCCAATTCTGCATTCCACACACATCTTTGTCATCCTTCAGTAATTTCTGTGTAATTCCGATCCATCAGCTGTTCTTTCCTTGCACATCTACACAAGGCAATTCTGAGATCTGGCTTCTATAACATAACTTACCTTATTTAGGGCGTACAAGTCAAGGATTCTGCGCTCCACATTTGGGATTTTCAGAGAGGATCCCTGGATCTCCCAAAATTTGGCAATTTGGTCCAAGTAATTTAACTTGACTCTGGTTTCTGCCTGGTATTTGAAATACAACAGTAGAGGTTAAGAGGATCATGTAGCAAAATGTAAGCATGGATCAAAATCCCCACCCACAAGGTATTGGCAATGAAAATAAAATCCTGGCATGTGAATTAGAGATTCCCACTGTCTGTATGGAGCCTCACTGCTTATATAGCTATGAATTATCAGCATCTTCTACATTCTAACTTTCCAAGTCTTTAAAGACTGCAAATGGAGTTTGAGAGTTATGGAGTTTGTGCATGCGCTTGCCTTGTCCATTTCATTGTGTACTTTGTAGTGGTGAGTAACTTGTAGACCTGGCTAGTAGCATGTTCTGAGCCATCATGGCTCATAATGTGCTACTAGCCAGGTCTACATGTTACACAAACAAAAACAAACAAAAACAGGGAGATCTCATTTTGATCAGCTTTGTTCCCTTATTTTGGTTATTGTCCTAACAGTGGCCAATAGAGTTCCTCCCTGTAATTTGGAGTGCAGATCTATAGAGACAGCACTTTACAGTGGGTATAGAAAACAAACAAGTTAAGGTGGGGATTGCTAAACCCAAAGAGTCCAATCAGCATGGTGAGAACACTGGGAGTTAAAGCACACACATTTTGATTCATTTTTTCATAAGGACCAAAATACCTCCCTTTGACAGACTAACCCCCCTTGCCAGTTCCACATTTAGCAGTGAGGAGCCTGCACCATTATCTGTGTTATTAGTAAGGAGGAGGCAGTCTATGCATTTCCACGCAGCATCCTGACTGACCACATTGAAAGCTAGTGATAGAACATTCATTCACTCATTGTCTGCATTAATACAGTGTTCTGGAGTGCAAGAGAAGCGGGGAAAGCAGTCTCTGGTACTGCAGTACACAGACTGTCTTGTCAGCTAAAATGTTAATTTCCTACCCCATCTCACCACCAAAAAAAAAAAAAAGTGTAGCTGGGGTAAGGAGAGGGCTGATCATTAAACAGACAAATGGCTAAGGGTGTACAATATAGCTGTGGGAAAGTATAGCTTATCAAAACCTGTAACCGTACGACAAAACAAAACCAACAGCAAAAACATATGTGAGGAAGGCTGAACTTGAGGACTATTTTGATATGTACCTATGTAACAGTCCTGTACACTATTTACTACCAGTAGGAAGAAAATTATGTGAAACAGCACCCTGTCATTTAGGCCAACATATTCTAAATTGATATACTGTGTCAGACTCTGCTCCAGTTCACTCATCACCTTAAACAGCAAAGGGGTAACTTTAGATCAGATGTTCAGTGATAACATTTGCAGACATTTGAGACTGATCTGGCAAAATAGAGGCTTGAAATGCTGGTTCACCACAAAGCAAACAAGAAACTATAGTATAATATATAGTAGAAAATACAGAAACTTGATCCCACAGTTCTAAACGTATATGCAGCTTTCCAGGCTCATCAGCAGGGCAGAACCTGGCAGATTCAGACATAAATGAAGCGCATTATAGAGCTTGGCTTGCATAGTCCTCATTAAACAAGCCTGAACTGAGAAAAGATTCTGGGATCCTCAAAATGCAATTTGAGTTGCTAGGAAATCATGGCCAACTTGAACATACTATTCAGAGTTCTTCAGCAATAATTGGTTCCAGTGTGGAGGTCAATGGGGCAGGCAAATAAGACATTAAGTTCATCCAAGAGTTTACTTACCTCCAACTCATTGAGCCTCTGAATACGTGGTGTGAAACGAAAATTGTCTACTTCTACAGCAAATGGGGGCTGCCAGTCCTAAAAGAGATAAAGAAGTTAGCAAGAAGTCTAAAAACAAGGCTGAGACAACCCTATTTTGTGGTGGTAAATATGTTGTGTGCCAGTAATAAAAGCAGACCTAAATGCATTATGGTTATCTGCAGATCCTTGCAAACCATTTTCTTAAAGAACATGTATTCATGACCCTATAGTATTAAAAACACTATCCAGCCCCCTGGCACGTGTGTGTGTATACACACACACTGATCTAAGCCAATCACAATGCTTTCCATAGGAAAGCATTGGATTGGCAGAAATGATCAATTCTGATTATCTCCGGCAAGGAGGCAGGTCGGGTGCGGAGCCAAACACCACCATGGCCTATCAGCATCGCCTCATAGATATGTATTGAATCAATGCATCTGTTAAGAAATTTTAGTGTCTCCATGCAGACGGTGGAGACACTGAATGTCAGTGACAGCTCCAGGAAGCAACTCTAGTAGATATTCGAGGAGTGGCCACTGGAGGTGTCCATATGCTGTAATGTAAACACTGCCTCTTTTTACTGCAAAAAAGCCTGCGGGGACTGATTATACTCACCAGAACTAAAATAAGCTGTAGTTGTTCTAGAGACTATAGTGTCCTTTTAATAGCAATGCCTTTGCCCTAATATACCCCAATAATATCTTCACTGGGTGGAAATCAGTGATTCAGAGGTAACTTTTATACAAATCTAGTAGCCGCCTAAATGGAGGTAGAAATGGGAAAACACTGAAGCATAGACATAGCTTACAAATCGATCAGCACATCTAGTTTAAGAGTCTTATTTAATGACAGCACAATCTCGCAATGTGCCAGTGACTAGAATGGTATTGTCATTTCTTATTTTATTTGTTAGAGGTTCAATGTCAAACAGGTGTAATTGATGAAGTGATCACAATATTGGTTACAAGGGGCATTATTACGCAAAACGAAATAATACTTTGGTAAAGGGGCCCTTCACAGCTCAGTGTCGCTAACCGGATTCTCCTCGCAGGCTGCAATTCCTCAATTATAAACTCAAAGCAGTGATACATTCTTCAGCTCTAGACTATTTATGTTAACATTTAACAAAATGGCGTTCATTAGATGCTTCCAGTAGAAGGAAATGCTCAAGTGACAGTCCACAATAAATGTGATGTGCCTGTTCCAAACAACAGCCACTGAAAGAAATAAAAAAAAATTAAAAAATAAAGTTTTGAGTACCAAGGTGTGGGCCCTAATCAAAGTGTTAATAATCACTGACTGTAGATTTGTTGTTTTGATCTGTTCCATCAGTTATAATGCCAACATTATATCAACTGGAACTAGAATTAGATGTGCTTGCTCTGGCAACATTTACAGCAACAATCTTAAAGCCAAAAATGCATTTACAAAACTTCAATTGGTTGAATGCAACCCCTAACAATGTATTTTAAATTACGGTCAGCGTTAAAATTGGGATTCCCATCTAGGAAGTAAAACTAGTCAGTTTGGCTAGAGGTACGCATATCACCAAATATTTATAAGCTGCTGCTGAAGGTTAAAAATATACATACAAGCATGCCTTGGTAGAAATCTGAAAGGAATATTACAGAGAATTAGAATACAGGTTGATGGACCTCTTGGGTTACATTATCTCACTATCTGATCCTGCAGAGCAAGACAGTACAATCCAGAACCAGATTTCTTTTGTTTTTTAAATAATGCATGTTCACCATTTTGCCCATGGGAAGGTCTCATCCCTCGTGTTCAGTGCTCTGAAACCGCCACACAGAGCTGTGCCTCTGCTAGGTCTAATCAGCACAACTCCGTTAGGATACAATGTCACGTAACATTACACGATTAGCACCGAAGGAGAATTACTACCCGAAATATTAACATTAAAATTCATTACCAAATGGGCCAATCACCACATATCACTGATAAAAATTCACTTTTTCCTCCATATGAACATGCTGGCCGCTCAGTACAAGACATACCATTTGCTATTGTAAACATGTCCTGTAATATGCACATAGCTTACTCCCAATGGGATCAACCTCATTTGTCAAGACACAAACTTCTTTTTAGGGATCGACCAATATTGATTTTTTTTTTGTTTAGAGCCGATACTCCGAACTTTCAGGCCGATAACTTACCGATACTTTGTACATCATTTAAAAAAAAAAAAAAAAAAAACACACTATTTCTACACAAATCTACCGTTAACTGAACATGTTTATTTTTTTGCGAATCCTATTCATTAAGGTAAATGCATGAAATATACATGCCAGTCAGAATTGTTTGTTTTTAAAAATGTGTGTGTAGTGGATGCAGTGAGTATTTTATTAGTGAATGCAGTGTGTGATTATATTATATATATATTGAATGCAGAGGGTATGTTAAGTGTGTAAATGATTTTACTTTTTTTCCATATTTAAATTTTTTAAAATTGTTTTAGTCTCCCCCTCCTTGCTTCTTACCTGGCCAGCGAGGGGGATATGGCATTCCCTGGTGGTGTGGATGGTGCAGAGGGGGCCGAGCAACACTTACTTACCTTCCCAGCAGCTCCCTTCAGCTCCCCTGTCTAACTCTCACGGCCTGTGTGCAGCGCATTGCCATGGTAACCCGTGGCAACGCTCTGACGGCTGCAGGACACGCGAGAGTTAGACAGGGGAGCTGCTGGGAAGGTAAGGAAGAGTGTGCTGGACCCTCTCTTCCCCCTCCTCCCCCCGGACCCTGATGGCAGCCCTGGTCTGCATTATCAGTATCTTATTGGCCGATACTGCTGAAAATACAGAATTTTGGCCAGGCCACACCACAAAAACCTGAACTAATGCTCCCCACTGTTCCAGCACAGATACAAAGCTCTCCCCACAGCCCAGTCCTACTCCATTAACATTACTTAAAGGGACACTATAGTCACCAGAACAACTACAGCTTATTGAATTTGTTCTGGTGAGTAGAATCATTACCTTCAGGCTTTTTGCTATAAACACTGTCTTTTCAGAAGAAATGCAGTGTTTACATTACAGCCTAGTGATAACTTCACTGGCCACTCCTCAGATGGCTGTTAGAGATCCTTCCTGGGTCATGGCTGCCTAAAATGCATCCAAACATTCAGAGTCTCCTCCCTCTGCATGCAGACACTGAACGTTCCTCATAGAGATTAATTGATTCAATTCATCTCTATGAGGAGATGCTGATTGGCCAGGGCTGTGTTCTACTTGTGCTAGCTCTGCCCCTGATCTGCCTCCTTCAGTCTCAGTGGGGAAGCATGGTGATTGGCTCACAGAATAACTTCTGATGTCAGCAGACAGGGGCAGAGATAGCAGTTGCAGACTTGAATAAAAAGGGTAATTATTTGCACCGCAGGGATAAAATGACAGGGGAAATGCACTCCGACCACTTCACATATATGTTTACCCTTGATAGGATCTCTGATGAAGTGTCCAGAGACATCGGAGTTCAAATACTTTTTTCTCTTGAAAAAAAAAAAACCACCAGACCCCAGTGGCAAAACAGAAAAATAAATCCACACTTTGCTTAACAGAACCCAGGTGTGTGTCATGTGGTCTCAGAGGATGCAAGTACATCTACGCCCCTCCAAACGCAAATTTCAGAATCCCACAAGACCTAGTATGGAGGTGTATGAGAGGCATTGGTAGATGCCCCACTGAGGATTGTGGGAGGTAAAATGCAGTATTTTTTTACCCAAGTGTTGACAGTGACATCTGCAAATTAAAATTGTACATTTGCTCTCCATTTTTATAGCAGGTAGGATATAGTACAGTTCATGATCTTCTAAGTAATACTGTGATAATTAAGATTAAATTTCAACACCACTTTAAGAAACAAAAATCTTCAGTAACCACACTGAATGGTGAAGAATACATAATAAAAGAGAGGTTGTGCAAATGTAAATTGCAGATAAATAATATTGAATATCTCCAGAGATGCAAGATATATTCTGACACACTTCACATATTTGGTATCACACTTCTGAGACCAAAAAAAGAAGGAGAAAAAGAAAAAGACATCAGGCGTTTTCCTCTCAGCTCAGGCGTCAGGTGGGGTTAAATAGAATGATAAACTGAGTCATAGAAAATACACTGCGAACACGCTGATGTCGCATTTGAAAATGCAATGATCCAGACAGTCAAAGGAAGCACATTCTCTGGAAATATTTATATGATAAACACCATAAAGGTTTCTAAATTTGCTTTAATACCCAATTAGGAGTTCATCTTAAACACATAGGAAGGGTAATTGAATTTATAGGCAGCCATAGCGATGCATGTAAAAGTCATATAGCAAACCAACAGATGGTAAGAACATAATATTTTTCCTTATCCTTGAGCGAATTGACTAAGTTAAAGAGATACTAGTATCGTAAGCATTACAGCTTAATGAGGTTCTATCAGCACGAAGTCTGTTTTTCACCTCCACATTATCTGTGCAAATCCCTCTAAACTTAATCTGAGTATGTAGGGGAGCTCAATGTTTCAACAGTAATAAGCAACACCAGGGACCAAGTTTCACACTTTTCTCTGAAGACTCCCAAAATGTTTAGTTTTTCAAAAATACGCATAGAGAAGCACAGACTGAACACACAACCATCAAGATAATGAAGACTCCAAACTTTGCAGGTAAATCTGAAACACTACAGCCTCACAGATGTTTTAACAGAGTTCAATTATCAGGACTCTAAATGTTCCACAACTATTTTTCACTCAACTCGTTTACAAAAAAAATAAAATGAAAGAGAAGGGCAACCTTTCCCTAAAATCTGCTTTATACAGATGTCCTAAGAAAATGTTCTCTATCCAACCAGGATAAGGATACACTTAACTGACACCACTCACTGTTGCAATACCCAAAAGAAGGTCAATGTGGATCTAAAAATAAAATAAACCAGTCACAGTCCTGAGATCTTTAACTGAATCCACCAACCACATTCCTCTCCTTATCCTATGTTCCATACTTTCAGATGACTTCTTTTATTGGCCCACTAAAATAATGCAGATTTGGGTTTGTTTTTTTACTTATTTTGGTTAAAAGGGGGCACAACAGTACCCTGTATTGGTTACAGTTCCAAAAAAATTGTACCATGGTAAGGAGTCAAATCAACATTTTTAATACACAGATATATTTCCGTTACACAAACCTTGAAGGGGTAGATACTTTGTGTATATGCAGCATATTCTAACTTTTCTTTCATTTCAGATCGTTAAAGAAATAAATTCTCTCAGTAGAAAATGAACATAATGAGATATTACAAGAGGATTTCTACATGATTCGCAATCCAGTAGTGGACAGGTCACATTCTTGGGACTCATGCCACCAGGACTTCTCATTTGTGGTCCAATATTTGATAGACTCTTGGAGATACATCCATTTGACAGCATGTCATCTTTTTCTCTGACACATACACATTCTGCCAAACTGACCACGTTACTTTCAAACTCCCCATTACATATAGTGAGAAGAATAAAACTTAAAAGCCATATCGGACCATTGTCCCGTAAATATTAGACCTGCAAAAGGTCTCCTACTACATATTTTATTTAGGAAACTGGAGTTTCCCGACACATATAATGTTCATCTAGAATGGTGTTTCAATAAATATGTTGAAATTCCAAGCCTTGGTGGGTTCAGTCAGATTATTAAAATATCACTCCAATTAAAACTACCCTATACAATAACATCCTTGACATCAAGCATTGCTGATTATAATCCTGGAGATTATTCCAAAGATAAATAGGTGCCATACCACGATTTATTTTCTACTCCAATCCAGATCAAGTCATACCTCAATTGTTTTCTATATAGTCAATTCTAGTTGGTGTCATTTTTTAGGATAAGTCACAGTAAGACAAAGCATCTCTCTAGCTTGCTCAGTGAGACTGGTATATCACCTTCCTTTTCTTCTGGTCCAATTGAGATCTTAAATAATTGAGTGTTTAAATAATCTGCTACATCTACGGGTTAAAGAATTTTTAAACTACTGAATTGGGTTGGTTTACCCAGCTTTCTTACTTGAACAGGTGTAATCAACAACTATCATATCTCCAAAATTACTGCATCTTCTCCAGTCTTACAGTGCTCCTCTTCCACAAAGAAAACATTCAAACAAGTTAATCCAATCTTTTACGGATGTACAAGAAAGCAATATTTGATTTAAAATATGAATAAATAAAAGCCTTTTCTTTAAAAAATGCCAGCAGCCAACTTTTGTGGGGGAATTTAATCAGTCCAAAATCTAGGACTAAAAACTCCCATCGCTATACGGTTTTGTGCTTGACTTCTTAATAGGCAAACCTACACCAGCCCAGAATTTAGCAATGGGTATTCAGTTTTTATGCCATCCATTGCTGGGCAATCCTCTCTTCCAGCTTGGTTCCCATTCATTAGACAATGACAAAAGAAAAATTGTAAATATTCTCTACTCCATACACAGGTTTACTGGCTCTCCTAATGTTTTATCCCGCATAGTCTCAACACAGACTTCTATACATTTGAAGAGCTTACACTGGACTCGCCTCTACAGTAAAGCTCTCTTGCTTCTCAATTTTTAAACAAATATTATGGGACGAATTTAAATGGGGGCCTGATGACCTGGCTCAAGCTTTTACAATCTAAACAGAAACTTTTATTATTAAAGGGACACTCCAAGCAACCAGACCACTTCTGCCCATTGGAGTGGTCTGGGTGCCAACTCCACTACCCTTAACCCTGCAAGTGTAATTATTGCAGTTTATAAACTGTAATAATTACCTTGCAATGTTAACTCCACCTCCAGTGACTGTCTACTAGATAGCCACTAGAGAGCGCTTCCTGCTCTATAGCACAGAAAACCTGTGCTAGAGCGTCGCTGGACGTCCTCACGCTGTGTGAGGACCTCCAGCGTCGCTCAATTCCCCATAGGGGAATGCGCGGCAATGGCATCAGGTCTCCCCGGCTGGTGGGCGGGATCAGTCTCGCCCACTGACGTGATGACTGGGAGGAGCGGCAGCAAGAAGAAAGCCCCGCCGATGGACATCGGCGGGTCTCAGGTGAGTCACTGAAGGAGTTTTCACCTTTAAGGCTACAATGCTGTTTCACAGGCCGTTGCACTTCATAAATTACATTGGAAAGAATACTGTGCTTTTGTAGTAGATATCTCCAACTTTCTTAGTAGTCATATTTTCTAAAAGGACTAGTTCTCATCTTCATATTTAAAATTTAGGCAGCAATTATACTCTCTGAACTAAGCTGCCACTAGTTCTCAGGTTATCAACTAGGTTGGACTGGCTAAGGAGGAAGTCCACTTCGGCATTAGCCATTCAACAGCAGAGGGTTTGACCTGAAGGATAGCCTATATTTTCTTCAATCTGCTTGACACTAAATCGAGGTAATTGCACCAAAAATACTACAATAAGCAGTAGTGATTATGGTGCCCATTTAACATTAAAAGAAAGACTCCAAGAACCATAGACACTACAGCCCGCTATAGTGGTTATGGTTCTAAGAGTACCATGGTGCCATTACAGTGTGATCTGTCAAGCAGTTTTAGAATAGTTTGACAACTTACATTGGTCTCCATGGTGTTCACAATACATCTATTCTTCTCCTGTAGGTGAAGCCAAATGCCTCTCTGCAGCTAAACACCGCCCATACCGGAATGTGTTCATTAGCAGAGTGCGGTTTGCTGATGCTCTCAGCCAATGAGTGTGGCCCTGCTTAGCTCAAAGTTAACCGCATTCTTCTTCAGGAGGATACAGAAGCAGGCTAGCACACAGACGACCAGTGAAACCTGTTCCAAAACCGTTTTAGGAGTTACACTTGGACATTGCCATGGCACCTTAACCACCTCAGCAGGCTGTAGTAGTGATGGTGCTTGAAGTGTTCCTTTAACAAGATGCACTGGCAGATACATTTGTGCCAGACTACCCACACCAACTAATCTGAGTAGAACTAAAAATCCCACAACCGTGTAACTCTTGTCTTCCATAAGGTATCAGTGATAAAAATGAGGATTTTGACAGTGAAATGAAGATTCCTACAGTAAGGGGTTACAACAAATGCCAATTCAGAAGATATTGATGAGAGCCAACATAAAGTATACGTATTTGTAATGCTGTTCGATAAACAGCTAAAACTCGCAATTACTCAGTTTACCCTCTCCACAAATGAAAACGTTTAAGCTGTTCCCCCCCCCCCAATACATTAAACAGAACATATGTAAGATAACATTTTTATGAAATCTGGAAATTTACTATCTTCGTGTATAAAATATTCTTATAAAAGATCAAACTAGATTAACTGTGCAGCAGGACCCCCTTTCTGTGTAGAGAACAATGCAACCTATATATACAGCCTGTATGTTGCACTAGGCCCACAGCCCTGAGCTACAGTGAAAAACAAAGAGCAGCTCTTCAAATTTCACTGCTTACGTGTGAGATGATAAACTGGATAATGGACAGTTCATCACTGCTGTCTCATCAGAGGGAGGGGCTTTAGTTCTTATGTGGCTTAACGCAGCCTTGGCCTGTTAAAACCTGTATACCAACATACATTAATAAAACTCCATAGAGGAATGCAGGATCACATCCTATTCTATTTTATACTCCTGGGAACAAAATGACTGAAGAAAAACAAAACCAAATGTTGCCTAGTTACTAACAGGGGGGGGGGGGCTTATAAGAAGAATTGTGAACGAGAAAAATAAAAATCTAAAAAAAAGGGTAAATAAATAAAAATAAAAAAAAGTCAGTAGAAGCAGTGGAAGGCATGAAATCAAAGCAACTTTATTTACATGTATGTACAGATTAAGCTTGGAAAGTGTTCAAAAAAAAAAAAGAAAAAAAAATGGCCATATTTAAAACGTGGCCTTTAATGGTCAAAAACATGCCATGTTCTGACGATAACACATAGCACAATGCTCAGTGGGTCATATAATGTTTGTTTTATTCAGAGTGTGTACAAAAGTTCTATGCCAGTCGATTATCGTAGGAGGGCTAAATTATTGTTCATGTGCTGGTCTGCGGATAGTTTAATTCTTATTGAATTTCCATTCAGTTCTAGCTCTATAAAGACATGTTTCATAGACCCATTGGGTTTGTTGTAGTTAGATAGCCCTACAGTAAACCCATGAGACAGGACTATTTGTGCCTCTCTGGATGTCAAAGTCCAAAGTACAGTTCTCGGTCTGCCCCTCCTGCTGTTGCATAGACAAAAGATTCTCACTCAGCAGTCATGTTGCACACTGAGTGAGTGCTTGGTGGCAACAGGGGGGGATGGTAGAGTTGTGTTTGGTTACGTCCAGCTCCTCCTCGTTCAACCAGTTTTTTTCCTACGGTCAACAGAAGCCTTGTCATCTCACGTGTAATCCAACAAATAAGTAGCCTAAAAATTAAATGGCTACTTGCTTCCTGCCCAAATTTCCTATTTACACACACTATTTATGGCACCATCAAGTAAAGAAGGTGGATATTTTGTGGAGTGAGTCAAGAACTATTCCAAAAAAAAAAAAATATTTAATCCAAACCAAAGACAAATTAGACACAAAGGCTCTCAAAAGAATCAAAAATGTAAATGTAGAAAAATAAGTCACTTATAAAAGTCCGTATATCACGAAGTGTAACCATATATGTGGGAGTTTTACATTCTTTACAGCAGAGCAATGGAAGATTCTTAGAAAACTAAAGGGAAGATGGGTGGGGGCAGGGAACAAAAGCACTTCCTGGGAGCCATGTTGCTAATAATTATTTCTCCATTCAAGGCTTGGTTTAAAATACAAAAAAAAAATGGAAGGGACATACAACACATTTGGCAAGGAGTAACTAGAAATGATGTCATGGACACAAAAAGAAATGCAACATTTGGTTTATTTAGCTAGGCCAGTTTCCGTGGAAAACAGGTTATATGACTTAACATATGGAAATTTTCATATAATGAACTGTTATTTTAAAGGGTGATGGTGGCTTCTACCATCCCAATGGCAAATGTAGGTTTCAGATAGAGATTATACTCACCACTGGAGGGCGGATTTTACATATCCCAGATTTCTCAGCGATAGGCCTAATCCTAGCAATATATCCCAATGGATCTGCAAATTCTTCCCAGGTTGGTTCAAAAACAGGACATTCTGGGGGAGGAATGAAATCTTCAGACTCCATGTCCTAAACTGAGTCACCGTTTACACAAACATGTATTGTAAATCCAATGGGAGGGGTAAAGACTTTGGTCACAGCACCATCCTTCAAGCCAATATCTGCAGAGTGTGGGTAGAGAGGGATCTTTAATATGGCAATGGCCCTGACACCAATAGCCAAACCTGGCAAATACTGGTTTCTACGATATTAACCCAGAATCCCACAGATGTCAAGAGGTCAGCAGCTTCCTGGATGTTCAAACCTGCGTAATAAATAAGAGTAGGGCTGAGTTCAGATTGTGTAGAAAGAGAGAGGAAACAAAACACAAAACAAAAAAACATTTCCTCCTATTGAATAGACTACCTCCTGCTGCCTACGTGCTATTATAAGCTCTATATTAATTTTATCTATCTAGTCAGTCTCATACACTGTGACGTAGCCTAATGTTCGACAATATCCTGAAAGAACGGCCACTAACTCTTAACCTGTTCGTTGCCAGGAGGCCTTAAACAGACATCTGGCCCTTGGCTAAATTTAGATTAACCCACGGACATCACCAAGCATAACGCTCCATGTAGAACCAGAACTGGTTTATCATTACGTAGCTGTTGGAAGAAACCAATACCTACATAGGTCAGCCGGAACCGATGGAAAATATATCGCTCCTCCGAGTACCATACGGTCAAGCACAAAGCGTTTTAAAAACTCACTACCCTCACCTGTATTAAAAAATATATATTTATTCTATGGAACCAAACACAAAGCAATTTTTTTCCCCCGAAAATGCGGTTCTGATCGCACAATAAATTTGTTGTTTTAATCCTTCCATGCTCTAATATTGCTGGATGTTTACGTGTGGCCGTAAATATAAATACCGGACGCAGACCGTGTGTGTCTGTCCTATGCTGATTACAGGGTTTTGTTTTTTTTTGATGATGATGATATCAATCCAAGATAATTTACAGCAGCCATGCTGTCACTACTGGTGTACTGACCTCCATTATACCAAAACATGAATATTTACCTCCCCCCACATGGCCAGGCTATATTTAAGGCAATATTTGGAGGTTCCTCATAATCACAGGTTAACAGACACCCTCACCCACCCTATTAACCCTGTATTAACCCCATATTCCCATTAACCCTGTATTAACCCCATATTCCCATTAACCCTGTATTAACCCCATATTCCCTATTAACCCTGTATTAACCCCATATTCCCTATTAACCCTGTATTAACCCCATATACCCATTAACCCTGTATTAACCCCATATTCCCTATTAACCCTGTATTAACCCCATATACCCTACTAACCCTGTATTAGCCCCATAAACCCTGTATTAGCCCCATTAACCCTGTATTAGCCCCATATTCCCCATTAACCCTGTATTAACCCCATATTCCCCATTAACCCTGTATTAACCCCATATTGACTGGTGTTCACACTGGTTTGTGACTGGTTAATAGTGAGGGACAGGGCCCCCCAAATCTCCACACACCTCCAACTCCACCATGTCCCCGAGCACGGGCAGGTAAACCACCCCAGCCAGCCCTCTTATTATTGTTGTTTTCCTCCTTCAGAGTCGGTTCTTCCCAGAGTCTACGCAGCCGCCATCTTGCTTTCCTGTTACCAGGCTCCCTCCGCGCCCCCACCGGTGACCCCGCCCTTTCCCGGACCCCCCGCGGCCCGTCCTGCTCCCTCAGTGACTCCGGAGGAGAGAAGGTGTCCGGCCGGGGCGGTTAATGGAGAAGCGAGGATGGATAGAGACGGAAGAGAGAGCTTGGATGACCCATTACGCCAAAGAGTACCTATCGGCGGAAGGATCTATAAACACCCACCAGAACCTGCACGGGTAAAGAGCCGGACTTCATTTTCCCGTCCAATTGCACGTTTAAAGGGCCAAGCTGCGCATGCGCGGCCACACAGGAAGCGGGCATGTGCAAGGGAGGAGGGGGGGGGAAATACCTCTGCTATGACGTCAGGAAACCCACACCCGGAAGTATGGCATGCACGTTGTGAATCAACGTTTAAAGGGACATAGTTACATGCTAATGTTTTTAAAGGGACAGAAAAAAAAATTAACAAAAAATAAATATATAGATATATATTTTATTGTATTACATTAATAATCCTAAACTAAACGGGAAAAAAAAGTATTATTGAAGCATAGCGTAGAATCTTAAGAAAATATGGCAAATTTTATTTATAGTGATGTCCCGAACGGTTCGCCACGAACGGTTCGCCGCGGACTCATCATTGAGTAAACTTTGACCCTGTACCTCACAGTCAGCAGACACATTCCAGCCAATCAGCAGCAGACCCTCCCTCCCAGACCGTCCCACCTCCTGGACAGCATCCATTTTACATTCATTGTGAAGCTGCATTCTTAGTGAGCTGTCCAGGAGGTGGGAGGGTCTGGGAGGAAGGGTCTGCTGCTGATTGGCTGGAATGTGTCTGTTGACTGTGAGGTACAGGGTCAAAGTTTACTCAATGATGAGTCCGCGGCGAACCGTTCGGCACATCACTATTTATTTATTTATTACTAGCATTTATAAAGCGCCAACATATTCCGCAGCGCAGTACAATAGTATTATTATTATTATTTATAAAGAGACAACAAATCCTGTAGCGCTGTACGATAGGTGGACTAACAGATTAGTATTTGTAACAAGACGAATTGGACGCACAGGAACAGAGGGTGTTGAGAGCCTACTCAAATGAGCTTGCATTCTTTATATTGAAGCTGTCTGTTAATTATTAAGTGTAAAAATCTTGCAGGGAAAAAATTAGAAATCTAAGTTAGAAATTTGTGATCAGATTAATCTTAAAGCATCTCTGTCATTTCTCAGTATTTTATAAATCTTTATTAAATACTAATGCTGGGGCAGAGCCTGACCACAAGCTGGAGCGGACGCAACCCAGCATCACTCCTGACCAAAACCTGCATCAAAGCCTGATATTTGAGGCTTAAAACCCTCAAATAACCCACTCCTGACCGGGGGCACCAGCTGAGCACAACCAAGCTGGCCCCCCATGCCGTTTGTGTACCCGGCACGGGTGAACCGACGGAAATGCAGACCTGAGGCCTACAAACCCACAGCGGCCCTCGACTGGTCGACACTCCTGGGCAGATTTGAACCGCCGGAGGACCCAGAGGAGGAAGACCTCCCCACAGAATACTTACCTACCCTGGCAACGATGAGACCCCAGTCCCAAAAACCTCCACCGGAGTCGCCCTCAGGGTCCAGGTGCCATGCTGCAACAACAATAACCGCCGCCCAAAATGGAACACTAAACCATCAAGGTACCAATAGACCCCATACCACTTGACTTACCTCCAGAAAGGGCACAAGCACCCAAGAGGAATCCAGAAGTGTCTGCCCCAGTCACCCAGCAGGACTTTCACAACCTATAATAGAGAAATTCCCAAAGGTAAGGGTGTATGGAGAGGAGAACAAACGTCTATCTCTCACAATACACTCAACTAAGGGTATGCCCACTAGGGGGGTATAGAATCCCCTGGTTGAAAAAAGATGAATAAAATAAAATAAAAAATACTTTATTGGAAACCGTGTAGAGACTAGATAAAATACATGGGGTCCGGGATGGGGGAATGGCTCATAGTCCGTAAGACTATAATAGTACAATAGGAGGCAGCCAAGCAGATTTTCACAACCTAGTTGGGGAAATCAAAAAGACAGACGGGATATACCGCCTACCATCCTCGGGCAGAAAAGCCCCAACCATGGACCGAGATGTGATTGTACGCTGTGCCACTTCCCAAGACAATAGAATCCTGATGACGGCACTCCGGGGCAAGACGCCACTAACATTTTAAGGAGCACAACTCACCATCTATCAAGACCTCACCAGATCCACGCTACAATGGTGCAAATCGCTGAACCCGTCACCAGCATCCTCAGAGATACGGGAATAGAATATCACTGGAGATCTCCCAGATTCCTGGTGGTCACACATAAGGGAACTGTACATAAACTCTCCACACTAGCTGAGTCCCCGACATTCTGTAAGGCCATGGGGCTCCCCACATCCATGCAGGATACCATGCACCGGATGCCTGACCTCCCCGAGAGCTAAAGATGTGATGTATTTAACTTGTTTGCTTTGAGCCATACCCAGTCCACTTGTTCCCCTCTAAGAAGGAGTGATCTGCCGTTCCATTTCCAGTCCCCACCCTCGAGGGCCTCTTGGGCTTAGGGTACGTTTAGAAGAAGGCCATAACTCCACAACCTGATCGGGTTGCATTAAGCCCACCTATACCACACAGCCATTCTCCCGAAGCAATTCACACACTCCTGATAACGTACCAATGTTGGTCCACAATTTCTGTGATACATACCTGTTCTTAGACTAATGTACACCTTGTTTTCCAGCATATGTATACTTATACTGTACTTTCTTTGTGTTACATAACCCGCACGGGTGCAATAAAAAACGAAAACTTTCTATAAAAAGAGATTGACAAAAAAAAAGAAATACTAATGCTGAAAATGTCTGAATTTCAATGCTATCCAAAGATTCCATAAGACAAAGTAATGCCTGCTCTGCCGTCAATTTCTGTCCAGTTCCAGGAGCCCTCAAAATTGATGGCTGTGGGTTTCAGGTGTGGTCTTGATCATCGCAAGATATCCATAGACCTCGGTGTTGTACTGTCACCACTGACTCGTTTCTTGACAAATGAAGTGCCAGGAGCCGAAAAAGACCTCCAAGAAGAAGATTGCCGTGAGCGGCAGCAAAATGTGCAAAGACCCCCAAAAGTCACAGATCCGTGAAGCTGGTTATAACTCTTTGAAATGTGAGTTTATTAAAGGGACTCTCCAGTGCCAGGAAAACAAACCGTTTTCCTGGCACTGCAGGTCCCTTCTCCCTCCCACCCCCCATCCCAGGTTGCTGAGGGGGTTAAAACCCCTTCAGTGACTTACCTGTCTCCAGCGCCGATGTCCCTCGGCACTGGGCAGGCTCTGCCAACTCTCCTCCCCCGCCGACGTCAGCCGGCTGGGAAGACCTAATGCGCACGCATTACACCGCCCCATAGGAAAGCTTTCCTATGGGGATTCCGGCAACGCTGGAGGTCCTCATGCATTGCGTGAGGACGTCCAGCATCTCTTAAAACACTAAGAGTGTTTTAAGAACCCGGACGCGCCTCTAGTGGCTGTCTCATAACCAGCCACAAGAGGAGGACTTAACCCTGTTAGGCAATTTGTGCAGTTTATGAAAAACTGCACTAGTTACACTTGCAGGGTTAAGGGTAGGGGGAGTTGGCACCCAGACCACTCCAATGGGCAGGAGTGGTCTGGGTGCCTGGAGTGTCCCTTTAAGTATCTTCTTTTAGTGACTCCTTCAGATTGTACATATTGCACCATTGGTTGTGCCTGTCTTTTATCTTTCATATAAGTGGAACGTTTGGACTACTAATTTATTGAGGACATAACATCCCAACAAGCTCCCATAAAGACATTTACTAAAGTGAGATCCTCTTATTTGGACCTTTTTTGACTAATTTGTCTATACTCTGGAGAGTGTTATATCTCCTTTTACTGTACATGTGTACAGCCTTTACTCCTCTGCTGTTGTTTACCTATTGATATAAGTTATTGTTTTTTTTTAATTGTTTTTATCATATCTAGCGCAGCCCTTTCTCTCTTTTGTATTGCATGTTCCTTATCTAAAGGGTTAGAGGGTTTGTTGGGCCTCTGCCGGTCTTATCTATCAATTATTAGCGCTGACCCTTTTGCACCTTTTGTTTTCTTCCCCATAGAAATGCATTAATACAGTGCTTTTCTATGATGAGATGCTGACTGGCACAGCGCAACATTTTGCCCTTTGGGAAAGTATTGGATTGGCTGAAATCATTAAGAATGATTATCTCAGCCATAAAGGCAGGGCCAGACGCAGCGAGACCGGCACGTCATGGGGAAAAAGGTGAATAAAAGCACTGTCCCTTGCAAATTGAGGTGGCTGGTCACCTAAACAGACACTCACTGATTTGACACACACTCACAGACAGAAACAGTCACAGACTCACTGACAGACACCTGGAGTGGATCCTTTCCATGAGGTCCAGTGTGACTGCTGTTATCCTGTAATCAGAGGCGTAACCAAAAATCACTGGGCCCCGGTGCAGGAATTGCCACATTCCATACCTCACAGACCCTCCATGTGTCTCATTCTCTCCCTCCTCCAAGTTTCTCATTTCCCCCTATGTCCACCCTTGTGTCTCATTCCTTCCCCCCAGCCTCTATATGTGTCTCATATCCTCCCCTCCATGTGTCTCATTTCCCCCCCTAACCACTCCATGTGTCTCATTCCCTCCCACTAGATATTTCAAGTGTCTTATTCCCTCCCCCCAGACCTTCCATGTCATTCCCTCCATCCCCCAGCTCCTCCATCTGGCTCATTCTCTCCCCCCTCCCCTCCTGTCCCTGTTCACCCGTAGCATGGTACTAGGACTGACAGGATAGCACTTTCTGTCAGACCGCTCAGCCACACTACACACAGCAGCAGAAAGGGAGCAGCACAGCTCTTCCCTCCTGCTTATAACCTGGCAACCGCAGGCCTCGCACCAATCCTGAAGTGATGGCGGCGGCCCACGGTAGCAGGTATCTCAGTAGTGGTCGGGCCCTCTGGAAGGACATCGGCTGCGACCCCTACGACCTTGGTAGTTAAGCCGTTGCCTGCAATCTTCATGCACTTCTTACTGTTCTTCCTTGCGCACTGTTTAGTGCAAAGGCCCCGAAATTACATTATATCCCGGCATCACAAAAGGGTGCACGAGAGTGCAGAGCAAGAAGAGCAGGAAGATTACAGCTCCCTCACTGCCCGCCTGCATTAAGCCGAGGGCAATAAGGCGGCACAGCAGCGGGGCGCAAAAAAATCCAACTCCCTGGCCCCTGGCCAGAGACTTGTATTTTTTAATATTTCTGGCACTACACGGTTATTGGAGTCCTTTGGGCACCGATAGGAGAACTTTAATGAAGGATACAAGGGGCAGCTGCCCTAAGCCCACAGCAGCCGCCCCTCACAACTCTTGCACAGCCGGTGTTTTGAACAGCAGAGCCGCTGCTATGGCACACTATGGATGCCCTAAGACATTGTAATCCCTGAAGAAGTTTAATTGGCTGCTGCCTGGAAAGCCACGCCCCCTTTCTATCAATCAGCCCTCTCATTACACAATGATACACTATACCATGTGTCATCAGACCGCGAGGGAGTGGGAAAGAAGGATGCAGCCCCCCTAATAGTCACACCACATATACTTCTAGGTTACAGTGAGGAGTGCTATAGGACAGCAATTAAGTGGAATTAGTAGCATTAAGCAATAGTAGCGGACCATCTATGTTGTGTCTGTATAACTGAATGTGAGTTGGTATCTGGGTGTGTGAATGAGTGTGCATGCCCTGCATGCATAATAGAAAGTCTGTATGAGTGTGTTAAGGTGATTTTGTGCATCTATGACTGGCTATTGGTGTATATCTGTGAGTGAATAGATGTATTAGTTTTCAGGAGGCTGCCAACAGAAACTCCTAAGCCCTGCCATATGAGGACCTCGCTCATTGGTTAAGAGCACTGTTAATTTTGGCGTCACATTTCAATTTAGTTTTAGTCATCTGAATTGTTTTATTTTTAGTCAACTAAAATCTAATGGGTTTAGTTAAAACCTATGTCTCTTTTGTCCCTTCCTCAGTCCCTCTGTGTCTCTTCGTGTCCCCCCTGCCCCTCTTGGTGACTCTCTTACAAGCTCCGATCTGTCTCTTTTGCCCCTTCCACAAATCCTCTGTGTCCCACCAGCTCCTCTAAATCTCCTCCCCCCCAAGCCCCTGTGTCTCTCTTTTGCTCCTTCCCCAGCCCCTCTGTGGCTTTTTCCCCCACTCTCCCAGCCCCTCTCTCTCTCTTTCTCTCAATAGCCCCATTTTTCGGTCTCTTCCCCCCAGCACCCTGTATCTTTATCCCCTAACCCCTCCATGCATCTCATCTCCTCCACGTGTCTTCCTCCCCCCACTTTTCTGAAATCCGAAGCACTTCGGCTCTTCCAAAATTCGGTTCGGCACTTCCAAAATTCGGCAATTTGGAAGATCAAAATGAATTGCACATGTCTATTGTCTGATTTGTTTTAGTTTTTGTGTAGTTTTAGTCGACCGGGGGAGGAAAGGGGGCAAAATCCGCTTATCCTATGCAGCTACAAATCCTTTCACCGGCCCTGATTCTGCACAGCCGTCCACCTCGGGGATGCCCTAAGGTGTCCAGTACAGAACGGAATGACTGTTAAGGTAAACCCCGTGCCATCCAGACGTGGTCTCCCTACAAGTGGGGTTTGAACCTGGGCCCTTTGCTGTCTCTGGGTCCAATCCTTTCAAATTGTTCTAGCCATATTATTCATGGCTATGTCCGCAGCACTGGGGGCTGGACTTATCTGCTGGGTATATAAACTGCCCCTTCCTGAGGACATGATCAAGTCTTTGATCCTGGTGCATGTGTTCAGTTTCTGTTTTCTAGTCTCCTGAATTTGTATTCCATATTGACCCTGGCTACACGACTTTTATCCTGACATCTGGCATTCCTTGACTTTGACTACACATCATTTATCCTGACATCTGGAATCCCTTGACCTCGGCTACACTTAGTTTATCCTGATCTCTGGCATCCCTTGACCTTGGCTACACTTCGTTTATCCTGACCTCTGGCATCCCTTGACTTTGGCTACCCTTAGTTTATCCTGATATCTGGCATCCCTTGACTTTGGCTACACGTCGTTTATCCTGACCTCTGGCATCCTTTGACTTCGGCTACCCTTAGTTTATCCTGATATCTGGCATCCCTTGACTTTGGCTACACGTCGTTTATCCTGACCTCTGGCATCCTTTGACTTCGGCAATCCCTCGACTATCCTGCTGTTTGTGACCTTGTCGGTACTGCTTTGGAACACCTTTCCTGCACAGCCCCCGTGCACAGATTCACAGTCCAGGTGGCTTCTTACCTGGTCACCGTGGGCGGTGTCTATCTGCAAGGCTGAGCAAACATATCTGCGCTACAGACTTCCATCTCAGGTAAAATTTCCAGACACTGACAAACACCCAAGCGTACGAAAACAATTCTTAGTCGCCATGGTGACCTGGGGCCTGGGATTTGTTGAACTCCAGTATATTCTTTAACTTAAGCTATGTGTCCATATTTTTACCTTTTGTACCTAAACAGAGTTTGAAAAAATATATATCTATATGGGTTTTATACATGAGAACAAAATGGGACATAATTTGCAACTGATTCTCACATTTGTGAATTTTTTAAGAGGAGAGATGACACAAAATACAGGATGGTAAAGATTGGAAGATCAATAAAAATGTAATCTTATATATATATATTCTTGGATCATGGAAATATGATATGTCAACTTCATGTTGTGTGATCTTTTTTATTTTGAGAAAAACTTAGAATGGAAAAAAACAAAAAAAAAACCCTAAATAATAATTAGTTTAACCATGTGATTTAAGAGACTTGTAAGACGACCAAGCAATGTTCTGAATTTAATTTACTAGTGACGGTAATAATAGTGCTGCATGTGGCATTGCATTCACCACTCCTCATATGATCTTGCTCTATTGGATTGTGTAAAGGGAGTGGAGTATGGGATGATCAGATGGATGCCATAAAACAAACATGTGTGGACTTGCTGTCTATAAAATAATTAACGTAAAGCTGACTTTACGCACTGCGCCAATGCTCCTGCTTCTTCTATTTCTCCAACAGTCCAACATCTTCCTGTCATCACGTGGTTGTGTGGCATTCCTCCTTTCTGCTACACCCACTACATCCACCTCTTTCGTTCTCCCGGCTGCATTCCAGGAGTCAGCTTCTACTCGCTAGTAAGAAGGAAAGGAAATGCGTGGATAAACAAGTCCTGAATAGAAAGGAGCTGAGATCTCCAGGGCTTGTAAGATGGACAGGTAGACCAGGTTGAGATGAAAGACAGAAACTGACATAGGGTTATATGTATTCTTAAAGGTTTTTTTCCCAACCCTAAATAATTAATAATATTGGCACTATTCTATTATGCCCTCTAACTAGAAAAACCGCCCAAGGAGTGTCTTAAACTAAAGTTTAACTCACCTTCATTTGGTGTAGGGCAAAGCTGCTCAGTGCACCCCTGTGTGACGTCACGGGAGCCGCACCGAGGTCCAATCTAAGGCTTTTTATTCTGAGCAGGCAAGGGGAGTGGGATGGAGGGAGGAAAAGGAGGAGGTGGGAGGGTAATTAAAAAAATAATAAAGGGAATTGGGAGGCGGAAGAAGCAGTTATGTCTGTCGACAGTGCGCACTGACAACAGACTTATTTTATGCACAGAATTTACATTACGTAGTGTGTAACACAATTAAAAATATCTTTGGATGTGCAGTGTTTCAAAAAAGCAGAAGTGGTTGTGGTGATTAAAGTAACCCTTTAATAACTCATCCTGCAAGTGTCAGTTTTCATTTTTTTTGTGTTTTCTGCCAATAGGATTCTGTAATTAGGCACATTACAATTAACAGCACCATTCCCACTAAGCTCTAACAGTGGCTCTGTCACCCCCTCAAGAATGAGTAATTAATAAAGATAAAATCGTCATGAAATACTCACATTGGCGGTGTTTGAATTTCACTGAAATTCCAACCCACTCAAAAGATATACTAAGACAAAGTTGGGAGTAAAAGGAGTTAGTACTTTGTCAAAGTTGTCATTTCCCCAAGCTGTCATCAGTGATGGCGGGGGTTGGGCAAAGCTCATCCATAGGACTCAGTGCTGTACTAATGCGCATGGCCGAGAGTATAGCACTGACATCAGCTCCTTGCAGCTAAAGTGGATGCAGTGAATCAAGATGGTGATGGTGGTGCCTGCGAGGGACAGGTTCAGGTAAGTAAATCTTACCTTCCAATGCCCTACCCTGGCCACCGCATATTATGCAAAGACCCCAAACTGTGACAGATCCCCTTTACTCCAGCACTGAAATACAAGTCATACATGCTGGCCAAACCAGCTCAGGGTATACAATGCACAACATTATTAAAATATTCTCATATGTGTATAATACCCTGAACACAGCTATAATATGATGCACTCTATAATTCTGAAGGCCTGAGACAGTAATTTCTTTTCATCTCTTAAAACTTCCAGAAGGTAGAGTAGGAGATGGTGATTAGCGCAGCACTTTTGCTGCACATGTGCTATAGCCTCCCAAAGCTTTACGATGGGAGTGCATTGGATTAGCCAAGTTTGATGACCTCAGCCAAGGAGGCAGAGCAGGGGCGGGGACAGCTGCAGGGAAACTCGCACAACACTGGAGTCATCTCACCTTTTACATTGCTGACGGGGATGGGGGGGTGGGGGGTGTTTTCACATGTTTATATTCCTGTCACTATAGTGTTCCTTTAAGGTTTTTTTTTACATTTCAAAAGCCACATTACATTTGAATTATTTCAAACCATTAATTTGTTTCTCTAATAGATAACTGCCTCTTCAAGTATACAACAATGGCTAGAACTCACTGCACATGTTCATATCTCCCAACACTTCAAATGGACAAAGGGAGACACTTTAATTTTAGGGGTGTGAGTGGGGTTGTGACCAGGGGCAGGGCAGCTCGAAGACATTTTAGATGACTTACAAATAACAATTTATACAATTTAAAAGTAATTTAGAACAAGAACAATGTATCTTATTTGCACAGAATTATTTCAAAATAAATTTATCATAGTTAAAAGACACATTAAAGGGACACTATAGTGTCAGGAAAACAAATCGGTTTTCCTGACACTATAGTACCCTGAGGGTGCCCCCACCCTCAGGGTCCCCCTCCCGTGGCGCTGAAGGGTTTACAACCCCTTCAGTAGCTCATTGAGCTGAAGTGGTCTGGGTGACTATAGTGGTCCTTTAATGTAATATTGCTGTGGAGCTCTGTTATACACATAGACACACCAATACTATGGAGCTCCTAGAAAAGTGGGATATTAGAAGAGAAAAAGGACAGGGATTTAGGCACAAAGTAGGGACTGTCCCTCCTAAATAGGGGCACTTGGGAGGTATACATGTGTATGCTTTATTTTATAGTGGACAGATCCGAACTCCTTAGTGTTTGTTTTTTTACGTATTAATATAATGAATGATACATTCCTCAGATGCCTTTTTCATGTGTTTGTTGACTAGATTGCAAAACCATTCTCAAAGATTTTCTCTCACCCTAGTCCATGGTCAGATTTCAGCTGTTCGTTTCCCTGGGATCCTCCATACACTAAATCTTGTGATCTATGAGATGAGGCCTGAATCCCGAGGGGATTGAAAAAACTTGAACCTTCATCTTTCATTAAGTTTTGCCAGCTTCAGTCTTGCTCATAAACCAAAGTAATCTGCTTTAAAATATAAAAGGTATATGTGATGGACCGCCTGGCACCCCGACCTGGTACCTCCGTCAATCGCTGCTTTCTAGCAATCCTTGAGTACCATAAGCACCGCACCGGACATCATAACCACCGCAAACCCCACAAAACGCCGCAGCTTGGTTGTGGTCTCGCTGTTCTCCACCCACACTGGACCTAAGACCAGGACCCAGCTTTTAGAGCAGAGACTGCTCTTACAAGAGCAAGTGTTGTAATCCATGGGAGTTTAGTGTTTATAGCAATCCCCAGAGTGAAGATAGCTCTCCAATCCCCCAAAACATGAGCTTAGACATTATGAAGGAGTAAAGTGTTCTGTTTAATGCAGGTCCCCATGCAAGGGGTTTCCGGTTACATATTCCAGGGGCATTCCCCACTGGACCTGAGAGTAGACTACAGCAAAAACATACACATGATTACATTGGCTCTCAGGTCCAGGACACTCACATAAAACAAGATAATCCCTCCTCTGTGCCTGGGAGATAATTGAGTCAGGAACTGTACTAAACTCAATTATCTCCAGGTACAAAAGCACATATTTTACAACCTCCCAAAAGTACCCATAAAACACATGGAAACCCCACAAAAGTCATATCCCTTGATAGCCCCGATCTGGGGGACCAACATATCCAAAAATCACCCAGATCGGTTAAGGGGTTCGGGATATCCATGAAGGTCATAATTTGACCGACTGCACACAAGGCTCCTGCCCAAAAGAGTTCCATGAAACAGGCTGTGTGGCCGGTCTCTTTCGGGAGTACAAATTACATTAATATATCGAACAGAACTGATCGTACGTGTGCTTGCCTTGTGTCCCTAGTTCGGGAGTTTGCTCCCACTGAATACCACACTTCTCATACAAACGCCACTGAACATACTTTCAGATGGAAGTCCAAGCGGTGTTCGCGCCGTGGAATGTCCGATTTGGGTTCCATACACTCGATGACCAAAAACCGCTACACGCGTTTGCGGGAACAAGATGGCCGCCACCTCATGTTCGTCCATACGAATGGCGGACACCCAGCCGTAGAGTGTTGCAGTTAACGAGGTCAATAAGGTTAATAGGCAGCACACGTCTCCCACGGGTGGTCCAAGAGTTCGGGTGTTGGTTCGGTATACGAACAGAATACTCCTGATCTGTTAAGGATATACCAAATCAGACAAGGGAAAAGGCACGAACAAAGCCTTTTCACAGTCCTAAACTAAAGTCTAACACATGGGCCATAGTCCTGAGGTGAGAGGCTGGCCAACAGGCCCCTCCAATTACATGTGACGAGGTTCAATTATATATAATAAGTCAGTATATAATGGAAAACTGAAAGGAAAATAAAACCAAAATATTTCAGGGTCTGTTTAATGTGAATTACCTCCAGTGAAGTGTAAATTTGCAGCCATAGAGTGTGCATCCTATTTCACTAGCAGGGTTCCTGGGGAGAAGCTTACTAAATTTGCTACATTTCAATTTTATTCAATGTGAGAAAAATACATCTGTTTCTCAAGCCGTTTTGTAAATGGGGATACTGATTTGATTAGAGCGTCAGCCTATGCTCTCAGTCAATCATCGGCACCCCTGCCTAAAGGTTCATCTTTCACCAAAGTGAGCAGTGGAAGAACAGGTGGCAGAATGGGGTGAGGGGGGAAGAGGTGAGCAGTGGGGGAAGAGCAATTTAACTCCTAAAGGGAGGCTAGTGCCAGGGACTTCCTGGCACCATAACAAGTTATTCCTATAAAGTTCTTATGGTGCACAGAGTCCCTTTAAATAAATTAATTTACTGCACTGGAAACCTGGGAGACATCTTTCTGAAAAACTGGCACATTTCTAATGAACAAAGGACAATTTGAGGTAAGGATTCTGTGAAGACCCACTGGGGTCTTAACCCCTTAAGGACACATGACATGTGTGACATGTCATGATTCGCTTTTATTCCAGAAGTTTGGTCCTTAAGGGGTTAAAGGAAGAGGCTGCAAGTTAGCATTCTAAGATGAAAATATGGCATTTTCTCAAAGTTTCTAGACTTCTAGCAAACCATCATTTGAGATGTTTCCCACCATATATAGAGTGACAGACATTCCATACCTTACTCCTGATAAATTATAGTTTAATTATCCCAAAATGCATGTTGACCTTTTAGTTGGGTTACACTTAGCAAAGTATTCCAATTTGTAGCATACCCATTATACTGCGTTATCAAAATCTATTGATGTCTGAGGTGGCGATAAAGTTGTTTGCGTGCTCATACTCACTTTGTCATTTTTGATGGCCATTTTATTTTCTTGCAAATATGGAAAGTGCTCATAAGACTAACAACATTGTCAACTAGGCTTTCTGATTAATCAGGTGACTGCTTTATTGACTGTACTGTAGAGGGTGTTGAATAAATTTATACAGAGAGTAATATAACTAGGACTCAACTGCTCTGACCTCTGCTGGTAGAGGAATGTTAAGTGTCTCTTCCTGGTTCCAAACCACAATGCAGTCTCAGGTAGTACCTCATACTCGCCTAGATGGCGAAAGACCTTTTGTTCTTCAAGGGTTACGTAATTGTTTCTTTGGTTCAGGAATTGATGCAGGCCGGTATTTGAAGATCCTCCAATAAAACTTTGATGTCTGAGTTCCTAAATCCTGTGTCTCTCGAGTTTCAGACACAGGGCTGTGTCATCTGTTACGTACATATGACCCATTAATGAATAACAAAGCACAGTGATCTCAAAAAGAGTTTTAATGGACTAAGTAACTGCTTTATAAAATTGTTCTAATCATAGGTATTCTTTAAATGGAAATGATCATTTAATTATTAGTGCGATTAATGATTCATTCTGGGCTGGAAGTATGCAGTATGGAGATAATAAATTATAGCATATTCAAAAAATAAATAATAACAAAACAGTTTTTAACAATTTAAAGTTCTTGTTGGTGGTAGCCTTATATGAACCAAAAAGAGGCTCCACCAATTAGAAGCCTCTCATTTTAGTTTATGGAGTCCGGTCTCATCCAATAATCCCGAGTTTAGCAGAATTTTAAGGGATATGTAGATCTTCTCCCCCGAATCAGATTCATCGATCTTATAGGATGAGCTGAACTGCACAAAAGACCTCAATATTTGAGTGAAATCGATTCATACAGTTCAACAGTTACACAAAACTTATAAACATGTTAAGAAGCATATATGAATTTACCCCTGGGCAAATTGAAAAATTGCCAAATTACGTTGACAATGCAACCACAATGGCAGCAATCTCTTGGCACCACGAAGAGCCCTGTTTCATATAACACTATTCTGTTAAACATTTTGATTATAATCTGGGGGACAGCACCAGGGAACACTAAGCCAGTAGTCCCCAATCTTATTAGACCAAGGCACACATCAATGAGAAAATCAAATCCAAGGTCCAGCTACTTATTTGTCACCTTCATTAGCAGCTAATAGATGTCATATTTACTTGAAGCCTTACTAGAAAGATCTGCATATATCATGTCAAATTTACTCAGATTTTATTTTTTGCCAGATGAGAATCCCAATTTTAATACTGACAAATATTAAAGGGACACTATAGTCACCAGAACAACTACAGCTTATTGTATTTGTTCTGGTGAGTAGAATCATTCCCTTCAGGCTTTTTGCAGTAAACATTGTCTTTTCAGAGAAAATGCAGTGTTTACATTACAGCCTAGGTATAACTCCACTGGCCACTCCTCAAATGGCTGCTTCCTGGGGTAGTGCTGCACAGTGTGCATCACTGCCATTCAGTGTCTCCACACTCTGCATGCAGACACTGAACCTTCCTCAGAGAGATGTATGGATTTAATGTATCTCTATGAGGAGATGCTGATTGGCCAGGGCTGTATTTGACTTGCACTGGCTCTGCCCCTAATCTGCCTCCTTGACAGTCTCAACCAATCCTATGGGGAAGAATTGTGATTGGCTCAGACCACCACTTCTGATGATGTCAGCAGACAGGTCAAAGGCAGACAGGGGCAAAGCCAGCAGCTGCAGACTTGTGTACAAGTATGATTTTACCATATTTAGGGAGGCAAGGGGGGCTTGATGATGGTTTTAACACTATATGGCCAGGAATACATGTTTGTGTTCCTGACCCTATAGTGATCCTTTAAATAAATAAATCCAAAAAAACACACATTATAAAGGATTATATTTATCCTACTGCAACCCTTATGTAAATG